>CM060916.1:390402496-391053746 GCA_030737875.1 Allium sativum | reverse complement strand
TCGAAAGATGTTACATATGGCTTTGGGGAATATATTTTCAAAACAGACTTTTTCTTATAAAAATTCTTTCTTTTAAAACCTTTTTGAAAATAATTTTCAAAATATTTTATCTAATCTAGTAACCTTCAGCTCTGATACCAGGTGTGACACTCCATGTCCGTTAATGTCATTCATTACAAGAATGCGTTAAGTTTCGTGAAGTGTTATAGGTAAACAGAAATAGAAACATTATAAGACAGGTATAAAATAGTATCAAAATAAAAAAACTTTCTAAATCATAAAGCATCGTGGTTCGAAACATCATATGTCTGAAAATACATAAACCCGGTACATCATCAAAACTTCTGTCTTGCACTTAAAACATCAGAGTACAAAATAAAAGAAGCATAATCCCAAATAAAAACATAGTGAAAGTAGCAAGGATAGGAGTTTGAGCAATACATCTAAGCCGCTCCAGCAAAATGATAGCAGAATCCTGGTCAAGCTTGAGTATTCCCACCCTAAGAACCTGGGGGGTAAAACGGAAGAAAGAAGAGGAAACAAAAAGGCCAGCCGTAAAGTTTGGCGAGTCAAGTTACTTTTAGCAAATAAATAAGTAAAAGTATCATGATAGTCATATAAAGTGGATAAGAAAGGTAACAACATAACAGGAAGGTATGACAAGGTAAACATGATAGAGTGCATGGTGCTTCCCTAATGATTACTCTACACCGATACTAGTATAACCAGAATGAGATGATCCCTAAAACTATGAGATGGTAGACTAATTACTACCTATGGATACATTCCGGAGTTACCCATATGGATACTAACGGACTCCTAAACATACCAGAGTCTAAATGTACCCTAATTACTACCCTAATTGATCGGCTCCCTACTCCGTAGATACCCTGTGTTGGCCCAACAGTAAGTTGTATCACTCCTTAAAGTGGCAACCCTTCATTTTCCAGATGTGCACAACCATATCTACTGATGTCACAACGTCTTATTTTCCCGAGCAGGCAGAATCATGCACGCACATGACCCCAATGGAACACTCCATCAGACACCATCCCCACTTTTGGATCTCTTACATTCAGCCCAGTAAGAATGGCCCAACTCCGACCTTGTTCGGAGTACTTGTTTGATACCTATATATGGGTACTGACTGAAACAGGCCCCATACACAAGATGATGCAAGTTCTCCCCTTTGTCTTGCATCCCCGCTACTAGGTTTTCCTCAGATTATGCCAACATATTAGTGTCATAAAATTGCATAATCCCAATAGGTTAAGTTTGTGGGCCTATATATATATATATATATATATATATATATATATATATATTACCCACCCACCCTAGATTAACCTACCCACAATTTCAAACAAGTTTACTTAACCCCTAATCAGGTTTATGTTCATACAATCCCTATGGATTCAACTAGGTTAAGTATTCCAACCCATTACCATGTCCATTTATGGTTATAATGTGCTAGACCTCCCACATTAAGCCTACCACTTGTGGATGCTGGATATGCCGGTCGGTTTCGGGCAGACTTCTTCCACAAGTCAGGCATTACCACGTGTGTAACAACCCGGAAAATATGAACCAATTTAAAATTCTTATTTTGGCAATTTCAGTAAATTTAGAATAGTTAAAATAATTTATTTTAAATAATAGCGATTAAAATTTTATTTTAATCAAGGGTAGAGCAAATATATTTATTTTGATTTCAAAAGGAATTGGAAATAGTACGGTAGTTTTAAAAGTCAAACTTGAACTTTGATTGAATGTACTGGATTCAAAATCTAACGGATTTTAGTGAAACCAAAAGTATCTAAATCTGTTTGAAAATATCTTTCCAATGAATCCGAAAAATCGAAATTTCATAGCAGGAATCAAAAGTTATGGCCAGTTGAATATTCAGAATGGTCGCTTTAGTATAATTTATAGCCCGTATAAAAGGCCATTTTTTAAACGACCTCCGTTTTTGACAAAACCACTTTTGTTAGATCCGGAATGTCAAATTATTATTAAGTTTAATTTTCTAGAATTTTTGGAATTAACATATGAGCGTGGCAAACGAAAATGTGTTTTGTCAATTTTAGTCAAATCTGATCGACTTGAAAATGGCCATTTTTGAAACAGTCTCAGAATTTGACGAAATTAATTTTGTTAGGACTGTATCGTCAAACCAAAGCCGGAAATAATTTTTCTGGAATTTTCTAAGTTCGTATGTGGCCCCGTTGGATTTAAATATACGATCGAATTAATTTATTAAAGGATTTAAGGACTAAATTAAAGATTTCAGGCCACAGACAGTTGTTTTGGCTGACAAGACCTAGCCCATTGGATCCGGAACGGAGACTATTGGGTAGGTCCAAATCCGGCTAGACTGAAATTGGATTGGTTTAGAACTTTTGGATTTATTTGTAAATTTTACATTAAAATACTATGAAAACACTTTGTCTTCTCCTAACTCTAAGCTACAGTAGCCGCCACCCCCAGAAAACAATGGACTAAACTCTTCGATTCTTCCTTCCACAATTCCTCTCAATCCATGCAGGAAAACACCACCCTTCTTTGGAGTTATTTGTAGAGAATCCCTCGAGCTTTCCATCCATACCAAGATTGTCCCTTCTCGTCGCCTGTACTCCGAGAACAAGCCAACCAAATTTGGCCCGTCTCGACCGCCACCATGGTCGAACCACGCCATCGCGCCGCCTCCCTCCACGACGTAGCACACTCCGATCGACCTCTAGCGCCTCAAACCGTAAGCAATTTCCAACCCTAGATCGGGACCTAACTTGAAAACTTGCGGCCTGTTACTGTGTTGAAGAAGAAGAGGTTAAAACCTTATAATATTTTAATAATTTAATTTTAAAATTATTATCTATCTCATTTAAATCCTAACTAATTCATACGACATCGAAAATTAACGATTTCAGATCCTATGCGATCGTAGAGACGAGATCTACGACTCTAGGCTGAAAAGGAGCAATTTTGAGCTATGAAATTTCAGACAAATTTGCAGATCCAAACAATTCAGATTCAGGACTGTGAGATTTCTGATTTTAAATAATTAATCCATTTAATTATTTTTCTCGCTATTAAATAATTGTATGTATGTTAATAAATCAGTTCTGCGATGTGATGAAATTTTGGATGATAGATCTGTTTGTTTGTGATGTTTAAACATAGATCTGCGTTAAATTATAGATCTATAATTAAAATAAATCATGTTTGTCAATATTTTGATGAATAATATATATTAAAAAAATGGATTGTCATATTATTGAATTGAAATAGAATTGTCAATTCAATGAAAAATATATCCTTTTGTTTATATTTTTGTATTATAATAGAATTGTCAATTCATTGAAAAATATCATTTTGCTTATATGATTAAATAGGTATAGAATTGTCAATTCAATAAAAATTATTTTGCTTACATTGTTGAATTGAAATAGAATTGTCAATTCAATAAAAATATTATTTTGCCTATATCTTTGAATTGAAATAGAATTGTCAATTCAATGAAAAATATCATTTTTGTTTATATTATTGAACTGAAATAGAATTGTCAATTCAATAAGAATAAATCATTTTGTCATATTATTGAATTGAATTAGAATTGTCAATTCAATAAAAATATATCTTTTTGGTTTATATTATTGAATTGAATTAGAATGATCGATTCAATAAAAACATTACTTCGTTTATGTTATTGAACTGAATTAGAACTTTCAATTCAATATAAAATTTATCACTTTGTTTATTGATTGATAAAAAGTTATATTTTCATTTACATATTAGATGTAAATAAAAGAATAGTATAAAAAGATTTCAATTTTTTTTATTTGCAAATTTAGATGCAAATAAACACCATATATAAAGTTACATTTTTATTTGCAAATTTAGATGCAAATAAACATCATAGGATAAAAAGTTTCAATTTTTATTTGCATTCTTTGATGCAAATAAAACATGAAATTAAAAGTTGTATTTTTGTTTGCATTTTAGATGCGAACAAAAACATGAAACAAAAACATGGAATAAAAACATGAATTAAAATGGTTGCATTTTATTTATGTAACAACCCGCAAAATCAGAACCAATTTAAAAATTTTATTTTAGAAAATTTTAATGAATTTTGACAATATAAAATAATTTATTTAGGTAATAATGATCACAAATTCGATTTAAATCGAAGTTAGAATGAATGATTTAATTTTTATTATAAAAAGAGTTAGAAATAACGCGGTAGTTTGAAAAGTCAAACTTGAACTTTGACTGACCGTACAGGATGCAAAATTTAACGGATTTTAGTGAAACCAAAAATATTAGAATCTATTTAAAAATATCTTTCCAACGAATCCGAAAAATCGAAATTTCATAACGGGAATCTAAAGTTATGGCCAATTCAATATTTAGAAAGGTCGCTATGAAATTTATAAGGGCCAAAATGCTACATTTTGCAGAATAAGGAATTAGGACCCGAAACCATCTCCATTGGTTTTAGAATGTTGTTTACATATAAAAATGACTATAAGAACTTATATTTTTGAGTTTCAGAAAAATTCCACTATTTTTGGTATTTTTTAAATATTAAAATATACACCTGAAAAATAGAATTTTTGCAAACGAACTCCGAATTCGACGAAACTAGTTTCTATGGATTCGGAATATTAAATTAAGGTTAAATACTAAAATTTATAATTTTTGGAATTATTTTGTGGCCTGTATAATTTTTACAGTGGAAATACAGCCTATTTTCAGACTTCGGAAATTTATAATAAATTCATACGGAATCGGAAAATTACGAAATCAGGTTCGTTGGGTTCGTAATGACCTGAAATAATTATGTTTAAAAATTTATTAATTTTGAAATCAGCATGTATTTATAAGAATTTTTGAATTGAAGAAAACAGTTGAAAATTGAGTAATTGGGCACATAATGATATTTGGGCCCAAACCAAAATTAAACCCATGGTATATATTATCTTTTTTCTGAGATTTAGGGCTGAAATTCGAAATGCACAGCAGCCACTTCTCTTTTCCATCATTTTTCTCAATTTCCATGGCGGCTCCCTCTTCCTCTAAAATTCATAAAAAAATAAAATTTCTTCAAAACATAGCAAATTATATGTTTTCTCGAAGGTCTCGACGATACGAAGCTAATGGTGTAGTCGGTTTTGTCAAACAGCGCTCGGATTCGCCGGAATCTCGTCTTAGTTTTCGAAATTCAGAAGCTCAAAACGTAAATCAAGAAATTCCCGTGAATCGAGGAGGAATTAGACGAAGTCACGAACACGGAAGTTCTTCATCTACGCAAGACGAAGATGCTCAGAAAATTTCAGGCAGTTTGGAGGTGTGAGGCGGCCTGTGGGACCCGCGAGGCGAAATCCTTTCTAGGCGATTTCCCGATGATCGGAGAAGCTTTAGGGGCGGCTCTTTCTGGTGGTGGTGCGTCTCGCCAAGACGAAGACATTGGCGGTGGTCCCGTGGCGTCAGGTGGCCCGAGGCAGTGGCAAAGTGCGGTCAAAGTTCGGCGGTGAACAGTGTTTTTCGGTCAATGGGCTGAGGATATTTTCTATTTTATTTTTAAATTATTTAATTAATTTCCAGAACTTTAAAATTGCATAACTCACTCATACGAAGTCGAAAATCGACGATTTCAGGTGCGTTGGGATCGTGGCGACGAGATGGACGCATGGACACTAATTTTGTCCAATTCTGAGACAGTGAAATTTTTAGGTATTTTCACGAATATTAATTAATTATTTAATTACCCGATCTTTAAAAATTCATAACTCTTTCATACGAGGTCCGTTTGACGAACCGTAAATTGCGTTGGAATCACAAAATTAAGAGCTTCGCGATGGCGCAGACCGCAGCTGAAAAAGAGACAGTAAAATTTTGGCCAAAAATTCAATGTGAGGATTCTAATTTTATTTGTTTAATTAATTATAAATTATTTTCTTGCATTAAAAATAATTGTTTGATCGTTTAATTCTGACCTGAAATGTTGGGTGTTGTTTGGAGTGATAATTGTTGTTTGTTGAATGATTGTTGTACATGACTTGCAAATCCGCTTGGATTTATATATATCTTATTTGCGGTTAGAGAATGGGATTTAAAATGAGATCATAACATATTTTATTCAGTATATATATATATATATATATATATATATATATGTTAAGATTGGATTAGAACTTGTAAAACAAATAAAATCCTCTTTTATTTTTAGAACATGTACACAAATGAATTTCTTTTTTCCTTAAAAAAGAAAAGAAAAGGTTTTTATTTTACATTTCTGTTATTAATAAAAGAACAAGTTTTTATTTACATTTCTTTGTAAATAAATGAACACATTTAGATGTGATAAAAAGAGTTAAAAAGACAATCTTTTTATATTGAAAACACAAAAGATGTAATTTTGACGATGAAAATAAAAAGATGATCTTTTTATATTTAAAATAGAGGAGTTATCATTTTTACATTGTAAAATAGAAAAGGTCATATTTTTACATTACAAAATAGGTTAGTCCTTTTTTTTTACACCTTCCTTTGTAAATGATAAGACCAAAAATATGTTATTCACATTTTTGATGTTTATATGGTGATAGGAAAGAAATAAAGTTTTGTTAGTCATTTTGTTTACATTGCTTTTGTAAATAAATGAACAGAAATATAAAGAAATAAAGTTTTGTTAGTCATTTTGTTTACATTGTTTTTGTAAATAAATGAACAGAAATATAAGGAAAAATCATTTTCTATGTAAACCAAAAGAGAACATAATTTGTGAATTGTTTTTATTTACATTTATATGTAAAACAAAAGAGAACAAAATGGGTAAATCATATTGTTTACATTTTATATGGAAACCAAAGGAGAACATAATGTGTGAACGGTTTTTGTTTACATTTTCTTTGTAAAAGAAAAAGAATAAAACATGTTAATCACTTTGTTTACATTTTCATTGTAAAAGAAAAAGAGTAAAACATGTTAATCACTTTGTTTACATTTTCATTGTAAAAGAGAAAGAGTAAAATATGTTAATCACTTTGTTTACATTTTCTTTGTAATAAAAAAAGAGTAAAACATGTTAATCAGTTATGTAAATAAAAAGAATAGAATTTAGAAATATATTTATTTACATTTTCTATTGTAGGTAAAAATAGAATTGTTAATATTGAATATTTTATCGTCATTTTGAATGCGGTAAAAATAGAATTGTTAATATTGAATATTTTATCGTCATTTTGAATGCGGTAAAAATAGAATTGTTAATATTGAATATTTTATCGTCATTTTGAATGCGGTAAAAATAGAATTGTTAATATTGAATATTTTATCGTCATTTTGAATGCGGTAAAAATAGAATGGTTAATGTTGAATATTTTATCGTCATTTTGAACGCGGTGAAAAGAGAATGGTTAATGTTGTCATTTTTATCGACATTTTTAGTGCGATAGAAATAGACAATGTTAGTGATTCATTTTTATCGACATTTTTAGTGCGATAGAAATAGACAATGTTAGTGATTCATTTTTATCGACATTTTTAGTGCGATAGAAATAGACAATGTTAGTGATTCATTTTATTCGACATTTTTTGGTGCGATATAAATAGCGATGTTAATGGTACATTTCTATCGTCATTTAGATGTGATAAAAAGAACAGGAACATGAGAATCATGTATTTACAACTCCTATTGTAAATAAAAAGAGTAAAAATATGAGGGCCACTTTATTTACAACTTCTTTTGTAAATGAAAAGACCAAATATGTTGATCATTTTATTGGTATTTCTATGGTAAATAAAAGAACAAGACATGTGAATCCTTTTTATTTTCAATTTCTATTGTAAATGAAAAAGAACAACATTCTTGTCAAGACTTGATTAGTGAATTTAAATTGTCATTTTGAGTTAACATGTCAGTAAATTAGAAAATGAACTTTTCTATACATTAAAAGGATTAGTTAAAAATGAACATTTTGTATCATAAAAAAAAAGATTAATTAGACATGAATATTTTGTGTCAGTAAAAAGGATTAATTAGAAATGAACACTTGGTGTCATAAAAAAAAAAAGAATAAATTAAACATTTTTTTTTATGCATAAGAAAAGAGACTAAAACAAAATACTCATTTTTGTGTATTAAAAGTGAATTAGACAAATGGACATTTTTGGCACATTAAAATGAATGAAGTAAAAATAGACATCTTTATTCATTGAAAAGGATTAGACAAAATTCTCATTTTGTTGCATTAGAGGTTAAGAAACAAAATCATCATATTTGTTTATGTTGAGAAAAAGAATGGATGTAAAATGTATGTTTTCATACATTAAAGAGAATGAATTAAGGATGTATATTTTATACATTAAAAAGAATGAAGTCAAATATTCATTTTGTCATTAAAATGAATGAGACCAAAAATATGCATTTTTGATAAATAAAAGTCACGATTTTTATTGTCATATGCTCATAATAAAGAGTATTGAAATATTTGCCTGTGATGTTGTATTTTGATGTGTTAAAAGTGATGTTAGTATATTTAAAATTGAATATTACACTTCCATTTACAAGTCATCCGACTTGTTTATGTGATTGGGTCGATTATTTTTACACATCGCCCAAGTGCACAAATAATTTATTATTTGTTTGTTGGATGAAAACCCCACACGGGTATTGGGACGATACTTGACTGACACAAATCCCAATGTTTAATTATATGCCTATCGATTGATCGACAGGCTGCGATGAGCGTTATTGTTTTATTTTAATGCTCACACAGTTGACATTGTCACTCTGGTTGTTAATGGATGGATTGAGGATTATTTCCTATTATTACCCTATACATGAAATGTATGAAACCCATATGACACAAATTATATGGTACATGGTTGAGTTGCATTCCAATGCAGAATTTCCTTTTTAATAAAGAATGTTTATATAATAAAAGGGTTTTTGTAAAATAAAAGATTTTGTATTATAAAGTATATTTTACATTCAGAATCTTTTATATATAGAATATTTTATTGATTATTTTAAAATGTTTTTTTTTTATATAGTAATGAATTAATATCTTTAAGATAGACCTTTTATTTAAGATTATTAGATCTTAACAATTATGGTTGGTGATTGATATGTGAATTGGATTTGTAGTGGACGATGTTTTAAATAACATTTATCCTTTAATCCAATTTACATTGAAATTACTATTTGAAATTTATAAATCTATTTTATAAATTAAATCAAAATTGGAATATTAATAATCTTTTTAGAAAGATTAAAATGTAATTTATTTTATCTTTGATAAAATTAATGAGGACCTTTTAACATAAATAATAATTTTTATTTAAAAGGATATTCAAAGTTGGAATGTGGCGTATGGTTGATTTTAATTACGAATACGCGAGTTATTCAGGAAGACCGGGTCTAACCCATTCTGAATAATCATCACGACGATCAAGAGTCGAAGATGCAGACGGTGACTGAAGACCGGAGAGCTTCACATCGTTTGGTTGATGGTGACTGATATCTTGAATTGGGACGGATCCCCCAAGGCAAGGTAAAAAGTGATGATCTTCCAGACGTACTGGAGATCGACGGATACGTTGTTTCGTTCAGACCCAGAACGGACTTGTAAATGGATAGCATGCCTGACATTGAAATTTATTTCATGTAAATAAATTGGTTTTTATTTAATATATAAATGCATGGTGGCGGAGGATTTATTCTCTTGCTTAACACCCTTTTGTATGTTAAATAATTATCGATCGCATGATATGAGTTGTTGATGTGGTATGCCAAGTTGCACTTGATCAAGGCTTATTGTTGCAAAGCAGAGCCTTGTGGGATGATCAAAGCATAGTCTATTTAGGCATAGCTTTGTGTATATCGTGACTTCGCGAGCCTCACAGCCCGGTAGAGTCTAAAACGGGAGAAGGGAACGCAGGGAGTGCGCACGTTTCTTTCTAGCTAGAGTGGTGCCAGGGACCTACCAGCGCTGGCATTTATTCATTGTGGTTGTTGGATTGTTCGAGGCCTCGGGTTATGCGGTCGCTACTGGCCGTAGTATAGGTCCAAAAGGACCGGGAAGCGTGTGTTCAGGCATAACTAATCCACAAAAGTAAGTGTGGACCGGCCCTGCAGGATCCAAGGGTTGGACAGAGTACCAATCCTGGGGCATTGCTAGAGTGTCTCGAATCGGTAAGGATCTCCTCCCTAGCCTTGACTCAGATGGAAACCCAAATTTCCAATACGACATCACGCGGTTTTGATTGTATACCTATATATGGCGACATAGTGGGATGGGGCACTCATGCCGTCTAGGATTAATACATTTACTTTGATGTATTTCAAATTGGTTGCACACTATTATTATATAATACCGTGTTTATCGTATCAAGCATCTTTTGATCATTATAAGGTAAAACCCTATCCTCCGGTTTGCGTTGCATTGTGTGATGGGACTTGGGTCTTATAATGGTTTCATTTTTTTTAAAAGCATTGCGTTATTTTGACGATTTACTTTAGTCATGCACTGGCAATCTATAGGAGAAAACCCGTTCCGCGAAAGTGGCGTGGTCCTGTGATTAGCCTTATTATATTATATAGGTTAAGTAGAATTCTCACACCAGTCTCATGACTGACCTGTAGTTTGTCCACTGGCAAATTCGGGTGCCCATATTTTCCACACGGGCAGTCGAGTAGCTATTTTTGCAGATATATTAAACAGGATTCTGGGTTGAAGCTTAAAGCTGTGTCCAGAGATAGAGAGTCTTCCGCTGTGTTCTTCCGTTGCAGTATATTACATTTTTTGTATTTATCTTCCGCTGTAATTATATTCCAATGTACTCTGATATGTATATTCTGTACTCTGATGTAACATTTATTATAGTGTTATAAAAGTCTTCTGTTGTTGTTTTAATATGTTGTATGCCCAAAGTTAAAGTATTCGTAGGTTTCCACTTTTTGGGTCAGACCTGTGTGGTTTATGGTCGATTCAAAGGGTGGGAATTTGCGGGTCTTTACAGTTGGTATCAGAGCTCTGGTTAGCTCAAATCTTTGGGGTACAACTTGTTAGAACTGAACAGAAGACTCATCAGAGATTGGATTAGTAATGTCCAATAAGAATACTCATTAGAGATAGGATCAGTAGTATCCTAGAATGAGTAAGCTCGTTAGAGATGGGGTTAGTAATGCCCTAGAACGAGTTCAGAGTTACGAATTTATAATTAACGTATTTTTGATATTTATAATCTATTCTTTGAAATATGATTTTTATATATATAAAGTTATGTATATTTTGAAAAGATAATCAACCATTAAAATTTAAAATTAAGATAATTAATTTTACAATTTTTTTTAGCTACGTTCCTTTTCGAGGACGAAAAGTTTTTAAGTGGGGGCGATTGTAACAACCCGCAAAATCAGAACCAATTTAAAAATTTTATTTTAGAAAATTTTAATGAATTTTGACAATATAAAATAATTTATTTAGGTAATAATGATCACAAATTCGATTTAAATCGAAGTTAGAATGAATGATTTAATTTTTATTATAAAAAGAGTTAGAAATAACGCGGTAGTTTGAAAAGTCAAACTTGAACTTTGACTGACCGTACAGGATGCAAAATTTAACGGATTTTAGTGAAACCAAAAATATTAGAATCTATTTAAAAATATTTTTCCAACGAATCCGAAAAATCGAAATTTCATAACGGGAATCAAAAGTTATGGCCAATTCAATATTTAGAAAGGTCGCTATGAAATTTATAAGGGCCAAAATGCTACATTTTGCAGAATAAGGAATTAGGACCCGAAACCATCTCCATTGGTTTTAGAATGTTGTTTACATATAAAAATGACTATAAGAACTTATATTTTTGAGTTTCAGAAAAATTCCACTATTTTTGATATTTTTTAAATATTAAAATATACACCTGAAAAATAGAATTTTTGCAAACGAACTCCGAATTCGACGAAACCAGTTTCTATGGATTCGGAATATTAAATTAAGGTTAAATACTAAAATTTATAATTTTTGGAATTATTTTGTGGCCTGTATAATTTTTACAGTGGAAATACAGCCTATTTTCAGACTTCGGAAATTTATAATAAATTCATACGGAATCGGAAAATTACGAAATCAGGTTCGTTGGGTTCGTAATGACCTGAAATAATTATGTTTAAAAATTTATTAATTTTGAAATCAGCATGTATTTATAAGAATTTTTGAATTGAAGAAAACAGTTGAAAATTGAGTAATTGGACACATAATGATATTTGGGCCCAAACCAAAATTAAACCCATGGTATATATTATCTTTTTTCTGAGATTTAGGACTGAAATTCGAAATACACAGCAGCCACTTCTCTTTTCCATCATTTTTCTCAATTTCCATGGCGGCTCCCTCTTCCTCTAAAATTCATAAAAAAATAAAATTTCTTCAAAACATAGCAAATTATATGTTTTCTCGAAGGTCTCGACGATACGAAGCTAATGGTGTAGTCGGTTTTGTCAAACAGCGCTCGGATTCGCCGGAATCTCGTCTTAAAACTCGCTGTTTTCGAAATTCAGAAGCTCAAAACGTAAATCAAGAAATTCCCGTGAATCGAGGAGGAATTAGACGAAGTCACGAACACGGAAGTTCTTCGTCTACGCAAGACGAAGATGCTCAGAAAATTTCAGGCAGTTTGGAGGTGTGAGGCGGCCTGTGGGACCCGCGAGGCGAAATCCTTTCTAGGCGATTTCCCGATGATCGGAGAAGCTTTAGGGGCGGCTCTTTCTGGTGGTGGTGCGTCTCGCCAAGACGAAGACATTGGCGGTGGTCCCATGGCGTCAGGTGGCCCGAGGCAGCGGCAAAGTGCGGTCAAAGTTCGGCGGTGAACAGTGTTTTTCGATCAATGGGCTGAGGGTTTTTTCTATTTTATTTTTAAATTATTTAATTAATTTCCAGAACTTTAAAATTGCATAACTCACTCATACGAAGTCGAAAATCGACGATTTCAGGTGCGTTGGGATCGTGGCGACGAGATGGACGCATGGACACTAATTTTGTCTAATTCTGAGACAGTGAAATTTTTAGGTATTTTCACGAATATTAATTAATTATTTAATTACCCGATCTTTAAAAATTCATATCTCTTTCATACGAGGTCCGTTTGACGAACCGTAAATTGCGTTGGAATCACAAAATTAAGAGCTTCGCGATGGCGCAGACCGCAGCTGAAAAGGAGACAGTAAAATTTTGGCCAAAAATTCAATGTGAGGATTCTATATTTATTTGTTTAATTAATTATAAATTATTTTCTTGCATTAAAAATAATTGTTTGATCGTTTAATTCTGACCTGAAATGTTGGGTGTTGTTTGGAGTGATAATTGTTGTTTGTTGAATGATTGTTGTACAGGACTTGCAAATCCGCTTGGATTTATATATATCTTATTTGCGGTTAGAGAATGGGATTTAAAATGAGATCATAACATATTTTATTCAGTATATATATATATATATATATATATATATATATGTTAAGATTGGATTAGAACTTGTAAAACAAATAAAATCCTCTTTTATTTTTAGAACATGTACACAAATGAATTTCTTTTTTCCTTAAAAAAAAGAAAAGGTTTTTATTTTACATTTCTGTTATTAATAAAAGAACAAGTTTTTATTTACATTTCTTTGTAAATAAATGAACACATTTAGATGTGATAAAAAGAGTTAAAAAGACAATCTTTTTATATTGAAAACACAAAAGATGTAATTTTGACGATGAAAATAAAAAGATGATCTTTTTATATTTAAAATAGAGGAGTTATCATTTTTACATTGTAAAATAGAAAAGGTCATATTTTTACATTACAAAATAGGTTAATCCTTTTTTTTAACACCTTCCTTTGTAAATGATAAGACCAAAAATATGTTATTCACATTTTTGATGTTTATATGGTGATAGGAAAGAAATAAAGTTTTGTTAGTCATTTTGTTTACATTGCTTTTGTAAATAAATGAACAGAAATATAAAGAAATAAAGTATTGTTAGTCATTTTGTTTACATTGTTTTTGTAAATAAATGAACAGAAATATAAGGAAAAATCATTTTCTATGTAAACCAAAAGAGAACATAATTTGTGAATTGTTTTTATTTACATTTATATGTAAAACAAAAGAGAACAAAATGGGTAAATCATATTGTTTACATTTTATATGGAAACCAAAGGAGAACATAATGTGTGAACGGTTTTTGTTTACATTTTCTTTGTAAAAGAAAAAGAATAAAACATGTTAATCACTTTGTTTACATTTTCATTGTAAAAGAAAAAGAGTAAAACATGTTAATCACTTTGTTTACATTTTCATTGTAAAAGAGAAAGAGTAAAATATGTTAATCACTTTGTTTACATTTTCTTTGTAATAGAAAAAGAGTAAAACATGTTAATCAGTTATGTAAATAAAAAGAATAGAATTTAGAAATATATTTATTTACATTTTCTATTGTAGGTAAAAATAGAATTGTTAATATTGAATATTTTATCGTCATTTTGAATGCGGTAAAAATAGAATTGTTAATATTGAATATTTTATCGTCATTTTGAATGCGGTAAAAATAGAATTGTTAATATTGAATATTTTATCGTCATTTTGAATGCGGTAAAAATAGAATTGTTAATATTGAATATTTTATCGTCATTTTGAATGCGGTAAAAATAGAATTGTTAATATTGAATATTTTATCGTCATTTTGAATGCGGTAAAAATAGAATGGTTAATGTTGAATATTTTATCGTCATTTTGAACGCGGTGAAAATAGAATGGTTAATGTTGTCATTTTTATCGACATTTTTAGTGCGATAGAAATAGACAATGTTAGTGATTCATTTTTATCGACATTTTTAGTGCGATAGAAATAGACAATGTTAGTGATTCATTTTTATCGACATTTTTAGTGCGATAGAAATAGACAATGTTAGTGATTCATTTTTATCGACATTTTTAGTGCGATAGAAATAGACAATGTTAGTGATTCATTTTATTCGACATTTTTTGGTGCGATATAAATAGCGATGTTAATGGTACATTTCTATCGTCATTTAGATGTGATAAAAAGAACAGGAACATGAGAATCATGTATTTACAACTCCTATTGTAAATAAAAAGAGTAAAAATATGAGGGCCACTTTATTTACAACTTCTTTTGTAAATGAAAAGACCAAATATGTTGATCATTTTATTGGTATTTCTATGGTAAATAAAAGAACAAGACATGTGAATCCTTTTTATTTTCAATTTCTATTGTAAATGAAAAAGAACAACATTCTTGTCAAGACTTGATTAGTGAATTTAAATTGTCATTTTGAGTTAACATGTCAGTAAATTAGAAAATGAACTTTTCTATACATTAAAAGGATTAGTTAAAAATGAACATTTTGTGTCATAAAAAAAAAGATTAATTAGACATGAATATTTTGTGTCAGTAAAAAGGATTAATTAGAAATGAACACTTGGTGTCATTAAAAAAAAAAGAATAAATTAAACATTTTTTTTTTATGCATAAGAAAAGAGACTAAAACAAAATACTCATTTTTGTGTATTAAAAGTGAATTAGACAAATGGACATTTTTGGCACATTAAAATGAATGAAGTAAAGATAGACATCTTTATTCATTGAAAAGGATTAGACAAAATTCTCATTTTGTTGCATTAGAGGTTAAGAAACAAAATCATCATATTTGTTTATGTTGAGAAAAAGAATGGATGTAAAATGTATGTTTTCATACATTAAAGAGAATGAATTAAGGATGTATATTTTATACATTAAAAAGAATGAAGTCAAATATTCATTTTGTCATTAAAATGAATGAGACCAAAAATATGCATTTTTGATAAATAAAAGTCACGATTTTTATTGTCATATGCTCATAATAAAGAGTACTGAAATATTTGCCTGTGATGTTGTATTTTGATGTGTTAAAAGTGATGTTAGTATATTTAAAATTGAATATTACACTTCCATTTACAAGTCATCCGACTTGTTTATGTGATTGGGTCGATTATTTTTACACATCGCCCAAGTGCACAAATAATTTATTATTTGTTTGTTGGATGAAAACCCCACACGGGTATTGGGACGATACTTGACTGACACAAATCCCAATGTTTAATTATATGCCTATCGATTGATCGACAGGCTGCGATGAGCATTATTGTTTTATTTTAATGCTCACACAGTTGACATTGTCACTCTGGTTGTTAATGGATGGATTGAGGATTATTTCCTATTATTACCCTATACATGAAATGTATGAAACCCATATGACATAAATTATATGGTACATGGTTGAGTTGCATTCCAATGCAGAATTTCCTTTTTAATAAAGAATGTTTATATAATAAAAGGGTTTTTGTAAAATAAAAGATTTTGTATTATAAAGTATATTTTACATTCAGAATCTTTTATATATAGAATATTTTATTGATTATTTTAAAATGTTTTTTTTATATAGTAATGAATTAATATCTTTAAGATAGACCTTTTATTTAAGATTATTAGATCTTAACAATTATGGTTGGTGATTGATATGTGAATTGGATTTGTAGTGGACGATGTTTTAAATAACATTTATCCTTTAATCCAATTTACATTGAAATTACTATTTGAAATTTATAAATCTATTTTATAAATTAAATCAAAATTGGAATATTAATAATCTTTTTAGAAAGATTAAAATGTAATTTATTTTATCTTTGATAAAATTAATGAGGACCTTTTAACATAAATAATAATTTTTATTTAAAAGGATATTCAAAGTTGGAATGTGGCGTATGGTTGATTTTAATTACGAATACGCGAGTTATTCAGGAAGACCGGGTCTAACCCATTCTGAATAATCATCACGACGATCAAGAGTCGAAGATGCAGACGGTGACTGAAGACCGGAGAGCTTCACATCGTTTGGTTGATGGTGACTGATATCTTGAATTGGGACGGATCCCCCAAGGCAAGGTAAAAAGTGATGATCTTCCAGACGTACTGGAGATCGACGGATACGTTGTTTCGTTCAGACCCAGAACGGACTTGTAAATGGATAGCATGCCTGACATTGAAATTTATTTCATGTAAATAAATTGGTTTTTATTTAATATATAAATGCATGGTGGCGGAGGATTTATTCTCTTGCTTAACACCCTTTTGTATGTTAAATAATTATCGATCGCATGATATGAGTTGTTGATGTGGTATGCCAAGTTGCACTTGATCAAGGCTTATTGTTGCAAAGCAGAGCCTTGTGGGATGATCAAAGCATAGTCTATTTAGGCATAGCTTTGTGTATATCGTGACTTCGCGAGCCTCACAGCCCGGTAGAGTCTAAAACGGGAGAAGGGAACGCAGGGAGTGCGCACGTTTCTTTCTAGCTAGAGTGGTGCCAGGGACCTACCAGTGCTGGCATTTATTCATTGTGGTTGTTGGATTGTTCGAGGCCTCGGGTTATGCGGTCGCTACTGGCCGTAGTATAGGTCCAAAAGGACCGGGAAGCGTGTGTTCAGGCATAACTAATCCACAAAAGTAAGTGTGGACCGGCCCTGCAGGATCCAAGGGTTGGACAGAGTACCAATCCTGGGGCATTGCTAGAGTGTCTCGAATCGGTAAGGATCTCCTCCCTAGCCTTGACTCAGATGGAAACCCAAATTTCCAATACGACATCACGCGGTTTTGATTGTATACCTATATATGGCGACATAGTGGGATGGGGCACTCATGCCGTCTAGGATTAATACATTTACTTTGATGTATTTCAAATTGGTTGCACACTATTATTATATAATACCATGTTTATCGTATCAAGCATCTTTTGATCATTATAAGGTAAAACCCTATCCTCCGGTTTGCGTTGCATTGTGTGATGGGACTTGGGTCTTATAATGGTTTCATTTTTCTAAAAAGCATTGCGTTATTTTGACGATTTACTTTAGTCATGCACTGGCAATCTATAGGAGAAAACCCGTTCCGCGAAAGTGGCGTGGTCCTGTGATTAGCCTTATTATATTATATAGGTTAAGTAGAATTCTCACACCAGTCTCATGACTGACCTGTAGTTTGTCCACTGGCAAACTCGGGTGCCCATATTTTCCACACGGGCAGTCGAGTAGCTATTTTTGCAGATATATTAAACAGGATTCTGGGTTGAAGCTTAAAGCTGTGTCCAGAGATAGAGAGTCTTCCGCTGTGTTCTTCCGTTGCAGTATATTACATTTTTTGTATTTATCTTCCGCTGTAATTATATTCCAATGTACTCTGATATGTATATTCTGTACTCTGATGTAACATTTATTATAGTGTTATAAAAGTCTTCTGTTGTTGTTTTAATATGTTGTATGCCCAAAGTTAAAGTATTCGTAGGTTTCCACTTTTTGGGTCAGACCTGTGTGGTTTATGGTCGATTCAAAGGGTGGGAATTTGCGGGTCTTTACAATTTACATATTAGATGTAAATAAAAACACAGAATAAAAAAAAGTACATTTTTATTTACATTGTAAATGTAAATAAAACCATAGAATAAAAGTTACATTTTTCATTTGCATTTTTGATGCAAATAAAACCATAGAATAAAAGTTACATTTTTCATTTGCATTCTTAATGCAGATAAAATCATAGAATAAAAGTTACATTTTTTTTATTTGCAAATTTAGATGCAAATAAACACCATATAAAAAGTTACATTTTTATTTGCAAATTTAGATGCAAATGAACATCGTAGAAAAAGTTACATTTTTTATTTGCAAATTTAGAAGCAAATAAACACCATATAAAATGTTACATTTTTTATTTGCAAATTTAGATGCAAATAAACATCATAGGATAAAAAGTTCCAATTTTTATTTGCATTCTTTGATGCAAATAAAACATGAATTAAAAAGTTACATTTTTAATTGCATTTTAGATGCAAATAAAAGCACAGTTTAAGAAGTTACATTTTTATTTACAATTTAGTTGTAAGTAAAAGAATAGGATTAAAAGTATCATTTTTACTTTTAAATTAGAGACAATAAAAAGATAGGATTTAAAAGTTACATTTTTAGTTACATTTTAGTTGTAGCAAAAATGATAAGGATTGAAGTATCATTTTTATTGTCAAATTATATGTGAATAAGAGAATACATCCAAAATTATGTTTTTATTGATAATTTAGATGTAAAGTCAAAAGTTACAATTTTAATTACATTTTACACACGCAATTAAAAGGATAGAATTACAAGTTACATTTTATTGTCATTTTAGAGACAATAAAAAGAATAGATTTAAATGTCATATTTTTATTATAAATTTAGATGCAATAAAAAAATAGTAGAATTAAAAATCTTGTTTTTATTGCCATTTGGTTTCAACAAAAAGGGTGAACATTATGAATATATTTTCAATGTAATTTAGTTACCATTGAAAATAGTTAGTCTTTAAAACACGATTTATTTCACATCATCATTTTTTATCATGTTAGTAGGATTATGAAAATCATATATATAAAATCTTTGACATGAATATGGACTGTATCTAGCTTGCATGTGATTGATTGAAATTAGTTAAAATCGCCAAATTAATTATATATATATATATATATATATTAATTAAAATTAAACGAATCGCGCGCGGCAGTTCGCATTTTGGCAATCGTAACTTTAAAACGATCATACCGTAAGATCCAACCATCGGATTTTCCCAAAACTGGAACTGTTAGGACCGCTTTGGGAAGATCTTTCCATCTATATGAATTTCGTTAAAATCCAACGATTAAATTTCAAGATTTGTGTAAATCGAATTTTTGTAAAAACAGCGCTAGGGCCTCCCATCGACCTGGAGCGTCGTTAAATAAATTCGGCTATTTTTATATAAATAAAAATAGCGATTAATCGTTATTAAACACCATTAACGATATGAAATGATTTTAATATATATATATATATATATGCGAGGATCATTTGAAAAGTCCGAGTTAAAACTCATTTCAAATGGTCATACGACGGTCTAAATTGAAGATTTCAAAGACGGCGATTGAAGACCGGCGATCTTCACATCGAAAGGATAACTACTGATGCCTGGCATTGGCTAGCTACCAATAAAGGGTTAAAGTGGTAGTTATCTGAACGTACTTGTTGATCGTCCGGATACGCGAGCACCTCACTTCCGTATTGGACATACGAGACGAGAAATAAGGTGACTCCGGTTTCGTTCAGACCATAGATCGGGACCTAACTTGAAAATTTGCGGCCTGTTGCTATGTTGAAGAAGAAGAGGTTAAAACCTTATAATATTTTAATAATCTAATTTTAAAATATTATCTATCTTATTTAAATCCTAACTAATTCATATGACATCGAAAATAAACGATTTCAGATCCTATGCGATCGTAGAGACGAGATCTACGACTCTAGGCTGAAAAGGAGAAATTTTGAGCTGTTGGAATTTTGGACAAATTTGCGGATCCAAACAATTCAGATTCACGACCGTGAGATGTCTGATTTTAAATAATTAATCCATTTAATTATTTTTCTCGTTGTTAAATAATTATATGTATGTTAATAAATCAGTTTTTCGATGTGATGAAATTTTGGATGATAGATCCTTTTGTTTGTGATGTTTAAACATATATCTATTTGTTAAATTATAGAACTGTACGTATTGGTTAAATTAAAATAAATCATGTTTGTCAATATTTTGATGAATAATATATATTAAACAAAAATGGATTGTCATATTATTGAATTGAAATAGAATTGTCAATTCAATGAAAAACATATCTTTTTGTTTATATTTTTGAATTGAAATAGAATTGTCAATTCATTGAAAAATATCATTTTGCTTATATGATTGAATTGAGATTGGATTGTAAATTCAATAAAAATATTATTTTTGCTTACATGATTGAATTGAAATATAATTTTCAATTCAATAAAAATATTATTTTGCCTATATCTTTGAATTAAAATAGAATTGTCAATTCAATGAAAAATATCATTTTTGTTAATATTATTGAACTGAAATGGAATTGTCAATTCAATAAAAATAAATCATTTTGTCATATTATTGAATTGAATTAGAATTGTCAATTAAATAAAATATATCTTTTTGGTTTATATTATTGAATTGAATTAGAATGGTCGATTCAATAAAAACATTACTTCGTTTATGTTATTGAACTGAATTAGAACTTTCAATTCAATATAAAACATATCACTTTGTTTATTAATTGATAAAAAGTCATATTTTCATTTACATATTAGATGTAAATAAAAGAATAGAATAAAAAGATTTCAAATTTTTTTTATTTGAAAATTTAGATGCAAATAAACACCATATAAAAAGTTACATTTTTATTTGCAAATTTAGATGCAAATAAACATCATAGGATAAAAGTTTCAATTTTTATTTGCATTCTTTGATGCAAATAAAACATGAAATTAAAAGTTGTATTTTTGTTTGCATTTTAAATGCGAACAAAAACAGGAAACGAAAACATTGAATAAACACATGAATTAAAAAGGTTGCATTTTATTTACATATTAGATATAAATAAAAACATAGAATTAAAAAAAAAGTACATTTTTATTTACATTGTAAATGTAAATAAAACAGTAGAATGAAAGTTACATTTTTCATTTGCATTTTTGATGCAAATAAAACCATAGAATAAAAGTTACATTTTTCATTTGCATTTTTTATGCAAATAAAACCATAGAATAAAAGTTACATTTATTTTTCCTATTTGCAAATTTAGATGCAAATAAACACCATATAAAAAGTTACATTTTTTATTTGCAAATTTAGACGCAAATGAACATCATAGAAAATGTTACATTTTTTATTTGCAAATTTAGATGCAAATAAACACCATATAAAAGTTACATTTTTTATTTGCAAATTTAGATGCAAATAAACATCATAGGATAAAAAATTTCAATTTTTATTTGCATTCTTTGATGCAAATAAAACATGAATTAAAAGGTTACATTTAAATTGCATTTTAGATGCAAATAAAAGCATAGTTTAAGAAGTTACATGTTTATTTGCAATTTAGTTGTAAGTAAAAGAGCAGGATTAAAAGTATCGTTTTTACTTTTAAATTAGAGACAATAAAAAGATAGGGTTTAAAAGTTACATTTTTAGTTACATTTTAGTTGTAGCAAAAATGATAAGGATTGAAGTATCATTTTTATTGTCAAATTATATGTGAATAAGAGAATACATCCAAAATTACATTTTTATTTATAATTTAGATGTAAAGTCAAAAGTTACAATTTTAATGACATTTTAGACACGCAATTAAAAGGACAGAATTACAAGTTACATTTTATTGTCATTTTAGAGACAATAAAAAGAATAGATTTAATTGTCATATTTTTATTATAATTTTAGATGCAATAAAAAAAATAGTAGAATTAAAAATCGTGTTTTTATTGCCATTTGGTTTCAACAAAAAGGGTGAACATTATGAATATATTTTCAATGTAATTTAGTTACCATTGGAAATAATTAGACATTAAAACACGATTTATTTCACATCATCATTTTTAATCATGTTAGTAGGATTATGAAAATCATATATATATAATCTCTAACATGAATATGGACTGTATCTGGCTTGCATGTGACTGATTGAAAATAGTTGAAATCACCAAATTAATTATATATATATATAAGTACTAATTAAAATTAAACGAATCGCTCGATGTAGTTCGTGTTCTGGCAATCGTAACTTTAAACGATTATACCATAAGATCCAACCGTCAGATTTCCCTAAAAGTGGAACCGTTAGGACCGCTTTGGGAAGATCTTTCCATCGATATGAATTTTGTTAAAATCCAACAGTTAGATTTCAAGATTTATGTAAACCAAATTTGGGTAAAACAGCGCTAGGGCCGCCCATCGACCCGAAGCGTCCTTAAATAAATTTGGCTATTTTTATATAAATAAAAATAGTGATTAATCGTTATTAAACACCATTAACAATATGAAATGATTTTAATATATATATGCGAGGATCATTTGAAAAGTCCGAGTTAAAACTCATTTCAAATGGTCATACGACCGTCTAAATTGAAGATCTCAATGACGGCGATTGAAGAACAGCGATCTTCACAACGAAAGGATAACTACTGATGCCTGGCATTAGCTAGCTACCGATAAAGGGTTAAAGTGGTAGTTGTCCGGACGTACTTGTTGATCGTCTGGATACGCGAGCACCTCACTTCCCTATTGGACATACGGGACGAGGAATAAGGTGACTCCGGTTTCGTTCAGACCCAGAACGGACTTGTAAATAGACGTGTGTCTGACATTAAATATCATGCTGTGTAATTAAATTGATTTATATTAATATATACCTATGGTAGCGGAGAATTTATTCTCTTGCTTAACACCCTACTTTGAGACGTACGAGCTCGAAGGTTAAATATTGGTAGTTATCAATCGCATGGTATGGACTGTCAATGTGGCATGCCAAGATGCAATTGATCGAGGCTTTTTTTGAAAAGCAGAGCCTTGTGGATGATGATCAAAGCATAGCCTATTTAGGCATAGCTTTGTGTATTACGTTACCTCGCGAGCCTCACACCCCGGTAGAGTAAAAAACGGGACAAGGGAACGCAGGGAGGGCACACGTTTCTTTCTAGTTAAAAGTGGTGTTTGGGTTTATACAAGGCCCGACATTTTTACTTATGTGGTTGATGGAATGAGGCGCCTCGGATATTTTTATTGGTCGCCAATGGCCAATTTACAGGTCCAATAGGATCGACAAGCGTGTGTTCAAGAATTGCCAATCCACTAGCGTTATTTGTGGACCGGCCCTGCAGGATCCAAGGGTTCACTACGGGGAACCCTGAGACATTGCTAGAGTGTCTCGAATCAGCTAGGGGATCGTCCCTAGCCTTGACTCATGATGGAAACCAACCTCCAATACGACATTACAGTCTTGATTGAAAACCTATATATGGCGACATAGTATATGGTAGTTATGCCTTCTAGGATTGATACATTTACTTTGAAGTATATTTGAAACATATTAGACAATAATAATGATATTAAAAATATTATTTTCTACGTATCAAGCATTTTTTATCATTATAACCTCCGTTTGCGTTGCATTGTGTGATGGGACATGAGTCTTATAATGATTTCATTTTCTAAAAAAGCATTGCGTTATTATGACTTAAAATTTATAAATCATATGCACTGGCAATCAAATGGAGTATACCCGTTTTGCATTAGCGGCGTGGTCCAGTGATTTGCCATATTGTTAGTTTAGTAAGATTTCTCATACCAGTCCCATGACTGACTCGTAGTTTGTTTCACTTTGCGAGCTCGGGTGCCCTCTTTCCACACGGGCATTCAATTGACAGGTTTCAAGTAGGGATGTTTTCTGGACTAGAGCTTGCCGATGAAGATGATGAAGGATCTTTCCTTTTATCTTTTTATTTACTTCTTGAGTCATTAAGACAGTATTGAGTATTGATGTATTTTGGGAGATTGAGACTTTATTTCTTTCCCTGTTTTAGACATCCGTTTTGCTAAGTGTATACTGCGTATTCTGATGTTCTGTGATGATGTTTGTGATGACATTTCCATTTCCGCTGCGATGATTTTTATGTTCAGCTATTATCTGAGATCTGTTATTGTTTTAATTATGTTATGCTCCTATGATTATCCTTACTTTCATACCATGGAAGTTTGGGTCATCACATTTGGTATCAGAGCAAAAGGTTAACCTTAGCTAAGGATTATAACATTTTTAGATCAATTCGTCTAGTTAGAATCAGTAGTATTCTAAGACGAGTAGCTCACTACATATAGGATTAGTAATGTCCTAGAATGAGCATAACAGAATAGCACATATTAATCAGTCATTACATCATTATCATCTTATCATATGTCTCTACTTTTAATTTTCCTTTGAAAATTATCATTTCTGTTTGTCTGACTCTCTCCTTGATGGTACAGAATTAACTAAGGAATGAGTACCAGAGCCCGTAAGAGAGCCCGTGGTAGAGGTAGGGCAAGAAGACCCGCCGGAGATGAGACTCCTATTGCTCGGGAACAGGAACAGGCCACTCCAGAAGTTGAGACACCATCACCACCACCACCCCCATGTGCTTTTGATCTAGATAAGGTGGCGAAGAAAATCAAGAATTTATGTGGCGTGCATTTCACAGGCCAAGAGACGGTGACAAAAGCACAAGCATGGCTTAAGACCATCAAGAAATCTTGGGAGGACAAGAGCTCGAAGATCATAGGAAGCGATTTATGGCGATATGGTTCCTAAAGGACCAGGCCCAGATTTGGTGGGAAACAGCTATGGTTAGGGGTAATGAAGCTAATGTGACTTGGGGGAAATTCAAAGAGTTATTCAATGAGAAGTTGATTCCACCTCACGAAGTCGAACGCCTTCACGATAAGTTTGCACACCTCCAACAAGGGAGTATGACTATTGCTGAGTATGTAAAGAAATTTGATGAGCTTTCCAGATATGCCCCTGAGTTAGTCCAAGACCCGCTTCAGAAAAATAAGAGGTTTATCAATGGTCTGGCAATCATAATAAGGTGACGACACACATCGAACGTCCATTTGCTAAAGTGATCGAGATGGCCTGCAGATATGAAGAGATTGATCAGAAAGGTTCTCAGCAAGACCGAGAAAAGAATCAAGCCAACAACAAGAAAAAGAGATGGATAAGAAACCTGAGGCGGGCAGCTCTTCTACCGCCAAACCCCAGGGCAAAAAGAAAAGTGATAGGTCTAAGGTGAAATGCTTCAACTGTCAGAAAATGGGGCACTTCGACTATGAATGTCGAGCTCCCAAGAGACCAAAGAGGGATGATTCTGGGCCCAGCCAAAGTTCTCAGTATAGGAGGGAGTGCTATAATTGCCACCAGAGGGGCCGCATCAAGCCTAACTGCCCGCTGCTGAAGAGTTCTCAGGTGGCACATGTCTATGACGGAGCGGCTGCACCGGCTTCCTCTGAAGCAGGTAAACCTGATGTTTTAGGAGGTACTCTTAACATTAATAACATTCCTATTACAGTTTTATTTGACACAGGTGCCTCTAGGAGTTTCATATCTGTTGACACGATTAAAAAGCTTAAATTGAAACCCAGAAAACTCAAAGAACCAATTAGAGCCCATAGTCCGATAGGAGGTTCACTTATACTTGAGCGGTACTGTAGAGTGCCTGTTTCTCACACTTACTTGATTTGATCATTATGAATTTTTATGGATACGATATTATACTTGGACTAGATTGGCTAATGAAATATGAGGCTGAGTTACTTTGTGCTGAAAGAGTAGTCAGAATCAAAAACAAATTTGGAGATATTATCGCTATTCCATGCCACGGCTCAGCCACAGATAGGAAAGAATTTTGGTCTTCTCTAGAAGTCACTCCTGCTTCTATTGAGGATATTCCTATCGTCAGAGACTATGCGGATGTGTTCGAAGAAGTAGACAGCTTACCTCCACGCAGAGAAATCGTTTTAGAATTGATTTAGTTCCGAATGCAAGGCCCATTGTACACCACATTCGGAGAATGTCACTAAAAGAAAAGGAGGAGCTGAGTAATCAAACCAAGCAACTTTTGTGGAAAGGTCTGATCAGACCTAGCTTCTCAAGCTAGGGTGCAGCAGTGGTTTTTGTCCCAAAGTCAGACGGTACCTTCAGGCTATGTGTGGCTATCGTGACCTAAATAAGTAGACTCTGAAAAATAAATACCCACTGCCACACATTGATGATCTGCTAGACCGCTTGAATGGAGCACGAGTAATTTCCAAGATAGACCAAGCTACAGGTTTCCACCAACTACGAATTGTCGAAGAATGTGTGTCTTTGATCACCTTTAGAGGACCCGACTTATTTTATGAATGGTAAGTAATGCCCTTAGGCCTATGCAATGCTCCAGCATACTTCGTAGATCTGATGAATAGAGTCTTCCATGATGTTCTAAATAAATTTGTGCTAGTGTTCATTGACGATATCTTAATCTTCTCAAAATCCACTGCTGAACACGAAAAGCATCTGAACGAAGTCTTAGAGATTCTACGTAAGAATATGCTGAAAGCCAAATTCTCCAAGTGCATGTTCTGGCAAGAAGAGGCGAAATTCCTCGGCCATGTTGTATCTAAGGAAGGCATCTCAGTAGATCCAAGAAAGATCTCGGCCATCAAAGATTGGAAGCAGCCTACTACGCCCATTGAAGTCAAAGGTTTCTTAGGTCTGGCTGGCTATTATCGGAAATTTGTTAAGGATTTCGCGAAATTATCTTGTCCATTGATGAAGCTGACTAAGAAACATACAAAGTTCATTTGGACACCCGAATGTGAGGCAGTTTTCCAAGAGCTGAAACAAAGATTAATCACTGCTCCTGTGTTGACCATTATTGATGGCAATCAGGATCAAAAAGTCTGGACAAACGCCTCTAGAGAAGGTTATTCCTTTCATCTAAGTAAACATGTCAGAAATGACATTTTAATGTCAAATCATATTTTAACATGTTATCCTTTTATCTATTTAAGGTATTGGTGCGGTGCTAATGTAAAGAGACAAAGTTGTCGCATATGCTAGCCGTCAGTTAAAACCGCATGAAAATATTTACGCCACTCATGATCTTGAGCTAACGGCCATTGTATTTGCTCTAAAAATATGGAGGCACTATCTCTTGGGCGAGAAATTTGAGCTGTATACTAATCACAAATCTTTAAAGTATCTGTTCACCCAAAGAGATTTGAACTTGAGGCAGCAGCGTTGGGTTGAATTCCTTGCACCCTATGACCTGGACATTTTATATACTCCAGGGAAAGCCAATGTAGTGGCAGATGCTCTCAGTAGGAAGAATATGGCCAGCACCTATCTTATCCTTGCCCATCTCATTATTACTTCTACCTTGATCGGTGAGATCTCTGCTCTTCAGAAAAATGATAAATTTATTTAGAGAATTAGCAAAAGAGTCAGAGAGGGCGAACCCACGAGTTTCCAGATTGGTGACAAAGGGGTTTTGAGGCTATTGGGCCGAATTTGTGTTCCGAATCTTCCTGAGCTCAGAAAGGAAGTAATGGACGAATGTCACAAGTCTAAGCTTAGCATTCATCCGGGTGTGAGCAAGATGTACCATGACGTCAAGCATACATTTTGGTAGAGATCTATGAAGAGAGACATTTCTATATATGTTGCTAGATGTCCCACCTGTCAGCCAGTCAAAAGCGATCAGCAAAAGCTAGCAGGTCTGCTGCAACCGCTAGGGGTTCTAAGCTGGAAATGGGACGAAATTTCTATGGACTTTATTAATGGCTTGCCCCGGACTAGGAAAGGCAATGACAATATATGGGTGATCATGGATCGTTTCACGAAGATTGCCCATTTCATCCCTGTAAAAACCAATAGAACAGCTCGGAGTTTGGCACATCTTTATTTCAGAGAGATTGTCAGACTGCATGGAGTTCCCAGTAGCATTGTCAGTGACCGCGATCCGATATTTGTTAGCAAGTTCTAGGAAGCTTTCCAAGAAGAGCTAAGGACTAAGCTGAATATGAGCACCGCTTATCACCCTCAGACAGATGGCCAGACTGAGAGGGTGAACTGCATATTGAAAGACTTGTTGCAAGCATGCATTCTAGATTTTGGTGGGTCATGGGAAGATCATTTGCACTTGGTTGAATTCTCTTATAATAACAGCTACCAAGCAAGCTTGAAGATGTCGCCATTTGAAGCATTATATGGAAGGCCATGCAGATCTCCCGCATATTGGGTAGAACCCGGCAATCGATTAGTACTAGGTCCCGACATGATTCACGAAGCATCAAATAAAGTTGATTTTATTAAAAAGCGATTACTTGCTGCCCAAAGCCGACAGAAGAGCTATGCAGGCACTCGAAGAAGGGACTTAGAATTCTCTGTCGGTGATCTTGTATACTTGAAGGTTTCCCTACTGAGAGGTGTAATTCGATTCGGGAAGACTGGAAAGTTAGCACCGAGATTTATTGGTCCATTTCCTATTCTCGAAAGGATTGGGACTCTTGCTTATAGAGTGCAGTTGCCTGACTGGTTGTCAGGGGTTCACGATGTATTTCATGTGTCCCAACTCCGGAAGCATGTTCATGATCCAGATTTAGTTGTGGAGGAAGCAACACAACGAGATTTGGAGATTACCCCGGCAGTAGCAATGAGAAGGGAACCAGTGAAAATTGTTGGCAAAGAAACCCGAGTGCTGAGGAACAAGAGGATCCACTTAGTCAAGGTGCAGTGGAGTGGGGATCCTAGAGACTGTACGTGGGAGATTGAGGATAGCATCAAACAGGCCTATCCCAAGTGCAGAGTGGATATCTCCAAGTGACTCTTGTGTTGAGGTACATTTACAATACCTTACATTTTCCGTTTTCTTTCCTACTTTACTATGGTTTCCTTTTCGAGGACGAAAAGCTTTTAAGTGGGAGAGATTGTAACAACCCGGAAAATCTGAACCAATTTAAAAATTTTATTTTGGCTATTTCAGTAAATTTAGAATAGTTAAAATAATTTATTTTAAATAATAGCGATTAAAAAATTATTTTAATCAAGGGTAGAGCAAATATATTTATTTTGATTTCAAAAGGAAATGAAAATAGTACGGTAGTTTGAAAAATTAAACTTGAACTTTGACTGAATGTACCGGATTCAAAATCTAACGGATTTTAGTGAAACCAAAAATATCTAAATCTATTTGAAAATATCTCTCCAACGAATCTGAAAAATCGAAATTTCATAGCTGGAATCAAAAGTTATGGCCAATTGAATATTCAGAATGGTTGCTTTAGTATAATTTATAGCCCGTATAAAAGGCCATTTTTCAAACAACCTCTGTTTTCAAAGAAACCACTTTTGTTGGATCCAGAATGTCAAATTATTGTTAAATTTAATTTTTTTTAGAATTTTTGGAATTAAAATGTGAGCGTGGCAAGTGAAAATGTGTTTTGTCAATTTCAGTCAAATATGATCGACTTGAAAATGACCATTTTTTTCGAACAGTCTCGGAATTTAACAAAATTAATTTTGTTAGGACCGTATCGTCAAAACAAAGCTGGTAATTATTTTTCTCGAATTTTCTAAGTTCGTATATGGCCCCGGTGGATTTAAATATATGATCGAATTAATTTATTAAAGGGTTTAAATATTAAATTAAAGATTTCAGGCCATAGATAGTCGTTTGGGCTGATGAGACCTAGCCCATTGGATCCGGAACGGGGGCTATTGAGTGGTGTTAACTCCGGCTGGACTGAAATTGGATTGGTTTAGAACTTTTGGATTTATTTGTAAAATTTACATTAAAATATTATAAAAATACTTTGCCTTCTCCTAACCCTAAGCTACAGTAGCCGCCATCCCCTTGAAAACAATGGCCTAAACTCTTCGATTCTTCCTTCCACAATTCCTCTCAATCCGTGCAGTAAAACTCCACCCTCTTTTGAAGTTATTTGTAGAGAATCCCTCGAGCTTTCCATCCATACCAAGATTGTCCATGCTCGTCGCCTGTACTCCGAGAATGAGCTAACCAAAGTCGGCCCGTCTCGACCGCCGCCGTGGTCGAACCACGCCACCGTGCCACCTCGCGTGTGTCCCCCTGGACGCGCGCCGCCTCCCTCCTCGACGTAGCACACTCCGATCGACCTTCGGCGCCTCGAACCGCAAGCAATTTCCAACCATAGATCGGGACCTAACTTGAAAACTTGTGGCCTGTTACTGTGTTGAAGAAGAAGAGATTAAAACCTTATAATATTTTAATAATCTAATTTTAAAATATTATCTATCTTATTTAAATCCTAACTAATTCATATGACATCGAAAATTAATGATTTCAGATCCTATGCGATCGTAGAGACGAGGTCTACGACTCTAGGCTGAAAAGGAGAAATTTTGAGTTGTTGGAATTTTGGACAAATTTGTGGATCCAAACAATTCAGATTCATGACCGTGAGATTTCTGATTTTAAATAATTAATTCATTTAATTATTTTTCTTGTTGTTAAATAATTATATGTATGTTAATAAATCAGTTTTGCGATGTGATGAAATTTTGGATGATAGATCCTTTTGTTTGTGATGTTTAAACATATATCTATTTGTTAAATTATAGAACTGTACGTATTGGTTAAATTAAAATAAATCATGTTTGTCAATATTTTGATGAATAATATATATTAAACAAAAATGGATTGTCATATTATTGAATTGAAATAGAATTGTCAATTCAATGAAAAACATATCTTTTTGTTTATATTTTTGAATTGAAATAGAATTGTCAATTTGTAACACCCCACATCCGTTAGTGCCACTCACAAAGGGAATGCACTAAGTTCTGTGAAGTATTATGGGTAAAAGATGCAGATAAATTACAAGACAGATAAATAAAGTAGTGGAAAAGTGAATAAAACTTTATTTCATTTATAAACAGCTTGTACAAAGATTGTTTTCCAACAACAAAGTATCTATCTTGTTTAACAAAATAAAGAAGCATAAATATACAATGATATTCCCCAATAAAACATTAGCTAGCCATAGTGGTGGAAAAGAGATTCCAAAGCAGCGCATCCAAGATTCTTCAAGCTTGGAAAGAGTAACAGGTCCATATAAATCTTAGCTATTCCCTCTCTGACTACCTGGGGGGAACGGAAGAAAAGAAGACGAAAGAAAACATAGAGTCAGACATAAAGACTGGTAAGTCTAGTGGTGCTTCGGTATATGAATAAGGAAAAGGACATGACAAGCATAAATTGAAAATGGGAAAGTTCCATAAACTAAGGCAAAGCAGTTTAGAATCAAAATTTCTATCGCACCCCATACTAATCTCTGCACCACCTAACTAGTATCCCAACTAGTAATCTGTATAAAATGATAACGTGATCCTAGTCCCTGTAACTGTGGTTGCCATCAGGCGCACATTTATTTATTACCTAGATTTAATCTAGGGTTTTCTATCGAGCGTTCCTTAGATTCAACTAGGGTTTATGCGACTTGTCTAATACTTCTCGGATTCAGGATTTATGCCACCTAGGTCCACTAGGGATTATGCTACCTGTCGAATGATGCCCCTAGTCTAGGACACACTACCTAGAGTGGTATATGTATCTAGACTTTCCCTACGTAAGTGTCGCGAATCGTTTATCGCCGTCTAGATGCACATGTCCTGAAATGTGCGACCCGAGTCCTGTGGTAGGGCTATTCTAGAAACACGAAACTCGGTCGGGAGCTTTCAGATATCTGCCGATGCAGATGCTAAGTTCTGTTTTTCGACCCGTGGTTATGGTCCCACGTGACCCCTCCCTCAACTAATGAAAGGCAATCCAAGAAAATCAAGCACAAGAACTATACTCCTGCCACCTATGCCCCACTTTCCTATTGGCCAGCCTCACCCATAACTAGATAGAAAGTATATGTTCTGTTGGGAGTTCTCTGCCTTTCCGCATGCGTACGACGATTGACTCAACATGGTAGGTAGACGACGAGTCGCTATCACAGGGCTACTGGTCTCGTCGAATCACGCTGGTCCATCCTAGTCTTTAGGTTGCCTTAAATTGCAACCAGGCATACCCTTGGTTCTTCTGACGCAGACCTTAACCTCTGTAAGCCCAGGCGGATCATCTGCAGCCTCACAGAGGGAGACCAAGAGTTCCCTCACGTCCCCCGAAGCTATGTGCTTCTAAACCCAGTCCGCTGGAGCCTTTTTCAAAATCGGATAAACGTTTGCTCCTTCTCATGTACTTGTTAAGCGATGATCTACCATATCGGGTTATTCATCTATTATGGACAGACTCAGTTTTCTTGACTAAGAATTATTACTTAGTTGTTATCAACTAAGGTTTACCACTTAGTTTCTTTTCCCATAAATCTTGTTAACTAAGGTTTATCACTTAGTTTCTTTAACTGGGGATTTCAACTTAGCTCCCGTTCTCGATTGTTTCTTAACTAGGGTTTTCTACTTAGCCCTCTTTCTCGTCAAGTTGGATTGGTTAAGTGTCATTAGTCAATACAAGTTAACTTAACCCATTCCTTTGTCAAATTAAACTGGCTAAGTATTATCAGTAGTTCATGTTGACTTAACCCTATCACAAACCAAGTTATATTGGTTAAGTATTTCTTATTACTTAACCCTACCCATTCATCTTGTATTGGATTAAGTGTCCTTTTTTAACCTAACCTCGCCCATCTGTTTTAACTAACATGTTATAACGGTTAAGTGTTCCCTTAGTTAACTTAACCCTAACATCTGTTTAATTAACATGTTCTAATGGTTAGGTATTGTCCCTTCATATTTCAACTTAACCCTGTTCAATTTATCACACTATGATGGTTAAATGTTCTAAGTTTTCTTAACCCTACCCTCTAGTCCAGCTAACATATTAAATTGGCTAAGTGTATTTACTTAACCTTGCCCACTTATCTAGCTAACGTGTTATAATGGTTAAGTATTCTAAATTTACTTAACCTCACCCTCCAGTCTAGTTAATATGTTAAATTGGTTAAGTGTACTAACTTTACTTAACCTCACCTTCTAGTCTAGTTAACATGTTAAATTGGTTAAGTGTATTAACTTTACTTAACCTCACCATCTAGTCTAGTTAACATGTTAAATTGGCTAAGTGTATTAACTTAACCCTACCAATCCTAAGTTAGCTTCTTAGAGCACCTGACCACTCACATTAGACAGGTATTGCTATGGTTACTGGATGTGCCGGTCGTTTCCGGGAAGGTTTACACCATAACACAGTCTAACCTCGGGTCCTTATTGGGCTCAATGCTTAACCACCCACATTGGATAGGTATTGTTGTGACTACTGGACAGCCGGGCGGGTCCGGGCAGGTTTACATCACAACTCAATCCAACCTCGGGTTAAGCATGTTCATATTGTCTAAATTTACACTTTTACTTATGTAAATATTTCATGTCACATATTTTATTCCAAACTAATAGTATAATTTATATCATTTATGGCCTTAACCCATTTCATGGTTTTTAGGCCCGCCGACATATTAACATACTTTAATTTAATAGTTAATCCCAACGTTACCCTCACTCGATTATTCATATTAATCGTGTGAAGATATTGGGCCCGCTAATAGGCCCAATCCATAAACAAAGTAAAGAATGGAGCATAGGCTCAATGAACCTATACTATGAAATTTGGCCTAAACATAGTTATTGATTAGCGTGTGACATAAAGATGTAACTAGATAAATAAGGTGATCTCGATAACATGAATCATAACATTGCATAACATGTCACAAACTTGCACATGAATATTGGATCTAGTTAGATAGGTGTCACGTAAATCATAAATTCTGGACTATTATAAAGATATAACATGGTATAGCATAATAGGTGTCACATGAAATGGAATACTTTTAGACTTGTTTAAACATGGTTTTATACACATATAACTAGGCATAATGTCAAACACCAAACTAGCATAAAAATGTCCACTTTTTGATATAACCCAAAGGTGTTAACTAACTTTACATCAAGTAGCCTATTTCAACATGGAACTAGTATAATTTGTATAACCAAAAAGGTACTTGCATAAACCCAATTATCACTTGCAATTAAACATAATAATGTATACAAAGGTTTTGAGGCGTGTAGGCATAAAAGGTTTCAACTTGAAACATGTTTACATGAGTGTCAACTTAAGCCTAAAAAGAATGTATGCTAACCATGTTAACGACATAACATAAAGATGTCAATTCTAGTTTTTTTTTTTTCTACAAACTTGCAAGTGATATTTATCTTCATATACAAATGTCAATAGGCTCGCATCAACCAATTTATGCCACAAAACTCCCAATACAAAACATGACATAATCAACGCAATACACAGAATTTACATCAATATTTTACAATAGTAAAACCCCAATTTCAATTACATCGAATCACATCGCAATTTCTATTCATATTCAGAAAACCACTTTACTTACAACGGGCGCTAAAACTTGTTTTCTGGTTTCTGTTATTCTGAATTTGCAAAGCTTTCCCTTGGAGTAGAAAACGTTGCGTAGAAATTAGATTAGAGTTTTGTTTTCTTGAATCGTCGTTCGTCTCTTTTCAAGCGGAGGCTCTCCCTAGTTTTCTTCTGACATCATGGCGGCTCAAGTTCTTATTTTTGCGTGAATTTTAGTTGGAGACCTAGGGTGTTTTTATAGAGTTGCAAGTTAATTAGAGCCGTCGATGAAGCCAAGTTTAATCAAAGCCATTCATGTCAAAAGGAGCCAATTATGTTCACAATTTAAGGGCTGTAAATTACCCTCATTTTAAATTATGTCATAATTACTATGCATGTAAATTACCCTATTTTAAATTGTGCCATGATTACTACTCCAATGACATGTAATTTCACGTTTTAGCATATATATATATATATATATATATATATATATATATATATATATATATATATATATATATATTCTACAATGTACACATTTCTCATTTAGGACAAATTCTATAATTCCTAATTTACTTATGTCATAATTACTCTCTTAATGTACATTATCAACGTTTATTATTTATTGTTAATCCATCAAATATAAATACGTATTTAATAGATACATCTCCCCTTTACCGAATTAATTATCCATATATAAATATGAATGACAATATTAATGTATCCTCTTCATTGTAAATTAGCATGAATGACTAATATATACCAGCCTTGATGCCAAGTTATTCTTTTCTTTTCAACATATTTCTCAAATTAACATGTACAAATTAATGTTAATTGCATGTTTTCAAATTAATGCCCTATTGACATATCTTCAAATTAAATGTCAGATAAATGTTTGTCATATTAATATGCTTGCATGTTATGATATAAATGCACATATGTACTAATATGTTAAATATTTGTCATAAATCCAATCAGAGAAAGCCATTTTTTTTAAGAAAAACAAATCCTTGACAACCAAAAATGTGCAACGTACGCTATATGATGCGTACACGTCATATATATATATATGCATACATATATATATATATATATTTTAATTTCTTTTTCATTTTATTTATCTTCCCAATTACCCATTTTCACACTAAAGCACTTTCTGAACTGTGTTCACACTAGGCCATTTTTAAGTCATTCCCCTAAAACAAAAATAAGGCGCTGACGGGGATCAAACTCTGTACCACTTATATGCAAGTCATGTGTTCCAACCAAATGAACTACTAAGTCTTTTGCTTACAAAAGTTAGAACAATGCTAAACATTATTCTTTTCTCATTCCTTTTTTTTCATGTTTTGCTACAATATTTAATTTAAGGATATCTTTTTCATACGGAGTCCAATTTACGCAAACTCAGACTCTATCTCAAGAAGAATTTCGAGACGAACGCAATGGCGTAACCCGTTTCCCTTAATTCTTCTTCTAAAATTAAATAATACTTAAATTTGTGAAACCTAATGTTACAGAATTACGGGGTGTTACACAACTCATTGAAAAATATATTTTTTGCTTATATGATTGAATTGAGATAGGATTGTAAATTCAATAGAAGTATTATTTTGCTTACATTATTGAATTGAAATATAATTGTCAATTCAATAAAAATATTATTTTGCCTATATCTTTGAATTAAAATAGAATTGTCAACAATGAAAAATATCATTTTTGTTAATATTATTGAACTGAAATAGAATTGTCAATTCAATAAAAATAAATCATTTTGTCATATTATTGAATTGAATTAGAATTGTCAATTAAATAAAATATATCGTTTTGGTTTATATTATTGAATTGAATTAGAATGGTCGATTCAATAAAAACATTACTTCGTTTATGTTATTGAACTGAATTAGAACTTTCAATTCAATATAAAACATATCACTTTGTTTATTAATTGATAAAAAGTTATATTTTTATTTATATATTAGATGTAAATAAAAGAATAGAATAAAAAGATTTCAAATTTTTTTTATTTGAAAATTTAAATGCAAATAAACACCATATAAAAAGTTACATTTTTATTTGCAAATTTAGATGCAAATAAACATCATAGGATAAAAAGTTTCAATTTTTATTTCCATTCTTTGATGCAAATAAAACATGAAATTAAAAGTTGTATTTTTGTTTGCATTTTAAATGCGAACAAAAACATGAAACGAAAACATTGAATAAAAACATGAATTAAAAAGGTTGCATTTTATTTACATATTAGATATAAATAAAAACATAGAATTAAAAAAAAGTACATTATTATTTACATTGTAAATGTAAATAAAACAGTAGAATGAAAGTGTAACGACCCGCAAATCCGTGCTATCAGAGTTGACTAAATACACCACACGTCCAACCCAAATAACACAGAAATACGAACCATTAATAGAAAGAAGTTAGAAGATGAGAAATAGGAAGAAAGAAATATTAGAATAGAAGAAAAACGAAGATCACAACTCACAGCGGAACAAATAAAATATATTATATAACATAAGCTTTGAAATACAAATCTGTTTGGTACATATATACATACCATCATCAGAGTACACATAACATTTGATTCAGCGGAAGTAACTCTAAATAACTAACGTTGAAGCCTCCTGCTTCAAGCTCCTTCAAGTGTATCTGTAAAAGCCTGAAACACTTGACTGCCCGTACAAATTTGGGCACCCAAGAGTTTAGGAAAAACAAAACAAAACAAACTCTGGGTCAGTCATGAGACTGGTGTGAGTAAACTCCAACCACTTGTTTAACTTTCAAAACTCTTTTCGAAAGAAAAGATAATAGTAAGACCAGCCCACACATAAACATGGACGGTTTTTACCTTACTATAACCCATAACACTTTGATACCAAATCCAGTGATATTATAGTAATGTCTACATCAAATAAATAACCAAATAGCAGAACGCTTGCATCTCACGCTCCACATATATATTATAAAATCAAAAACCGCATGGCGCTTATTGGAGATTGGATTTCCAACATGACAAGGTATGGAACCACCTTCCGACTGTGTATCTCTAGAGGCGAATACACTGGGTTCAACAAGAACATCTTGTAACCCGGCCCACACATGACCGACCACTCATTTCGCTTGAGTGTATCGAATGTATATCACCAACGGTTGGACTCAAACCACCGTTTCCCGAATGGGCAGAATCGATAGATTTAGAAACAAAAGGAATTTCTCTAGATAGGTGATTATACACCCTAATGGGTGCGACCCACATAGCCATGCTGCCTGCCCGATTTTTGTCCTTTCCCGGTTGTTGAGGCCTGAGGCTACGCATACTTACCATTCATTGATAACACAATCACTTTGAATGCCACATCGTCAGATCCGTTAATCACTAGTTGAGTTTGCACAAATATTCTGGATATTATGCTAAGGGATAAATCCGTTGCAACCATATACATTCATACAGACCAACCCATTTGATCATTGGAAATACTCTGTCAGACATTCGTCCATTTACGTTCGTTCTGGGATTGAACGAAACCGAAGGCACTATTTCTATAAATAGAAAAGCCCTTGCACTTTACTCCGTCTTCAATATATTCAGCATACTTGGTTCGCAACGCTTATGCCGATACGGAGTGGTTCTTCGGATAATAATCCAACCGGTCTCTCCATATTGACAACGATGGTCAAAAACTTCGATAGTCTGTGATTTAACTATCGAATAAAAACAAGTGTTCATCCAAACATATCAAACAAATCACTGGGCTCTTTAATTAATATTTCATTAATTAAATCTCTTCTCCATTTCCTTATCAATATTTGTTAACCAAATATTTTCAATAACCATATTAGCCCTTTTTGCTATTTTTGATTTCGTTTCCTTATCGAATTCTATATATATCGATATATAGATTTCTAATTGTCAAATTTCTTAAAAATATTCTAACTCCTTAAATTCCCGGAAAAATTCGCCATAACCTCCCCTGTATCGGGAGCATCGGGAAATTTCAAATAGCTTCCCGGTATCTTCCTCAATCAAAAAGAAAAAGGAAAAGCCAAGCGGCTTGCCGATACGGCGCATAAAATCTCATATATGAATTAAACATGTACCTTTTTGTCGAGCACATAAATTTAAATCTTCATATACTCCCTCCCATATCTGTTTAACACTTGTTCACCTGTTTCCAATTCAATTCAACTCAATCCATTCGTTTTAATTAAATTTTGAATCGTTTGAATTCAGTTTCGCTCAATTATTCTTTAATTGGCCTTTTTGCCTATTTCACTTCTTTGTTGAACATAACATGTTCAAACAAAATATTTAACTAGTTCATAACCAAATTGAATTTCAAATTCAATTCTAGTTCTCTTTTCTATTTCGAATATAAATTTTCAAATCGAAATTACTTATTCAAACCCCAATATCCATTCGAAATCTCCTTAACTAATTTCTATTCAATTTAGTTAATTCTATTCAATAAATCAAAATCTGGTTTCTGTTTCAAAAAAAATCATATTCATTTACACCACTTGAATTCGCATATATTTTATAACTCAAATCTGGATTTTTCTAAATAGAAATTTCGATTCTTATTTGCTTAAAATCCTTTAATTTAATTAAATAAACCGTTATGGTTTTATAATGGTTCTGGCGCTGTTTTTCTGAAAATTTGATTTTGACATAACTCAAAATCTATACGACGTAATTCAGATTTTTCTCTTTCATTAGAAAACTATTATCAAACTGGACCTGACGTTTCTTGTTTCAAAGAATTTCGACTTAAATTGAGTTCTGTATACTCAATTGAAGTTCGAATCGCCAATTTACGAACTGCAGCGCTGTGGCCCGTTTGGTTTAATTATATATATATATATATATAAACTTAGTTTAAATAAAATTCAACTCCCTTTCTGATATATCTATATCATATATTCAAATCCATAATTTAAATTCCATTTGAATTCTATATTCAAATCTATTTTCATTTCAAATCCCATATTAAACTCCACTTTGAATTCAAATGCCATATTTAATTTTCTCTTGAATTCAAATTCAATATTTATATCTCTTTGAATTCAAATTCTATTTTGTATCTCTTGGATTCCAAATTCGGGATTTAAACTCCATTTTCAAATCCGTTTGCAATGCCTATATTCAAAGTCTATTTGAATTCTCGAATATCCCAACTCCATTTTTATTCTATTTGAAATTCAAATATTCAAATTCCATTCTATCTAAATGTTTTCAAATTCCAATTTCTCTTATTTGAAATTCCCAATATTTCAATTTACATTTTTCTTTTATTTGAAATTCCATTTTTGAATTTCCTTTATTCCAATCCCATTTGAATTCCTTTGAATTCAAATTCTATTTCAAAACTATTTGGATTTCCTATTTTGAAATCCTATTTCAATTCTACCTTGAAATCCTATTTTTAAAGTTTATTTCAAATTCTATTTTGAAATCTCATATTCAAATTTCTACTTGAATTTCTCTATTCAATTCCATGTTCAAATTCAACACTTGAATTTCTATTTCAAATCTCTATTCAAATTTCATATTTAAATTCCATTCAAATCTCTATTCAAATTTCACATTTGAATTCTTCCTTGAAATACTATATTTCAAATTCTATTCAATTCTTCTTTGAAATTCTATATTTCAAATTCTATTTTGAAATTCCACATTCAAATCTCTATTTGAATTCCTTATTCGAATTCCTTTGAATTCAAATTTTATTTTAATTTCTTGAATTCAAATTCTATTTTTCATTCTAATTTCGTCTATTCAAATTCTATTTGAACTTCTATTTGAATTTCTAATATTCAATCTCCTCTTAAAAATTCAAATATTTAAACTCCTTTTCTACTTCTACTATTCAAATCCCATTTGATTTCTATTATTCAAATTCTACTATTTAAATGCCCTTTTTAAACTTCAAATATCATTCTCATGATATTTTAATAAATTAACGATTGGCCCAGTGATATTTAAAACAATCAAATCACCCAATTTTCAATCATTTGGTTTTAACACATCATATATGAATATATGTGAAATCAGCAAACAACAAACAGATAATATATTTTTGAGGAATCCTGTTGGATTCCTCCAACCTGTTTTCCTGCATCCACAGATGTTAGCACATAAATAATACCCATTCTGCTTCGTGGCAGAATATCGCGGTATAGAAGGTCATCCACTAATCATAGCATGGGGCGTATAGGGTAATTATCCGCTATGAAACTGCGGGCATCCGCTAATGAGACTGCGGGAATCCAACCAATCAATCAACCCAATATATATATATATAGCCTAAATAACTAATATATATAAACAAGCAGAAAATATTCACACAAGCAACAAACAATTATTTTTAACGAAATAAAAATAATTAAAATAAAAGGTGAGTGAGATTTACTCACCGAGATTTAAAATCTGCACTTGTACCAATTTCAATTCCTATTCATTGATTTCCGCGCCTTCGAACTTCACACGGATGATTCCATTTGATTTTATATTCGCCTAGGAAAAAAACGAGTTCTATAAATAAGCTAATGAATTTGCATAACCAAGTTTTTATGTTAAAATATCTAAAATTTAATTTTCTAAACTTCTTGGTTTTTTTCTAGCACTGCTAAAGATTTCAAGTCTTATATTTTGCACTTATCGAATTCATAATTCATAAAATTATTTACTACATGAATTTTTCTTCTTTTCAGTTTCCAGATCCTAAGTTAACTGTTAAATGATATTTTCCTTATGAATATAAATTTCAGTTTTGACTTATAAACTAACTAAAAAAATACCTTAATACATTTTTTTAAGGATTCACGGCTTCAGGAAAACCCCTCCATTTTTCACTGTTTCAACTTCACGGTGCCAGGAGTCCAACGCACCCTCCTTCCTCCTAATAACGATCGATGCCCTTCTCCCCAAAAATCACAAAGCCAAATCGCTCCAGCCAACATCAGTTCGAATTGCAGATCCACTTCCAAAAATCACAAACCCAAATTCGTTGCTTCAGACTGTTGCGCAACCCCTTCTTAACCGCAACAGTTCCACTCCCAGGCGCTTGAAGACCTGGTTCCGATTTCCAGAAGAACAGCAGCATCGCGACCCCCTTTATCACCGTAGTTCAACACCTTCGAACTCCCTTTGTTTTCCTTCCCAGATCCGCGGATTACCATCACGATACAAAGATCTGATGAATTTAGTCTCGCAATTTGATTTGAAGGATTTGGTTTGGTTTGTTTTTTTGAAGGATTTGAGGAGGATATCGGATTTAATTTCTATCAGAAAGGAAAATGAAGAAAGAAAGGGGCGGGCGCGTATTTATACAGAAGTGAAAGAGAGACTGAAGTACGAGGCCATTAAGACTATGTCTGCTGGGTAGTGAAGCTTGGAGACAAAGCTGTTGGCTTGAGGAAGCTATAGTCCTGCGAAACGAAATGCTTAGGGTGGCTGTGGTACTTTGGTTGGCTTGATACCCAACACTTAGCTGGCCTAAATTTTTTATTTTTATTTAATTTTAATTAATATGAATTTATTTGATTTAAAATTCCCGTTGATTACGAACTCTGCTTTTAGCGTAGTAACTGACACCCATAGGGTTATACCACTATTCTGAAAACACTAGAACAGATTCCATGGCCTAATTTGAAAGTCTGGAAAAGATATCTTTTTAAATTAAATTCAATTGCTTAAAATATAAATAGATTTCAAACAATTAAATTCATCGAAATTAAATAATTAACTATTGTTCCAATTCAAATGAAATTTATATTAATAGACTGAACTGTTTAAATCCAGATTTTAACTGCGACTTCAATTATACTTCGTATTACGATAATTTGATATATTTGATCGAAATCAATTTTTTTTTCGATAACATTAAAAGAAAAATTCATTTATATTATCAATTTAATATCTAAAACCATATTAAATATTAAAAATTTATCGTTCAAAAATCTGGGTCGTTACATTCTTTCCCCCTTAAAATAATTTCGTCCTCGAAATTGCTAAGGTAGGAAAAATGGCATAAATCTATTACTTTTCAAAAATTCACTTATGTTGAAACTCAACTCCTCATATTTGTATGACTTTAATTTGAACCAAAACTTTTGGTTTCCATTCATATTCATTTCAATTTATTTCAAATTGATTCTAGTCAATTTATTCACCTCGAACCATTTAACTTTCTTCAGTTAAATTTTTAAATTACAGAATTAAAATCCTTGGGTTTTTCTTTTCAAATTCTTTTGAAATCCTATAAATATATACATATATTTATTTTCATTTCAAATTCAAAACATTTGAATATTCAAACAAATTTTCAACAAAACTTTTCTAAGGTAGCAATTTCCTCACTTAGAAACTCGGAAATGAATACTGATGATGTTGCAATCATCATCAGAATTATTTCCCAGCCACTGAAGTGAGTTCAGTGCTTTATTATTTCAAAATCCATGATTTTCTCTCAAATCCTTCTAAAACAAAGCTATATTATTTTAATATACTCTGAAAAATAAATTTCAACTTCCCAGGATTTTTGAATTCTTAATTCTGGTTTGAATTTAATTCAATTCATTTGTATATATTTCATTCATATACAAATTCAATTTGGTTATAAATAACCATTTCAATTTTTTTATAATCTTATCTGATTATAATGATATCAATCAACACATCCATATAATATAATAATTTCAAAAATTATTCTTTCTATATCAAAATAGAAAATTTGGGTAAAATTATTTCATTTACCCACTTTAAAGCAATATCGTGTTCAATCTCCTGTTCAAGTGTTTAGAAATTCCTATCGACTTTGTGGCGTCCCACTATCCGACCAGAATTCATAAACCACTCAACAGACTAGCCAACACAATATAAAACAATTTTTATATCAACTAACAAATACGCTCTCTCGTATCTATACACTCAACTCATTCTAGGATACTATTGACCCTATCTCTAATGAGCACATGCCACACAAGCCTAGGTGTTCGCTCAACCTAAGCACTGATACCACCTGTAACGACCCGCAAATCCGTGCTATCAGAGTTGACTAAATACACCACACGTCCAACCCAAATAACACAGAAATACGAACCATTAATAGAAAGAAGTTAGAAGATGAGAAATAGGAAGAAATAAATATTAGAATAGAAGAAAAACGAAGATCACAACTCACAGCGGAACAAATAAAATATATTATATAACATAAGCTTTGAAATACAAATCTGTTTGGTACATATATACATACCATCATCAGAGTACACATAACATTTGATTCAGCGGAAGTAACTCTAAATAACTAACGTTGAAGCCTCCTGCTTCAAGCTCCTTCAAGTGTATCTGTAAAAGCCTGAAACACTTGACTGCCCGTACAAATTTGGGCACCCAAGAGTTTAGGAAAAAAAAAACAAAACAAACTCTGGGTCAGTCATGAGACTGGTGTGAGTAAACTCCAAACACTTGTTTAACTTTCAAAACTCTTTTCGAAAGAAAAGATAATAGTAAGACCAGCCCACACATAAACATGGACGGTTTTTACCTTACTATAACCCAAAACACTTTGATATCAAATCCAGTGATATTATAGTAATGTCTACATCAAATAAATAACCAAATAGCAGAACGCTTGCATCTCACGCTCCACATATATATTATAAAATCAAAAACCGCATGGCGCTTATTGGAGATTGGATTTCCAACATGACAAGGTATGGAACCACCTCCCGACTGTGTATCTCTAGAGGCGAATACACTGGGTTCAACAAGAACATCTTGTAACCCGGCCCACACATGACCGACCACTCATTTCGCTTGAGTGTATCGAATGTATATCACCAACGGTTGGACTCAAACCACCGTTTCCCGAATGGGCAGAATCGATAGATTTAGAAACAAAAGGAATTTCTCTAGATAGGTGATTATACACCCTAATGGGTGCGACCCACATAGCCATGCTGCCTGCCCGATTTTTGTCCTTTCCCGGTTGTTGAGGCCTGAGGCTACGCATACTTACCATTCATTGATAACACAATCACTTTGAATGCCACATCGTCAGATCCGTTAATCACTAGTTGAGTTTGCACAAATATTCTGGATATTATGCTAAGGGATAAATCCGTTGCAACCATATACATTCATACAGACCAATCCATTTGATCATTGGAAATACTCTGTTAGACATTCGTCCATTTACGTTCGTTCTGGGATTGAACGAAACCGAAGGCACTATTTCTATAAATAGAAAAGCCCTTGCACTTTACTCCGTCTTCAATATATTCAGCATACTTGGTTCGCAACGCTTATGCCGATACGGAGTGGTTCTTCGGATAATAATCCAACCGGTCTCTCCATATTGACAACGATGGTCAAAAACTTCGATAGTCTGTGATTTAACTATCGAATAAAAACAAGTGTTCATCCAAACATATCAAACAAATCACTGGGCTCTTTAATTAATATTTCATTAATTAAATCTCTTCTCCATTTCCTTATCAATATTTGTTAACCAAATATTTTCAATAACCATATTAGCCCTTTTTGCTATTTTTGATTTCGTTTCCTTATCGAATTCTATATATATCGATATATAGATTTCTAATTGTCAAATTTCTTAAAAATATTCTAACTCCTTAAATTCCCGTAAAAATTCGCCATAACCTCCCCTGTATCGGGAGCATCGGGAAATTTCAAATAGCTTCCCGGTATCTTCCTCAATCAAAAAGAAAAAGGAAAAGCCAAGCGGCTTGCCGATACGGCGCATAAAATCTCATATATGAATTAAACATGTACCTTTTTGTCGAGCACATAAATTTAAATCTTCATATACTCCCTCCCATATCTGTTTAACACTTGTTCACCTGTTTCCAATTCAATTCAACTCAATCCATTCGTTTTAATTAAATTTTGAATCGTTTGAATTCAGTTTCGCTCAATTATTCTTTAATTAGCCTTTTTGCCTATTTCACTTCTTTGTTGAACATAACATGTTCAAACAAAATATTTAACTAGTTCATAACCAAATTGAATTTCAAATTCAATTCTAGTTCTCTTTTCTATTTCGAATATAAATTTTCAAATCGAAATTACTTATTCAAACCCCAATATCCATTCGAAATCTCCTTAACTAATTTCTATTCAATTTAGTTAATTCTATTCAATAAATCAAAATCTGGTTTCTGTTTCAAAAAAAATCATATTCATTTACACCACTTGAATTCGCATATATTTTATAACTCAAATCTGGATTTTTCTAAATAGAAATTTCGATTCTTATTTGCTTAAAATCCTTTAATTTAATTAAATAAACCGTTATGGTTTTATAATGGTTCTGGCGCTGTTTTTCTGAAAATTTGATTTTGACATAACTCAAAATCTATACGACGAAATTCAGATTTTTCTCTTTCATTAGAAAACTATTATCAAACTGGACCTGACGTTTCTTGTTTCAAAGAATTTCGACTTAAATTGAGTTCTGTATACTCAATTGAAGTTCGAATCGCCAATTTACGAACTGCAGCGCTGTGGCCCGTTTGGTTTAATTATATATATATATATATAAACTTAGTTTAAATAAAATTCAACTCCCTTTCTGATATATCTATATCATATATTCAAATCCATAATTTAAATTCCATTTGAATTCTATATTCAAATCTATTTTCATTTCAAATCCCATATTAAACTCCACTTTGAATTCAAATGCCATATTTAATTTTCTCTTGAATTCAAATTCAATATTTATATCTCTTTGAATTCAAATTCTATTTTGTATCTCTTGGATTCCAAATTCGGGATTTAAACTCCATTTTCAAATCCGTTTGCAATGCCTATATTCAAAGTCTATTTGAATTCTCGAATATCCCAACTCCATTTTTATTCTATTTGAAATTCAAATATTCAAACTCCATTCTATCTAAATGTTTTCAAATTCCAATTTCTCTTATTTGAAATTCCCAATATTTCAATTTACATTTTTCTTTTATTTGAAATTCCATTTTTGAATTTCCTTTATTCCAATCCCATTTGAATTCCTTTGAATTCAAATTCTATTTCAAAACTATTTAGATTTCCTATTTTGAAATCCTATTTCAATTCTACCTTGAAATCCTATTTTCAAAGTTTATTTCAAATTCTATTTTGAAATCTCATATTCAAATTTCTACTTGAATTTCTCTATTCAATTCCATGTTCAAATTCAACACTTGAATTTCTATTTCAAATCTCTATTCAAATTTCATATTTAAATTCCATTCAAATCTCTATTCAAATTTCACATTTGAATTCTTCCTTGAAATACTATATTTCAAATTCTATTCCATTCTTCTTTGAAATTCTATATTTCAAATTCTATTTTGAAATTCCACATTCAAATCTCTATTTGAATTCCTTATTCGAATTCCTTTGAATTCAAATTTTATTTTAATTTCTTGAATTCAAATTCTATTTTTCATTCTAATTTCGTCTATTCAAATTCTATTTGAACTTCTATTTGAATTTCTAATATTCAATCTCCTCTTAAAAATTCAAATATTTAAACTCCTTTTCTACTTCTACTATTCAAATCCCATTTGATTTCTATTATTCAAATTCTACTATTTAAATGCCCTTTTTAAACTTCAAATATCATTCTCATGATATTTTAATAAATTAACGATTGGCCCAGTGATATTTAAAACAATCAAATCACCCAATTTTCAATCATTTGGTTTTAACACATCATATATGAATATATGTGAAATCAGCAAACAACAAACAGATAATATATTTTTGAGGAATCCTGTTGGATTCCTCCAACCTGTTTTCCTGCATCCACAGATGTTAGCACATAAATAATACCCATTCTGCTTCGTGGCAGAATATCGCGGTATAGAAGGTCATCCACTAATCATAGCGTGGGGCGTATAGGGTAATCATCCGCTATGAAACTGCGGGCATCCGCTAATGAGACTGCGGGAATCCAACCAATCAATCAACCCAATATATATATATATATATAGCCTAAATAACTAATATATATAAACAAGCAGAAAATATTCACACAAGCAACAAACAATTATTTTTAACGAAATAAAAATAATTAAAATAAAAGGTGAGTGAGATTTACTCACCGAGATTTAAAATATGCACTTGTACCAATTTCAATTCCTATTCATTGATTTCCGCGCCTTCGAACTTCACACGGATGATTCCATTTGATTTTATATTCGCCTAGGAAAAAAACAAGTTCTATAAATAAGCTAATGAATTTGCATAACCAAGTTTTTATGTTAAAATATCTAAAATTTAATTTTCTAAACTTCTTGGTTTTTTTCTAGCACTGCTAAAGATTTCAAGTCTTATATTTTGCACTTATCGAATTCATAATTCATAAAATTATTTACTACATGAATTTTTCTTCTTTTCAGTTTCCAGATCCTAAGTTAACTGTTAAATGATATTTTCCTTATGAATATAAATTTCAGTTTTGACTTATAAACTAACTAAAAAAATACCTTAATACATTTTTTTAAGGATTCACGGCTTCAGGAAAACCCCTCCATTTTTCACTGTTTCAACTTCACGGTGCCAGGAGTCCAACGCACCCTCCTTCCTCCTAATAACGATCGATGCCCTTCTCCCCAAAAATCACAAAGCCAAATCGCTCCAGCCAACATCAGTTCGAATTGCAGATCCACTTCCAAAAATCACAAACCCAAATTCGTTGCTTCAGACTGTTGCGCAACCCCTTCTTAACCGCAACAGTTCCACTCCCAGGCGCTTGAAGACCTGGTTCCGATTTCCAGAAGAACAGCAGCATCGCGACCCCCTTTATCACCGTAGTTCAACACCTTCGAACTCCCTTTGTTTTCCTTCCCAGATCCGCGGATTACCATCACGATACAAAGATCTGATGAATTTGGTCTCGCAATTTGATTTGAAGGATTTGGTTTGGTTTGTTTTTTTGAAGGATTTGAGGAGGATATCGGATTTAATTTCTCTCAGAAAGGAAAATGAAGAAAGAAAGGGGCGGGCGCGTATTTATACAGAAGTGAAAGAGAGACTGAAGTACGAGGCCATTAAGACTATGTCTGCTGGGTAGTGAAGCTTGGAGACAAAGCTGTTGGCTTGAGGAAGCTATAGTCCTGCGAAACGAAATGCTTAGGGTGGCTGTGGTACTTTGGTTGGCTTGATACCCAACACTTAGCTGGCCTAATTTTTTATTTTTATTTAATTTTAATTAATATGAATTTATTTGATTTAAAATTCCCGTTGATTACGAACTCTGCTTTTAGCGTAGTAACTGACACCCATAGGGTTATACCACTATTCTGAAAACACTAGAACAGATTCCATGGCCTAATTTGAACGTCTGGAAAAGATATCTTTTTAAATTAAATTCAATTGCTTAAAATATAAATAGATTTCAAACAATTAAATTCATCGAAATTAAATAATTAACTATTGTTCCAATTCAAATGAAATTTATATTAATAGACTGAACTGTTTAAATCCAGATTTTAACTGCGACTTCAATTATACTTCGTATTACGATAATTTGATATATTTGATCGAAATCAATTTTTTTTTTCGATAACATTAAAAGAAAAATTCATTTATATTATCAATTTAATATCTAAAACCATATTAAATATTAAAAATTTATCGTTCAAAAATCTGGGTCGTTACAGAAAGTTACATTTTTCATTTGCATTTTTGATGCAAATAAAACCATGGAATAAAAGTTACATTTTTCATTTGCATTTTTTATGCAAATAAAACCATAGAATAAAAGTTACATTTACTATTCCTATTTGCAAATTTAGATGCAAATAAACACCATATAAAAAGTTACATTTTTTATTTGCAAATTTAGACGCAAATGAACATCATAGAAAATGTTACATTTTTTATTTGCAAATTTAGATGCAAATAAACACCATATAAAAAGTTACATTTTTTATTTGCAAATTTAGATGCAAATAAACATCATAGGATAAAAAAATTCAATTTTTATTTGCATTCTTTGATGCAAATAAAACATGAATTAAAAGGTTACATTTTTATTTGCATTTTAGATGCAAATAAAAGCATAGTTTAAGAAGTTACATGTTTATTTACAATTTAGTTGTAAGTAAAAGAATAGGATTAAAAGTATCATTTTTACTTTTAAATTAGAGATAATAAAAAGATAGGGTTTAAAAGTTACATTTTTAGTTACATTTTAGTTGTAGCAAAAATGATAAGGATTGAAGTATCATTTTTATTATCAAATTATATGTGAATAAGAGAATACATCCAAAATTACATTTTTATTGACAATTTAAATGTAAAGTCAAAAGTTACAATTTTAATGACATTTTAGACACGCAATTAAAAGGACAGAATTACAAGTTACATTTTATTGTCATTTTAGAGACAATAAAAAGAATAGATTTAAATGTCATATTTTTATTATAAATTTAGATGCAATAAAAAAATAGTAGAATTAAAAATCGTGTTTTTATTGCCATTTGGTTTCAACAAAAAGGGTGAACATTATGAATATATTTTCAATGTAATTTAGTTACCATTGGAAATAATTGGTCATTAAAACACGATTTATTTCACATCATCAATTTTAATCATGTTAGTAGGATTATGAAAATCATATATATAAAATCTCTAACATGAATATGGACCGTATCTGGCTTGCATGTGATTGATTGAAATTAGTTGAAATCACCAAATTAATTATTTATATAAGTACTAATTAAAATTAAACGAATCGCTCGCTGTAGTCCGTGTTCTGGCAATCGTAACTTTAAACGATTATACCATAAGATCCAACCGTCAGACTTCCCTAAAAGTGGAACCGTTAGGACCGCTTTGGGAAGATCTTTCCATCGATATGAATTTTATTAAAATCCAACAGTAAGATTTCAAGATTTATGTAAACCAAATTTGGGTAAAACAGCGCTAGGGCTGCCCATCGACCCGAAGTGTCCTTAAATAAATTTGGCTATTTTTATATAAATAAAAATAGTGATTAATCGTTATTAAACACCATTAATGATATGAAATGATCTTAATATATATATACGAGGATCATTTGAAAAGTCCGAGTTAAAACTCATTTCAAATGGTCATACGACCGTCTAAATTGAAGATCTCAATGACGGCGATTGAAGACCACTGATCTTCACAACGAAAGGATAACTACTGATGCCTGGCATTGGCTATCTACCAATAAAGGGTTAAAGTGGTAGTTGTCCGGACGTACTTGTTGATCGTCTGGATACGCGAGCACCTCACTTCCCTATTGGACATACGGGACGAGGAATAAGGTGACTCCGGTTTCGTTCAGACCCAAAACGGACTTGTAAATAGACGTGTGTCTGACATTAAATATCATGCTGTGTAATTAAATTGATTTATATTAATATATACCTATGGTAGTGGAGAATTTATTCTCTTGCTTAACACCCTTCTTTGAGACGTACGAGCTCGAAGGTTAAATATTGGTAGTTATCAATCGCATGGTATGGACTGTCAATGTGGCATGCAAAGATGCAATTGATCGAGGCTTTTGTTGAAAAGCAGAGCCTTGTGGATGATGATCAAAGCATATCCTATTTAGGCATAGCTTTTTGTATTACGTTATCTCGCGAGCCTCACACCCCGGTAGAGTCAAGAACGGGACAAGGGAATGCAGGGAGTGCACATGTTTCTTTCTAGCTAGAAGTGGTGTTTAGGTCTTTACAAGGCCCGACATTTTTACTTATATGGTTGATGGAATGATGCGCCTCAGATATTTTTATTGGTCGCCAATGGCCAATTTATAGGTCCAATAGGAACGGGGAGCGTGTGTTCATAATTTCCCAATCCACTAGCGTTATTGTCGACCGGCCCTGCAGGATCCAAGGGTTCACTGCGGGGAACCCTGAGACATTGCTAGAGTGTCTCGAATCGGTTAGGAGATCGTCCCTAACCTTGACTCATGATGGAAACCAACCTCCAATACGACATTACGGTCTTGATTGTAAACCTATATATGGCGACTTAGTATATGGTAGCTATGCCGTCTAGGATTAATACATTTACTTTGAAGTATTTTTGAAACATATTAGACACTAATTATAATATTAAAAATATTATTTTCTATGTATCAAGCATTTTTTATCATTATAAGGTAAAACTCTATCCTCCGTTTGCGTTGTATTGTGTGATGGGACATGAGTCTTATAATGATTTCATTTTCTAAAAAAGCATTGCGTTGTTTTTGACTTAAAATTTATAAATCATATGCACTGGCAATCAAATAGAGTATACCCGTTCCGCGTTAGCGGCGTGGTCCAATGATTTTCCATATTGTTAGTTTAGTCAGATTTCTCATACCAGTCCCATGACTGACTCGTAGCTTGTTTCACTTTGCAAACTCGGGTGCCCTCTTTCCACACGGGCAGCCAATTGACAGGTTTCGGGTAGGGATGTTTTCTGGACTAGAGCTTGTCGATGAAGATGATGAAGGATCTTTCCTTTTATCTTTTATTTACTTCTTGATACATTGAGACAGTATTGAGTATTGATGTATTTTGGGAGATTGAGACTTTATTTCTTACCCTGTTTTAGACATCCATTTCGCTAAGTGTATCCTGTACTGCGTACTTTGATGTTCTGTGATGATGTTTGTGATGACATTTCCATTTCCGCTGCAATGATTTTTATGTTCTGCTATTATCTAAGATTTGTTATTGTTTTAATTATGTTATGCTCCTATGATTATCCTTACTTTCGTACCATGGAAGTTTGGGTCGTCACAACGTGTCTTAGCACATCTAATGTTTGTGCACCTAGACCCCTCACATTAGATTCACCACTTGTAGTTGCTGGATATGCCAGTTGGTTTTGGGCAGACTTCCACCACAAGTGTAATCTAACCTCATGTCTAGGCGCGGTTATAGTTTCTAATTACTGTAATCCTAGGCATTTCCATTATTAACAAAATTTACCTATGTCGTTATAGGTTTTCGTGCCACTTTTCCCAAGTTATGTTTATAATAAATTATAAGCCCCAAATTCATATTATTACACTTTATTCAAGTTATGACCAAATTCCCAGTTATAAGTTATGCCTAATATTAACGTTTTCCCCTCATTCCCGATCTAACGTATTCGCATATTTCAGCGGCATGCCTAGGCTCGAAGGTAGCCTGGCTGTATAAAAATAAAAGGGAAAAGATTGAGGAAAAGGACAGAGATGATTATACTAACAAGGTTAACATGTAATGGCATAAACATATAGTGGCATAATGGCAAGACAAGCATATAGGATGAACATGTGACAATAGCACTGATTCTAGCATAATAGGGATAGGCATGATGTGATCTAAACAATGATTTAGATGTCCAACTAACAATAGATCTAATTTGGCCATAAACATAATAGAACATGTATTAGGTGATCTAAACGGTGAATTAGATCTATAATCAAAGGTAGATCTGACATGATAAAGGTTAAGATCCAAGTCATAGTCATGTCAGAATATCATAGATACACAAGTTATAAAAGGTCTGATATGACTCAAGCAGTCACAGGCATAGATCCAAATTATAGTCATATCATGTTTTGCTTTGTAATTATTTAAATCTAAAAGTAACTTAAGCTCACAGTGTTTGGATCTAGTAAAATAAAAGGAGAATAACAGATGTTGAATCACAGATCTACACTTGAATAACTCTAAACTTGATTAACTCGATTGCAGAAGAAGAAAAAGGTTTGATTCAATCCGGGCAGCCACAACATCTAGTCCTCCATTATTTTCGGTGTGCGTCGACCCCCCTTAGGGGTTCAACCCATGGGTCGACACCACCTTTTAGGGGTCGACACCCTTGAGCGAGAAAATCCCCTCCTCCCTTTTTCTGAACGATTTCAAAATTTTGGACCTATTTTTTTTGAATTTCTGGACCCTATACAATATATATATATATTGTTCTTGCACGTATACAAATTTCAAACCTTCATAACTTCTTCATACGGTGTCCGTTTTACGCAAACGGGTGTCTATTTTGACCAGAATTTTGAGACGAACGCAATGGCGTAGTCCATTCCACTTAATTCTGAATATTAAATTAAATATTCTTTAATTTTTCCACTTTAGTGTTGTTAAAATTACGAGGTGTTACAAAATCCACTCTGTTTTTTATATTAATCTTCAATTAATAAATCCACTTAATAAACTTAATCATAAGTTCTTCTCAAAACACTATCTTCAAATCCCTTAAATTCCCTTTTATACTTAGAAATATTTATATACATCTTAACGGTGCAAGTATATTACCAAACATTTAGCAAATTTCATTCTTTTAAATTCCCTTTCTAAAGACATTACTTACTGTAAACCAACCTAGCTACTTACCATTTATAAAATTCCCTTTGAAAATATTACTTCATATTTAAATGCCATTATTAATCTTCCAAAACAAATTTATAAAATACTTAAATAAACTATAAGTTTATATGATTCTTTTATAAATTTCAAAAATCATTTATAAATCATTTTCTAGTTTTAAAACCCGTTTTATAAATCTTCTAAAAGAAAATTCTTTTATAAAATATCATTCTAAACTAATTTTAAATAAACATGTTTATACAATAAATCTGTGTGATAAACAAGTTATTATTTACAAATACCTTTATTAAATATTAATAACTTGGAAATATTTATAATCTCTTAACGTAAATTTAATTAAAGAATTGAAGTAAATTCAAAACGATAATTTTGAATAATTCAAAAGGAGGCTTAACAATCATAACGGTGCTAATTTAGTTACTATTTAATTTCAGTTCAAATTTTCAAGTCACTTAACAATTATTTACACAGGTTAGCATATAAGTAAACTCACTAAATTCCCAAATTAGGAAAAAACTATCACTATAGAAAAGTAAAAACTTAGCATATACATATCCAAATAGCATAATAACAGTATGGAGATTTGTCCAGCTAAATAAATGGACAAACTATTCACATCTTAAGTAGAACGAGAATTTGTTCTATTACTATATGACTACAAAAAGAAAATTAACATTTTATACAGGATTATGTTTTATTCTGCTAATTGATGTCCACTAAACACAAACAATAACATTATAGCTCGTCTACAATTGTTTGATTACTTGATAATATTAACACTTGAATCCTTTGTGTTTCAAATTATTATTTGTGAAACAAAATATTCTTTTAGACACTTTTATTTTTAGGAAATAAAGCAAATGTAAAGCTTAAACCTCCTTTAGAATAATTAGTTATTAGTTAAACCTTTATTAAATCATAATAAATATTTATTTATTCTTAACTTAATTTAATTATAAATTAATGAATAGTTAACCTTAAATAAACAATAATGAACAATTATATAAATAACTAAATCCTAATTATTAATAAATAATAGTTTAAGCCTTTATAAAATATTAATTAATTAATAATTAAACCTTAACTGGATAACTTATCTTAAATTGAAACCGTAACTCATTTATAATCATTAGAAATAACTAAACTCTTGATTAATTAAATAAATAATCTACCTAATATTTAATTATAGGAAAGTTTAATTAGGCATAAAATATAGACACAACTGATGAACCAAAAATCTCCACTATTAAATTACTCCTTGAATTCCGCCTTCCACAAAAGTATTAAAAGATCCAATGGTCTAGATCTTTTGTGTCACCATTTGTTGTTAATTTGTTATTCAAACAACCAACCCCTTTAATTAATAATTATTAAAAATAAATTATACACTTAACTCTTTATTAATTAAAACTTAATCTTACTTAATTATTGATTAATTAAAATTAATCTTATTTTCTAAAGATAATTAATTAGTAATTAATCACTAATTAATTAAGGTTAATAAACCTTATGTAATACTTAATTAATTATTAATTATCAAACATAGTTAATTGAAAACTAATTATTAAATTATTAATCAACTTCCTTAAATATCATTATGAAGATTATAAATCATTTCTCAAATAATGCAAAGTACGGAAACATAAATTTAAAAATCAGACTTTTACCATTGCATCCATGGCAACTATGGCTATGGACACCTTAACTTTCAAACTTGATTAACATCTAAATATTCTTTTAAAAAAATTATCCTTAACTTGAACTTTTTTAACTAACTCAGTGGAAAGTCTTTGAAACAAAACTGGAAGTTAGAAAACATTATAAAACATTTTGAGCAAAGAAAGTAAAACAAGCTTTGAACCCAGATAATCTCCATAACACTTAACACGTTCAAATGATGATTTTTCTTAGCATTCAAAACCTATATGTAAGTATATACATCCAAAAACACATCACAATTCCAAACAAAAGCATAAGATCTAATCTTATAACCATACGGTCCTTTTAGACACAATTTACAAGTCTAAGTGTACAACTACATGCATCCATTTACTTATATAATCATCCACGTGATATTATAAGATTTCAACTAACAATTAAACCATAATTCTTTCAACGTAAAAAGTTAGAACTTTGGATATAAGAACCAAAGTTTACACTAAGGATTAAAAAACCTTCCTTTTTATTATATTCTAAACTATATTTACCGAAATATAGATATATACATACATATACTGATTCAAAATTGTAATTGAATGAATATATGCTAAGCCTAGGTTCACAATGTTTTTGATAACTTTTAATTGACGAAAAATCAAAAATTTGAAAAATGGATTCGAGTCAAATTATTGACTTTTTCATCAAACTGGATAATTTTGAAAACATGTTTAGGAAACTATTTCACCATCATAATTTTTTATTTTATCGGGTTTTATTTTGATTCTTAAGCCTACTATTTGAATATTAAAATTTATTAAATATTCACAAATAAAAGCACTGAAATTCCATGTTGCTACACTCTCCCCACTTAAAAGAATTATGTTCCTGAAATTACACCTCAGCCTACACTTGAAAACACTTAGCACTGTACATTGGTTCATATGTTGTACATGGGCCATTTTTATATAAATTATTATTTGATCTCTTCTCGATTTCATAACTTCACTATCGAATTATTATCACTCCCTTGGCTTTCTAATACAGACTCTGATCAGAACCTTGATTTGTAGTCTTTAATATCTTCACATAGCCATGTATTATGATAGAGAATATTGGTACCATACCAAAAATTATCATCATTTTTTCTTCATCAAAAATTGAATAATGCATCCTTATTTGGAATGATGTAAAACACCAGTAATATGCTTGAATCTTAGATCAAAACTACATGAAAATGAGAAATGATCTATGCTCAACTTGCACACTTACTTAATTTGGTTTTCCTAATAAATTGTGTTTCCATTATATTTTTCTATGGAAATATTTCATAAAACTAACTTATATATGTCAAGATTTTATAATACATTGCTACATCCTGAGAGTATATAACCCTGCCTGATTCAATTATTGCATTTTGCAGTTATTTCTCTAAGAAAACTCAAAATCCAAGTAATCCTTTCAAAATGGTATTATATCCCTAGAAAATTTACGTTAGCCTTATTAACTCCAAAATGATATTAAAAAACTAGTGCTACACCAATATCATAAAGATGTTAACTGTTTTGAGAAAGGCTTAAAATGTTAATGATCATAAATCATTGGTTTATTAGTCCTCTATAAAGGGAATTGGATGTAGGATAGAAAATATTGACATGGTTTCAGGCATATGAAGGTTTTAGGCTTTCATGTGCTCCTGGTAGGGATAAAGATGTAGTTGATGTTAAATTCTTGATTTGGAGGTACAAGAGTTCTTGTAATCGAAGCATTTAAAACATATGTAAGTTCTTTTGGGTGTACTCCGCAGTAGTATAAAGGAAACATTCCTATGGATCTTTAGCATACCGCGATTGAGAAAGGATAAAGGAGTAATTAAGTTTTAGGATGGTCAAAGGCATTCAGTAACATTAATAGCAACCAGATATGCAAGGAGAAACATTTGATTATATAAGAATCCCATTAGAATAGTTAGCATCTATAACCCATTTTGGTTTAGCATATTTAGGAAGAATCAACATGAACATGTGGGAACCAAGACTGTATCCATGTATAACATTGTAACCTATAAACAAATAATCAGTAAGGCCTTAGAGGATTTATTTTTTAAGGGCATTATCCCATTGTAATGCTTGATATTAAGGATTTGGTGTTCATTAAGGTTTCAGATGAGAATCCTTGAAACCCCATTTGTAGAGTAATAACTTATGAAGATAATTTGAACTATAATCGTCAAGATCGAATTTATAGAACCCAAAAATATTTTATTCTTATATGACCATCAATTCCAAACATTCAACAAGTTTGGTATTGAGAAACTTGTTGAATGTTTAGACGCTTAAGCAGAAGGGGAAGAAAACTTTAATCAAATTAATGAGAAGATAAACATTTGAATCCCAAGAAAAGAAATTCATAGAAAAAGGATTTTTATCAAGGAAAATGAAAATTTATAAGTTCGCTTCGCATTTAGAACCATATATATATATATATATATATATATATATATGTGCATGATCTTAGAAATGGAAATTTCTAAAAGATAGTATGCTTTGATGTGAAATTCGTATCTTTGCAATGTCATTAAATAATAGTATATTTCAAAAAAGAAATCCTTGTAACCCATGTATTAAGTTTTGTCGCACAAAGAATTTTACAATAAGAATTTTAAAAAGAACGAATTTTTGAAAGGGAAAATAGTGAGTTTAAAAGGATATGTATTTTGATGGAGTTAGACAATATAAGCGGAACAGATAAAAAGGAATCATAGATAGTATGATTAAAGGAATAGATTGTTAGGGAATGTGTAACAACCCGGAAAATCTGAACCAGTTTAAAAATTTTAAATTGGCTATTTTAGTGAATTTTAAATATTTAAAATAAATATTTTAAATAATAACGAAGAAAGGTATGTTTGAATCGAAGTTTGAAAATAAATATAATTATTTTGAATTATAAACATGGCCTGAAATGGCGCGGCAGTTTCAAAATTTGAATTCAAACTTTGACTGACTGTACCGGGTGCAGAATAAAACGGATTTTAGTGAAACCAAAAATATTTAAATCTGTTAGTGATAATCTTTCTAACAAAACTGAAAAATCGAAGTTTCATAGCGAGAGTCAAAAGTTATGGCCAAAGGAATTTTCAGAAAGGTCGCTACAGAATTTACATCGCCCTTGAAAATAGACATTTTGCAAACGACCTCAAAATTTGACGAAACCAATTTTGTTGGTTCCGGGATGCGAAATTATTGCTAGGTTTCAAATTCCATAATTTTTGAAGTTAATATGTGAGCGTGGCAAAGAAAAATGTGTTTGGTCAATTTCAGTTAAACTGGATCGACTAGAAAATGGCCATTTTTCAAACAGTCTCAGAATTCGACGAAACTAGTTTGTTGGGAACGTATCGTCAAAACATAGCTAGATTTGTTTTTCGGGAATTTTTAGAATCAGTATGTGGCCCCGGCAAATTGAAATGTACGTTCAAATCGAATATTGAATGTTTTATATTTTAATTTGAAGGAAAACTGACTGAGACATTCGAATGGGCCTACGAAACATATCCCATTGTGTTCGGAATGGGGGTAATTAGCTAGGGGCGAGAGTCGTCGGGTTTGAATTGGAGTTCGTATGTGATAAGGGGTATTTTCGGATTTTAAAGAATTAAACAAATAAAAAAGGGCCGGTCAATCATCATTCACGGTTTGAATTTCTCTCTCCCCGATACACCTACTACGAACGACGGAAAGGGGCTGAGAACTCTGTCTTCGATTTCTCTTCCGTTTCACAATGAAATCGCGTAATTCTTGATTCATTTTGAAGCTCTCGTTCTCCTCTTTAAAATCCATATAGTATTTGTAATTTTTAGTTTAGTATTCATCGAGTTTGAAGCCTCCAAAGTCGGAGACTTTCCACCGCCGCTGCCGTCGATTGTGACCACCGAAGTGGGTCCCATTTCCGGCGCATGTGCGCCTCACATAGGCCTTCGACGTTGTGCAGCTCGATCCTCGCATCGATTCATGGTTTGGCTGAAAATCTAAAACCTAGTTTTGAACAGGTTTGAAAAGTATATGGCTTTGGCCATATTTAACTGTTTTCGACATTTAAAACCGTTGCAAACTTCTAAAAATCATATCTTTTTGCTATGTAGTCGAAATCCAGTGAAACAAGAGACAGTGGACTCATGTGGACTTCTTCTACCTTCTAGAAGAGACCGCATATTTTCTGAGCCATCTGCTATTTTTTGGGGAGTGGAACCTAATGTGAGATTTCTAATTTATAAACGATATGGAAAACAACGATGTATAAATTATATAGTCGATGTATGAGTTATATAAGCGTTGTAGACCTCATGTATAAGCGTTGTATAAGTTGTATGTTCGATGTATAAGTTATGTGTTGTAAAAATAATATATGTGTTGAGATAAATTGAAATGATATTGAAGTGAAATCGAAATATATTTATATACGAATATATATATATACTCCCCTCATCCACAGACCATGGACGATATATATATTGGTTGTGATATTGTTTGGATTATTGGTTGATGTGAAATTTGGTGAATATCATGAATGGTTGATTTGAAATGATTGGTTGTGATTGAAATCCCAATAGGATTAGTATATGGGAAAATTCGCCTGCGTGCGAGCTAGATATTAAAAATCCCCATTGTCAAAAACCGCGAGGTTTTAAGGTATAGCGAGGAGCCGTACTAGGAACGGTGCCGGTTTTAACTACCCTACCGTTATGCTGCCAAAATTTTCAATAATATTCATGTTTTAGAATTATTTTCATGTGTTGAAACTATATTCGTGTGTTGAATAGAAATTCATGTGTTGAATAAATATTTTTGATGATAAAAATATCATTTTTATCAAATATATGAAATGAAAATAGTTTTGAAATCTAAGAATGAATTATATTTATATATATATAATTAAATTAAAATCGAATAACGATGCTGCAGTTCGTGTTTTGAAACCGTGATTTCAAACGATTAGTGCGGGAGATCCGACCATCGGATTTTCCCGAAACCGTTAGGTTCGCTTTGGAAATATCTTTCCAACGACACCCACTTTGTGAAGATCCAACGGTTGGATTGTCTGGAATGTGTAATTCAAATCTGAAGAAAAACAGCGCCAGAATGAATTATATATATATATATATAATTAAATTAAATCGAATAACGACACTGCAGTTCGTATTTTGAAATCGTAACTTCAAACGACTAGTGCGGGAGATCCGACCGTCGGATTTTCCCAAAATTGAAACCTTGGATTCGTCTTGAAAAGATCTTTCTAATGATATAAAATTTGTGAAGATCCAACGGTTAGATTTTCAGATATGTGTAAATCAAATCTGAAGAAAAACAGCGCCACGGCCGCGTTATGGCCTGAAGCGTTGTTTTGAATGAATTGGCTATTTTTAAATAAATAAAAACAGCGATAAATCATGATAAAATATTATAAACGATATGGAATGGAAATAAACTGAATTTGCTCGGTTTATGTGATATTTGATGGTTGAATGTGTTTGGCGTGAAAATTACATTAAAGAACAGAATTAGTGATATCGAATAATTTAACCACTGAAATGAATTGATTTGAAATTCTAAATATACGTGAATTATTTGAAAAGGCCGAGTTAATTCTCATTTCAAATAATTGATCGACGAGTGAAAGTCGAAGATATGAAGATGGTGCAAGACCGATGATCTTCACGTCGAATGGAGGGGTGCTACTGATGCTCATGATGGGAGTAGCTACCTTGAAGGGGCTGAAGTAGTGGCCGTCCGGACGTACTTGTTGATTGTATGGATATGCGAGGTATTGAGTGCCTCCGGTTTCGTTCAGACCCAGAATGAACTAGTAAATGGATTGTGTGTCTGACATTGGATTTTATTCTGTGCTGATTGATCTCTGTTAAATATATATATGTTTGGCAGCGGATAATTTATTCTCTTGCTTAACGCCCTTCTCTGAGACGTACGAGCTCAGAGGTTATATATCGATAGAAATCAATCGCATGGAGTGAATCGCCTGTGTGGCACGCCTAAGTGGCAGATGATCAAGGCTTCTGTTGAAAAGCAAAGTCTTGTGGTTGATGATCAAAGCACGACCTGTGTGGCATAGCTTTGTGTATAACGTGAATTCGCGAGCCTCACACTCAGGTATGAACCAGAAAGGGGAAAGGATTGCAGGGAGGACATGCATTTCTTTCTAGCTAGAGGTGGTGTCAGTGACCTACCAGTCCTAACATTTATATTATTTTCACTTGTGTGGTTGTTGGAATGCGAGGTACCTCGGAATTGGAGTCATTGTGCTCATTTACGCCCCCTTAGGGTGGGGAGATGTATTGTCCACGGTTTAAGTTTAATCCACATCGGTGGACCGGCCCTGTTGCTCCAAGGGCCCACTTGAGTCTGGGTCCTAAGACATGGTAGGCTAGATTGTCTCGAAGCGGTGAGGACGATCCCTGGCCTTGGTTCATGAAGGAAATCCAATTTCCAAATACGACACTGTGCGGTTTTGATTGTATACCTATATATGGCGACATAGTGGTATAGGGCATTAATGTCGTCTATGATTGATACTTATGATTTGAAATTGTTTTTGAAACATATAAATACTAGTGATAATATCAAATGCTTTTGATTTATTCGTATCAAGCATATTTTGGCCATTATACGATAAAACTCTATCCTCTGGTTTGTGTTGCATTGTGTGATTGGACCTGAGTCTTATAATGGCTTCATTTTTATAAAAAGCATTGCGATGTTTAATAGATTATTTGTTTTAAAGCACTGGCAATCCAATGGAGTAAACCCGTTCTGCAAAAGTGGCGTGGTCCTGTGATTAGCCATATTGTAAAATGTGTTAAGTAGATTTCTCATACCAGTCCCATGACTGAATCGTAGTTTGTTTCACTTGCAAACTCGGGTGCCCCTATTTCTACACGGGCAGCCTTGTATTCAGGTTTTAGCAGGCTCTTTCTGGATAGCTGGAGCTGAAGATGGATTCTATCATTTATCTCTTTTAATGTTGTTCAGCTCCTATTGTACATATTATGTTTGTTTTCCGCTGTAGACATTTATGTATAGCTGAAATATATTTTGTACTAAGATGATCCTGTATACTGTGTCACTCTGATGATTATGGTTATCCAGTGTATTCTATTGTACATTATTCGGTGTATTTATTTATTTTTGTTCTGCTATTATCTGTTTATGTGTTATATTCCAAAGATTACCCTTGCAATCGTCTTATCGGGGTTTGGGGTTGTCACAAACGTGGTATCAGATGAGACGAAAAGGAATTTCGCTCGATCCGAATCAGTCGCTGAACCGACCCAGACCGTTCGAAATGCCTGTTTGTTTTGAGAACACGACAAAATAGAACGCAGACGGGAGAACATTTCATTGTATATTACAACAATTCATCAGATTACAAGAATATACAGAGTATAAATGAATAAATATTACACAGAAATAACAAAGATTTAAATTACATTTAAATACATCGCAGCGGAAAATAATACAATACATAACTAGAAGAGATATATGGATACAAAGCTTTCCGGATATCATTCCAACTGTAAACCAGGATCCTGTGAATATAAATCTGCAAAACCAAAACTACTAGCTGCCCGTGTCAAAATAAGGGCACCCATAGTTTAGGTTAAAACAATAAACTCCAGGTCAGTCATGTGACTGGTGTGAGAACTAAAACAGTTATTAATCTTTATTTTTAAAGTTAGGTAAATCAAGGGAACACGCCATATAACACGGAACGGGTTTCCTCCCAAGAATACCAGTGCATAAAACAACAGCGCAATGCTAAATAAAGAAAAATGAAGCTATTATAAGACCCAGGTCCGATCACACCATGCAACGCAAGCCGGGGGATAGGGTTTTCCCTTATAATAGCCAAAGCATGCTTGATACGTTTTAAAACAAGTCCTTTGATACTATTATAAGTGTATAGTGTTTAAAACAATTTCAATCATAAATATCAATCATAGACGGCATGGGTACCATATATCATGTCGCCATACTAGGCTCTACAATCAAAAGCGCAAATGTCACGTATTTGGAAGTTGGATTTCCATCTGTGAACCGAGGCCAGGGATCGTCCTCACCGTCTTCGAGACTGTCTAGCCCGAGCCTCAGGGTCAGAGCGCATCGACCCTTGGATCGTCAGGGCCGGTCCACCGATGTGGATTAAAATGTCTGAACACTACGTTTCCCCGCCCTATGGGGGCGTAAATGAGCCAACGAATGACCCCATCGGACCCGGATCGTCCGATCAAACCGAGGAGCCTCGCAACAGCAACAACCACATAAGTCAAACTCGTCAGGGCGTGTAAAACCACTGACGCCACTTCTAGCTAGGAAGAAACGCAAGTCCTCCCTGAGGTCCGTCTCCCGTTTTTGGTTCATACCGGGTGTGAAACTCGCGAAGTAAACGTTACACAAAGCTACACCACAAAGGCCGTGCTTTGATCATCAACCACAAGACTTTGCTTTTCAACAGAAGCCTTGCTCATTTGCATCTTAGCATGCCACACAGGCAAACCACTCCATGCAACCGATATCAATCACATAGAATGAAATCCAATGTCAGACACACAGTCCATTTACAAGTCCGTTCTGGGTCTAAACGAAACCGGAGGCACCTAGTACCCCGCATATCCATCGATCTCCAAGTGCATCTGGACGATCACTAACTGTTTCCATCTTCTTGGGTGTACAGCCCAATCAAGATTATCAGTAACCACCCAAACGACGTGAAGACCTCTGGTCTTCGACCACCGTCTTCATCTTCGACTTATCGTCATATCAGTTATTCAGAATGGGATAAACCTGGTCTTTCCGAATAACTCGCGTATATTTTAAATAAGTGTTACACAAACACAACATACGCCTCATTCCAATTCATCAGTCACTAACTGTAAATTAATCAAGAGAGTAATTCCCCAAATATTAACCCTGAAGGCCGAAACCAACATCAGATCAATATCCAGAAAACCATTCTGCTTAGCTAACCGACAGTTAGTTTCTAAATTTCACATTCATAGGGAAAGGTTCCCAATAATTTTATCAAAGATAAATTCCTTGAATTTATTCTTTAATCTTCTTTTGAATTTCGATTCAACTAGTCGGGATTAACGAACCTTACCGAAGTAATCATTTGTTTTAATTTCCCAATCCCAACCTATTCATCCCATGAAGTAAAACTGGTAATACTTCATATCTAACACCACGGTGTTATCGGTAAATTCAATTACCATTTCACGTTCAAATCTAATTACAGATTTAACTATCGCCTGTAGCAAAACTGGTGATACTCCATTCTCGATCATTTCAATCTAATTAAAGATTCATTAAAACTCCACTTAGTTTTATTCTTTGACTGGGTTAAAGAATCAGTGTCATTTAAAACACGGTTCACGATAAACCTAAAATCACATCACATTTCAATCAGTTCCTAACCGTAAAGTAGCAAGTGAGCAATTCCCTAAGTATTAACCCCGAAGGCCGAAACCAACATCAGATCAATACCTCTGAAACCATTCAACTTAACCAATCTCCAGTTAGTTTCTGATTTTCTTAACTCCTTTGGGTCTAAGAACAGTATTATTGAAGATACCGTTCACGACAACCCAAAATCACATTTCATTGATTAGCGGGTTAAAGAACAATTGTTATATAAAACACTATTCACGATAAACCCAAAAATAAATACCAATTCAATTCGATTTCAATTCGAATTCGTTTATATTCAATTTCAATTCGAATTCGTTTTATTCATTTTCAATTCGAATTCATTTCTATTCGATTTAATTCGAATTCATTTCAATTCAATTTAATTCGAATTTCAATTCTTTTCAAAATATCAGATTTTGAAATCACTTTCGATATTCATTATAAAATGAATAAAATCGATACAAGGCTCTGAATAGAAAATATACCGGCTTATATTCAATATCAAATTCTACGACCAACAAATATTGTGTTGGAAATAACGATATATATATCTTTCAAATTTCCATAACAATATCTGTATAATCACGAAATCCAACATCGAAATATTCCAAAGTCAATTTCGATTCAAATCCATTCCAATTCAATTACTGGAAATTCTGGTTACTTTTAAAAACCCTTTTTAAATTCAATTTATTTATTTAAAAATAAATAGAATTATAATTCTAGTTCAAAACTAGTTCATTTCGATAAAAATATATTTTTATCTTTTCAAATATGGAGTTTTTCATCCCAATTCTTCCCAAATCATTTCTTATGATTTTACACAAATTATTACTATTTTTAATAATTTTATCAAGGCCCGTACAGTCGATTTCCATCAACGGCCATCGAACTGCACTTACAGTGACCTTTTCCAAATTTGATTTGGACATAATTCCAAATCCAACCGTTAGATTTCTAATTTCCAATATTCATTAGAAATCTTTTTTCAATACGAACCCAATGGTTCCGGTTTTAGGAGAATCCGACGGTCGGATCTCCCGTAATATCCATTCGAATTCAATGGTCGAAATTCGCGAACTACCGCGGCGCGGCGCGTTCTATTCAGGCCATTATATATATATATATATATATATATATATATATATATATATATATATATAAAATATACTTCGTCGATTTCCTTTTAAAAAGGTATTTTCATAATTCGTTTTAAATTCGTTTTCAAAACGATTTCAACTTCATTTCTAATTCAAATCAAAATTGAATTTTTCCTTGTAAATTCGTTTTAAATTCGTTTTAAATTCATTTCAAATTGATTTCAATTCAAATTGATTTCTAATTCAATTTCAGTTCGTTTTCAATTCAATTCGATTTCAATTCGAATTCATTTATATTCAATTTCAATTCGAATTCATTTATATTCAATTTCAATTCGAATTCGTTTTATTCATTTTCAATTCGAATTCATTTCTATTCAATTTAATTCGAATTCATTTCAATTCAGTTTAATTCGAATTTCAATTCTTTTCAAAATATCAGATTTTGAAATCACTTTCGATATTCATTATAAAATGAATAAAATCGATATAAATATCGTTCACGTCAGAATGGCGTAAATCTAATCAACACGGCTTCATATATTTCTATTTTCAAATATTCTATTTCAAATATATCCTTTTCAAATATTTCTATTCAAATATTTCTATTTCAAAACTGGAATGAGGCCCAATCAATTACCATATAATTTTAATTATATGGATTTTCTACAACACATGTATACAATAACAACGATGAATAATCAACCATCATCCAAAGTGCATTCTACACTGTATAAGCATCAAATATAAATATTCAACGCTTATAACAGCCTGTCAATCAATCGATCGACATACAACTAAACAATCGGGAGTAGTGTACGTCAAATATCATCCCAATACCCGTGTGGGGTTTCAAACAATCAAACACAGATTTTATTTGTGCAGTTGGGCGATGTGTAAAATTTATCGTCCCAATCAATATCAGTCAAATGTGTGTATATAAACAAATCGTCCGATTTGTTTATTTTTATTTCCTTTCATATACACGTTAAAAATTCTATTTTTAACTATAAAATAGTTTTAACTATATAAATATTTTATTTCATTTCACATCACACAATTAACTACACATCAAAATCAAACAAACAAGCATACAAGTCGTCCATGGTCTGTGGACGACGGGTGTCGGGTGCTACTAAACACCGTCTGCATCCTAGTAAATATATGTAACTAGAAAATTAAATTAAAGAGTGAGAAATTCTTACAGGTTAGCTAATCCAATCCCACGACTTCTTATGTAGAAATCTTCGCCGTTTCTTCTTTCATCACTTTCGTCATCCGTATTCACTACATATATAAAAATCGAATTTTTACTTTGCTATTTAATATATTAAAAATCAAACTTTTACTTTGCTGTTCAATATATAAAAATCGAATTTTTACTTTGCTATTCAATATATAAAAATCAAATTTTTACTTTGCTATTCAATATATAAAAAATCGAATTTTTACTTTGCTATTCAATATATAAAAATCGAATTTTTACTTTGCTATTCAATATATAAAAATCGAATTTTTACTTTACTATTCAATATATAAAAATCGAATTTTTACTTTGCTATTCAATATATAAAAATTGAATTTTTACTTCTGCAACAACTATGAACAAAAATCAAGACTTGTATAAAATAAAATGAAAATCTTTGATCAAAGATCTAATTTTCTTCTTACTATTTTTCTTAGCTTAAAAATCCTATTTTCCTTTTAACTTAACTGAAAATTGACAATAAATTAGAAGAAGTAAATAATAATAATAATAATAATAATAATAATAATAATAATAACTTACAGTGCCTTTACCAAATGGAGGGGGGCCACAACTGGTGGAAGCAGTTGGAGGAGGGTACGGGGGGGCTGCAGCGTCGGAGCGAGGAGGAAGAAGGTGGAGCGGCAGCGGCAGACGTTGGGGAGGGGGGTCGCGTTATTCGAGCGTGGCGGCCAGGGATTCGTGGAAGGGAAAGAGGGGTCGAGGGGGGGTGGACTGCTGCGCGGTGCGAGGAGGAGGAAGAAGATGAAGGAGCGGCGGCGGCAGACGTTGGGGGGGGGGTCGCATTGTTCGATTTAGTTTTTTTTCTTCTAAATCTCGGTCTGAAGAGAGAGGAGAGGGAGAGGTGTATATATTATAAATATTTAATTTATTTTTATCCATCGAAAAGTAACTTTTTATTTCGAACTCGAAACGGGACCCACCGCCTGTCGTCCATAGCTAATTACCCCCATTCTGAATGCAATGGGATATGTATCCTAAGCTGATTCGATCGTTTCGATCAATTTTCGTCAAAATCAACATATAACTCTATATATTGAAGTTGACCGCGCATTTCAATTTACCGGGGACACATACTAACTCGAAAAATTCCCGAAAAATATTTTCTAAGTTCATATTGACGATACGGTCCTAACAAAACTAGTATTGTCAAATTCTGAGATCGTTTGAAAAATGGCCATTTTCCAGTCGATTAAAATCAACTGAAACTGGTCAAACGCGTTCTCCTTTGCCACACTCACATATTGATTCGAAAAATTATGAAATTTGAAACCTAGCAATAACTTGACCTCATGGATCCAACAAAAGTGGTTTCGTCGAAATCCGAGGTCGTTTGCAAAATTTCCATTTTTAAGGGCCTGAATTCCATAGCGACTATTCAGAATTTTCAACTGGACATATCTTTTGATTCCCGCTATGAAATTTCGATTTTTCGGATTCGTTGGAAAGATAGTCACAATTAGATTCCATTATTTTTGGTTTCACTAAAATCCGGTTTATTTTGCACCCGGTATGTTCAATTGAAGTTTGAAATTGAATTATCGAACTACCGCGCCATTTTCAATTCCTTTTATAAATATAAATAAATATATATATTCTATCGTCGATTAAAACGAATATATACGTTCGAATTATATTCAAAATAAATTTCTTGTCGATATTATTTAAAATAATTCATTTTAAATAATCAAAATTCGCTAAAATTGCCAAAATAAAAATTTTAAACTCGCCCAGATTTCCGGGTTATTACAATCTCCCCCACTTAAAACTTTTCGTCCCTGAAAAGGAACAAAGCTGAAAGTTGTTTAACTAATCAACTCAACTTTCATTATTTTCGCTATGGCTTAAGTTCATCAACTTTTCAGTTTCTAAGAACTTTTCAAATTTCTCAAAAATTTGGCTAACACCCTAAATTTTCGAAAAATTTCTCCATAACCTCCCCTGCACCGAAAGCACGGGAAAATCCCGAAATTGCCATACAGGCCCTCTGATCTCAAAAAGAAAAAGAAAAAGCCAACCGGCTAGCCAATCCGCTCATAAAATCATCATCACCCAAACAAAACGGTAAATTATGATAAACATGTACCTATTTGTTGGGCAAACAATTTTATTCTTCTGCTCTAGCCTCTTTGCTATGACCTGTTCAATGTAAGTACATGTATATGCAAGCAAATGCGACCAAATTTCAATACAATTTACTATTTGGTTCAATTGGGCTATATGGTACAAATTTTAATAAATCAACCAATAATCAACAACACAACCATCAATCAATTAGTTTATTAGCTTTTGAAATTCATAACTTTGATACATAGTCAACAATCAGATTTTTGATGCCAAATCACAACGATAAGCCCTATCTAATTTCGGTTCTCGCACCCGTCAATTGGAAATATATAGAAATCTCACTTTTGAAACTCGAAAATAAATACTGGCGATGGTGCCCCGTCACCAGAATTATCCCCGGGCACTAGAGTGCGATTCTATAACTATCCAATACATTAAAACTTCGAATACACGTTTGCAAGACGCATATGCAAAATCTTTATATATCGGATTGTCCAAATCAATTTAAAATAAATAATCAAATACGAATAATTGACTTAAATTTCAAAACAAAATGGGTTTTCATTTTTATTTTAAAAATTTACTCTTCACACTCGTTCTAGGATACTACTGATCCCATCTCTAACGAGTCATTCTCATTGGATATTACTAATCCAATATCTGATGAATTCTTTCATATGGTTCTACTGTGCCCTGTTCTCTGAGCTTTGTAAATCAAAGCTCTGATACCAAATGAGACGAAAAGGAATTTCGCTCGATCCGAATCAGTCGCTGAACCGACCCAGACCGTTCGAAACGCCTGATTGTTTTGAGAACACGACAAAATAGAACGCAGACGGGAGAACATTTCATTGTATATTACAACAATTCATCAGATTACAAGAATATACAGAGTATAAATGAATAAATATTACACAGAAATAACAAAGATTTAAATTACATTTAAATACATCGCAGTGGAAAATAATACAATACACAACTAGAAGAGATATACGGATACAAAGCTTTCCGGATATCATTCCAGCTGTAAACCAGGATCATGTGAATATAAATCTGCAAAACCAAAACTACTAGCTGCCCGTGTCAAAATAAGGGCAGCTAGAGTTTAGGTTAAAACAATAAACTCCAGGTCAGTCATGTGACTGGTGTGAGAACTAAAACAGTTATTAATCTTTATTTTTAAAGTTAGGTAAATCAAGGGACCACGCCGTATAACACGGAACGGGTTTCCTCCCAAGAATACCAGTGCATAAAACAGCAGCGCAATGCTAAATAAAGAAAAATGAAGCTATTATAAGACCAAGGTCCTATCACACAATGCAACGCAAGCCGGGGGATAGGGTTTTCCCTTATAATAGCCAAAGCATGCCTGATACGTTTTAAAACAAGTCCTTTGATACTATTATAAGTGTATAGTGTTTAAAACAATTTCAATCATAAATATCAATCATAGACGGCATGGGTACCATATATCATGTCGCCATACTAGGCTTTAAATCAAAAGCGCAAATGTCACGTATTTGGAAGTTGGATTTCCATCTGTGAACCGAGGCCAGGGATCGTCCTCACCGTCTTCGAGACTGTCTAGCCCGAGCCTCAGGGTCAGAGCGCATCGACCCTTGGATCGTCAGGGCCGGTCCACCGATGTGGATTAAAATGCCTGAACACTACGTTTCCTCGCCCTATGGGGCGTAAATGAGCCAACGAATGACTCCATCGGACCCGGATCGTCCGATCAAACCGAGGCGCCTCGCAACAGCAACAACCACATAAGTCAAACTCGTCAGGGCGTGTAAAACCACTAACGCCACTTCTAGCTAGGAAAAAACGCAAGTCCTCCCTGAGGTCCGTCTCCCGTTTTTGGTTCATACCGGGTGTGAAACTTGCGAAGTAAACGTTACACAAAGCTACACCACAAAGGCCGTGCTTTGAACATCAACCACAAGACTTTGCTTTTCAACAGAAGCCTTGCTCATTTGCATCTTAGCATGCCACACAGGCAAACCACTCCATGCAACCGATATCAATCACATAGAATGAAATCCAATGTCAGACACACAGTCCATTTACAAGTCCGTTCTGGGTCTGAACGAAACCGGAGGCACCTAGTACCCCGCATATCCATCGATCTCCAAGTACGTCTGGACGATCACTAACTGTTTCCATCTTCTTGGGTGTACAACCCAATCAAGATTATCAGTAACCACCTAAACGACGTGAAGACCTCCGGTCTTCGACCACCGTCTTCATCTTCGACTTATCGTCGTATCAGTTATTCAGAATGGGATAAACCCGGTCTTTCCGAATAACTCGCGTATATTTTAAATAAGTGTTACACAAACACAACATACGCATCATTCCAGTTCATCAGTCACTAACCGTAAATTAATCAAGAGAGTAATTCCCCAAATATTAACCCCGAAGGCCGAAACCAACATCAGATCAATATCCAGAAAACCATTCTGCTTAGCTAACCGACAGTTAGTTTCTAAATTTCACATTCATAGGGAAAGGTTCACATTAATTTTATCAAAGATAAATTCCTTGAATTTATTCTTTAATCTTCTTTTGAATTTCGATTCAACTAGTCGGGATTAACGAACCTTACCGAAGTAATCATTTGTTTTAATTTCCCAATCCCAACTTATTCATCCCATGAAGTAAAACTGGTAATACTTCATATCTAACACCACGGTGTTATCGGTAAATTCAATTACCATTTCACGTTCAAATCTAATTACAGATTTAACTATCGCCTGTAGCAAAACTGGTGATACTCCATTCTCGATCATTTCAATCTAATTAAAGATTCATTAAAACTCCACTTAGTTTTATTCTTTGACTGGGTTAAAGAATCAGTGTCATTTAAAACACGGTTCACGATAAACCCAAAATCACGTCACATTTCAATCAGTTCCTAACCGTAAAGTAGCAAGTGAGCAATTCCCTAAGTATTAACCCCGAAGGCCGAAACCAACATCAGATCAATACCTCTGAAACCATTCAACTTAACCAATCTCCAGTTAGTTTCTGGTTTTCTTAACTCCTTTGGGTCTAAGAACAGTATTATTGAAGATACCGTTCACGACAACCCAAAATCACATTTCATTGATTAGCGGGTTAAAGAACAAATGTTATATAAAACACTGTTCACGATAAACCCAAAAATCAATACCAATTCAATTCGATTTCAATTCGAATTCATTTATATTCAATTTCTATTCGAATTCGTTTTATTCATTTTCAATTCGAATTCATTTCTATTCGATTTAATTCGAATTCATTTCAATTCAATTTAATTCGAATTTCAATTCTTTTCAAAATATCAGATTTTGAAATCACTTTCGATATTCATTATAAAATGAATAAAATCAATACAAGGCTCTGAATAGAAAATATACCGGCTTATATTCAATATCAAATTCTACGACCAACAAATATCGTGTTGGAAATAACGATATATATATATCTTTCAAATTTCCATAACAATATATGTATAATCATGAAATCCAACATCGAAATATTCTGAAGATAATTTCGATTCAAATCCATTCCAATTCAATTACTGGAAATTCTGGTTACTTTTAAAAACCCTTTTTAAATTCAATTTATTTATTTAAAAATAAATAGAATTATAATTCTAGTTCAGAACTAGTTCATTTCGATAAAAATCTATTTTTATCTTTTCAAATATGGGTTTTTCATCCCAATTTTTCCCAAATCATTTCTTATGATTTTACACAAATTATTACTATTTTTAATAATTTTATCAAGGCCCGTACAGTCGATTTCCATCAACGGCCATCGAACTGCACTTACAGCGACCTTTTCCAAATTTGATTTGGACATAATTCCAAATCCAACCGTTAGATTTCTAATTTCCAATATTCGTTAGAAAGCTCTTTTCGATACGAACCCAACGGTTCCGGTTTTAGGAGAATCCGACGGTCGGATCTCCCGTAATACCCGTTCGAAGTCAATGGTCGAAATTCGCGAACTGTCGCGGCGCGGCGCGTTCTATTCAGGCCCTTATATTATATATATAATATATAAATTATACTTCGTCGATTTCCTTTTAAATACGTATTTTCATAATTCGTTTTAAATTTGTTTTCAAAACGATTTCAACTATATTTCTAATTCAAATCAAAATTGAATTTTTCCTTATAAATTCGTTTTAAATTCATTTCAAATTGATTTCAATTCAAATTGATTTCTAAGTCAATTTCAGTTCGTTTTCAATTCAATTCAATTTCAATTCGAATTCATTTATATTCAATTTCAATTCGAATTCGTTTTATTCATTTTCAATTCGAATTCATTTCTATTCGATTTAATTCGAATTCAATTCAATTTAATTCGAATTTCAATTCTTTTCAAAATATCAGATTTTGAAATCAATTTCGATATTCATTATAAAATGAATAAAATTGATATAAATATCGTTCACGTCAAAATGGCGTAAATCTAATCAACACGGCTTCATATATTTCTATTTTCAAATATTCTATTTCAAATATTTCTATTCAAATATTTCTTTTTCAAAACTGGAATGAGGCCCAATCAATTACCATATAATGTTAATTATATGGATTTTCTACAACACATGTATACAATAACAACGATGAATAATCAACCATCATCCAAAGTGCATTCTACACTGTATAAGCATCAAATATAAATATTCAACGCTTATAACAGCCTATCAATCACCTGTCAATCAATCGATCGACATACAACTAAACAATCGGGATTAGTGTACGTCAAATATCATCCCAATACGTGTGGGGTTTCAAACAATCAAACACAGATTTTATTTGTGCAGTTGGGCAATGTGTAAAATTTATCATCCCAATCAATATCAGTCAAATGTGTGTATATAAACACATCGTTTGATTTGTTTATTTTTATTTCCTTTCATATACACGTTAAAAATTCTATCTTTAACTATAAAATATTTTTAACTATATAAATATTTTATTTCATTTCACATCACATCACACAATTAACTACACATCAAAATCAAACAAACAAGCATACAAGCCGTCCATGGTCTGTGGATGACGGGTGTCGGGTGCTACTAAACACCGTCTGCATCCTAGTATATATATGTAACTAGAAAATTAAATTAAAGAGTGGGAAATTCTTACAGGTTAGCTAATCCAATCCCACGACTCTTCTTATGTAGAAATCTTCGTCGTTTCTACTTTCATCACTTTCGTCATTCGTATTCACTACAAATATAAAAATCGAATTTTTACTTTGCTATTAAATATATATAAAATCGAATTTTTGCTTTGCTATTCAATATATAAAAATCAAATTTTTACTTTGCTATTCAATATATAAAAATCGAATTTTTACTTTGCTATTTAATATATAAAAAATTGAATTTTTACTTTGCTATTCAATATATAAAAATCGAATTTTTACTTTGCTATTCAATATATAAAAATCGAATTTTTACTTTGCTATTCAATATATAAAAATCGAATTTTTACTTTGCTATTCAATATATAAAAATCGAATTTTTACTTTGCTATTCAATATATAAAAATCGATCTTTTACTTCTGCAACAACTATGAACAAAAATCAAGACTTGTATAAAATAAAATGAAAATCTTTGATTAAAGATCTAATTTTCTTCTTACTATTTTTCTTATCTTAAAAATCCTATTTTCCTTTTAACTTAACTGAAAATTGACAATAAATTAGAAGAAGTAAATAATAATAATAATAATAATAATAATAATAATAACTTACAGTGTCTTTACCAAATGGAGGGCGGGCACAACTGGTGGAAGCGGTCGGAGGAGGGTACGGGAGGGCTGCAGCATCGGAGCGAGGAGGAAGAAGGAGGAGCGGCAGTGGCAGACGTTGAGGTGGGGGGGGTCGCGTTGTTCGAGCGTGGCGGCCAGGGATTCGTGGAAGGGGAAGAGGGGTCGAGGGGGGGACTGCTGCGCGGTGCGAGGAGGAGGAAGAAGATGAAGGAGCGGGGGCGGTAGACGTTGGGGGGGTCGCGTTGTTCGATTTAGGGTTTTTTTCTTCTAAATCTCGGTCTGAAGAGAGAGGAGAGGGAGAGGTGTATATATTATAAATATTTAATTTATTTCAATCCATCGAAAAGTAACTTTTTATTTTGAACTCGAAACGGGACCCACCGCCTGTCGTCCATAGCTATTTACCCCCATTCCAAATGCAAAGGGATATGTATCCTAAGCTGATTCGATCTTTTCGATCATTTTTCGTCAAAATAAACATATAACTCTATATATTGAATTTGACATCGCATTTCAATTTACCAGGGCCACATACTAACTCGAAAAATTCCCGAAAAATATTTTCTAAGTTCGTATTGACGATACGGTCCTAACAAAACTAGTTTCGTCAAATTCTAAGATCGTTTGAAAAATGGCCATTTTCCAGTCGATTAAAATCAACTGAAACTGGTCAAACGCGTTTTCCTTTGCCACGCTCACATATTGATTCGAAAAATTATGAAATCTGAAACCTACCAATAACTTGACCTCACGGATCCAACAAAAGTGGTTTCGTTGAAATCCGAGGTCATTTGCAAAATTTCCATCTTTAAGGGCCTGAATTCCATAGCGACTATTCAGAATTTTCAACTGGACATATCTTTTGATTACCGCTATGAAATTTCGATTTTTCGGATTCGTTGGAAAGATAGTCACAATTAGATTCCATTATTTTTAGTTTAACTAAAATCCAGTTTATTTTGCATCCGGTATGTTCAATTGAAGTTTGAAATCGAATTATCGAACTACCGTGCCATTTTCAATTCCTTTTATAAATATAAATAAATATTTATATTCTATCGTCGATTCAAATGAATATATACATTTGAATTATATTAAAAATAAATTTCTTGTCGATATTATTTAAAATAATTCATTTTAAATAATCAAAATTCGCTAAACTTGCCAAAATAAAATTTTTAAACTGGCCCAGATTTCCGGGTTATTACATTAGAGCTTTGGTTAAGCTTAGTTCTGGAATATAACATATTAACGACCTCGTTAGAAATAGAACCAGTAGTGTTCTAGGATGAGTAACTCATTACAGATAGGATCAGTAATATCCTAGTATGAGTATAGCAGAATGAAATACACCCAAATAGACACATTTACATTCAAGTATATGTCTCTATGTTTTAAAATACCTTTTCTATTGACCTGACACTTGATCTTCTATTTGCAGAAATACTAGAAAATGAGTGTCAGAAACAGAAGGAATGCAGACCCAGATATAGAAGCTCTATATATGAAATATAAAAATCTGGGTGGAGTACCGTTCTCAAGTAATGAATCTATTATTCAAACACAAGCTTGGATTCGTTCTGCTGAGAAAATCTTTGAAGGTTCAAACCTGAGAGATGACCAGAAAAGATTAATAGCATCTTGGGCACTCAAAGACGAAGCTTTGTTCTAGTGGTATTCGATTGTTAAAGATAACCCAGAAGGTGATATCACCTGGGATAGATTTAAAGAAGTTTTCAGTGAAAGGTTTATTCCTCCGGAAGCAACTGAGCGGTTGTGTGATGAATTCTATTATCTGATACAAGGAGATATGACCATCCCGGAATATCAAAAGAAATTCAATGAACTTTCTCATTTTGCCCCTCATCTAATTCAAAATCCGAAGAGGAAGAATCTGAGGTTTATTAATGGTCTTCAAAGAAAATACCATAATAAAGTAATGGGGCATGTGAAGCTTCCTTTTTCCGAAATGATATATATGGCTTATCAGTATGAAGATCTAAACAATCGAGGTCTTTTAGTCGACGAAGAGGAAGTCCGTTCAATCAACAAAAGGAAAACTGAATCTGGTAGCCCAGAGACAAGTACGCAGCCTGAGACAAGTACGGAATTTGAGAGCAGTAAGAGGCCAAGGGCCAGTCAGAAAAAGGTTAAAGCAGTCCTATGTTTAAAGTGTAATAAGCAAGGGAATTCGATGAGGAACTGTGAATCTTCGAGCAGACGAAAGAATGATGGATCTAAGTTCAGTAAGAAGGATCGAGAGGGTCGGGGATGCCATAAGTACCACCAAGTTGGTCACATTTCGAAAAATTGCCGACTATCACAGAAATTAGAAGTAGTGCAGGTGAATGAAATGACAGAAGTTCCTGGATCCCCAGCTAGTCAGGAAAGGCTAGATGTTTTAGAAGGCACGCTTACTGTCAAAGATATTACAGTTAAAGTACTGTTTGAAACAGGGGCGTCGTGAAGCTTTGTTGCAAAGAATGCGGTTAAAAAACTGGATTTGAATTTGAAGAAGCTCAAAGCACCAATTACTTTCCATAATCCGGTTGGGGTTCCCTCGATCTTAGTTGGATTTGTGGGGTGTCTGTTTCTTTCCCGGTTATCGGTTCCCTACCATCTCGATCGTCATGAATTTTACCGAATTTGATCTTATTTTGGAATTGGATTGGTTAACCAAATACGAAGCCGAGGTTAAATGCGCTGAGAAAGTTGTAAAGGCAAAGGCTAAATCAGGGAATTATATAACCATTCCATGTGAAGGCCCGAATTCTGATAGAAAAGACTTCTGGGCAGCATTAGATTTTTCTCCTGCTCAAATAGAACCTGTTCCTGTCGTTACGGAGAATATTTCGGTCGACATTGCAGATATCCCAGTTGTTAAGAACTATGCGGATGTGTTCGAGGAAGTTGTTAGCTTACCTCCGCAGAGGGAAATTGATTTTAAAATCTCTTTAGTTCTGAATGCAAGGCTCGTAGTTCACGCTATTCGAAGAATGACCTTGAAAGAGAAAGAAGAGTTAGATAACCAAACTCGACAGCTAGTATGGAAAGGTCTGATCAGGCCTAGTTTCTCTGATTGGGGAGCAGCAGTGGTGTTTGTCCCAAAGTCAGACGGTACTCTCAGACTATGTGTGGATTATCGTGACTTGAATAAGCAGACGCTGAAAAACAAATATCCATTGCCGCGAATTGATGATTTGTTGGATCGATTGAATGGAGCACAAGTGTTTTCACGAATGGACCTAGCTACAGGTTTCCACCAACTTCGTATTGCCGAAGAATGTGTTCCTTTGACAGCATTCGGAGGCCTAGATTTATTCTACAAGTGGTTAGTAATGTCGTTCGGCTTATGTAACGCTCTAGCATATTTTTTCGATCTAATGAACCGGGTATTCAGGGGAGTGTTGAATAAATTCTTTCTGGTTTTCATTGATGATATACCGATCTTCTCTAAGTCAGAAAGCGAGCATGAAAAACATTTGGAAAAAGTGTTAGAAATTCTAAGAAAGAATGTGTTGAAAGAAAAGTTTTCCAAATGTATATTCTGGCAAGAAGAAGTCAAATTTCTTGGCCACGTCATGTCAAAGGAAGGTATTTCAGTGGATCCCAGTAAAATCACTGCTATTCAGAATTGGAAACAGAATCGTACTCCCACAGAAGTCAGAAGTTTTCTCGGATTTTCTAGTTATTATCGAAAGTTTGTTAAGAATTTCTCGAAGATATCCAGTCACTTAACGAAGCTTACTAAGAAACATTTGAGATTCAACTGGACTCCCGAATGTGAGGCAGCTTTCCAGGAGCTGAAGTTAAAATTGATGACTGCTCCAGTGCTCACAATTATTGACGGCAACCAGGATTTAATCGTCTGGACCGATGCTTCTAAAGAAGGCCTTGGTGCAGTGTTAATGCAAAGAGGCCACATAGTCGCTTATGCTAGCCGTCAATTGAAACCACATTAAAAGAATTATGTTACTCACGATCTTGAATTGCTATCTATCGTGTTTGCTATGAAAATCTGGAGGCATTATCTATTGGGTGAGAAGTTTGAATTATACACTGATCATCAATCATTGAAATATTTATTCACTCAGAAGGATCTGAATATGAGACAACATCGTTGGTTAGAATTTCTTGCATCTTATGATCTAGATATTTTATATACTCCGCGAAAAGCCAATGTGTAGCTGATGCGCTCAGCAGGAAGAATGTGATCATCGCCAGTATTATCATTACACCATCGTTGATTGATAAAATAGCTATTCTTCAGAAAGACTATAGTTTTATTAAGGGGATGATCAGAAGAATTCAAAAGGGCGAAGTCTCCAATTTCCAAGTGGATGGCGCAGGAGTTCTAAGACTAAAAGGTAGAATTTATGTTCCCGACAGCATTGAACTCAAAAGAGAAGTATTGGACGAGTGCCACAAGTCCAAGTTGTGTATCCACCCAGGGGTTAGTAAAATGTATAATGACCTCAAGCGAACTTTCTGGTAGAAGGCAATGAAAAGAGATATCTCCATATATGTTAGCCAGTGTTCTACTTGTCAACAAGTCAAAAGCGATCAGCAGAAGCTCGCTGGATTGTTGCAACCTTTGGAAATTCCAGGTGGAAAGTGGGAACAGATTTTTATGGATTTCATAGATGGTTTGCCCGGAACCAGGAAAGGAAATGATAGTATTTGGGTGATCGTAGATCGTTTCACGAAGACCGCCCATTTCATACATGTCAAATCGAATAGAACTGCTCAGAGTCTGGCGCAGGCTTATTTCAAAGAAATAGTTAGACTTCATGGAGTTCCCATGAGCATCATTAGTGATCGTGACTCGATTTTTGCTAGAAAATTCTGGGAAGCATTCCAAGCAGAATTGGGAACGAAAATGAACTTGAGCATCGCATATCATCCTCAAACAGATGGTCAAACTGAGAGGGTGAATCGTATTCTTGAAGATTTTTTGCGGGCTTGTGTTATTGATTTTGGCGGATCATGGGAAGACCATTTGCATTTGGCCGAGTTCTCATACAACAACAGCTACCAAGCGAGCCTGACAATGTCACCCTTCGAAGCACTGTATGGTAGACCGTGCCGATATCCTGCTTGTTGGGTAGAACCTGGTGATAGACTCGTATTGGGGCCTGATATGATTCGTGAAGCTGCGGACAAAGTCGATTTCGTTAAGAAACGATTACTAGCCGCTCAAAGCCGACAGAAAAGCTATGCAGATAAGAGAAGAAGAGATATATCATTTGTTGTTGGTGACTATGTATATTTTGAAGGTATCTTCGATGAGAGGAGTCATCCGATTCGGTGAAACACGGAAATTGGTGCCCAAATTTATTGGTTCATTTCCTATTCTTGAACGGATTGGAACTCTCGCATATAGGGTTCGATTGCCTGATTGGTTGCCTGGGGTGCATGATGTATTTCACGTATCTCAACTGCAAAAGCATGTGCATGATCCAGATCTCTTTGTAGAAGAAGCCGCACAACAGGATTTGGAAATCACTCCAGAATTGGCTGTGAGAAGAGACCCGCTAAAGATTATTGGCAAAGAAACCAAAGATCTGAGGAACAAGAAGGTTCACTTAGTCAAAGTGCAATGGAGTGGAGATCCGCGAGATTGTACTCGGGAAACTGAGGAAAGCATTAAGAAAGCCTATTCTATGTGCAGGGTGGATATCTCTGACTGACTCTAGTGCAAGGTACATTTACCATATCTTTGCAATACCATTTTGTTCTCTACTTTGCTGTTGTTTTCTTTTCATGCATGTAAACTTTTTAATTATATAGTCTGAATGATTTTAAAAGAGTATATGAATTATTTAGTATAATTTTGAAAATTTAAAAACAAATTGATTGTTGGTTGTGTTGTGTGATTGTGGATTTGATTAATTGAATTATTAGAATGATAGTTAATTTAATCAATAAGAGAATGAAGTTAAATTTATGCAATAAATCACACATTGAACTGGTTTAAAAATAGATAGAACTATATACATGTGCACTATATATGTTTGAACAGGTAAATGGATTAGCTGTTGAGTAAAGAAATTATTTGCGTGCCCGACAAATAGGTAAACCTTAATGAGTTGGTTGCGCGATTTTATTATTATATCGACTCCTGTGAATGCCATTAGATGCGAAATGTTGGTTGTTCTGTGTGTAATAATAAACGTCGCCATAGGATAGTAACAATTAATTTTGAACTACACTATATGGCATACTTCTTGAGGATAGACATACTTCATCATATACCACATAAGCATTTGGAGCTTGTGTGACGAGGTTGAAGATTTACCATACGAGAGAGAGGCTTGTATGGTGAAGACTATATTTTACAAGTTGAACTGATGACTGATATGGACCATATAAAATATAACGGTAAATTGCCAGATTAATAAAAAAAACCACACGGGTCTAGAGATGACAATAAACACGTCTCTCTGGTCATTAAGGCACAAAAACCATTTATAGGTGATGAGAATTTATTCTCCGGAGTTATGATCTATACACACTCCCCTGTGGACACCGGAATATATCACTATAAATATGTGCATGCTTATTAGGATTTATTGGGTACCTAATACGGCCCAATAAATTTCCAAACCTCTCCCCGTACAGAGGTTATGGCGAAATTTTTCGAAAATTTAGGGTGTTAGCCAAATTTTTGAAGAATTTGAATATTCTTAGAAACTGAAAAGTTGAAGAATGGAAGCCAGATTAAAAGTGGAGTTAGTTAATTAAACCACTTTTGACTTTGTTCCTTTTCGGGGACAAAAAGTTTTAAGTGGGGGAGATTGTAACAACCCGGAAAATCTGAACCAGTTTAAAAATTTTAAATTGGCAATTTTAGTGAATTTTAAATATTTTAAATAAATATTTTAAATAATAACGAAGAAAGGTATATTTGAATCGAATTTTAAAAATAAATATAATTATTTTGAATTATAAACATGGCCTGAAATGGCGCGGCAGTTTCAAAATTTGAATTCAAACTTTGACCGACTGTACCGGGTGCAGAATAAAATGGATTTTAGTGAAACCAAAAATATTTAAATCTGTTAGTGATTATCTTTCTAAATCGAAGTTTCATAGTGAGAGTCAAAAGTTATGGCCAAATGAATTTTCAGAAAGGTCGCTATAGAATTTATACCGCCCTTGAAAATAGACATTTTGCAAACGACCTCAGAATTCGACGAAACCACTTTTGTTGGATCCAGGATGCGAAATTATTGCTATGTTTCAAATTCCATAATTTTTGAAGTTAATATGTGAGCGTGGCGAAGAAAAATGTGTTTGGTCAATTTCAGTTAAATTAGATCAACCAGAAAATGGCCATTTTTTCAAATGGTCTCAGAATTTGACGAAACTAGTTTTGTTGGGACCGTATCGTCAAAACATAGCTAGATTTATTTTTCGGGAATTTTTAGAATTAGTATGTAGCCCCGGCAAACTGAAATGTATGTTCAAATCGAATACTGAATGTTTTATATTTTAATTTGAAGGAAAACTGGCTGAAACATTCGAATGGGCCTACGAAACATATCCCATTGTGTTCGGAATGGGGGTAATTAGCTAGGGGCGACTGTCGTTGGGTTTGAATTGGAGTTCGTATATGATAAAGGGTATTTTCGGATTTTAAAGAATTAAATAAATAAAAAAAGGGGTCGGCCAATCATCGTTCACGGTTTGAATTTCTCTCTCCCCGATACACCTGCTGCGAACGACAGAAAGGGGCTGAGAACTTCTCTCTTCGATTTCTCTTCCGTTTCACAATGAAATCGCGTAATTCTTGATTCATTTTGAAGCTCTCTTTCTCCTCTTTAAATCCATATAGGATTTGTAATTTTTAGTTTGGTATTCATCGAGTTTGAAGCCTCCAAAGTCGGAGACTTTCCACCGCCGCCGCTGTCGATTGTGACCACCGAAGTGGGCCCCATTTCCGGCGCACGTGCGCCTCACGTAGGCCTTCGACGCTGCGCAGGCCGATCCTCACATCGATTCACGGTTTGGCTGAAAATCTAAAACCTAGTTTTGAACAGGTTTGAAAAGTATACGGCTTTGGCCATATTTAACTGTTTTCGACATTTAAAACCGTTGCAGACTTCTAAAAATCATATCTTTTTGCTATGTAGTCGAAATCCAGTGAAACAAGAGACAGTGGAGAGACCGCATATTTTTCTGAGCCTTCTGCTACTTTTGGTGGAGTGGAACCCAATGTGAGATTTCTAATTTATACACGATATGGAGAACAATGATGTATAAATTATATAGTCGATGTATGAGTTATATAAGCGTTGTACACCTCATGTATAAGCGTTGTATAAGTTGTATGTTCGATGTATAAGTTATAAATGCATCGTAAAAATAATATATGCGTTGAGATAAATTGAAATGATATTGAAGTGAAATCGAAATATATTTATATACGAATATATATATATATATATATATATATACACACTCCCCTCGTCCACAGACCATGGACGATATATATATTGGTTGTGATATTGTTTAGATTATTGGTTGACGTGAAATTTGGTGAATATCATGAATGGGTTATTTGAAGTGATTGGTTGTGATTGAAATCCCAATAGGATTAGTATATGGGAAAATTCGCCTGCGTGCGAACTAGATATTGAAAATCCCCATTGTCAAAAACCACGAGGTTTTAAGGTAGAGCGAGGAGCCGTACTAGGGACGGTGCCGGTTTAACTATCCTGCCGTTATGCTGCCGAAATTTTCAATAATATTCATGTGTTAGAATTATTTTCATGTGTTAAAACTATATTCGTGTGTTGAATAGAAATTCAAGTGTTGAATAAATATTTTTGATGATAAAAATATCATTTTTATCAAATATATGAAATGAAAATGGTTTTGAAATCAAAGAATGAATTATATTTATATATATATAATATTAAATTAAAATCGAATAACGACGCTGCAGTTCGTGTTTTGAAACCGTGATTTCAAACGATTAGTGCGGGAGATCCGACCATCGGATTTTCCCGAAACCGAAACCGTTGGGTTCGCTTTGGAAATATCTTTCCAACGACACCCACGTTGTGAAGATCCAACGGTTGGATTGTCTGGAATGTTTAATTCAAATCTGAAGAAAAACAGCGCCAGAATGAATTATATATATATATATAATTAAATTAAATCGAATAACGACGCTGCAGTTCGTATTTTGAAATCGTAACTTCAAACGACTAGTGCGGGAGATCCGACCGTCGGATTTTCCCAAAATTGAAACCGTTGGATTCGTTTTGAAAAGATCTTTCTAGTGATATAAAATTTGTGAAGATCCAACAGTTAGATTTTCAGATATGTGTAAATCAAATCTGAAGAAAAACAGCGCCACGGCCGCGTTATGGCCTGAAGCGTTGTTTTGAATGAATTGGCTATTTTTAAATAAATAAAAATAGCGATAAATCGTGATAAAATATTATAAACGATATGGAATGGAAATAAACTGAATTTGCTCGGTTTATGTGATATTTGATGGTTGAATGTGTTTGGCGTGAAAATTACATTAAAGAACAGAATTAGTGATATCGAATAATTTAACCATTGAAATGAATTGATTTGAAATTCTAAATATACGTGAATTATTTGAAAAGGCCGAGTTAATTCTCATTTCAAATAATTGATCAACGAGTGAAAGTCGAAGATATGAAGACAGTGCAAGACCGATGATCTTCACGTCGAATGGAGGGGTGCTACTGATGCTCTTGATGGGAGTAGCTACCTTGAAGGGGCTGAAGTAGTTGTTGTCCGGATGTACTTGTTGATTGTACGGATATGCGAGGTATTGAGTGCCTTCGGTTTCGTTCAGACCCAGAATGAACTAGTAAATGGACTGTGTGGCTGACATTGGATTTTATTCTATGCTGATTGATATTTGTTAAATATATATCTGTTTGGCAGCGGAGAATTTATTCTCTTTCTTAATGCCCTTCTCTGAGACATACGAGCTCAGAGGTTATATATCGATAGAAATCAGTCGCATGGAGTGAATCGCCTATGTGGCACGCCTAAGTGGCAGATGATCAAGGCTTCTGTTGAAAAGCAAAGTCTTGTGGTTGATGATCAAAGCATGGCCTGTATGGCATAGCTTTGTGTATAACATGAATTCGCGAGCCTCACATCCCGGTATGAACCAGAAACGGGAGAGGACGGCAGGGAGGACATGCGTCTCTTTATAGCTAGAGGTGGTGTCAGTGACCTACCAGCCCTGACATTTATATTATTTTCACCTGTGTGGTTTTTGGAATGCGAGGTACCTTGGAATTGGAGTCATTGGGCTCATTTACGCCCCATAGGGTGGGGAGATGTATTGTCCAGGGTTTAAGTTTAATCCACATCGGTGGACCGCCCTGTTGCTCCAAGGGCCTACCTGAGTCTGGGTCTTGAGACATGGTAGGCTAGATTGTCTTGAAGCGGTGAGGACGATCCCTGGCCTCGTTTCATAAAGGAAATCCAATTTCCAAATACGACACTGTGCAGTTTTGATTGTATACCTATATATGGCGACATAGTGGTATGGGGCATTAATGTCGTCTATGATTGTTACTTATGATTTGAAATTTTTTTTGAAATATATAAACACTAGTGATAATATCAAATGCTTTTGTTTTATTCGTATCAAGCATATTTTGGTCATTATAAGATAAAACTCTATCTTTTGGTTTGTGTTGCATTGTGTGATGGGACCTGAGTCTTATAATGGCTTCGTTTTTATAAAAAGCATTGCGATGTTTAATAGATTATTTGTTTTAAAGCACTGGCAATCCAATGGAGTAAACCCGTTCCGCGAAAGTGGCGTGGTCCTGTGATTAGCCATATTGTAAAATGTGTTAAGTAGATTTCTCATACTAGTCCCATGACTGACTCATGGTTTGTTTCACTTGCAAACTCAGGTGCCCCTATTTCTACATGGGCAGCCTTGTATTCAGGTTTTAGCAGGCTCTTTCTGGATAGCTGGAGCTGAAGATGGATTCAATCATTTATCTCTTTTTATGCTATTCAGCTCCTATTGTACATATTATGTTTGTTTTCCGCTGTAGACATTTATGTATAGCTGAACTATATTTTGTACTAAGTATGATCCTGTATACTGTGTAACTCTGATGATTATGGTTATCCAGTGTATTCTGTTGTACATTATCTGGTGTATTTATTTATTTCTGTTCTGCTATTATCTGTTTATGTGTTATATTCCAAAGATTACCCTTGCAACCGTCTTATCGGGGTTTGGGGTCGTCACAGAATGCAGAATGCGGATCTTAAAGCAAAACACACTAGAGGGGGTGAACAGTGTTTTCAAGGAATTTAAGAAAATCTAAAACTTATATGATCTATTATATGAACCACACACCACAGAGATGATCACAGACATAGAATCAAACGTAAAGACAAAAATAAAAAATATAATGTAGAAAAGAAAAGAACACACAGGATATTATACTGGTTCGGACTAATACTACATCCAGTCCCACGCCACGCTGGATTACGTAGATTTTTATTACTAGATCAATATCCAAGTACAATCCCCTTGATTTCACGGCTACAAGATTAACACCGCTCCAAACGCCCTTGATTTCACGGCTACAAAATTAACAGTGATTCCACACTCTTGATTTCACAGCTATAAGGTTAACACCGATTCCTTTCCTTGATTTCAGGGCTACAAGGAACACAATCTTTCTCAAACAATCCCAAATGAATACAACAACCCTATAACTCTTCAATATCACTTCAATTCAGAGAGTAATGAGTAGATAGTGAGAAGAGAATAAGTTTTATGTAATTAGAACAGGAATTGATAGAGTAGGATTGTAGAAATCAATTAAAAATGAAATAATAACAGAGGGATGAAAAGAGGTGATGATGGAGAAGAAGAATGGCTAAAAATTCCAATTCAACCCCTATTTATAAGATTTGAAAGGTTGCAACGCTTCTGGAACATTACAAATGGTGAAAAGACACTTCCTTTCAAAATTTAAAAAGTGACAGTTGTATGTCGACATATATAAATATGTATGTCGACATATGTCTTTTAAAAAATTTAAATTTTGAATATTTTCAAGTGTTTAGCTATATGTATATAATTCTGGAAATTCTTGAATTGAAACATAGTGATATAAATGAATATTATAAAGTATAAATCATATGAAAACAGATATATAAATTATATAAACATATTTATAAAAATATAAGATTTAAAACAATATAAATATAAAATAATAAAAGCATATAACTATACAAATATATATAAACTTATGAACTTTAAAACTTAATTTTGAAATCAAAAACAAGATAGAAAACTAATTAAAATTAGAATTAGAATATTGAAAAACAGTATTTGAAATTTGAAAATCAAAATTTGAAATTTGAACCTGGAGTGTTATTCAGAGTCTTACATATAAACTAGACCCTATTAATATATTTATCTTGAACTCTTGATTTCTTAATTACTCATGAGTCTTGAATCTTCTCTGAATTCTGAATCTCTTGGATCTCTAAAACTATACAGTATTCAGTATTAATTCCTGTATAGATTCTGCATATACATATGTGTGTGTGTGTATATATTCTAAATAGAGATGTTAGTATATATTTTATAATCAATTAATACTGAAATAAGGTTGTTGTCATCAAAACTCCATTCTCCAACAATCTCCCCCTTTTTGATGATGACAACCTTAGTTTATAAAATATTCATACCTTTCATACCTGTTGATTCTGATCCTTCTAATACTCCCCCTATCAATATGAATCCAATATATTCTACTTAAACTAACTCTATATTTTATAATATCTACCCATTGGCATTATAAAAAGAAATTCTAAAAGTACTCCCCCTAAATCCTATATCTATCTATATCATTTGATTATTCTATACTAAAGTACTGAGATATATCTATGTATAACTCCCTTAAATTTATGCCAATTAAGTACATAAACAAATTAATCCAAATGACATAATTACATATGTTTCACATACAAGTTTTCAATCCAATCAGTCCAAGTAAATCAATCCAAGCAATATTTATATATGTTTTAATATATGCAAGTTTCAAGCAGTTCAAACCAATCAATATATAAGCTCAAACAAATTCAAACAAATCAAACCAACCAAATCATACCAAACAATTAAATATCCCTTGGAACTTCTACCTATCCATCTCCTCTTAAGATTGGATCCTTTTTGATGACTTCCCAATCTTCATCTTCTTTTGTTGGTGGTGCCTTAGCGAGATTGTTTTCTTTATCTCTGAAAAGAGAAGAGATTTGCCAACGGATGGCATCAAAGTGCGTTTTTTATTGCTCTACCATTTTGATTTGACTTAATTCAATATGACGCTGGTTTTGTAGTACTATAGAAAGGATGTTCTTGAAGGAATTCAAAGTCTCTTCAAGATTTTTACTCAAGTTATGAATTGGATTCGCCATAGTTTTGATCAGAATTAAATAGAGAGGAAGGTGGAATGATATAATTAATTTTTCTAGAAGAAAAAAGTTTAAATAAGGTATGGAATTCATTGGATTTGAATGAACATGAGTCAATTATTTAATTTTAAAATTTGAATAATTTTGAAAAATTGGCAATTATATGTCGGCATAAGCAACTATGTATATCAACATACTCTTTAAAAAAAATTAAAATTTTGAATCTTTTATTATTATATTATATTTAATTCTAAAGTTTTCACAGTAACTTAATGATGATTTGACATAAATAAAACTCCATTCATACAAATACATCCAACTAATTACGAGACACTAAATACGAGATTCGAAAAGAAAATACAAGCAAATACTAAATATAACTTAAACTGCATAGGCTAGATATCAGCGGATGATAAGGAGGAAGAAGAAATTTTAGATTTTCTTCCTATTTTCCCATGAACTTAGTCATTTTGGTAAAACTCTTTTTGAGCTTCTTTGATTTTTGATTATTTTCACTTGATTTTGAATAATCATCTCTTTGGAAATGGTTGTGTTTATTGGACATTCAACACTTTTCAAAGAAGTTTCTTCTTCTTTGATTACCATAAGCTCTTGTTCTTGTAGCATTCGAGCTTGTTTGTCTTCGAATGTCTCATAAGGTGTGAAAGTGACGGAATTTGCATAAGGTGTATGTTTGTGGAGTCAATCACCTTTCTAGATACAAATTCTTCTCTATGAAGATCAACTCTGAAATACTTCAAAATACGAGTGAGATAAACTCCATAATAAAGAGTGTTTTAGTGAGTTGACGTTTCATTGGGCTTGAATTCTTTTAAGATTATATCGGCCCAATTGATGTTATAGCCACCAATAATAGCAAAGAGTGCTTTTTGGACCTTGAGAGTTGGATTTTAAAATTTCCGAAATGAGGAGTGATGGTATGTTGAAGGATGAGGTTTACGATTCTTGTTTTTGGGCAGAAAAATCGATTTTTGAATTCCATGTGAGCATCGCTTTCGAATATGTGGTGATAAGTTTCTAAATTGGTTTCATCAATTTTGAATTTCGAAATATCTGAGCCTGTGCTTTTACAATTCAAGATATTGCCCAGGATTTCGTAATCTAGAACAATTTGTGTGCCTTTTACGCTACTCCAAATTTGATCTTCATTTCCTTCGTAAAATCCATGATTAAGATTTGTAGAGAACATTTTGACAAGATTCGGGTAGCACACTTCATTGTTATCCCGAGTGTAAATCAAGCTCAATACTTCATTGTGATTGAAAAGAGGAGTAAGATCATAGGATGGAAAGTCTCCAAAGATGGCAAAAGCACCCGTATTGACTTTTGCAGTTGCTACATAATCAACATAGGTTTTATTGCTTCTTTATCATTGTGGAGATATCATTTGATGGATTTAGTTAATTTCAATTTCTGAAATGTGCCTGAGGAAGCCAATGGAATGTTTGTTTTGAAGAGTATAGATATGAAGAATGTAGTTTGAATTTTGAATGAGAGATAGAGAGAATAGACATATAAATAGAAACTGGATAGATATGAATTGAATGAGAACCACTTTTCAGAAATCAAAGACAACTTTTCAGACCTTTGGAGTTGGTGAAAAGTTGGAGGGAACTTTGAAAGTTTAAACCTTTAAAATTCAAATTTTGAATTTCATTTTATAGGCTGATATGTCGGCATACATATGTCCATATGTCGACATACATGTGTAAATTTCAAAAAAAAAATGGTTTTGCGACTTTTTGTTTTAAATTATCGATTTATATTTCAGGTTTAACTATTTCCTGAAATAATATTAATCCAAGCAAACATCCACAAAATTGTTTTATTATTATATTTATTATTTATTATTCTATTAATATTTTGAATTTCAAAATTCAAATTTCAAATTGAATTTTACATTTCAAGTTTGAATTTTAAAGTTTAAATTTCAAATTCAAAACAAAGCAAACAAGAAAGGCAAACAAAACATCCATTCAACCAAAAAATTAATTAAGGCATACCCGGTTTATAGATCCATTTCTTCAGTATTTTCTGAATTCTGAATTGCTGTGAAGCACATGTTTGAATTTTCGGTTTCTGGCACTTCATCACTTGATGATGAATCTGAATCATCTAAAGTTGCTGCGTATGCTCCCTTTCTTTTCGTTGATGAATCGCTATTTTCCATCTGTTGAATTAATTTATCTGGATATGGACACATTCACTTTATATGGCGTGGTTTATTGCATTTATAACGTCTATCATCATTTTTTCCCAAACTTCCTTGGTTATTTCTTTGAAAATTGTTTCTCTTTCTGTATTTCAGAAATTTTCTGAAATGTCTTGTCATTAAGACTGTTTCTTCATCGCCTTCACTGCTTGAGTTCGAACCATTTTTGTCGCTTTGAGTGCAACAGGTTTCTTTTAAGTTGGTCTATTTTCTTTTCTTTTCTATAATTGGACTTCAAAAGACATCAAATTTCCGATTAACTCCTCGATCTTCACTTCATTGACATTACTAGCTTCTTTAATTGCCAATGTTTTTTGATTCCATTCTGGAGTCAATGAACTCAATATTTTTCTGACTTGATCTTCTTTTGAATAAGTTTTTCCCAGCGCTATTAATGAAAGCACTATCTCTTAAAATTTGCAATACATATCGGAGATAGATTCATTCTTGTTCATTTTGAATAACTCACACCGATTAATTGACATTGATATCTTTGTTTGTTTAACTTTACTAGTTCTTTCATGAGTAACTTGTAAAGTTCTCCAAATCTCATAAGCAGTTTTACAGATTGACACTCTATTAAATTCATTCCTATTTAATGAGCAGAACTTCATATTCATGACTTTAAAATTGCTTTGTGCAACAACCTTTTGTTCATTAGTCCGTTGTGCAAAATTAGTTGTGGGTTCAACAAACTCATTCTGTGTACTATTCCATGTGTCTAATCCTACTGATTGTAAACATATTGTAACGATACCGAATTCGCTCAGACCTAATCGATCGCTAAATCGACCAAGACCATTCGAATCTCGTATACACTAACTCTGGGCATACAACACATCAGAACAAATAACAGAAGACTTTTATAAACATCGTAATAATGTTAAATCAGAGTACAGAATATCAAAGTGTATGGAAATATAATCAATACAGCGGAAGATGATTTTACAATAAATGTAATATAATGCACAGCGGAAGACGATAAATGCACTGGACATAGCTTTACGCTTCAATCCAGAATCCTGCTCAAAATAAGTATCTGCAAAATAAACTACTCGACTGCCCGTGTGGAAAATAGGGGCACCCGAGTTTGCAAAGGAAAAGCAAACTACAGGTCAGTCATGGGACTGGTGTGTGACGACCCCAAACCCCGTAATGACGATGGCAAGGGTAATCTTTGGAATATAACACATAAACAGATAATATACAATAGAAAACACTGGATAAATGTAATCTTCAGAGTTACACAGCATACAGGATCATACTTAGTACAAATACAGTTCAGCTATACATAAATGTCTACAGCGGAAAACAAACATAATGTACAATAGGAGCTGAACAGCATAAAAAGAGATAAATAATAGAATCCATCTTTAGCTCCAGCTATCCAGAAAGAACCAGCTAAACCTGAATACAAGGCTGCCCGTGTAGAAAAAGGGGCACCCGAGTTTGAAAGTGAAACAAACTACGAGTCAGTCATGGGACTGGTATGAGAAATCTACTCAACACATTTAAAATATGGCTAATCACAGGACCACACCACTTTCGTGGAACGGGTTTACTCCATGGGATTGCCAGTGCTTTAAAACAAATCATTCTTTTAAACATCTCAACACTTTTTATAAAAATGAAGCCATTATAAGACTCAGTTCCCATCACACAATGCAACGCAAACCGGAGGATAGAGTTTTACCTTATAATGGACAAAATATGCTTGATACGAATAAAACAAAAGCATTTGATATTACTACTAGTGTTTATATGTTTCAAAAACAATTTCAAATCATAACTATCAATCATAGACGACATGAGCGTCCCATGCCACTATGTCGCCGAATATAGGTATACAATCAAAACTGCACAGTCATTTATTTGGAAATTGGATTTCCGTCATGAACCAAGGCAAAAGATAGTCCTTACCGACTTCGAGACAATTTAGCCCATGTCTCAGGAACAGCCGCAACTGCCCCTTGGATCGTCAGGGTCGGTCCACCGATGTGGATTATTATGCCTGAACACTACGTCTCCCCGCCCTAAGGGGCGTAAATGAGCCAACAAATGACTCCATCGGTCCCGGATCGACCGATATATCTGAGGCGCCTCGCTATCCATCATCCACATAAGTAAAATGTCAGGCCGTGTAAAAACACCGACACAACTCCTAGCTAGAAAGAAACGCAGGCCCTCCCTGATGTCCTCTCCCATTTCTGGTTCATACCGGGGTGTGAGGCTCGCGAATTCACGTTATACACAAAGCTACGCCACACAGGCGGTGCTTTGATCATCACCACAAGACTTTGTTTTTCAACAGAAGCCCTGATCCCTGCATCTTAGCATGTCACACAGGCAATTCACACCATGCAACTGATGGCTATCAAACACATAGAATAAATTCCAATGTCAGACACACAATCCATTTACAAGTCCGTTCTGGGTCTGAACGAAACCGGAGGCATTAAATACCTCGCATATCCATCGATTCCCATGTACATCTGGACGATCACCACTCATTATCCATATTTCAGGATGCCTCCCAATCAGGACCTCAGTGACCATCCAAACGAGGTGAAGATCGGTCTTCAACCCCCGTCTTCATCTTCGACTTCATATCGTCGATTCAGTTATTCAGAATGGGATAAACCCGGTCTTTCTGAGCAACTCGCGTATATAATAAACAAGTGCAACACTAACATACATACGCATCATTTCAATTCATTAGTCACTAACCGTCAATCAGTAAGAGAACGATTTCCCAAATATTAACCCCGAAGGCCGAAACCAACATCAGATCAACACCCAGGAAACCATTTGACTTAGCCAACCTTCAGTTAGTTTCTAAATTTCACATCCATATCTTTTATAATATTTTATAACGATTTATCACTATTTTTATTTATTTTGAAATAGCCAATTTATTCAAAACGACGCTTCGGGCCATAACGCGGCCGTGGCGCTGTTTTTCTTTAGATTTGATTTACACATATATGAAAATCTAACCGTTGGATCTTCACAAAATTTACATCATTATAAGGATCTTTTCAAAATGAATCCAATGGTTCTAGATTCGGGAAAATCCGACGGTCGGGTCACCCGGTATAATCGTTTGAAGTTTCGATTTCAAAATACGAATTGCAGCGTCGTTATTCGATTAAATATAATTATATTTATATATATGTATAAATAAATATAATCGATTCTGGCGCTGTTTTTCTTCAGATTTGAATTAAACATTCCAGACAATCCAACCGTTGGATTTTTACAAAGTTGGTGCCGTTGGAATGATGTTTCCAAAGCGATCCCAACGGTTGCGGTTTCGGGAAAATCCGATGGTCGGATCTCCCGCACTAATCGTTTGAAATCACGGTTTCAAAATACGAACTGCAGCTTCGTTATTTGATATATTTCAATTCTATTTATATATATATCGATTCTTCGATTTCAAAACTATATGATTTTCACACTTTTGATAAAAATGATATTTTTATCTAACTCTCTTCTATTTCAACACTTCGCTAATTTTAACAATTCATGTATATAATAAAAATGTGATTTTTATTGTAAAACAATTCATTTCAAAACACGATTATTTTATATAGTTAATATAGGCGATAAAATAGGATTTTTATTATAAAACAATTTATTTCAAAACAAGATTATTTTATATATTTCATATTGATGACAAAAATGGGATTTTTATTATAAAACAATTTCTTTCAAAATATGAATACCATTCAACACATGAATTTCAATTCAACGAATGAATATCGATTCAACACATGAAGGTTTTCTATAGTTTATATATATAGATAAAAAGGTGAATTTTATATTTAAAACACGAATACCATTCAACACATGAATTTCAATTCAACGAATGAATTTCGATTCAACACATGAAGATTTTCTATAGTTTGTATATATAGATAAAAAGGTGATTTATATATTTAAAAATACGAATACCATTCAACACATGAATTTCAATTCAACGAATGAATTTCGATTCAACACATGAAGGTTTTCTATAGTTTGTATATATATATATATATAAAAAGGTGATTTTTATACTTAAAATACGAATACCATTCAACACATGAATTTCAATTCAACGAATGAATATTGATTCAACACATGAAGGTTTTCTGTAGTTTGTATATATCGATAAAAAGGTGATTTTTATATTTAAAACACGAATACCATTCAACACATGAATTTCAATTCAACGAATAAATATTGATTCAATGCATGAAGGTTTTCTATAGTTTATATATATAGATAAAAAGGTGATTTTTATATTTAAAACACGAATACCATTCAACACATGCATTTCAATCCAACGAATGAATTTCGATTCAACACATGAAGGTTTTCTATAGTTTCTACATATAGAGTAAAAATTTGATTTTTATTGTTAAAACAATTTATTCAAAACACGAATACCATTCAAAACATGAATACGATTCAACGAATGAATTTCTATTCAACACATGAAGGTTTTCTATTCAACAGACGAATATAATTTCAACACAGGAAAATAATACTAACACATGAATATTATTCAAAATTTCGGCAGCATAACGACAGGGTAGTTAAAACCGGGACCGTCCCTAGTACGGCTCCTCGCTCTACCTTAAAGCCTCGCAGCTTTTGACAATGGGGAATCATGCATCTAGTTCGCATGCAGGCGGCATGTATATTTTTTTTCATTTCCACAAACTAATCCTATGTGGTTTCAACCAAGTATTTCTCAACCACAAACGGGTATTTTTCAACCACAATCAATCAATATCAACCACAAACAATTCCAATCAACCATTCGCTATCAATCAATTTTCACACCAATCACAACCAATAAATATCGTCCATGGTTTGTGGACGAGGGGCGTATATATATATTGCATTTCACTTCTATTTCAACACATATATAATTTTTACAACGCATATATAACTTATACATCGAACGTACAACTTATACAACGCTTATACATGAGGTGTACAACGCTTATATAACTCATACATCGACTATATAATTTATACATCGTCGTTTTCCATATCGTTTATAAATTAGAAATCTCACATTGGGTTCCACTCCACCAAAAATAGTAGAAGGCTCAGAAAAATATGCGGTCTCTTCTAGAATGTAGAAGACGTCCACACGAGTCCACTGTCTCTTGTTTCACTGGATTTCGTCAAGAAACGAAAAAGATATGATTTTTACAAGTTTGCAACGGTTTAAAAGTGTTAATTTCAGTTTAAATAAAACAAGCCGTACCTCAGCTAATTCATTCAAAACTAGGTTTTGAATTTTCGTGCAAACGGTGAAGTGGTTGGACGATCGACCTTCGCAGCGATGAAGAGGGAGGAGAGGCGCGTCGGAGCCCTGAACGGCGGCGAACTCGAACTGGTGGTTGCGGCGAAAACTGGCGACGAACGGGAGAACTTCTCGAGGGTGATTCTCCCAAAATACTCAACGAAAAAATCGAAACCAGGTATGGATTTGAAGCTCGTCTCAAGCTCTTCAAAATCTTCAATTGAAGCTAGTGAGTGGATTGATCAGAAAATGGATGGGAACGATGGAGCATTAGCCGTCGTCAAATCGGGGAGAGAGAAAAGGGTTTCCGCCTTTTTTTTATTTTATTTTATAAAAAATCTGATTGGCCGGGGGGTTTTAAAAAGGGGTTTTCTGACACGACCTCCAATCCAAACCCAACGACTATCGTCCCTAGCGTTTTACCCCCATTCCGAACACAATGGGATATGTTTCGTAGGCCCATTCGACTATTTCAGTCAGTTTTCCTTCAAATTAAAATATATAACATTCAATATTTGATTTGAACGTACATTTCAATTTGCTAGGGCCACAAACTGATTCGAAAAATTCCAGAAAAATAAATCTAGCTATGTTTTGGTGATACGGTCCCAACAAAACTAGTTTCGTTGAATTCTGAGACCGTTTGCAAAAATGCCCATTTCTGGTCGATCCAATTTAACTCTAATTGACCAAAACACGTTTTCCTTTGTCACGCTCACATACTAGCTTCAGAAATTATGATATTTGAAACCAAGCAATAACTTCACATCCTGGATCCAACAAAAGTGTTTTCGTCGAATTCCGAGGTCGTTTGCAAAATGGCCAATTTTATGGGCTATATAAATTCCATAGCGACCTTTCAGAAAATTCATTTGGCCATAACTTTTGCTTTCCGCTATGAAACTTTGATTTTTCAGATTCGTTAGAAAGGTATTCACTAACAGATTTAAATATTTTTGGTTTCACTCAAATCCGTTTTGTTTTGCACCCGGTACAGTCAGTCAAAGTTTGAATTCAAATTTTGAAACTACCGCGCCATTTCAGGCCTTATTTATAATTCAAAGTGATTATGCTTGTTTTCAAACATAGATTCAAACTCACTTTTCATTGCTATTATTAAAAATATTTATTTTAAATATTTAAAATCCACTATTTTAGCCAATTTAAAATTTTTAAATTGGTTCAGATTTTCCGGGTCGTTACAATCTCCCCCACTTAAAACTTTTCGTCCCCGAAAAGGAACAAAGTCGAAAGTGGTTTGATTAATCAACTCTATGTTCAATCTGGCTTCCATTCTCCAACTTTTCAGTTTTTGAGAATTTTCAAATTCTTCAAAAATTTGGCTAACACACGGAATTTTCGAAAAATTTCGCCATAACCTCCTTTGTACGGGGAGAGGTTTGGAAATTTATTGGACTGTATTAGGTACCCAATAAATCCTAATAAGTATACACATATTTATAGTGATGTATTATGGTGTTTACAGAGGAGCGTGTATAGATAATAACTCCAGAGAATAAATTCTCGTCACCCTGTCAAAGCCTGAGGGAGTGAGTATTTTTAATTGCTCCAGAGGATAAATCCTCGTCACCTCGTCCCGTGTGGGAAATAAATAGTCCATGTGCCGTATCTAATGATTAGAGAGACGTGATTATTGTCAACTCCAGACCTGTGTGGGGTTTTTATTAATCTGGCAATTTTATCGTTACAATTTTATATGGTCATATCAGTCATCAGTTCAACCTGTAAACTATAGTCATCGCCATACAAGCCTCTCGCTCGTATGGTAAATCTTCCACCTCGTCACACAAGCTCCAAATGCTTATGTGGTATATGATGAAGTATGCCTATCTTCAGAAGTATGCCATGTAATGTAGTTCAAAATTAATTGTTACCATCCTATGGCGACGTTTATTATTACACACAGAATAACCAGCACTCCGCATCCAATGGCATTCACAGGAGTTGATATAATAATATTTCGCATCCAACTCATTAAGGTTTACCTATTTGTCGGGCACGCAAATAAAATCTTTGCTCAACAGCTATCCATTTACCTATTCAAACATATATAATGCACATGTATATATATTCCTACCTATTTTCTAATCAGTTCAATGTGTGATTTAAATGAATAAATTCTACCATTATTCTCTTATTAATTAAATTAAATCGTTTCAATAATTTAATTAATCTAATTTACTATCACACAACACAAACAACAATCAAATTGTTTTTAACTTTTTAACTTTTCAATTATATATCTTTTATATATTCAAAAATCATATTTCTAAAACCAGCCTATATATATAATCACAAATACGTTATTTAAAAACATATTACCCTCGACTCGTTCTCGGGCACTTCTGACCCCATCTCTAACGAGTTGTTCTGATTCTGCTATACTCATACTAGGATATTACTGATCCTATATGTACTGTGTTACTCGTCTTAGAACACTACTAGTTCTATTTCTGACGAGTTCGCTAATATGTTATATTCCAGAACTAAGCTTAACCAAAGCTCTAATACCACGTTGTGACGACCCCAAACCCCGTAATGACGATGGCAAGGGTAATCTTTGGAATGTAACACATAAACAGATAATATACAATAGAATACACTGGATAAACATAATCATCAGAGTTACATAGTATACAGGATCATACTTAGTACAAATACAGTTCAGCTATACATAAATGTCTACAGCGGAAAACAAACATAATGTACAATAGGAGCTGAACAGCATAAAAAGAGATAAATAATAGAATCCATCTTCATCTCCAGCTATCCAGAAAGAACCAGCTAAACCTGAATACAAGGCTGCCCGTGTAGAAAAAGGGGCACCCAAGTTTGAAAGTGAAACAAACTACGAGTCAGTCATGGGACTGGTATGAGAAATCTTCTCAACACATTTAAAATATGGCTAATCAAGGACCACGCCACTTTCGTGGAACGGGTTTACTCCATGGGATTGCCAGTGCTTTAAAACAAATCATTCTTTTAAACATCGCAATGCTTTTTATAAAAATGAAGCCATTATAAGACTCAGTTCCCATCACATAATGCAATGCAAACAGGAGGATAGAGTTTTACCTTATAATGGCCAAAATATGCTTGATACGAATAAAACAAAAGCATTTGATATTACTACTAGTGTTTATATGTTTCAAAAACAATTTCAAATCATAACTACCAATCATAGACGACATGAGCGTCCCATGCCACTATGTCGCCGAATATAGGTATACAATCAAAACCGCACAGTCACGTATTTGGAAATTGGATTTCCATCATGAACCAAGGCAAAAGATAGTCCTTACCGACTTCGAGACAATCTAGCCTATGTCTCAGGAACAGTCGCAACTACCCCTTGGATCGTCAGGGACGGTCCACCGATGTGGATTATTATGCCTGAACGCTATGTCTCCCCGCCCTATGGGGCGTAAATGAGCCAACGAATGACTCCATCAGTGAGACGACCCGAACTTCCCCGTGAAGGAAAGCACGGATAGAATTGAGTACAAGACAAAATAGAACGCATACAGGAGAACATTTCATTGTTATTACAACAATTCCATCAGATACAAGAATATACAGAGTATAAACGAATAAATTACATTCAATAAATATCAGAGATTACAATAAATTACATAGCAACGGAAAATTTTACAAAAGCACAACTAGAAGTGATACATGGATACAGAGCTTTCCGAGCATCGTTCCAGCTGTATATCAGGACCCTGTGAATATAAATCTGCAAAACCAAAACTACTAGCTGCCCGTGCGGAAAATAGGGGCACCAGAGTTTAGGTTAAAACAATAAACTCCAGGTCAGTCATGTGACTGGTGTGAGAACTAAAACAGTTATTAATCTTGGTTTTAAAGTTCGGTAAATCAAGGGACCACGCCGTATGACACGGAACAGGTTTCCTCCCAAGAATACCAGTGTATAAAACAAATAGCGCAATGCTAAATAAAGAAAAATGAAGCTGTTATAAGACCCAGGTCCCATCACACAATGCAACGCAAGCCGGAGGATAGGGTTTTTACCTTATAACAGCCAAAGCATGCTTGATACGTTTAAAACACATTATTTGATACTATTATAGGTGTATAGTGTCAAAACAATTTCAATCATAAATATCAATCATAGGCGGCATGAATGACCCATACCACTATGTCGCCATATTAGGTTCTACAAATAAAACCGCACTATCACGTATTGGAAATTGGATTTCCGTCATGAGCCGAGGCAAGGGGCAAGCTCCTCTCCGCGTTCGAGACACTCTAGCAAATGTCTCAGGACCCCACTATGATCCTTGGATCTTCAGGGCCGGTCCTCTCTTACTTTTGAGGATTGGCAATTCCTGAACACACGTTTCCCGGTCCTTACAGACCTATATCCGAGGCGCCTCATATCCAACAACCACACAGGTGAAAAGTATATAAATGTCAGGGCTGGTAGGTCACTGACACCACCCTAGCTAGAAAGAAACGTCGTGCTCTCCCTGCAGTCACTATCCCGTTTTTGACTCATACCGAGGTGTGAGGCTCGCGAATTCACGTTATACACAAAGCTATGCCACACAGGCCGTGCTTTGATCATCAACCACAAGACTTTGCTTTTCAACAGAAACCTTGATCATTTGCCACTTACGCGTGCCACACTAGCAATTCACTCCATGCGACTGATGTCCATCGATATACAACCTCTGAGCTCGTACGTCTCAGAGAAGGGCGTTAAGCAAGAGAATAAATTCTCCTCCGCCAAACAGATGTATATTTAATAGAGATCAATCAACACAGAATAAAATCCAATGTCAGACACACAATCCATTTACAAGTTCGTTCTGGGTCTGAACGAAACCGGAGGCACTTTCCTCGCATATCCATCCATCTCCAGGTACGTCTGGACGATCACCAACTGATTCCCTCATCCTGGGTGTACAGCCCAATGAAGATCATCAGTAATCACCCAAACGATGTGAAGACTTCCGGTCTTCAACCACCGTCTTCATCTTCGACATCTCGTCGAATCGGTTATTCAGAATGGGTATAAACCCGGCCTTTCTGGATAACCCACGTATATAATAAACAAATGTTACACAAACACAACGAATGCCTCATTCCAATTCAGAATATTCTTTTATTCACAAAATCACATTCTTAGGGAATGGTCCCCATTAATTTTATCAAAGATAAATTCTTCTAAATTTATTCTTTAATCTTCCTTTGGATATCATTTCAAACTAGTCGGGATTAACGAACCACACCGAAGTAATTATTTAGTTTATTTCCCAATCCCAACCTATATATCCCATGGAGAAAACTGGTAATACTCCACATCTAACACCACGGTGTTATCGGTAAAATTAATTACCATTTCACGTTCAAATCTAATTAAAGATTTAACTATCGCTTTGGAGCAAAACTGGTGGTACTCCATTCTCGATCACCTTTCAGATTTGATAATTTAAATTATCAATTCACTTTTTAATCTAATTAAAAATTCATTGAAACTCCACTTAGTTTTAATCTTTTCAAAAATCAATATCCTGTCTTTAACTGGGTTAAAGAACCAATGTCCTCTAAAACACGATTCACGATAAACCCAAATCACATTTGATATTAAATACAAGGCTCTGAATAGAAAATATATCGGCTTATATTCAATACCAAATTCTGAAACCAACAAATATCGTATTGGAAATAACGATATAAAATATATCTTTCAAATTCCCATAACAATATCTGTATAGTCACGAAATCCAACATCGAAATATTCCGAAGATAATTTCGATCCAACTCCAGTCCAATTCACATATTGGGAATATTGATTATCTTTAAAATCACTTTCAAATTCAATTTATTTATTTCACAAATAAATTGATTTTAATTCTAGTTCAAAACTAGTTCATTTCGACAAAAATCTATTTTTATCTTTTCAAATGTGGAGTTTTTCACCCCAGTTCTTTCCGATTCACATATTATGATTTTACACAAATTATCAATATTTTTAATAATTTTATCAAGGCCCGTACAGTCGATTTCCATCAACGGCTATCGAACTGCACTTACAGCGACCTTTTTCAAATTTGATTTGGACATAATTCCAAATCCAACCGTTAGATTTCAAATTTCTAATATTCATTGGAAAGCTCTTTTCGATACGAACCCAACGGTTCCGGTTTTAGGACATTCCGACGGTCGGATCTCCCGCAATGTCCGTTTGAAATAAATGGTCGAAATTCACGAACTGCCGCGGCGCGGCGCGTTCTATTCAGGCCATTATATATATATAATATATATATTATATATATTTCATCGATTTCATTTTTAAAACGTATTTTATAAATCGTTTTAAATTCATTTTCAAAACCATTTCAACACTACATTCAATTTCAAATCGATTTGATTTCAATTCAATTCAAATTCTAATTCGTTTCAATTCAATTCAATTTGAATTCATTTTTATTTTGATTCCACTCGAAGTCCTTTTATATTCAATTCAAATTCATTTTCTTTTCAATTCGAATTTGCTATAATATTCATTTCAATTTGAATAAAATCGATATAAATATCGTTCACGTCAAAATGGCGCAAAACTAATCAACACGGCTTTATATTTTTCACAACTTCTTTATTCTATTCAACAAATGAATATTTTTCCCATTCAACACATGAATCTATATTTCTTTTAACACACGACTAATCTCAACACATGAGTACTGTCAACACATCACTATTCTTGTTATGTGAAATATTTTATAAAACTATGGTATCTATCATTTGATTTTAATTAGACTCCACCGTAAAGTAGATTCTAATCGTAAATATGATAAAGATGTGAATTTATTTTATTTAAAATATTTTACTCAACACATGAATAGTTTCAACCCATAATCATCGTCAATACATGACTATTTTTATATTCAACACATGAATTTTCTTTTATAATATTCATTATTTTCCTGATTGGAATGAGGCCCAATCAATCACCATATAATGTTAATTATATGGATTCCATACAACACATGTATATAATAGCATTGAAAAATAATCAACCATCAACCAAAGTGCACTACACTGTATAAGCATCAAATATAGATATCTTACGCTTATAGCAGCCTGTCAATCAATCGATCGACATATTTAATCAAACAGGATGAGTGAACTTCAAATTTCATCCCAACACCCGTGTGGGGTTTCAAACAATCAAACACAGATTTTATTTGTGCAGTTGGGCGACGTGTAAAATTTATCGACCCAATCGATATCAGTCAAATCAGTGTATATAAACAAATCGGCCGATTTGTTTATAAATATTTATTTATTCACTTTCACGTTAAAAATTATATTTTAACGATAAAACATTTTATTTCAACACATGAATTCCTATTCAGTTCATTTACACAATAAAAATGATATTTTTATTTTTCTAACATATTTTAGAAAATTTCGGCGGCATAACGGCACGATACTAGAAACGGGACCCGGTCTAGTGAAGGCCCACGCCATTCACACATCAATCAAATCCATTCAATTTCACCAAACAATTCAATTCAAACCAATTAGACTAACCAACTACACAACCAAACAATTTAACAAACAAGCCATCCATGGTCTGTGGATGACGGGTGTCGGGTGCTACTAAACACCGTCTGCATCCTAGTATATATATATAACTAGAAAAAGAAATTGAAAGGTGAGAAATTCTCACCAAAAGCTATCCAATACCACGACTCTTCATTAATAGAAATCTTCTTCGTTATCCCATCTTCGTCATCTTCGTTGCCCGTAGTCACTATATATATAAAAATCACACATTTTTATATTTCGATGTCTTTAAAATAAAAATCACATTTTTATTTATTCACTTTCAATTTAAAAGTCATATTTTTATTATAATCACTTCATATATTTAAAAATCGAATTTTCACTCGCTATTCAATATATAAAAATAAGCATATTTTCACAACGCTACTATATAGATAAAAATTATATTTTTATCACCTTATTCTTCATATAAAAATTTCACCCTTTCAAAAATAAAGTTTTCGCCTTTATAAAAATAAAGTTTTCGCCGCCTTTATAAAAATAAAGTTTTCACCTTTATAAAAATAAAGTTTCGCCTTTATAAAAATAAAGTTTTCGCCTTTATAAAAATAAAGTTTTCTCCTTTCATCACTATAAAAATTCCCTCTTTATTTCAACATATATAAAATAAAAATCAGATTTTTATTTCGTTACATACACAAAGATGATATTTTTACATTCTATATCTCATAAAGATTATATTTTTATAGTTCCTACTATGCAAAGATTATATTTTTATCTTTCTACAATATAAAAGATTATATTTTTACTACTTTAAAAATATAAAAATCCAATTTTTAATTGAATAAAATCTTTTCTTCACCAACATCATAGGTAAAAACTGATTTTAACAAACCTTTTTAAATTAAACTAAACGAAATCTATAAAACAAAATAAATAAATAATAATATATATATATAAACTTACAGCTGGAATTATATGGAGGGAGAGGCTGCTGTGCACCGAGGTGGCGGCGCTGGTGGAGCTCCGGCGTTGGGTTCAGGCAGTGGAGGCGGCGGATTGGGGAGGTGGGTTTCGGGCGTCGGTTTTCTGATTTGGGGGAGGGTGCGGTGGAGGTGTAGACGATGGAGGGGGTGCGATAGGAGGGTGTGGTGCTCGAATTGGGGGTTTAGGGTTCGGTTTTGGGTGGGGTTCGACGCGGGTTCAGCGAGGAGGAAGAAGGAGGGAGGGCTTCGCGAGGGGGAGCGTTGGAGGGAGGACGGAGGGCTCGCCAATGGGAGGTGGCGCGAGGAGGCGGAGGGTGGCGGAGGGAGTTAATCGACGAGGGCGTCGGTTTTTTTTCTTTTTTTTTTCGATTTAGGTTTATACAGAAAGAAAAAAGGGGGAGGGAGTTAATATAGTATATATATATTTTTTTAATTAATTAATTAATTTTCAAAAAGTTGACTTTTACATACGACCTCGAAACGAGGCCCACCGCCTGTCGTCCATAGCGTTTTACCCCCATTCCGAACATGATGGGATACGTATCGTAAGCTGATCTGATCGTTTGAATCAGTTCCCATTTAATTTACATTTAAATCACTATATTGAATTTTAAACGTACATTTCAAATTACCGGGGTCACATACTAACTCTAAAAATTCCCGAAAAATATTTTCTAGCTTCGTATTGACGATACGGTCCTAACAAAACTAGTTTCGTCGAATTCTGAGACCGTTAGAAAAATGGCCAATTTCCAATCGATTAAAATCAACTGAAACTGGTCAAATACGTTTTCCTTTGCCACGCTCACCTATTGATTTGAAAAATTATAAAATTTGGAATCTAGCAATAATTTGACATCACGGATCCAACAAAAGTGGTTTCGTCGAAATCCGAGGTCGTTTGCAAAATGTCTATTTTTAAGGGCCTGAATTCCATAGCGACTATTCAGAATTTTCAACTGGACATATCTTTTGATTCCCGCTATGAAATCTTGATTTGTCGGATTCGTTGGAAAGATATTCTCAAATAGATTCTAATATTTTTGGTTTCACTAAAATCCGGATTGTTTTGCACCCGGTACATTCAATTGAAGTTTGAAATCGAATTATCGAACTACCGCGCCATTTTCAATTCCTTTTATAATTATATATAATTATTTATATTCTAACGACGACGTATACAATATATACGTTCGAATTATATTCAAAATAAACTTCACGTCGATTTTATTTAAAATAATTCATTTTTAAATGTTCAAACTTCGCTAAAATTGCCAAAATAAAAATTTTAAACTGGCCCAGATTTTCGGGTTATTACAATCTCCCCCACTTAAAACTTTTCGTCCCCGAAAAGGAACAAAGTCGAAAGTGGTTTGATCAATAAGCTCTACATTCAATCTGGCTTGCCTTCTCCAACTTTTCAGTTTCTGATAATCTTCAAATTTTCAAAAATTTGGCTAACACCCTAAATTTTCGAAAAATTTCGCCATAACCTCCCCTGCACCGGGAACATCGGGGAATTTCAAATAGCTTCCCCGGTCCTTCAGATCTCAAAAAGAAAAAGAAAAAGCCAAGCGGCTAGCCAATAGGCTCATAAAATCATCATCACCCAAACAAAACAGTAAATTATGTAGTAAACATGTACCTATTTGTCGGGCAAACAAATTTTATTCTCTGCTCTAGCCTCCTTGCTATGACCTGTTCAATGTAAGTATATGTATATGCAAGCAAATGTGACCAATTTTCAATACAATTCAATATTTGATTCTATTAGGCATAGTGGTTAAAAATTATCAAACAAATAAACAACCAACACAAACATCAATCAATTAGTGAATTAGAGTTTCAAATTCATAATTTTGATACATATATACACAGAAAATCATGTTTTTGATGCCAATTCACAACAATGTGTTCTAACTATATTAGTTTTGGTTCTCACACCAGTCTAATGGAAATATATAGAAAATCACACCTTCGAAACACGAACATAAATACTGATGATGTGGCCACATCACTAGAATTATCCCCGGGTGTCTAGAATGTGATTCTATATATATCCAGTATATTAAAACTTCGACTATACGTTCATGACGCGTATACGCGAAATCTATATATACTCGATTGTCCATATTCAAAATAAATAAATATTCAAATACGTATAAAGAGATTTAAATTTTCAAAACAAAATTGTTTTCATTTGAAAAATATACTCTTCACACTCGTTCTAGGATACTACTGATCCTATCTCTTACGAGTCATTCGAATTGGATATTACTAATCCAATATCTGATGAATTCTTTCGTATGGTTCTAATGTGTCTTGTTCTCGAGCTCTGTAAACCAAAGCTCTAGTACCAACTGAGACGACCCGAACTTCCCCGTGAAGGAAAGCACGGATAGAATTGAGTACAAGACAAAATAGAACGCATACAGGAGAACATTTCATTGTTATTACAACAATTCCATCAGATACAAGAATATACAGAGTATAAATGAATAAATTACATTCAATAAATATCAGAGATTACAATAAATTACATAGCAACGGAAAATTTTACAAAAGCACAACTAGAAGTGATACATGGATACAGAGCTTTCCGAGCATCGTTCCAGCTGTATATCAGGACCCTGTGAATATAAATCTGCAAAACCAAAACGACTAGCTGCCCGTGCGGAAAATAGGGGCACCCAGAGTTTAGGTTAAAACAATAAACTCCAGGTCAGTCATGTGACTGGTGTGAGAACTAAAACAGTTATTAATCTTGGTTTTAAAGTTCGGTAAATCAAGGGACCACGCCGTATGACACGGAACAGGTTTGCTCCCAAGAATACCAGTGTATAAAACAAACAGCGCAATGCTAAATAAACAAAAATGAAGCTGTTATAAGACCCAGGTCCCATCACACAATGCAACGCAAGCCGGAGGATAGGGTTTTTACCTTATAACAGCCAAAGCATGCTTGATACGTTTAAAACACATTATTTGATACTATTATAGGTGTATAGTGTCAAAACAATTTCAATCATAAATATCAATCATAGGCGGCATGAGTGACCCATACCACTATGTCGCCATACTAGGTTCTACAAATAAAACCGCACTATCACGTATTGGAAATTTGATTTCCATCATGAGCCGAGGCAAGGGGCAAGCTCCTCTCCGCGTTCGAGACACTCTAGCAAATGTCTCAGGACCCCACTATGATCCTTGGATCTTCAGGGCCGGTCCTCTCTTACTTTTGAGGATTGGCAATTCCTGAACACACGTTTCCCGGTCCTTACAGACCTATATCCGAGGCGCCTCATATCCAACAACCACACAGGTGAAAAGTATATAAATGTCAGGGCTGGTAGGTCACTGACACCACCCTAGCTAGAAAGAAACGTCGTGCTCTCCCTGCAGTCACTATCCCGTTTTTGACTCATACCGAGGTGTGAGGCTCGCGAATTCACGTTATACACAAAGCTATGCCACACAGGTCGTGCTTTGATCATCAACCACAAGACTTTGCTTTTCAACAGAAGCCTTGATCATTTGCCACTTACGCGTGCCACACTAGCAATTCACTCCATGCGACTGATGTCCATCGATATACAACCTCTGAGCTCGTACGTCTCAGAGAAGGGCGTTAAGCAAGAGAATAAATTCTCCGCCGCCAAACAGATGTATATTTAATAGAGATCAATCAACACAGAATAAAATCCAATGTCAGACACACAATCCATTTACAAGTTCGTTCTGGGTCTGAACGAAACCGGAGGCACTTTCCTCGCATATCCATCCATCTCCAGGTACGTCTGGACGATCACCAACTGATTCCCTCATCCTGGGTGTACAGCCCAATGAAGATCATCAGTAATCACCCAAACGATGTGAAGACTTCCGGTCTTCAACCACCGTCTTCATCTTCGACATCTCGTCGAATCGGTTATTCAGAATGGGTATAAACCCGGCCTTTCTGGATAACCCACGTATATAATAAACAAATGTTAAACAAACACAACGAACGCCTCATTCCAATTCAGAATATTCTTTTATTCACAAAATCACATTCTTAGGGAATGGTCCCCATTAATTTTATCAAAGATAAATTCTTCTAAATTTATTCTTTAATCTTCCTTTGGATATCATTTCAAACTAGTCGGGATTAACGAACCACACCGAAGTAATTATTTAGTTTATTTCCCAATCCCAACCTATATATCCCATGGAGAAAACTGGTAATACTCCACATCTAACACCACGGTGTTATCGGTAAAATTAATTACCATTTCACGTTCAAATCTAATTAAAGATTTAACTATCGCTTTGGAGCAAAACTGGTGGTACTCCATTCTCGATCACCTTTCAGATTTGATAATTTAAATTATCAATTCACTTTTTAATCTAATTAAAAATTCATTAAAACTCCACTTAGTTTTAATCTTTTCAAAAATCAATATCCTGTCTTTAACTGGGTTAAAGAACCAATGTCCTCTAAAACACGATTCACGATAAACCCAAATCACATTTGATATTAAATACAAGGCTCTGAATAGAAAATATATCGGCTTATATTCAATACCAAATTCTGAAACCAACAAATATCGTATTGGAAATAACGACATAAAATATATCTTTCAAATTCCCATAACAATATCTGTATAGTCACGAAATCCAACATCGAAATATTCCGAAGATAATTTCGATCCAACTCCAGTCCAATTCACATATTGGGAATATTGATTATCTTTAAAATCACTTTCAAATTCAATTTATTTATTTCACAAATAAATTGATTTTAATTCTAGTTCAAAACTAGTTCATTTCGACAAAAATCTATTTTTATCTTTTCAAGTGTGGAGTTTTTCACCCCAGTTCTTTCCGATTCACATATTATGATTTTACACAAATTATCAATATTTTTAATAATTTTAACAAGGCCCGTACAGTCGATTTCCATCAACGGCTATCGAACTGCACTTACAGCGACCTTTTTCAAATTTGATTTGGACATAATTCCAAATCCAACCGTTAGATTTCAAATTTCTAATATTCATTGGAAAGCTCTTTTCGATACGAACCCAACGGTTCCGGTTTTAGGAGAATCCGACGGTCGGATCTCCCGCAATGTCCGTTTGAAATAAATGGTCGAAATTCACGAACTGCCGCGGCGCGGCGCGTTCTATTCAGGCCATTATATATATATAATATATATATTATATATATTTCGTCGATTTCCTTTTTAAAACGTATTTTATAAATCGTTTTAAATTCTTTTTCAAAACCATTTCAACACTACATTCAATTTCAAATCGATTTGATTTCAATTCAATTCAAATTCTAATTCGTTTCAATTCAATTCAATTTGAATTCATTTTTATTTTGATTCCACTCGAAGTCCTTTTATATTCAATTCAAATTCGTTTTCTTTTCAATTCGAATTTGCTATAATATTCATTTCAATTTGAATAAAATCGATATAAATATCGTTCACGTCAAAATGGCGCAAAACTAATCAACGCGGCTTTATATTTTTCACAACTTCTTTATTCTATTCAACAAATGAATATTTTTCCCATTCAACACATGAATCTATATTTCTTTTAACACACGACTAATCTCAACACATGAGTACTGTCAACACATCACTATTCTTGTTATGTGAAATATTTTATAAAACTATGGTATCTATCATTTGATTTTAATTAGACTCCACCGTAAAGTAGATTCTAATCGTAAATATGATAAAGATGTAAATTTATTTTATTTAAAATATTTTACTCAACACATGAATAGTTTCAACCCATAATCATCGTCAATACATGACTATTTTTATATTCAACACATGAATTTTCTTTTATAATATTCATTATTTTCCCGATTGGAATGAGGCCCAATCAATCACTATATAATGTTAATTATATGGATTCCATACAACACATGTATATAATAGCATTGAAAAATAATCAACCATCAACCAAAGTGCACTACACTGTATAAGCATCAAATATAGATATCTTACGCTTATAGCAGCCTGTCAATCGATCGATCGACATATTTAATCAATCGGCCGATTTGTTTATAAATATTTATTTATTCACTTTCACATTAAAAATTATATTTTAATGATAAAACATTTTATTTCAACACATGAATTCCTATTCAGTTCATTTACACAATAAAAATGATATTTTTATTTTTCTAACATATTTTAGAAAATTTCAGCGGCATAACGACACGATACTAGAAACGGGACGAGGCCTAGCCTTATCCCCGGTCTAGTGAAGGCCCACGCCATTCACACATCAATCAAATCCATTCAATTTCACCAAACAATTCAATTCAAACCAATTAGACTAACCAACTACACAACCAAACAATTTAACAAACAAGCCATCCATGGTCTGTGGATGACGGGTGTCGGGTGCTACTAAACACCGTCTGCATCCTAGTATATATATATAACTAGAAAAAGAAATTGAAAGGTGAGAAATTCTCACCAAAAGCTATCCAATACCACGACTCTTCATTAATAGAAATCTTCTTCGTTATCCCATCTTCGTCATCTTCGTTGCCCGTAGTCACTATATATATAAAAATCACACATTTTTATATTTCGATGTCTTTAAAATAAAAATCACATTTTTATTTATTCACTTTCAATTTAAAAGTCATATTTTTATTATAATCACTTCATATATTTAAAAATTGAATTTTCACTCGCTATTCAATATATAAAAATAAGCATATTTTCACAACGCTACTATATAGATAAAAATTATATTTTTATCACCTTATTCTTCATATAAAAATTTCACCCTTTCAAAAATAAAGTTTTCGCCTTTATAAAAATAAAGTTTTCGCCTTTATAAAAATAAAGTTTTCGCCTTTATAAAAATAAAGTTTTCGCCTTTATAAAAATAAAGTTTTCGCCTTTATAAAAATAAAGTTTTCTCCTTTCATCACTATAAAAATTCCCTCTTTATTTCAACATATATAAAATAAAAATCAGATTTTTATTTCGTTACATACACAAAGATGATATTTTTACATTCTATATCTCATAAAGATTATATTTTTATAGTTCCTACTATGCAAAGATTATATTTTTATCTTTCTACAATATAAAAGTTTATATTTTTACTACTTTAAAAATATAAAAATCCAATTTTTAATTGAATAAAATCTTTTCTTCACCAACATCATAGGTAAAAACTGATTTTAACAAACCTTTTTAAATTAAACTAAACGAAATCTATAAAACAAATTAAATAAATAATAATATATATATAAAAACTTACAGCTGGAATTATATGGAGGGAGAGGCTGCTGTGCACCGAGGTGGCGGCGCTGGTGGAGCTCCGGCGTTGGGTTCAGGCAGTGGAGGCGGCGAATTGGGGAGGTGGGTTTCGGGCGTCGGTTTTCTGATTTGGGGGAGGGTGCGGTGGAGGTGTAGACGATGGAGGGGGTGCGATAGGAGGGTGCGGTGCTCGAATTGGGGGTTTAGGGTTCGGTTTTGGGTGGGGTTCGACGCGGGTTCAGCGAGGAGGAAGAAGGAGGGAGGGCTTCGCGAGGGGGAGCGTTGGAGGGAGGACGGAGGGCTCGCCAATGGGAGGTGGCGCGAGGAGGCGGAGGGTGGCGGAGGGAGTTAATCGACGAGGGCGTCGGTTTTTTTTCTTTTTTTTTCGATTTAGGTTTATACAGAAAGAAAAAAGGGGGAGGGAGTTAATATAGTATATATATATATATATTAATTAATTAATTAATTTTCAAAAAGTTGACTTTTACATACGACCTCGAAACGAGGCCCACCGCCTGTCGTCCATAGCGTTTTACCCCCATTCCGAACACGATGGGATACGTATCGTAAGCTGATCTGATCGTTTGAATCAGTTCCCGTTTAATTTACATTTAAATCACTATATTGAATTTTAAACGTACATTTCAAATTACCGGGGTCACATACTAACTCTAAAAATTCCCGAAAAATATTTTCTAGCTTCGTATTGACGATACGGTCCTAACAAAACTAGTTTCGTCGAATTCTGAGACCGTTAGAAAAATGGCCAATTTCCAGTCGATTAAAATCAACTGAAACTGGTCAAATACGTTTTCCTTTGCCACGCTCACCTATTGATTCGAAAAATTATAAAATTTGGAATCTAGCAATAATTTGACATCACGGATCCAACAAAAGTGGTTTCGTCGAAATCCGAGGTCGTTTGCAAAATGTCTATTTTTAAGGGCCTGAATTCCATAGCGACTATTCAGAATTTTCAACTGGACATATCTTTTGATTCCCGCTATGAAATCTTGATTTGTCGGATTCGTTGGAAAGATATTCTCAAATAGATTCTAATATTTTTGGTTTCACTAAAATCCGGATTGTTTTGCACCCGGTACATTCAATTGAAGTTTGAAATCGAATTATCGAACTACCGCGCCATTTTCAATTCCTTTTATAATTATATATAATTATTTATATTCTAACGACGACGTATACAATATATACGTTCGAATTATATTCAAAATAAACTTCACGTCGATTTTATTTAAAATAATTCATTTTTAAATGTTCAAACTTCGCTGAAATTGCCAAAATAAAAATTTTAAACTGGCCCAGATTTTCGGGTTATTACAATCGGTCCCGGATCGACCGATATATCTGAGGCGCCTCGCTATCCATCATCCACATAAGTAAAATGTCAGGATGTGTAAAAACACCGACACAACTCCTAGCTAGAAAGAAACGCAGGCCCTCCCTGATGTCCTCTCCCGTTTCTGGTTCATACCGGGGTGTGAGGCTCGCGAATTCACGTTATACACAAAGCTACGCCACACAGGCGGTGCTTTGATCATCACCACAAGACTTTGCTTTTCAACAGAAGCCCTGATCACTGCATCTTAGCATGTCACACGGGCAATTCACACCATGCAACTGATGGCTATCAATCACACAGAATAAATTTCAATGTCAGACACACAATCCATTTACAAGTCCGTTCTGGGTCTGGACGAAACCGGAGGCATTAAATACCTCGCATATCCATCGATTCCCACATACGTCTGGACGATCACCACTCATTATCCATATTTCAGGATGCCTCCCAATCAGGACCTCAGTGACCATCCAAACGAGGTGAAGATCGGTCTTCAACCCCCGTCTTCATCTTCGACTTCTTATCATTGATTCAGTTATTCAGAATGGGAAAAACCCGGTCTTTCTGAGCAACTCGCGTATATAATAAACAACTGCAACACTAACATACATACGCATCATTTCAATTCATTAGTCACTAACCGTCAATCAGTAAGAGAACAATTTCCCAAATATTAACCCCGAAGGCCGAAACCAACATCAGATCAACACCCAGGAAACCATTCGACTTAGCCAACCTTCAGTTAGTTTCTAAATTTCACATCCATATCGCTTATAATATTTTATAATGATTTATCGCTATTTTTATTTATTTTAAAATAGCCAAATTATTCAAAACGACGCTTCGGGCCATAACGCCGCCGTGGCGCTGTTTTTCTTCAGATTTGATTTACACATATCTGAAAATCTAACCATTGGATCTTCACAAAATTTACATCATTAAAAATATCTTTTCAAAACGAATCCAACTCCAGTTTCGGGAAAATCCGACGGTCGGATCTCCCGGTATAATCGTTTGAAGTTTCGATTTCAAAATACGAATTGCAGCGTCGTTATTCGATTAAATATAATTATATTTATATATATGTATAAATAAATATAATCGATTCTGGCGCAGTTTTTCTTCAGATTTGAATTAAACATTCCAGACAATCCAACCGTTAGATTTTTAAAAAGTTGGTGCCGTTGGAAAGATATTTCCAAAGCGAACCCAACGGTTGCGGTTTCGGGAAAATCCGATGGTCGGATCTCCCGCACTAATCGTTTGAAATCACGGTTTCAAAATACGAACTACAGCTTCGTTATTCGATATATTTCAATTCTATTTATATATATATCGATTCTTCGATTTCAAAACTATATGATTTTCACACTTTTGATAAAAATGATAATTTATCTAACTGTCTTCTATTTCAACACTTCGCTAATTTTAACAATTCATGTATATAATAAAAATGTGATTTTTATTGTAAAACAATTCATTTCAAAACACGGTTATTTTATATAGTTATTATAGGCGATAAAATAGGATTTTTATTATAAAACAATTTATTTCAAAACAAGATTATTTTATATATTTCATATTGATGACAAAAATGGTATTTTTTTTATTATAAAACAATTTCTTTCAAAATATGAATACCATTCAACACATGAATTTCAATTCAATGAATGAATATCGATTCAACACATGAAGGTTTTCTATAGTTTATATATATAGATAAAAAGGTGATTTTTATATTTAAAACACGAATACCATTCAACACATGAATTTCAATTCAACGAATGAATTTCGATTCAACACATGAAGGTTTTCTATAGTTTGTATATATAGATAAAAAGGTGATTTTTATATTTAAAAACACGAATACCATTCAACACATGAATTTCAATTCAACGAATGAATTTCGATTCAACACATGAAGGTTTTCTATATATATATATAAAGGTGATTTTTATATTTAAAACACGAATACCATTCAACACACGAATTTCAATTCAACGAATGAATATCGATTCAACACGTGAAGGTTTTCAATAGTTTGTATATATCGATAAAAAGGTGATTTTTATATTTAAAACACGAATACCATTCAACACATGAATTTCAATTCAACGAATGAATATTGATTCAACACATGAAGGTTTTCTATAGTTTATATATATAGATAAAAAGGTGATTTTTATATTTAAAACACGAATACCATTCAACACATGAATTTCAATTCAACGAATGAATTTCGATTCAACACATGAAGGTTTTCTATAATTTCTATATATAGAGTAAAAATGTGATTTTTATTGTTAAAATAATTTATTCAAAACACAAATACCATTCAACACATGAATATGATTCAACGAATGAATTTCTATTCAACACATGAAGGTTTTCTATTCAACAGACGAATATAATTTCAACACAGGAAAATAATTCTAACACATGAATATTATTCAAAATTTCGGCAGCATAACGGCAGGGTAGTTAAAACCGGGACCGTCCCTAGTACGGCTCCTCGCTCTACCTTAAAGCCTCGTAGCTTTTGACAATGGGGAATCATGCATCTAGTTCGCACGCAGGCGGCATGTATATTTTTTTCATTTCCACAAACTAATCCTATGTGGTTTCAACCAAATATTTATCAACCACAAACGGGTATTTTTTAACCACAATCAATCAATATCAACCACAAACAATTCCAATCAACCATTCGCTATCAATCAATTTTCACACCAATCACAACCAATAAATATCGTCCATGGTTTGTGGACGAGGGGCGTGTATATATATATATATATATATATATATATATATATATATATATATAGCATTTCACTTCTATTTCAACACATATATAATTTTTACAACGCATATATAACTTATACATCGAACGTACAACTTATACAACGCTTATACATGAGGTGTACAACGCTTATATAACTCATACATCGACTGTATAATTTATACATCGTCGTTTTCCATATCGTTTATAAATTAGAAATCTCACATTGGGTTCCACTCTACCAAAAATAGCAGAAGGCTTAGAAAAATATGCGGTCTCTTCTAGAATGTAGAAGACATCCACACGAGTCCACTGTCTCTTGTTTCACTGGATTTCGTCAATAAACGAAAAAGATATGATTTTTACAAGATTGCAACGGTTTAAAAGTGTTAATTTCAGTTTAAATAAAACAAGTCGTACCTTAGCTAATTCATTCAAAACTAGGTTTTGAGTTTTCGTGCAAACGGTGAAGTGGTTGGACGATCGGCCTTCGCAGCGACGAAGAGGGAGGAAAGGCGCGTCGGAGCCCTGAACGGCGGCGAACTCGAACTGGTGGTTGCGGCGAAAACTGGCGACGAACGGGCGAACTTCTCGAGGGTGATTCTCCCAAAATACTTAATGAAAAAATCGAAACCAGGTATGGATTTGAAGTTCGTCTCGAGCTCTTCAAAATCTTCAACTAGAGCTCTTGATATTAGTGTGTGGATTGATCAGAAAATGGATGGGAACGATGGAGCATTAGCCATCGTCAAATCGGGGAGAGAGAAAAGGGTTTCCGCCTTTTTTATTTTTATTTTATTATTTTATAAAAAATCTGATTGGCCGGGGGGTTTTCTGACACGACCTCCAATCCAAACCCAACGATTGTCGTCCCTAGCGTTTTACCCCCATTCCGAACACAATGGGATACGTTTCGTAGGCCCATTCGACTGTTTCAGTCAGTTTTCCTTCAAATTAAAATATATAACATTCAATATTTGATTTGAACGTACATTTCAATTTGCCAGGGCCACAAACTGATTCGAAAAATTCCAGAAAAATAAATCTAGCTATGTTTTGACGATACGGTCCCAACAAAACTAGTTTCGTCGAATTCTAAGACCGTTTGCAAAAAGGCCCATTTCTGGTCGATCCAATTTAACTGTAATTGACCAAAACACGTTTTCCTTTGCCACGCTCACATACTAGCTTCAAAAATTATGAAATTTGAAACCTAGCAATAACTTCACATCCCAGATCCAACAAAAGTGGTTTCGTCGAATTCCGAGGTCGTTTGCAAAATGGCCAATTTTACGGGCTATATAAATTCCATCGCGACCATTCAGAAAATTCATTTGGCCATAACTTTTGCTTTCTGCTATGAAACTTGTATTTTTCAAATTCGTTAGAAAGGTATTCACTAACAGATTTAAATATTTTTGGTTTCACTCAAATCCGTTTTGTTTTGGACCCGGTACAGTCAGTCAAAGTTTGAATTCAAATTTGAAACTACCGCGCCATTTCAGGCCTTGTTTATAATTTAAATATTTAAAATCCACTATTTTAGCCAATTTAAAATTTTTAAATTGGTTCAGATTTTCCGGGTCGTTACATGGTGTGAGAAACTCTACAGTTAAAATTAACTTATCAAAATGATAAGGCAAATCACAAGACCACGCCGCTAACGCGGAACGGGTTTACCCCCATGAATGCCAGTGTATAAACAACAATCAGTAATTGATATATGGATCTACTATGCATCAACCAACATGCAATATCCCAATCTACCCATTTAGATTAATCACCACACTTGGATTTTCCAAATCCAATTCAATTTACAAAACTAATTCCTTTGGATTTTATTCCCGATTTCTTATTTCAAATCATTTTGAAATACATATCTAGCTTTTATATCAAAGTAGATTTCACTTCGGGATCTCAAATCAAATCATTTGGAAATATGAATTCCAAATCATAACAATGCATACAAACAAGTATGCAACCAAATATCGGGCTCCCCCTAGACAAGGCAAAGGGCACGCACCTAAGCAACTCGATATATATATATATATATATATATATATATATATATATATATATATGTGCACCTCCCACTATGGAGCAGGCTACACCGACGATGCACCTCCCACGCATGGAAGCATACACCACCCATCTCACCCATACTTTTAGTCGTCCGGGTTACTCGAATCTCTAGCCACATACCAAATCATTTTTATATCCCGAAGTGGGGAAAATCATTTCACAACATAATAATCACAAGTACTTTCAAAATATAGTACTTCACATCAGCAATTCACACATATGATTAGTCACTACTAATCACATAACCTTTGAGCTTGTATGTCTCAAAGAAGGGTGTTAAGCAAGAGAATAAATTCTCCGCTACCAAACAGATACATCATTAATTGCAACTAATCGAATATGTGATGAACTACAATGTAAAACCATAAAACATTTCCAAATCATTTCGAAATCATCGGGTTTTAGCCCTTGAAATTCTTTCTATTTTATAAAACATTCCCTATCCAAAATCGAGAATACATTTTTTCACCTAAGAAAAATATCATTTCACAATCATTCATTAAATTTGAAATGAACATAACAACATCGCTACACATCTCATAGTCAAATTGTGAAGTGCTTCACAAGATGTTAGACTACCAGTATTTCTACCCAACTCAATGCTAAATGTAAAAGCATATCTTGCTCATAAACTGGTCGACGACAATCCAAACAATCAATCAATCCAATTTGACATTAAATATAAGGTTTTGAATAGAGATAGTATCGACTTATATTCAACATCAAATCCTGAAACCAACAGAAATCATATCGGGAATAATGATATCGATATCTTCCAAATTCCCATCACAATATCCGTATAATCACGGAACCCAATATCGAAATGTTCCGAAGATTATTTCCATTCCAATTTATTTGTAATAACCCGGAAAATACGAGCCAATTTAAAATTTTTAAATTGGTTATTTCAAAGGAATTTGAACAATTGAAATAGAATATTTCAATAAAATAGTGAATTAGGAATAGTGAGTCAGTTTGAAAATTTGAATTCAAACTTTGACCGACTATGCAGGGTGGAAAATATAACGGATTTTAGCAAAACCAAAAATATTTAAATCTGTTAGTCAATACATTTCTAACGAATCTGAAAAATCGAAGTTTCATAACGGGAATCAAAAGTTATGGCCGAATGAATTTTAAGAAGGGTCGGTATATAGAATATATAGCCCTGGAAAATTGATATTTTGCATAAGACCTCGGAATTCGACGAAACCACTTTTGTTGGGTCAGGGATGTCAAACTATTGCTAGGTTTCAAATTTCATAAATTTTGAAGCTAGTATGTGAGCGTGGCAAAAGAAAATGTGTTTGGTCGATTTCTGTTAAATTGGATCGACCAGAAAATGGCCATTTTTCAAACGACTTCAGAATTCGACGAAACTAGTTTTGTTGGGACAGTAGCGTCAAAACATAGCTAGATTTATTTTTCTGGAATTTTTCGAATCAGTTTGTGGCCCTGGCAAATTGAAATGTGTGTTCAGAGTTAAAAATTAAATGTTTTATACTTTAATTTGAAAAATAACTGATTGTAATAGTCGAATTGGCCTACGAAACATACCCCATTGTGTCCGGAATGGGGGTATTTAGTTAGGGGCGACATTCGTTGGGTTTCAAAAGGAGTTCGTTTGAGAAAACACTATTTAAAAATTTATTGAAATTATGGGCCAATCAAAAATTTCCATTCATTATTTTAAAAAATAAAAAAAGGGTCAGAAACCCTCGTTTCTCTCTCCCGATCGACGACTTAAATCATCCGCCGCTTCTCCCCCAAATCGCCGCCGCCTCAGGCGATTTCCGCCTGCGCCACCCCCTACCTCGACGCGCCTCCTCCTCCTCTTTAAATCCGACCTTACCCCGACCCCTATCGCCTCCTCCTTCGCCAGAACCATCGACCCAAAGTCGAACACTTCCCGCCGCCGCCCTGAACGCCACCGACCACCGAACGCCACCAAACCACCACCAATTTAAAGCCCTCTCTTCCCACTTCCACGTCCAACTCCCCGATCGTCCCCACGTGCCACTGATTTCGCGAAAACTGTAAACCTAGTTTTGAAGCTTCATGAAAGTGAGTTTTTCTTTGATCTTTACACTTTGCAAAATCATATCTTTTTGGTGTGTTGGCGAAATTCGATGAAACAGGAAACATCGAGACCGCAAGGAAGCTCTCTACCCAATAGAAGAAGCCACGGATTTTTCTGACATCGTATCGATTTTTAGCGCTCAGAAAACCAAGGTGAGAAATCTAAATTAACGTGAAATTGAATGGAAAATGTCGTGTATAATTTATATTAGCGAAATATAAATTACATACGCGTTGTATACCTCATGTACATGCGTAGTGTAAGCTATATAAGCGAAGTATGAATTTTACATGCATAGAATAATTGATATATGTGTTGAAATGCAAGTGAAATATAGCAATTATATATATATATATATATACTCCCCTCGTCCACAAACCATGGACGATATTTATTGTGGTGAATTGGTGTGAAATATTGGATGAAAAATACGAATGGTTGAATAATTGTTTGTGGTTGATATTGTTTGGTTGTGGTTGAAAAATTCCCATTGGTGATTGAAATGAATTGGAAATATTTGTGGAAATAAAAATAAACATGCCGCCTGCGTGCGAATTAGATGCATGAATCCCCATTGTCAAAAACCGCGAGGTTTTAAGGTAGAGCGAGGAGCCGTACTAGGGACGGTGCCGATTTTAACTACCCTGCCTTTATGCTGCCGAAATTTTGAATAATCTTTGTGTGTTAGAATTATTTTCATATGTTGAAATTATTTTCATGCATAGAAATTAAAGCCATATATTGAAACTATATCCATGTGTGGAAATGTTTGTGTGTTGAAAAGTGTTGTGTGAAAATTAAATTCATTTGTGAATGAATGAAGTGTTTAAACAATAAAAATCACATTTTTATATATATATGAAGTATGAAAAATATTCGCCTTATATAAATAATTTCAATCATAAAAATCCCATCTTTCTAATATGAACAACGTAAATAAAATGTCCATGTGTGGAAATGCTCATTTGTTGAGAAGTGTGTGTAGTGGAAAAGTTCATGTGTTGAATAAAAAGATCGAACGATAAAAAATTACATTTTTATTGAAACTATGAAGTGCTGAAACATCTATTTGTCGAATAAATATTTTAAATGATAAAAATATCATTTTTATCATATGTGTGACATGCTAAAGATATGCGGACGTTGAAATAAATATTTGTGGAAGAAATATTATTTTTAACATGCATAGGAACTAAATAAAATAGCCATGTGTTGAAATCTATGTTAGTTCGCCAAAATTATCATCTTTGAAATGTGAAGTGTTAAAGATACCCATTTGTTCAAATAAACGTGCATGAGTTGAAATATACATTAACTAGCTAATGATATGATTTTAGCCTATGCATGCAACATTAGAATGAATGGTGTTTTTAAACCAAAGCAAATCAAATATGAAATTTGAATGGAAAATGATAAATGTTAGAAATTGTATATATGTACATGCATATCTATTGAACAGGTTAAAGCAAAAGGGGCTAGAGAAGAGAAATAGAATTTTGTGCCCGACAAATAGGTACACATTTACCGCTTTGTTTGGGTGATGATTTTATGAGCCTGTTGGCTAGCCGCTTGGCTTTTTCTTTTTCTTTTTGATATGAGACGCCCGTGTGGCTATTTGGGAATTTTCCCAGACCCTCCCGTACAAAGGAGGTTATGGCGAAATTTTCCGAAATTTAAAGGCGTTAGTGAAATAATTGAAGTGGAAACGATGTAGGAATTTTTGAATGAACTATATTTATATAAATATATCAATATAAATAGAATTAAAACGAAACGTGGCCGTGCAGTTCGTGTTTTGAAACCGTGATTTCAAACGACTAGTGCGGGAAATCCGACCATCGGATTTTCCCAAAACTGAAACCGTTGGATTCGTTTCGAAATGACCTTCCTAATGATGTAAAATTTGTGAAGATCCAACGGTTAGATTTTCATATATGTGTAAAACAAAATTAATGAAAAGCAGCGCCAGTGCATCGACACGACCTGAAACGTCGTTTAATTAAATATGGCCGTTTAAAATTAAATAAAAATGGCGATATATCGTTATAAAGTACTATAGACGATATAGAGTGAAAATGAACCAATTTTGTTGTGGTTGCTTGATATGTGATGGTTGAATGTATTTGACATGAAAATTATAACACAATAATTGAAATGTGAATGTTGAATAGTCCAACCATGTGATTAATTGATTTGAAAATCTAAATATACGTGGGTTATTTGAAAAGGCCGAGTTTATCTCATTTCAAATAATCGATCGACGTCGAGAAGTCGAAGAGTCGAAGACGGCTGAAGACCGACGATCTCCACATTGGATGGATGGGCGCTACTGATGCTCGTGATTGGAGTAGCTACCATGAAGGAATTGAAGTGGTAGCCGTCCAAACATACTGTTGATTGTACGGATATGCGAGGAATTGGTGCCTCCGGTTTCGTTCAGACCCAGAACGGACTTGTAAATGGACTGTGTGTCTGACATTGGATTTTATTCTGTGTTTATTGATCTCTATTAAATATATATCTGTTTGGCGGCGGAGAATTTATTCTCTTACTTAACGCCCTTCTCTGAGACGTACGAGCTCAGAGGTTATACATTGACAGAAATCAGTCGCATGGAGTAGATTGCCTGTGTGGCACGCTTAAGTGGCATATGATCAAGGCTTCTGTTGCAAAGCAAAGTCTTGTGGTTGATGATCAAAGCATGGTCTATGTGACGTAGCTTTGTGTATAACGTGGATTCGCGAGCCTCACAACCCGGTATGAGTCAAAAACGGGAGAAGGACCCAAGGAGTGCATGACGTTTCTTTCTAGCTATGGTGGTGTCAGTGACCTCCCAGCCCTGACATTTATATCTACTTTTCACCTGTGTGGTTGTTGGAATACGAGGCGCCTCGATTATAGGTCTGTAAGGACCGGGAAACGTGTGTTCAGGAATTGCCAATCCTCAAAAGTAAGAGAGGACCGGCCTTGGAGGATCCAGGGGATTGCTGTGTGCGGTCCCGAGGCATTTGCTAGAGTGTCTCGAACGGAGAGGAGCTTGCCCCTTGCCTCGACTCATGAAGGAATCCAATTTCCAATACGAAATATGCGGATATGATTGTATTACTAGTATGGCGACATAGTAGATGGTAGCTATGCCGCCTAGGATTGATATTTATGATTGAATTGCTTTTGAAACATATATGCACTAGTAATAATATCGAACACCTTTGTTTTATTCATATGAAGCATCTTTGGCCATTATAAGGTAAAAACTCTATCCTCCGGCTTGCGTTGCATTGTGTGATGGGACCTGAGTCTTATAATGGCTTCATTTTATAAAAAGCATTGCGTTGATTTAATCGTTTACTTTATTTCATGCACTAGCACTCATTGGAGTAAACATGTTCCGCGAAAGTGGCGTGGTCCTTTGATTTGCCTTATTATTGTTGTTAATAAGTTGAATAGATTTCTCATACCAGTCCCATGACTGACTCATAGTTTGTTTCACCTTGCAAACTCGGGTGCCCTCATTTTCACATGGGCAGCCTAGTTACAGGTTTCTGACGCACCTTTTGGCTCATGGCGAGGCTTGACTGCACTGTGCTGACTTGGATTTTCTCCGCCATTATTGTATCTATATTATGATTCCGCCATTGGCGATGTAGACTGATATTCATTTTGTGTACTCTTTATGTATGATTCCGCCTCAGGCGATGGTGACTGATTATGTATCATTATGCACTAAGTTGTATCCTGTACTGTGCTTCTCTGATGTGATGATATCTATATGATTCTGCTGTCATATGTGTGTAAATTATTCTATTTTCTGTTTATGCTATTATCTGTGATCTGCTAATGATGATTAATGTGTTATATTCCAATGATTATCCTTAACACCGTGTCACGGGGTTTTGGGATCGTCACAGCTGGTATCAGAGCTTTGGTTAACCTTAGTTCTGGAGTCTAACACATTAAACACTTCGTCAAAATAGGATCAGTAGTATTCTAAGGCGAGTCGCTCATTAGAGATAGGACTAGCAAGGTCCTAGAATGAGCTGAGCAGAATAGCAAAAACAATTGATCAGTCCATCGTTATCTTTCCGTAGAAATTTTCTGCTTAACTATGCAATAGACTATCATTTCTGTTAGCTGACTTTTTTTCGTTGCTTATACAGAATTTGAAAAATGGCTACCAGAGCAGCCGCCGCTAGAGGAGGCCGTGCTGGCCGAGGCCGAGGAAGGGGAGAAATCCCAGCTCAAGAAGGACCTTTGATACAACCTCCTGCAGCTCAATACTTCGAGCTTGACCGTGTAGCTAAGAGATATAAGAACTTAGGAGGCAAGACCTTCTCGGGAACTGGCACCGTAATAGAGGCCCTTGCATGGCTCAAAACATGCGAGAAAATTCTTGAAGGCCTAAGGCTTGGAGACGAAGACAAAGCTATTATGGGCGCCTGGCTTATGCAGGAACAAGCTGAATTATGGTGGGAATCTCTTACTGCCGGGAATAGAGAAGCTGGGAGAACATGGGATGGATTTAAAGAACTCTTCAAGGAGAAATATGTCCCAAAACAAGCTCTAGAAAGAATGCACGATGACTTCGCCAATCTCTAGCAAGGGGATCTTTCCGTGCAAGATTATCTGAACAAATTTACAATGTTGTCGCCCTATGCTCCAGAGCTCGTCGCCACTGCGAAATCCAAAAATAAGAGGTTTATCCTTGGACTAAGACGACAATATCATGATAGAGCCATGGCCCATGTCAAGCTGGAATTCAACGAGGTGGTGGAAATGACATGCAACTATGAAGACCTTGATCAAAGGCATCTGGATCAGGATCGCGCTAGAAGCCAAGCCGGAAACAAGCGCAAGCCTGCTGTAAATCAAGGCGAGTCAAGCCAAGCCGCATCTTCAAAGCCTCAGACTGGCAAGCCGCCAAGAGGAAATTGCTTTAACTGTGGTAAGCCGGGGCACTACTCAAACGTCTGCACAACTCCGAAGAGACAGAAGACAAATTCTCAAGGCTCGAGCCAAGGCTCTCAGAACCCTCGCTCGTGCTTCAACTGTCGCAAGATAGATCATCTGGTCAAAGACTTTCCTTTGCTGAAGAAAGCTACAGTAGCTCACGTCTATGATGGGTCTAGCCCGCCAGCTGCTTCCGATGGAGCAGGTAAACCTGATGTTTTGGGAGGTACCCTTTCAATTAAAAATATTCCTGCTTCTGTATTGTTTGACACAGGTGCGTCGCGTAGTTTTATTGCTAGACACACAATGCACAAATTAAAGTTAAAACAGCGAAAGCTTAAAGAATCGGTTGAAGTTCATAACCCGATAGGGGGTCCTGTTACTCTCGGGTCATATTGTAGAGTGCCGATCTCTTATTCTTTCTATAAGTTTCCTTTTGATTTAATCGTTATGGATTTTCCCGAATTCGATATTATTCTTGGGTTGGATTGGTTAACGAAATACGAAGCTGAGGTAAAGTGTGCGGAAAGAATCGTTAAAATTCGAACGGAGCTTGGACATATATATATACCCTGTCATGGTTCGAATCCGAATAGAGAAGAATTTTGGTCAGCATTAGAACTTATCCCCACTTCCATGGAAAAGATTCCGATTGTTAGCAACTATGCGGATGTGTTTGAAGAAGTTGAAAACTTACCTCCGCAAAGAGAAATAGAATTCCGAATCGATCTAATTCCCAATGCCAGACCAGTGGTGCATCCAATTCGCAGAATGACTCAGAAAGAAAAAGAAGAATTAGGCGATCAAACTCGTCAACTGTTGTGGAAAGGTCTAATTAGACCGAGTTTTTCCAATTGGGGTGCAGCTGTTGTGTTTATTCCAAAGTCAGACGGTACTCTTAGATTATGTGTTGATTACCGAGACCTCAACAAACAGACGCTTAAAAAAAATATCCGTTACCCCGCATTGATGATTTGCTAGACCAATTGAATGGGGCGAAAGTATTTTCCCGAATGGACCTAGCTACAGGTTTTCATCAATTGAGAATAGCAGAAGAATGTGTTCCTTTGACCGCTTTCAGAGGTCCAGACATATTTTATGAATGGTTAGTAATGCCGTTTGGCCTATGTAACGCTCCAGCATACTTTGTCGATCTAATGAACAGAGTGTTCAGGGGAGTTCTGAATAAATTTGTCCTCGTATTTATCGATGATATTTTAATCTACTCCAAATCAAAACCTGAGCATGAAAAACACTTAGAACAAGTATTGGAGATTCTAAGGAAGAACGTCTTCAAAGCCAAATTCTCTAAATGTGTCTTCTGGCAAGAAGAAGTTAAATTTCTTGGCCATGTCGTGTCAGAGAAAGGAATTTTTGTTGGCCCAAGCAAATTAACAGCGATTCAAGACTAGAAACAACCCACTACTCCCCCAGAAGTTAGAAGTTTTATGGGGTTGGCTAGTTATTATCGAAAGTTCGTTAAGGATTTTTCGAAGATATCCGGTCCGTTAACGAAGCTCACAAAGAAACACGAGAAGTTTAAGTGGACTTCCGACTGTGAAGAAGCTTTCCAGGAATTGAAATCGAAGCTGACCACCGCTCCAGTGTTAACAATTATTGATGGCAATCAGGATTTAATGGTTTGGACAGATGCTTCTATTAGAGGTCTTGGTGCAGTGTTAATGCAGAGAGGCCAAGTAGTCGCTTATGCAAGCCGCCAACTGAAACCGCATGAGAAGAATTATGTGACTCATGATCTTGAGTTGCTAGCCATCGTTTTTGCCTTGAAAATCTGGAGGCATTATTTATTGGGCGAGAAATTTATACTGTACACAGATCATCAATCATTGAAGTATTTATATACCCAGAAAGATCTGAATCTGAGACAGCAGCATTGGCTAGAATTTCTTGCAGCGTATTATCTTGATATCCTGTATACGCCGGGGAAAGCTAACGTAGTAGCGGATGCGCTTAGTAGAAAGACCGCAATCGTTGCCCATCTTATAATTACACCTGGATTGATTGATAGGATTTCAGCCCTTCAAAAAGATGATGAATTCATTCAGAGGATCAGTCAGAGAGTCAAGGAAGGTGAAACCACGAGTTTCCGTATTGACAATAGGGGGGTTCTCAAGTTAAATAATAGGATTTGCATTCCAAATATTCCTGGCCTTCGAAGAGAAGTGCTGGACGAATGCCATAAATCCAAATTTTGCATCCATCCAGGTGTGAGTAAAATGTACAACGATATCAAACGCACTTTCTGGTGTTAGGCAATGAAAAGAGATATTTATTTGTATGTTAGCAGATGCCCTACTTGTCAATTGGTCAAGAGTGACCAACAGAAGCTAGCTGGATTGTTGCAACCGTTGGAAGTCCCAGGCTGGAAATGGGAACAGATTTCCATGGATTTCATAGATGGTTTGTCGCGAACCAAGAAAGGCAATGGCAGCATTTGGGTAATCGTAGATCGCTTCATGAAGACTGCCCATTTTATACCTGTCAAATCCAATAGAACTGCCCAAAGTCTAGCACAGATATATTTCAGAGAAATTGTTAAGCTGCATGGAATTCCCATCAGCATAGTCAGTGATAGAGATCCCCTATTTACTAGCAAGTTCTGGGAGGCTTTCCAGGCAGAATTGGGAACAAAACTGAATATGAGCACCGCTTATCACCCTCAAACAGATGGCCAAACTGAGCGGGTGAATAGAATTCTAGAAGATTTATTGCGGGCTTGTATAATTGATTTTGGTGGGTCATGGGAAGATCATTAGCATTTGGCCGAATTCTCATATAACAATAGCTATCAAGAAAGTTTGAGAATGTCGCCATTTGAAGCATTATATGGCAGACCCTGCAGATCTCCAGCATGTTGGGTAGAACCGGGCGACAGACTTGTACTAGGACCCGATATGATTAGGGAAGCATCTGATAAAGTGGACTTCATCAAGAAGCGATTGAAAACCGCCCAAAGCCGACAGAAAAGTTATGCAGACTCTAGAAGGAGGGATTTGACATTTACTGTTGGTGATCATGTTTATTTAAAGGTTTCTCCGATGAGAGGAGTAATCAGATTTGGCAAGACGGGGAAGTTGGCACCGAGATTTATTGGTCCCTTTCCTATACTTGAGCGAATTGGAACTCTTGCTTATAGGGTTCAATTACCAGATTGGTTGCCTGGAGTGCACAATGTTTTTCACGTATCTCAACTTAGGAGGCATGTGCATGATCCGGATCTTATTGTAGAAGAAGCAGCGCAACGAGATGTGGAGATAACTCAAGAATTAGCACTCAGAAGAGAGCCATTAAAAATTGTTGGCAAAGAAACTAGAGAACTCAGAAGCAAAAAGGTTCATTTAGTTAAAGTGCAGTGGAGCAGTGATCCTAGAAACTGTACTTGGGAAACTGAGGAAAGCATTAAGCAAGCTTACCCCAAATGCAGAGTGGATATCTCTGACTAACTCCGGTGCAAGGTACCTTTGCAATACTTCGCAATTACATATTATTTCCTACTTTACTGTTGTTTCCTTTTCGAGAACGAAAAGTTTTAAGTAGGGGAGATTGTAATAACCCAGAAAATACGAGCCAATTTAAAATTTTTAAATTGGTTATTTCAAAGGAATTTGAATAATTGAAATAGAATATTTCAATAAAATAGTGAATTAGGAATAGTGAGTCAGTTTGAACATTTGAATTCAAACTTTGACCGACTATGCAGGGTGGAAAATATAACGGATTTTAGCGAAACCAAAAATATTTAAATCTGTTAGTCAATACCTTACTAACGAATCTGAAAAATCGAAGTTTCATAACGGGAATCAAAAGTTATGGCCGAATGAATTTTCAGAAGGGTCGGTATATAGAATATATAGCCCTGGAAAATTGATATTTTGCATATGACCTCGGAATTCGACGAAACCACTTTTGTTGGGTCCGGGATGTCAAACTATTGCTAGGTTTCAAATTTCATAAATTTTGTAGCTAGTATGTGAGCGTGGCAAAAGAAAATGTGTTTGGTCGATTTCTGTTAAATTGGATCGACCAGAAAATGGCCATTCTTCAAACGACTTCAGAATTCGACGAAACTAGTTTTGTTGGGACCGTAGCGTCAAAACATAGCTAGATTTATTTTTCTGGAATTTTTCGAATCAGTTTGTGGCCCTGGCAAATTGAAATGTGCGTTCAGAGTTAAAAATTAAATGTTTTATACTTTAATTTGAAAAATAACTGATTGTAACAGTCGAATTGGCCTACGAAACATATTCCATTGTGTCCGGAATGGGGGTATTTAGCTAGGGGCGATAGTCGTTGGGTTTCAAAAGGAGTTCGTTTGAGAAAACACTATTTAAAAATTTATTGAAATTATGGGCCAATCAAAAATTTCCATTCATTATTTTAAAAAATAAAAAAAGGGTCAGAAACCCTCGTTTCTCTCTCCCGATCGACGACTTAAATCATCCGCCGCTTCTCCCCCAAATCGCCGCCGCCTCAGGCGATTTCCGCCTGCGCCACCCCCCTACCTCGACGCGCCTCCTCCTCCTCTTTAAATCCGACCTTACCCCGACCCCTATCACCTCCTCCTTCGCCAGAACCATCGACCCAAAGTCGAACACTTCCCGCCGCCACCCTGAACGCCACCGACCACCGAACGCCACCAAACCACCACCGATTTAAAGCCCTCTCTTCCCACTTCCACGTCCAACTCCCCGATCGTCCCCACGTGCCACTGATTTCGCGAAAACTGTAAACCTATTTTTGAAGCTTCGTGAAAGTGAGTTTTTCTTTGATCTTTACACTTTGAAAAATCATATCTTTTTGGTGTGTTGACGAAATTCGATGAAACAGGAAACATCGAGACCGCAAGGAAGCTCTCTACCCAATAGAAGAAGCCGCGGATTTTTCTGACATCGTATCGATTTTTAGCGCTCAGAAAACCAAGGTGAGAAATCTAAATTAACGTGAAATTGAATGGAAAATGTCATGTATAATTTATATTAGCGAAATATAAATTACATACGTGTTGTGTACCTCATATACATGCGTAGTGTAAGCTATATAAGCGAAGTATGAATTTTACATGCATAGAATAATTGATATATGTGTTGAAATGCAAGTGAAATATAGCAATTATATATATATATACTCCCCTCGTCCACAAACCATGGACGATATTTATTGTGGTGAATTGGTGTGAAATATTGGATGAAAAATACAAATGGTTGAATAATTGTTTGTGGTTGATATTGTTTGGTTGTGGTTGAAAAATACCCATTGGTGATTGAAATGAATTAGAAATATTTGTGGAAATAAAAATAAACATGTCGTCTGTGTGCGAATTAGATGCATGAATCCCCATTGTCAAAAACCGCGAGGTTTTAAGGTAGAGCGAGGAGCCGTACTAGGGACGGTGCCGGTTTTAACTACCCTACCGTTATGCTGTCGAAATTTTGAATAATCTTTGTGTGTTAGAATTATTTTCATATGTTGAAATTATTTTCATGCATAGAAATTAAAGCCATATATTGAAACTATATCCATGTGTGGAAATGTTTGTATGTTGAAAAGTGTTGTGTGAAAATTAAATTCATTTGTGAATGAATGAAGTGTTTAAACAATAAAAATCACATTTTTATATATATATGAAGTATGAAAAATATTCGCCTTATATAAATAATTTCAATCATAAAAATCCCATCTTTCTAATATGACAACGTAAATAAAATGTCCATGTGTGGAAATGCTCATTTGTTGAGAAGTGTGTGTAGTGGAAAAGTTCATGTGTTGAATAAAAAGATCGAACGATAAAAAATTACATTTTTATTGAAACTATGAAGTGCTGAAACATCTATTTGTCGAATAAATATTTTAAATGATAAAAATATCATTTTTATCATATGTGTGACATGCTAAAGATATGTGGACGTTGAAATAAATATTTGTGGAAGAAATATTATTTTTAACATGCATAGGAACTAAATAAAATAGCCATGTGTTGAAATCTATGTTAGTTCGCCAAAATTATCATCTTTGAAATGTGAAGTGTTAAAGATACCCATTTGTTCAAATAAACGTGCATGAGTTGAAATATACATTAACTAGCTAATGATATGATTTTAGCATGTGCATGCAACATTAGAATGAATGGTGTTTTTTAACCAAAGCAAATCAAATATGAAATTTGAATGGAAAATGATAAATGTTAGAAATTGTATATATGTACATGCATATCTATTGAACAGGTTAAAGCAAAAGGGGCTAGAGAAGAGAAATAGAATTTTGTGCCCGACAAATAGGTACACATTTACCACTTTGTTTGGGTGATGATTTTATGAGCCTGTTGGCTAGCCGCTTGGCCTTTTCTTTTTCTTTTTGATATGAGACGCCCGTGTGGCTATTTGGGAATTTTCCCAGACCCTCCCGTACAAAGGAGGTTATGGCGAAATTTTCCGAAATTTAAAGGCGTTAGTGAAATAATTGAAGTGGAAACGATGTAGGAATTTTTGAATGAACTATATTTATATAAATATATCAATATAAATAGAATTAAAACAAAATGTGGCCGTGAAGTTCGTGTTTTGAAACCGTGATTTCAAACGACTAGTGCGGGAAATCCGACCATCGGATTTTCCCAAAACTGAAACCGTTGGATTCGTTTCGAAATGACCTTCCTAATGATGTAAAATTTGTGAAGATCCAACGGTTAGATTTTCATATATGTGTAAAACAAAATTAATGAAAAGCAGCGCCAGTGCATCGACACGACCTGAAACGTCGTTTAATTAAATATGGCCGTTTTAAATTAAATAAAAATGGCGATATATCGTTATAAAGTACTATAGACGATATAGAGTGAAAATGAACCAATTTTGTTGTGGTTGCTTGATATGTGATGGTTGAATGTATTTGACATGAAAATTATAACACAATAACTGAAATGTGAATGTTGAATAGTCCAACCATGTGATTAATTGATTTGAAAATCTAAATATACGTGGGTTATTTGAAAAGGCCGAGTTTATCTCATTTCAAATAATCGATCGACGTCGAGAAGTCGAAGAGTTGAAGACGGCTGAAGACCGACGATCTCCACATTGGATGGATGGGCGCTACTGATGCTCGTGATTGGAGTAGCTTCCATGAAGGAATTGAAGTAGTAGCCGTCCAAACATACTGTTGATTGTACGGATATGCGAGGAATTGGTGCCTCCGGTTTCGTTCAGACCCAGAACGGACTTGTAAATGGACTGTGTGTCTGACATGGGATTTTATTCTGTGTTGATTGATCTCTGTTAAATATATATCTGTTTGGCGGCGGAGAATTTATTCTCTTGCTTAACGCCCTTCTCTGAGACGTACGAGCTCAGAGGTTATACATTGACAGAAATCAGTCGCATGGAGTAGATTGCCTGTGTGGCATGCTTAAGTGGCATATGATCAAGGCTTCTGTTGCAAAGCAAAGTCTTGTGGTTGATGATCAAAGCATGGTCTGTGTGACATAGCTTTGTGTATAACGTGGATTCGCGAGCCTCACAACCCGGTATGAGTCAAAAACGGGAGAAGGACCCAAGGAGTGCATGACGATTCTTTCTAGCTATGGTGGTGTCAGTGACCTCCCAGCCCTGACATTTATATCTACTTTTCACCTGTGTGGTTGTTAGAATACGAGGCGCCTCGATTATAGGTCTGTAAGGACCGGGAAACGTGTGTTCAGGAATTGCCAATCCTCAAAAGTTAGAGAGGACCGGCCTTGGAGGATCCAGGGGATTGCTGTGTGCGGTCCCGAGGCATTTGCTAGAGTGTCTCGAACGGAGAGGAGCTTGCCCCTTGCCTCGACTCATGAAGGAATCCAATTTCCAATACGAAATATGCGGATATGATTGTATTACTAGTATGGCGACATAGTAGATGGTAGCTATGCCGCCTAGGATTGATATTTATGATTGAATTGCTTTTGAAACATATATGCACTAGTAATAATATCGAACACCTTTGTTTTATTCGTATGAAGCATCTTTGGCCATTATAAGGTAAAAACTCTATCCTCCGGCTTGCGTTGCATTGTGTGATGGGACCTGAGTCTTATAATGGCTTCATTTTATAAAAAGCATTGCGTTGATTTAATCGTTTACTTTATTTCATGCACTAGCACTCATTGGAGTAAACCCGTTCCGCGAAAGTGGCGTGGTCCTTTGATTTGCCTTATTATTGTTGTTAATAAGTTGAATAGATTTCTCATACCAGTCCCATGACTGACTCGTAGTTTGTTTCACCTTGCAAACTCGGGTGCCCTCATTTTCACACGGGAAGCCTAGTTACAGGTTTCTGACGCACCTTTTGGCTCATGGCGAGGCTTGACTGCACTGTGCTGACTTGGATTTTCTCCGCCATTATTGTATCTATATTATGATTCCGCCATTGGCGATGTAGACTGATATTCATTTTGTGTACTCTTTATGTATGATTCCGCCTCAGGCGATGGTGACTGATTATGTATCATTATGCACTAAGTTGTATCCTGTACTGTGCTTCTCTGATGTGATGATATCTATATGATTCCGCTGTCATATGTGTGTAAATTATTCTATTTTCTGTTTATGCTATTATCTGTGATCTGTTAATGATGATTAATGTGTTATATTCCAATGATTATCCTTAACACCGTGTCACGGGGTTTTGGGATCGTCACATTATTCGTTGGAAAATTCTGCTTATTTAAAACCATTTCTCAATCTAATTTATTTTTTAAAAAATAATCGGATTATAATTCGAGTTAATAACTAGTTCATTTTGATAAAAATATATTTTTATCTTTTCAAATATGGAATTTTTCCGCCTAATTCTTTCCAAATCATTTCTTATGATTTTTCACTAATTATTGATATTTTTATTAATTTTATCAAGGTCCGTACAGTTGATTTCCATAAACGGCTATCGAACTGCATTTACAGCGACCTTTTCCAAATTTGATTTGGACATAATTCCAAATCCAACCATTATATTTCAAATTTATAATACTCATTAGAAATCCGTTTTCGATATGAACCCAACGGTTCCTATTTTAGGAGAATCCGACGATCGGATATCCCGTAATGTCCATTCGAAGTCAATGGTCGAAATTCGCGAACTGCCGCAACGCGGCGCATTCTATTCAGGCCATTATATTATATATATAATATATATTTCGTCGATTTCCATTTAAAACGTATTTTATAAATCGTTCGAAAACGATTTCAATTTCTATTCTGGCTCAAGTTCTTCCACTTTCCAGTTTCTAAGAACTTTCTAATTTTTCAAAAAATTTGGCTAACACCCTAAATTTTCAAAAAAATTCGTCATAACCTCCCCTGGACGGGAGCATCGGGAAAATCCCGAAATCGCCATACAGGCCTCTCCAATCCAAAAAGAAAAAGAAAAAGCCAAGCGGCTAGCCAAGCGGCTAGCCAATCGGCTAGCCAATCGGCTCATAAAACCATCATACCCAAACAAAACAGTAAATATGTCCCTATTTGTCAGGCATACAATTTTATTCCTCTTATGTAGCCTCCTTGCTATGACATGTTCAATATATCGTATATGTATATTTTCATACAACGCCTATATATACATTTTCATATGACGCTTTTATACATTCTTTCAACGCATATATAATTTCACACAACCCATATATAAGCCAAACATAATATTATTAGCGAATTAATAATATTTCCATCGCATGACAATTTTATATATTCCATATATACGCTAAAAATGATAATTTTAGCGAAATAATATTTATTTCAAGGTGTGACTATTTTATATACTCATATATGTGTTAAAAATGTTAATTTTAACAAACTAGAATTCATTTCAACGTATGACTATTTTTATTACTTCACATACATGATAAAAATGTTATTTTTATCGTTCACAGAATTTATTTCAAACATGAATATTTCATATACTTCATACGTACAATAAAAATGTCATTTTTATTGTTCAAACAATTTATTCAACATATGAATGTTTCATTTACTTCGTATATATGATAAAATGTGAATTTTATCGTTCAAACAATTTATTCAACGTATGAATATTTTATTTACTTCATATATACGATAAAATGTGAATTTTATCATTCAAACAATTTATTCAACATATGAATATTTTATTTACTTCATATATACGATAAAAATATGAATTTTATTGTTCAAACAATTTATTCAACATATGAAGGTTTCATTTACTTCATATGTACGATAAAATGTGAATTTTATCGTTCAAACAATTTATTCAACATATGAAGGTTTCATTTACTTCAAATATATGATAAAATGTGAATTTTATCATTCAAACAATTTATTCAACATATGAATGTTTTATTTACTTCATATACACAATCACAATCAATTTTCACAACATAACAAAATCAAACAAACAAGTCATCCATGGTCTGTGGACGACGGGGAACAGTTCATATATGCAGTTACATAATAAATAATTGTATAAAGAAAATTATAGTGAGGAGTTCTCACCTTTGGGATCCACTCCGTCATTCTTTGATTGTCAATCTATGTAGTATACCTACGGTAAAAATTATATTTTTAACCAATCAATAATTATTTCTTTGTATGATTATTTTATGAATAACATACATAGGCTAAAAATTATATTTTTATCTTTCTAAAAATAATTTTATATTTTTATAACAACGCTACATAGATAAAAATCACGTTTTTTATATTGTCACTTCATATATAAAAATCGTACTTATATCTCTACCACATATATAAAGATCAATTTTTCATTATCTATATATTATAAAAATCATATTTTTATTATTTCTATAATATAATAATCATATTTTTACATACTTCATACGTCAAAAACCATTGAAGATTTAAAGCGGAGAAAACTCACATTTTTTCCAACGCCCAGATTTGCTGTTCCGATTTCAGAATTTGCAAACGAGCTCCAATCTTCACACCATCCTTTTTTCTAGCATAAACGCGCCATTCTGGACAATTTTCACCTAGTGGTCTTCCTTCCGAAAATGTGCCATTTTGCCGGAAATCGCGAAAAGACAGCATTTTGACAGTGTTTGGACAACAGACTTTGGACGCGTTTTCCCGACAGCTCCGCAATCCAAAATAGGACTATCATATACCAAATCGAAGAGAAAATCGTGCTCTTCGAAATTGGTACTGTGGAGTTTTGGCCAGAATCGCACCGTTTGGGAGTTATGGGCTGTGGAAGCTCAGGGTGTTATTTGCAAAAATGTGATTTTGTGAAAAATGTGATTTTTGAGTTGGTGGGGCTCATGGCCGGAGCTGAGGGCCGAGGGGCGGTGGCGCAGGCCTGACTGGGCGGAGGAAGGGTGTTGGTGGTGGCGCTGGAGGGGTCCACGGTGGTGGTAGCTTGCAATTTGGGGTTTAGGGATTTCAAATTAGAAGAGAAAAAGAGGAGGAGAGGGAGGAGAGGAGGAAGAGGAGGCTGACGGTGGTGCAGAAGTAGGGGGGACGCTGCAGTGTCTTCCTTTTCTCTCTTTTTTTTGTTTAACGGTGAATGAATATGAGAGAGTGAGGAAAGAGGGGAGTTGACCAAGTATATAATTTAATTATTTTATTTCAAAAAGTTACTTTTTTTCGGACTTCAAATCAAACCCAACGACCATCGCCCCTAGCTAGTTACCCCCATTCCGAACACAATGGGATATGTTTCGTTAGCCAATTCTGCTGTTACGATCAGTTTTCATTCAAATTAAAATATAAATCAATGTATATTGAATTTGAACGCAAATTTTAATTTACCAGGGCCACATATGGAATCTAAAAATTCCCAAAAAATATTTTCTAGCTTCGTATTGACGATATGGTCCTATCAAAACTAATTTCGTCAAATTCTGAGACCGTTTGAAAAATGGCCATTTTCTGGTCGATCGAAATTGACTGAAACTGACCAAACACGTTTTCTTGTGCCACGCTCACATACTGATTCAGAAAATTATGAATTTTGGAATCTAGCAAAAATTTGACATCCCGGATCCAACAAAAGTGGTTTCGTCGAAAACAGAGGTCGTTTGCAAAATGGCTATTTTTAAGGGCCAAAATTCCATAGCGACTATTCTGAATTTTCAACTGGGCATATCTTTTTATTCCCGCTATGAAATTTTAATTTTTCGGATTCGTTGGAAAGATATTTTCAAATAGATTCTACTGTTTTTTTGTTTCGCCAAAATCCGATTTATTTTGAATCCTGCACATTCATTTGAAATTTGTAACCGAATTTTCGAACTACCGCGCCATTTTCAATTCCTTTTATAATTAAAAATAAATAATTATATTCTAACGATGATTCAAATAAATATATACGTTCTAATTCTATTCAAAATAAATTTCTTGTTGTTATTATTTAAAATAATTCATTTTAAATATTCAAAATTCATTAAAATTGCCAAAATAAAAATTTTAAATTGGTTCAGATTTCCGGGTTATTACAATCTCCCCCACTTAAAACTTTTCGTCCCCAAAAAGGAACGAAGCTGAAAGTTGTTTTACAAACCAACTCAACTTTCATTATTTTAATTATGGCTTACATTTTAGGGCATTTCTAACCCCATCTCCAATGAGTCACTCATTCTAGAATGCTACTGATTCTATCTCTAATGAGGATTCTTCTATAGGATATTACTAATCATACCTCTGATGAGTCTTTTATTATGTTCTATCGAGTTGTACCCCAAAGATTTGAGTTAACCAAAGCTCTAATGCCAACTGTAACGATACGGATTTCGCTTAGACCTAACCGATCGCTAAATCGACCAAGACCGTTCGAATCCCGTATACGCTAACTCTGGGCATACAACACATCAGAACAAATAACAGAAGACTTTTATAAATATCGTAATAATGTTACATCAGAGTACAGAATATCAGAGTATATGGAAATATACTCAATACAACGGAAGATGATTTTACAATAAATGTAATACAATGCACAGCGGAAGACGATAAATGCACTGGACATAGCTTTAAGCTTCAATCCAGAATCCTGCTCAAAATAAGTATCTGCAAAACAAACTACTCGACTGCTTGTGTGGAAAATAGGGGCACTCGAGTTTGCAAAGGAAAAGCAAACTACAGGTCAGTCATGGGACTAGTGTGAGAAACTCTACAGTTAAAATTAACTTAGCAAAATGATAAGGCAAATCACAGGACCACGCCGCTAACGCGGAACGAGTTTACCACCATGAATGCCGGTGTATAAACAACAATCAGTAATATAGATATGGATCTACTATGCATCAACCAACATGCAATATCCTAATCTACCCATTTAGATTAATCACCACACTTAGATTTTTCCAAATCCAATTCAATTTACAGAAATTATTCCTTTGGATTTTATTCCCGATTTCTTATTTCAAATCATTTTGAAATACATATCTAGCTTTTATATCAAAGTAGATTTCACTTCGGGATCTCAAATCAAATCATTTGGAAATATGAATTCCAAATCATAACAATGCATACAAACAAGTATGCAACCAAATATCGGGCTCCCCCTGGACAAGGCAAAGGGCACGCACCTAAGCAACTCGATATATATATATATATATGTGTGCACCTCCCACTATGGAGCAGGCTACACCGACGATGCACCTCCCACGCATGGAAGCATACACCGCCCATCTCACCCATACTTTTAGTCGTCGGGGTTACTCGAATCTCTAGCCATATACCAAATCATTTTTATATCCCAAAGTGGGGAAAATCATTTCACAACATAATAATCACAAGTACTTTCAAAATATAGTACTTCAAATCAGTAATTCAGACATATGATTAGTCACTATTAATCACATAACCTTTGAGCTCGTACATCTCAAAGAAGGGTGTTAAGCAAGAGAATAAATTCTCCGCCACCAAACAGATACATCATTAATAGCAACTAATCGAATATGTGATGAACTACAATGTAAAACCATAATACATTTCCAAATCATTTCGAAATCATCGGGTTTTAGCCCTCGAAATCCTTTCTGTTTTATAAAATATTTTTATAAAACATTCCCTGTCCAAAATCGGGAATACATTTTTTTTCACTTAAGAAAAATATCATTTCACAATAATTCATTAAATTTGAAATGAATATAACAACATCGCTACACATCTCACAGTCAAATCGTGAAGTGTTTCACAAGATGTTAGCCTACCAGTATTTCTACCCAACCCAATGCTAAATGTAAAAGCATATCTTCCTCATAAACTGGTCGAGCACAATCCAAACAATCAATCAATCCAACTTGATATTAAATATAAGGTTTTGAATAGAGATAGTATCGACTTATATACAACATCAAATCCTGAAACCAACAGATATCATACCGTGAATAACGATATCGATATCTTCCAAATTCCCATCACAATATCCGTATAATCACGGAATCCAATATCGAAATATTCCGAAGATTATTTCCATTCCCAACCAGTCCAATTTATTCGTTGGAAAATTTTGATTATTTAAAACCATTTCTCATTCTAATTTATTTATTTAAAAATAATCGGATTATAATTCGAGTTAATAACTAGTTCATTTCGATAAAAATATATTTTTATCTTTTCAAATATGGAATTTTTCAGCCCAATTCTTTCCAAATCATTTCTTATGATTTTTCACTAATTATTGAAATTTTTAATAATTTTATCAAGGCCCGTGAAGTCAATTTCCATAAACGGCCATCGAACTGCACTTACAGCGACCTTTTCCAAATTTGATTTGGACATAATTCCAAATCCAACCGTTAGATTTCAAATTTCTAGTATTCGTTAGAAAGCTCTTTTCGATACGAACCCAACGGTCCCGATATTAGGAGAATCGGACGGTCGGATCTCCCGTAATGTCCATTCGAAGTCAATGGTTGAAATTAGCGAACTGCCGCAGCGCGGCGCGTTCTATTCAGGCCATTATATTATATATACAATATATATTTCGTCGCTTTCCATTTAAAACGTATTTTATAAATCGTTTGAAAACGATTTCGATTTCTATTCTGGCTCAAGTTCTTCAACTTTCCAGTTTCTAAGAACTTTCTAATTTTTCAAAAAATTTGGCTAACACCCTAAATTTTCGAAAATTTTCGCCATAACCTCCCCTTACGGGAGCACCAGGAAAATCCCAAAATCGCCATACAGGCCTCTCCAATCCAAAAAGAAAAAGAAAAAAACCAAGCGGCTAGCCAATCGGCTCATAAAACCATCATACCCAAACAAAACAGTAAATATGTACCTATTTGTCGGGCATACAATTGTATTCCTCTTCTCTAGCCTCCTTGCTATGACCTGTTCAATATATCGTATATGTATATTTTCATACAACGCCTATATATACATTTTCATATGACGCTTTTATATATTCATTCAACGCATATATAATTTCACACAACCCATATATAAGCCAAACATAATATTATTAGCGAACTAATAATATTTCCATTGCATGACAATTTTATATATTCCATATATATGCTAAAAATGATAATTTTAGCGAACTAATATTTATTTCAAGGTGTGACTGTTTTATGTACTCATATATGTGTTAAAAATGTTAATTTTAACAAACTAGAATTCATTTCAATGTATGACTATTTTTATTACTTCACATGCATGATAAAAATGTTATTTTTATCGTTCACAGAATTTATTTCAAACACGAATATTTCATATACTTCATACGTACAATAAAAATGTCATTTTTATTGTTCAAACAGTTTATTCAACATATGAATGTTTCATTTACTTCATATATACGATAAAATGTGAATTTTATCATTCAAACAATTTATTCAACATATGAATATTTTATATACTTCATATATAGGATAAAATGTGAATTTTATCGTTCAAACAATTTATTCAACATATGAATATTTTATTTACTTCATATATACGATGTAAATTTGAATTTTATCGTTCAAACAATTTATTCAACATATGAAGGTTTCATTTACTTCATATATACGATAAAATGTGAATTTTATCATTCAAAAAATTTATTCAACATGTGAAGGTTTCATTTACTTCGTATATACGATAAAATGTGAATTATATCGTTCAAACAATTTATTCAATATATGAATGTTTTATTCACTTCATATACACAATCACAATCAATTTTCACAACACAACAAAATCAAACAAACAAGTCGTCCATGGTCTGTGGACGACGGAGAACAGTTCTTATATGCAGTTACATAATAAATAACTATATAAAGAAAATTAAAGTGAGGAGTTCTCACCTTTGGGATCCACTCTGCCATTCTTTGATTGTTGATCTATATAGTATACCTACGTTAAAAATTATATTTTTAACCAATCAATAATTATTTCTTTGTATGATTTTTTTATAAATAACATATATAGGCTAAAAATTATATTTTTATCTTTCTAAAAATAATTTTATACTTTTATAACAATGCTACATAGATAAAAATCATGTTTTTTTATATCGTCACTTCATATATAAAAAACGTACTTTTATATCTCTACCACATATATAAAGATCAAAATTTTATTATATATATATTATAAAAATCATATTTTTATTATTTCTGTAATATAAAAATTATATTTTATTATTTCTATAATATAAAAATCATATTTTTACATACTTCATACATCAAAAACCACTGAAGCTTTAAAGCGGAGAAAACTCGCATTTTTTCTAATGCCCGAATTTGCTGTTCTGGTTCCAGAATTTGCAAACGAGCTCCAATCTTCACACCATCTTTTTTACTAGCTTAAACGCGCCATTCCGGACAATTTTCGCTTAGTGTTCTTCCTTCCGAAAATGAGTCATTTCGCCGGAAATCGCGAAAAGACAGCATTTTGAGTGTTTGGACAGCCAACTTTGGACGCGTTTTCCCGACAGCTCCGCAATCCAAAATAGGACTATCATTACCAAATCGAAGAGAAAATCGTGCTCTTCCAATTTGGTACTGTGGAGTTTTGATCAGAATCGCACCGTTTGGGGGTTATGGGCTGTAGAAGCTCAGGGTGTTATTTGCAAAAACGAGATTTTGTGAAAAATGTGATTTTTGTAGGGCTGTCAACGGATACTTTCGGATACGGATAGTGCCATATCCGTATCCGCATCCGAAGCCATTTTCGGATATCGGATATCCGTATCCGCGGATACGGACGGATATCGGATAATTATCCGCTCCGCCAACAATCGATAAATCAATGAATATAAATGAATATTTTTAGCTTAATATTAATCTTTTTCAACCTAATTGATTACTAAATTGCTAAAAATAACTAAATATGATGATAATATATAATTTTGAGCAATTAACATGCATTTAGTAGACTTTTAATTTTGCAAATTAATAAATTAGTATATTTAATTATGTTAAAATACACATAATTTAAGCTATAATCGGGGAAAAAAGCGGACGGATAATTTTCGGATGCGGATATGCCTATATCCGCATCCGCTTTCCCGGATATCGGATATTTATCCGCTTTTCGGATACGGATTTCGGATTTTTGGATATCCATTAACAGCCCTAGATTTTTGAGGTGGTGGGGCCCATGGCCGGAGATGAGGGCTGAGGAGAGGCGGCGCAGGCCTGACTGGACGGAGGAAGGGTGCTGGTGGTGGTGGCGGCAGTGGAGGGGCCCACGGTGGTGGTAGTTTGCAATTTGGGGTTTAGGGATTTGAAATTGGAAGAGAGAAAGAGGAGAGGGAGGAGAGGAGGAAGAGGATGAGGAGGCGGACGGTGGTGCAGAAGTGGGGGGAGCGCTGCAGCGTCTTCCTCTTCTCTTTTTGGTTTTGTTTTATGGTGAATGAATATGAGAGAGAGAGAGGAAAGAGGGGAGTTGACCAAGAATATAATTTGATTATATTATTTCAAAAAGTTACTTTTTTTCCGAACTCCAAATCAAACCCAACGACTATCGCCCCTAGCTAATTACCCCATTCCGAACACAATGTGATATATTTCGTAAGCCAACTCTGCTGTTACGATCAGTTTTCATTCAAATTAAAATATAAATCAATGTATATTGAATTTGAACGCACATTTCAATTTACCGGGGCCACATACGGACTCTAAAAATTCCCGAAAAATATTTTCTAGCTTCGTATTGACGATATGGTCCTATCAAAACTAATTTCATCAAATTCTGATACCGTTTGAAAAATGGCCATTTTCTGGTCGATCGAAATTGACTGAAACTGCCCAAACACATTTTCTTGTGCCACGCTCACATACTGATTCAGAAAATTATGAATTTTGGAATCTAGCAATAATTTGACATCCCGGATCCAACAAAAGTGGTTTCATCGAAAACAGAGGTCGTTTGCAAAATGGCTATTTTTAAGGGCCAAAATTCCATAACGACTATTCTGAATTTTCAACTGGGCATAACATTTTATTCCCGCTATGAAATTTCAATTTTTCGGATTCGTCGGAAAGATATTTTCAAATAGATTCTATTATTTTTGGTTTCTCCAAAATCCGGTTTATTTTGAATCCTGTACATTCATTTGAAATTTGAAATCGAATTTTCGAACTACCGCGCCATTTTCAATTCCTTTTATAATTAAAAACAAATAATTATATTCTAACGACGATTCAAATAAATATATAAATTCTAATTCTACTCAAAATAAATTTCTCGTCGTTATTATTTAAAATAATTCATTTTAAATATTCAAAATTCATCAAAATTGTAAAAATAAAAATTTTAAATTGGTTCAGATTTCCGAGTTATTACACATATTTTCATTCTACATGCCCAATATGAATAATTACTACCATTTAACAGTGGTGGTCTAACAATGGACTGACACTCAACAAAAGAACTATTATTACCAGTGTTAGTTGCCATTCAATATTTTCAAAAATCAGATTATGAACTTTTTGAAAAACCTTGCTTTGATACCAATTGTTAGGGAATGCGTATCTTAAGGAAAAACTAACACCAGAAGGGAGGTGAATTTTGTTTTCAAGGAATTTAAGAAAATCTAAAACTTATATGATCTACTATATGAATCACACACCATAGAGATGATCACAAACACGGAATCAAACACAAACAAAGAAATAAACAAAAATAAAATGCAGAAAAGGAAAGAACACACCCGATTTTATACTGGTTCGGATTACTCCTACGTCCAGTCCCATGCAACGCTAGATTGCGCCGAGTTTTATTACTAGATCAATATCCAAGTACAATCCCCTTGATTCCACGGCTACAAGTTTAACACTGCTCCAAACACCCTTGATTTCACGACTACACAGTTAGCAAATTTCACACCTTTGATTTCATGGCTACACAGTTAACACCAATTCCTTTCCTTGATTGCAGGGCTACAAGGAACACACCCTTTCCTAGACAATCCCAAATGAATACATTAACCCTATAACTCTTCAATAGCACTTCAATTCAGAGAGTAATGAGTAGAGAGTGAGAAGAGAAAAAGTTTCATGTAATTAGAATAGAAATCTGCAAAGTAGAAGTACAGAAATCAACAAAAAATGAAATAGTAATGGAAGGATGAAAAGGGGTGAAGAAGGAGATGAAGAATGGTTAAAAAATCAAATTCAACCCCTATTTATAAGATTTTAAAGGTTGCAACGCTTATGGAACGTTACAAATGGTGAAAAGACACTTCCTTTCAAAACTGAAAAAGTGATAATTGTATGTCGACATATGTGCATACTTATGTAGACATATGACTTTTAAAAAAAATGAATTTTAAATATTTTCAAGCGTTTTACTATACATTTAATTCTGGAAATTTTTGTATTAAAACATAGTGATATAAATGAATATTACAAAGTATAAAATCATATGAAAACATAAATATAAATTATATAAATATATTTATAAAAACATAAGATTTAAAACTATATAAATATAAAATTATACAAGTATATAACTATACAAATATATCTAAACTTTAAAACTTAAATTTGAAATAAAAACAAGATAGAAAAACTAATTAAAATTAGAATTAGAGTTTTCAAAAACAGAATTTGAAATTTGAACCTGGAGTGCAATTCAGAGTATTACATATAAACTAAACTCTATTAATATATTTATCTTGAACTCTTGATTACTCCTGAGTCTTGAATCATCTCTGAATTCTGAATCTCTAAAACTGTGCAGTCTTCAGTACTAATTCTTGTGTAAATTCTGCATATACATGTATATATATATATATATATATATATATATATATTCTAGGTAGAGATGTCATTATATATTTTATAATCAGTTAATATTGAAATAAGGTTGTTGCCATCGAAACTCCATTCTCCAACATAGATTTGCAATTTGAATATAGGAAAACTAACGTGCTTACTGATTTTACTCAACTTTCAAAAGAAAGAATGTACAAGTAGCTAGTTTGCTTGCATATATCAACACTGACATCTTGAACATCATACTAACATGAGAATTTATAACATAAGATTACCACAAATGAAAACAAAATTTGAAGTTGTAGACGTGAGTAAATATGTGAGCTTTCTTATTTTAAATCAAATAAAGCATTCCTAAGTTTGCAAATGCACCTAGATCAAAAAAAAAAATCTATGAAAAATATGTTTTTGACCATCATTGGTCCATTTTTTTTAGCCTCAGGGATGCATTTGTTTGGCTTAGCCTTATAATTATGTTAAACACTTGAAAATGAAAGAAGGAAGAGTAGAAATGAGAAAAGAGGTTTTAAAACTTGATTTTTAATAATATTAAGCTAATAAAAAACTGATTTCTGAATCTAAAAAGGAATCAAGGAAGCCACTAAAGGCTTTTACAAGATTAAGGAGGAAGAGTATATTTTTAAAGAGGAAAGAAAGTGGAATTAAAAAGGGGAGAGAGGTAAAGAGCATGTTTTATGCAAAAGGACACCAGTAAATTACCCATTTAGCCCCTTAAATACACACCCTTCATTAAATTCAAGCCACAATAATACTATTTGATCATAACCTTGTAATACAAGTTATCTCCCTCTTAATTATCATTTTTCCAACACCTCTTCTTCCAAAGTACAATTATGGGTTGTAAATGGTGGAAATTGATCCTTTCTTTCAATTTTTTTATATTTATTTAAAAGAAAAGAGAAGTCAAACTTACTTTATTGGGTACAACAATGTGTTGTATCATTTTTGTTTGATGATAACAAACATATAAATTATTTAAATGTGTTTGTAACTGTACTATTTTATATTTCATTTCATGGAAATAAATATTTATTGAATAATATACTATTATACATAGTTTACAGTATATTTATTCAATTAAATATTTTATTTCAAAATCTGAAATAGTACAACATTATAACTCCACTATTGTATATTCACATTTATAATATTTTACATGGAATTGTACTAACTGAATTAATTTGAATATGATAGACAAATTGATTTAAACACAGTAAAATAATATTTTATTTCAATCAATTTTTTTTTATTACAAATATCAGTACAATTTTATCATTCTATACATCTGTCCCTCACTATAACTCTCATCATCCTAGTATACATTCAATGCCTCACTACAGTTACACTCGTTCACTTATATACACTCATACGGTTTTTTTATAGACACGTATTCTTGTCTTCTTCTTCTCCAATCCAGTCCATTCATCTCTGTGCCTGTCACAAAAACACACACGCAGTAAACTGGAATAAGAATAAAATTAAATACAACAAAAATTTATTTTATTTTTAAATTTTATTTGCCTTAAAATTATGGTGTGTTTCTCATCATTTTTCTGACTTGGTCTGATATATATATCAAGTGCTAGCATCTGTTTAAGTGTACAGAAAAGAAACCAGTATTGCAACTAAGGAGCAGCCTCATGGACCAACTTAACTCAATGCATGTATAATATCAAGGCAACATCCGTTTATATTAGATTTTTATAAAGTCAAAAAAAATTCAAGGAAAAATTCAAGTGCATCATTTGTTCGACATAAAGCAATGAGAAAACAACAAAGTGATAGCATGGAAGTTTCAGATTAAATAATGGTTCGACACAAAGTAAAAATGGTACAGCAAATAGGTTCAAGTGCAAATGGAAAAAAAGCCCCAACAACAAAAGCTTATTGACAACATACATGAAAATAGAACAACAACAATGTGCAGCAGGAGTTTCAGCACAAAATGATGTTTTGGTCAAGGCACAATGTACATGAACATGGATTGCTACAGCATTCAAGATAACCAAGAAACATTAATGTTATTGGTCAGATAAGAAGTGAAATAGGAATACCAAGGTTGGAGCAGCAAAACAAAAGTATGTAACTCAAATGGAGAAGTTGCCGAATACATTGTTAAATGATCAAAGTCAAATACATATGGTGAATGTACTCAACAACTAGAACTCAAATCAAGTACAAATGTTCAGCAAATGTTACATGGTGAAACTAAACTAAGCATATATATATATACAAGTATGATCAGCATGTACAAATAGTTATACGTGTAGCTCACATTCAAGTGGTGTAACAAACAGCAAGTCGAAATGGGGCAAGTTACATACTAGTCAACACAAGTAGTGCATGGAGCATGGCATGGTGAAGCAGTATGGGTCATGACAGACATCACACAGGGAATTCAAGTAACACTAAAGCTCACAGAAAATGGCATACACGACTTAATAAATGGCATGGAAACACACAATGCTAACATTCAAGCAATACAAATGAAGCGTTGGACAAATGCCACAAAAATAGGGATAGTAAGTATGTCAAACAGTTCTCATCAAGCTAAAAGCACAAATGGCTTAACTTAACAGAGAAAATAGAAATGGCAAAGATTACATAACAATACCCAGTGATTAAGACAGTATCAGTTCGTATCAGCTCTTTTTGAAGTACCAGAGAATCACAAGCATGGAATTCAAGTGTAAAAACAATATGGCAAATAAAGCATAGTATCTGTTCTTATCACTGCTCAACTATTCACAACGATTAAAGTGTATAACATCAGTTTTTCATATACAGGTACAAGCTGACACAAAGAAATTAGAAGGCGGTGTGACCAACGTGAAAATAGTGGACTAAGACAAGTATTAGATTTTTGTTCATATCAGTTAAAACTAAATACAATAGAATACAAGAAATAGAAGAGAAGAACGAGTCAAGTTTAACTGTCCTTATTCAAGTAATCAAATATAGTAACAGATCTTATTTTCGGCAAGATCAAAATTCAAAGTCCAGCGTTTATTACGTAAGTTATACCAGAAGCTATCAAGATCAAGGAAGACTCAATCAAGGTTTCTAGAATGCCAGAAAAAGAGATGATAAAATGTTCAATTTTTGCTGAGAAATTTAAAGTCAGTAATATCACAAGCACAGTTCAAAATTTTCATAAATCAAGTTCAAGATTTTGAGTGTAGTACCAATTCCAGAAAAATATATACATTTTTTTAACCAATTCAAAGCAATGAGGTCACACGCAAGTAATACATAAAGTTTGAAGATTTCAAATCCATTAAATAAAAAGCCGAAGATTTGAAGCCTAAAATTTATGTATATATCATGACCAAATCGTATATGAAATCAGAGAATATTTAGGATTTCTAATCCTAAATATTTAGCATTTCTAATCGTATATGAAGTCAGAGAATATTTAGGATTTCTAATCCTATAAATACACCAAGTCATCAAGTTCAAGATTCCAAGTATAGTACTAATTCCAGAAAAATATATATGTTTTTTTGGACCAATTCAAAGCAATGAAGTCACACGCAAGTAATACATAAAATTTGAAGATTTCAAATCCATCAAATAAAAAGTCGAAGATTTGAAGCCCAAAATTTACGTATATATCATGACCAAATCGTATATGAAATCGGAGAATATTTAGGATTTCTAATCCTAAATATTTAGGATTTCTAATCGTATATGAAATCAGAGAATATTTAGGATTTCTAATCCTATAAATACACCAAATCATCATCAGTTTTAATTCTTCCAAGCTCAAGCATAAATCAATGAAAATTCTGACCAAAAAATCATACCAGAAAAAGAGATTACTTGGACCCAAATCAACGTTCATAGACTCAATCAAAGAAGAGATTGCAACTGGAGTTGATAATAGACATCGCGCAAGCTTCAATTCAAAGAGATTGGAAACCCTAGGAGCAAAGCCGCCACCATTTTTTTTTCAAAGACCAGAAAGGAGATTGGGCAAGAATGAGAAGGGATCAAACAAAGAAGGTCGGCCAAGTTATTAAAAGGGGATAAGGATTTAAAGTGTTTTTTAAATAAAGTAAAACTAGGGTTTTTATATTTGTTTTAAAGGGGTTTTTATTGTTCACTTTTATTCATTTTAGTTTCAATTTGTAATCAAATTTAGAGTATTCTAGTTTGTCTCTAAAACTAGGGAGACGAATTATGGGATTTGTAATTTGGGGAAATCTGGTTTTGGGGATAGAAACCAGTGCAGGGTTTTGAGCGTAGGGTTAAGAACAGTTGGGAATGAGTGTCACGAGTTCACAGGGGATTGTAAGCATAGAGATTGTTTTATCTCCTAGTAGAAACCTTAGGGAATGCAGTAGTAGGCAAGGTTTTGCCGAAGCTGGGTATATCTGTATGTTATTTATTTTCCGCATTTATTCTGATTATTATCTATGTTGTTATTATTTAATTACTCAGCAAAAATCTACGATAAACCCTATTCACCCCCCTAAGGTTTGGTATCAGAGCAGGTAATTTTTATTTTAAATAACTCTAGAGTCATGGATTTCCCTAACGGTGAGTTTTGTAGTTGTCAGCCTAGCGAGATTTTTTCCAGTATAACCCCAACTATTTTTTATGGAACATATTCTTTATATTGGAAATTAAAAATGGAATTTTATTTAAAATTTATTGATGCTAGATGTTGGGCTATTATTGAAAATGGATATGATATGGTAGATAAGAATGATATTATAATTAATTCTCGTGCTACACACATTTTATATTCTTATATAAATGATGATCAGTATAACCATATCTCTCATTGTTTAAATGCACAGGAAATCTGGAAAACTCTCGACGCGTTGTATGGAAGAAAAGACAACAATAGCTCAAAACCCCCGATTGCCAACTCAGTTTCAGAATTATGCTTGACAGGATTTACAGAAGATGGGTCAGATTATGACAGTGATGAAGACTTAACAGATGACGACCACAATGATTTTTCTTTTAAAAAGTCAATTCTTCTTTGTGACAAATTAACTAAAATTGTTAAGAGTCTCAAACTGACAAATAAAAATTTAAAATTTGAAAATGTTGAGTTGAGCAATAAAAATCATGTTTTTGGAATTAAAACTTGAAAACGTTAAAAAGATTGAAAACTCGAATTGTAAAAAAAAGTTTAGATTTGGAAAATGATTTAGTTCATCTTAATGAAAAATTCCAAAAGCTTGAAAAAGGAATTGTTTTTCTAAAAATAACGAGATTGAACTAAAAACAAAAAATGATTTTTTGCAAAAGGAGTTGATAGGTTTAAGAAGGTTAAAAATTCCAAACATGAAATTTTAGAGAAAAATAGCATATTGAAAACCGAATCGATTTTAAACGAGCTTGAAACTGAAACCGAGAAGATCAAAAATCTCAAATGCGATAAATGCATTACTTTTCAGAAAGAATTGTTCGAAATAAAAGAAATTTCAAAACCCTTGAAAGACATGGTTTTGAAAAATAACGAATCTGAAATTACTCGTATAAATCACGATTTGGAAAAAGAAATTAAAAAATTCAAGGATCTTGAAAAACTTGAAATTGAAAAGCTTAAACGATTTGAAAGTGAGATTTTTGAGTCCAATGCGAGAATTAAAATGCTTGAAAACAAAAATATGGTTTTGAAACAAAATGATCATGAAAAGAGAAAGATCACTATAAATCGTTGTTTGATTTTAATGAAAGAAAATAGTGATCTTAAATCTAAAATTCAACGGCTTGAATCAATATTGGCTAAATTCTCGAAAGGACAAAAATCGTTGAATATGTTGTTAAAAAACCAATTTTTTGTTAAGAATAAGAAAGGACTCGGTTTTGATAAATTTGATCAAGTTGAAAAGTTAAATTTTAATGATTTTGAAAATCCTACAAATATCTTTGAAAAAGGTCAAATTGGAATTTTGAATTCTAATAATTTCAAAGGGTTTTTAAATCAAATACGAAATGATAACTCGCTTAAAAACAATTCATTTAAACATGTTTGGATTCCAGAAAATAACAAGATGGCTTTGAATAAGTCTAAACGAATTTGGGTTCCAAAGGGTATTGTAGTTGATAGTAACCGATTGTTATATAAACAGATTTGGGTACCAAAATGTGTAAACGAAGATAAGAGTGGTAGAATAACTTTTGTTAAACCACTCGATCCTATAAACATTTAGGTACCGAGGGAGGCTAAGGAATAGCTGTGCTTAAGAGAGATAAAAATTTAAATTTATTCATATTATCAAATTATTTGGAGTTCCTTAGCTATAGATTATGAGTTGGAGATTCATTGGTTCACATTGATTATGGTAAGACAGGTATGATCTCTAAATTCTTGTTTTTTATTTTATTTCCTTTTAATTTTATTTCCTTTTTTATTTTATTTTATGTTGATTTATGTTGATAGGGTCATAATATTTTGAGCACACCTTGAACACTGTAAATCGGAATTTTGAAATTTATGATGTTCTCGAATGCTAATGAAATTTCATACATTTTTGCTGTTTTGAGTTTCTTCTTTTTCATTTTTGGAAAATATTGAAAAACTGAACTCAATATAGTGGACAACTTGAAAGCCATGATTGATTTGTTGTGAAAAATTTCATTTTTTACTTGGCTTGATTTTGAAATCATTCGTTATTGATTGTTGAATTTCTTGGATTATAAAAATTTGACTTTTTCTCAAGTGATTTCAAATAATTATCTTCAGATTTGATCGTTGAATGTTTCTTGTGCTTGTTTAAAAATTCTCTAAAAAAATCACTTATGATTCTTGCTTTAAAAATGATCTTGTTCTGCTCTGATAAGGAAATTGATTTGATTCATTTGAATATCTTGGTGATTGGACGATGGGTTGAAAATCAGTAACTGAATTTCTTTAAATTTCATAGGCAATTTGAATTAAATACACAAATGTTTTAAAATTGTCTAGGAGAAATCAACATTAGAAATATTAGATAATCTCATATTCTACTGATCGTTCTTTTTTTGAAACTGATTTTCAACTTGCATTGATATTTTCAAAACCCCTCATGAAATTGATATTTTCAATTTTAAAATTATTTTTGAATTATTTATTCAAAAATTGAAATTATTAATCGATTTGAACTGTTTTGGGACTCATCAAAATTATTAATAGACTTATGAAGTTGTGATGAGTTGTGAATATGGTATAATTCATAACTAGAGGAGATGTTATTTTTTAAAATCTGATGATGATTGGACAGATTTTATAATATCGTTGAATTAGAGCTTATTTCACGACCATCTTCTATATCTACCATATTTCTGTCATTCATCATGGTTTTATTTATTTTGGGGAGTTCAAATTATTCTTGGAAATAAAAATAAAAATAAAAATAAAAGAAGAGAAAACAAAAAATATATATAATTTATCCTTGGTATTCACTCCCATTTAAAAGACCTCGCGGTTATGCGTGGGTGAATTACCTTAATCGCTATATGCTTCCATTATCACTTAAAAGACCTTTGGGCTGTGCATGGATGGAACTCATTAGAGAGGATAAAGTTAAGTTACTACTAACCCCATTTAAAAGACCTTTACGCTATGCGTGGTTAGCAAGTGCTTAACACATTTTGAGCTTATTTAAAATCTTCGAAATTCATATTCAAATATTCAATTTATTGAACTCTCCTCATTCTATAAAATCCATAATAGATCATTCATTCCGAAAGTGAAATTTGCTTCTGATTTAAAGATTATTATGATTTTTGTTTGATTAAATGGTTTTTTACGATATATATTGTAACACCCCACCTCCATTAAGGTCACTCACAAAGGGAATGCCTTAACTTTGGTGGAGCGTTTTAGTAGACAGAACAGAAAATTTCAAGACAGATAAACAATATTATAACTTTATTACAGCGGAAAACAGAAATCAATTTGGTTACATCTTTACCAAAAACTCAAGTACATAAATATCAGTCCTGTTCAGAAAATCATCAAAGTACAAAACTTTAAAATCATAATCCCCACAGAACAGAAGCTGTAAAGAGCCAAGACATACTTTAAGCACTTCAAGCAGAAGGAATCCGGATCAAGCTAAAGTATTCCCTCCTTGGAAAACCTGGGGGGATACGCAAGAAAAAGGGGCGAAAACAAGTAAGGTCAGACATAAAGTCTGGCAAGTCCAGTGACTTTCAGCATATGAACATATAATAATAATAATGACATGAAAATAAAACTGGATGCGAGAAAACGGTAACAGGAGTAGCAGATACAGAAAAAGAACAGAATGATGTAAGCTTTTGCTTTTCACTTCTCTGCACTAATACTAGTATAACAGGATTAGGTGTCACCCTAATGTCTAAACTGAAGCAGAAACAGGAACAAAATAATTTCCACAGAAACAGAAAGCTAATAATGGGCCTTTACCACCCGAACAGAAACAGACAGAAGCAGAATGTTGATGATGGGCATTTACCACCCGAACAGAAACAGACAGAAACAGAATATTAATAATGGGCCTTTACCACCCGAACAGAAACAGACAGAAGCAGAATGCTGAAAATGGGCCTTTACCACCCGAACAGAAACATTCAGATTAATCCCTACGGAAACAGAATGTAGAATTAGGTGTACACTAGTAATTGGGCCTTTACTACCCGAACAGACGGTACCACACAGAAATAGACAGGTGTTGCCACCTAACAGAAACAGACGGTACCAACAGAAACAGACATAACTAAGTGTACCTTAAAACCCTACCCCAAGCGATTGGCTCCCTAAACATAAATACCCTGTGTCGGCCCCACAGTAGGGCGTATCACTCCTTAAAGTGTCAACCAATTGGCACAGACCTATTTCTAGATGTCACGGCGTCTTACATCCACAGAGGCCGGCCGGGATCCATGCACGCACATGACCCGGTTGGAACGCACCATCAACACCCCTCGCCATTATCAGAATGAACCACTTATAATTAGTTCAGTAAGCGTGCCCGGACCCTACCTACTGTTGGGTCAGAGTTTTGATACCAGAAAGGGTTACTGACTAATATGGGTCCCAAACAATAGATGACACAAGTAATTTCCCTCCTAACCTTGTGTCCCCAGACTAACAGATTTCAGATTAACTTGTTCAGACATACAGAATTCAGCTCAACCAGTTCACAGATTAGATAAGTTTTCAGACCAATGGATCAGATATACGGATTTAACAGACTTACAGATTAACCGGATACAGATTAACAGACTTACAGATTAATCGATTACAGATTAACCGACTTACAGATTGTCTAACTTTGTATTGGGCCTACAGATTCATGAAACGGGATTAATAATTTCATCAATCTAGTTGGTTTAACCCTATCCACCCAACACGTTTTAGACATCATATTTATCCCAGATTTTCATTAATTAAATATTAATGCCCAGACCTCTCACATTAGACTGACAATTTGCGGCTACTGGTTAGGCCGGTTGGTTCTGGGCAGGTTTCTACCAAAAACTGAGTCTAACCTCGGGTTTCAAGCACGTTATGGCTAACTTCTCACATTAGAACCTATTGTTTGCGGCCACTGGATGTGCCAGGCGGTTTCGGGCAGAATTACGCCGTAAACTCATTCTAACCTCGAGTTAGCCATGTTTATCTTCGCGGCCAATTAATTAATAATTTACCATTTTTGCCCACGCCTAATATACATGTCAATTATTCATAACTATAGCCAATTCAGATTATGTCAATAACAGACTAAATATATCTACTCAACAGATATAGCAGATAACAGATTTCGCAGATTAGGCGACTTAGCAGATTAAGCAATTTAGCAGATTTAATATCTATCAGATTAGGCATTTTCAACAGACTTAGCAGATGACAGATTTAGCAGATGAACAGATCTAGCAGATTAGGCAATATAGCAAAACTAGCAAATTAGGCAATATAACAGAACTAGCAGATTAGGCAATATAACAGATTTAATCATTCCTTAAAGTTTCATAAACATATCTTGCCTAATTGTAAATTCGGCCTAAGTTTGCATGCTTAAATAGTTGTCATGATTCACAATATGATCATATACCCCACGTTTGCATTGAATTTACATGGCACAGACTATGGTCATAATTTACCATATAACACATGTCCCAATTTAGTTAAACTTGCCTAGTACAAAATATTCACATATAAATTATACCAAATATAGCCATCGTTTTCAATGCACGTCATATATTCAAAAATCTCCCACTTAGGTGTTATTCACATTTAATAGTTATCAAATCTTAATATAAACCTTCACACCTAAGTCATATTCTCTTTTTATCCCAAATCATGAATTGTTATATACAAAATATGCCCAACAATCTAGAACTTTAAATTATAACAGATCTTAATTCAAAATATGCGTTATGTCAAAGTCTTAAGTCATATGTTAACATACAATGATTCCTCTTCTTCCAATTCACAGAATATGCATAGATCTAAATCTAGTTTACAACCTATGTCTTTTTTCTTAAATCAGTCACAGATTCGCCATATCCCATTTATGCCATCATTCATTATTTGTCCCAAAGTTTAACGTTCGTGCGCTAATCTCTTATGAGGTTTGGCATAGGCTCGTGGTAGCCTGGCTATAGAACAGAAAGAAGAAAGAGATGCAGAATAAAATAGATCAGAACATAACAGAACAGACATAACCTCAAATTCAGATTTACAGTTCATGTCACAATCATAATTAACGTTTATAGCGGAAAATAACTGTACTTGCCTTGATTGGATTAAAGAAGAAGAAGAGTTGCAGTTGTTCTCTTTTAATCTTAATCAGTTTTGGAAGAAGATGCTTTAGTCTAGTTCCAGTTCATATTTTAGCAGAGTAGCGATGCCATTTTTATTTTAATTAGAACAGAGGCAGAGCATAGGTAGAATGAAATGGTGTGGAGAGAAAGTGAGGTCTGGCGGTGTTTAAATAGGATTAGGCGGACGAATCTAGACAGAAAACGAGTCTAAATACATCAGAATGCATCAGGTTTAGAAAGTGGGTTTCGGGAGGCAGGTCGACCCCCGGGTCGACACTATGGTCGACCTGGTCCCCCCAAGTCGACACTATGGTCGACCTGGCCCTGGGGAGGTCGACGACCCAGTCGACCACCCAGTCGACCTGGGTCCTAGGCGGGAAATTTCCTGCCCAGCCCGCTTCTGGGTTTGAATTCGAATTTCGAGCTGTTTTCGATTATGAAATTCTCTGAAACTTCTGAGGGCCATATCTCCCTCATACGGACTCCGTTTCTCGAAAACTCGGACTCGTTTCCAAGCAGAATTTCAAGATGAACGCAATGGCGCAACCCGTTTCCCTTTATTCTTATTTTAAAAATTAATTATTCTCTGGTTTGTCACTTATACGATCACAGAAAATACGGGGTGTTACATTCTCCCATCTTAAAGGATTTCGTCCCCGAAATCTTCAAGTTGAGAAGAATGTGTCCTACCATCCAGTCATCCATCTACTCAACCATCATCCACAAGAATCCATTGTCCTTAGAAAACTTCTAATGTTGTATGAACATATGCAAAAGTGTGTGTATATGTTCCTTATCTAATGCAAAGATCAGGCGGTCCACTGATTCAGTTGACCTCCTTAATGCGAACTATGTCAGTGTCATGAGTCCAACATTTATGCAATCTTCCTATTTGATACATATTATTTCTAAATGTGTGCGCAATAATTCATCCAAATGCAACATCCATGTGATGAGTCAACCATTTTGCATCCACAAAAATTGAAAATGCTCACACATCCATATGCAGTATGAGAGTGTTTTCGAGCCGATCTAGTGCCTAGTGTGTGTATATGCATCCACGAGCAATCACTAGCAACCACTTGCATCCACTTGCAACCATCAAACATAACATGTCTCAAACACATGTTTACATCCATAGGATTCCTATCTATAGGTCGAAGCCTCGATCGATAGGATACAGTCAAATGATGGAAGCGAAAACAGAAACTTGGTTTCCATTAGACCCTGGTTGAGAGACAAATTCCCTAAGTATCCGCCCCGAAGACCGAGATCAACATCATATTGATGCCCAGAGGATTACCCTCTTTAGACAATGTCAAAACTGGAAATCTTAACCTTTTCAGAAATATCCAGATGCTTACAGACTACTAGTACAGATCAGATTATCGAATGATTCTTAGAAAACTAAGCATGATAAAACCCAGAATGTATGCGTACTTCTTGACGCCTAACACAGATATCTCTCAAACCCCAATCTATCATATGCAGATGAGTCATAACCCTTATGGGTATGAGCCTACAGTGGAATCAGAAACAATACTAGTATTAAAGTGCAGTGTATCGGTTACAGAATCAAAATGCCAGAATCAGAAAGAGTTTTAACTCAACAATCGGATAAAGAAATTAAACCTCCTACAGAAAGTTTTCCTATTTCTATCCTATCCACTAGCCTCGAGAGTGTTTCCCTGCCTTCCAGAAGTTGGTCCTGCCCTCTGCCCTTGCCCTCGTTTCTTCGGACAGCCCCTAGTGAAGTGCCCCATCTCACCACAGTTGAAGCAAGTGCCCTTTCTTTTTCTGCAATCCTTGTTCAGATGAGTTGGGCTTCCACAAGTAAAGCACTTTTTCTCCTTCTTATCTTCAGACTTTTCACCCTTCTTTTGTGTTTCCTTTTTGGGCCATGCTTTCTTGTTCTGTGGCTCTTCCTTCTTTGCCTCTTCTTTCTTTTCGTTGTCTTCCTCGTGCAGTAGTTCCATATCCACCAATCTCTCGTAAGTCGCTCCCATGGGTACATGAGTCATGGCTAAGCTGTGCAGTGGATCGTTCAATCCTTTAACAAAGCGGAGAGCCTTTTTATGCTGGGTGTTGACTAAATCTAGTCCGAATCTAGCCAGTTGGTTGAACTGATTGACGTATTCCCTGACCGTCATACTTCCTTGCTCAAGAGATAAGAACTTTTCTAGTTGTAGACTTCGTTCAGCTTGCGAGAGGAATTTCGTCTCAAACCTTGTTCGGAAATACATCCATGTTTCAACCGGCCTCTCGGCGTTAGTGATTTCCCACCAGTAGGAAACTTCGTCCTTGAGCAACCATACCGCCAATTGTACCTTCTGCCTATCGTCCACCTCGAAGATAACGAACAGATCCTCAGTTTCCTTAAGCCAGTTCCTCGCTTCTACGAATGATTCAGTTCCCTTGAAATCCTTTCCACCCATGGCCCTAAAATCTTTACAGGTCTTTGAGAAAGCAATTTCACGAGGAGGGGGTGGAGGAGGGGGGATCATTTGCTGGACCTGCGGCAGCGGTCCTAGCCTCAGGATACTGATGAAACCAACCGGGTACATGAACACCCTCTGGTATCTCAGATGCTTCAGACATGCTGAAACGAAAAAGGAAAGATTCAATACAAAAAGGACTGAAGGAAAGATATATGGCTCTTGGGGATTATGTTTTTTAAAACAAACTTTATTTTTGAAAATACTTCCTTTTAAAACCTTTTTGAAAATAGTTTTCAAAAATTTTACCTAGTCTGGTAACCTTCAGCTCTGATACCAAGTGTAACACCCCACCTCCATTAAGGTCACTCACAAAGGGAATGCCTTAACTTTGGTGGAGCGTTTTAGTAGACAGAACAGAAAATTTCAAGACAGATAAACAATACTATAACTTTATTACAGCGGAAAACAGAAATCAGTTTGGTTACGTCTTTACCAAAAACTCAAGTACATAAATATTAGTCCTGTTCAGAAAATCATCGGAGTACAAAAATTTAAACTCATAATCCCCATAGAACAGAAGCTGTAAAGAGCCAAGCCATACTTTAAGCACTTCAAGCAAAAGGAATCGAGATCAAGCTGAAGTATTCCCTCCTGGGAAAACCTGGGGTGAAACGGAAGAAAAAGGGGCTAAAACAAGCAAGGTCAGACATAAAGTCTGGCAAGTCCAGTGACTTTCAGCATATGAACATATAATAATAATAATGACATGAAAATAAAACTGGATGCGAGATAACAGTAACAGGAGTAGCAGATACAGAAAAAGAACAGAATGATGTAAGCTTTTGCTTTTCACTTCTCTGCACTAATACTAGTATAACAGGATTAGGTGTCACCCTAATGTCTAAACTGAAGCAGAAACATGAACAAAATAATTTCCATAGAAACAAAAAGCTAATAATGAGCCTTTACCACCCGAACAGAAATAGACAGAAGTAGAATGCTGATAATGGGCCTTTACCACCCGAATAGAAACAGACAGAAACAGAATATTAATAATGGGCCTTTACCACCCGAACAGAAACAGACAGAAGCAGAATGCTGATAATGGGCCTTTACCAGCCGAACAGAAACAGTCAGATTAATCCCTACGGAAACAGAATGTAGTATTAGGTATACACTAGTAATTGGGCCTTTACCACCCGAACAGACGGTACCACGCAGAAACAGACGGGTGTTGCCACCCAACAAAAACAGACAGAACTAAGTGTACCCTAAAACCCTACCCCAAACGATTGGCTCCCTAAACATAAATACCATGTGTCGGCCCCACAGTAGGGTGTATCACTCCCTAAAGTGACAACCAATTGGCACAGACCTATTTACAGATGTCACGGCGTCTTACATCCACAGAGGCAGGCCGGGATCCATGCACGCACATGACCCGGTTGGAACGCACCATCAACACCCCTCGCCATTATAAGAATGAACCACTTATAATTAGTTCAGTAAGTGTGCCCGGACCCTACCTACTGTTGGGTCAGAGTTTTGATACCAGAAAGGGTTACTGACTAATATGGGTCCCAAACAACAGATGACACAAGTAATTTCCCTCCTAACCTTGTGTCCCCAGACCAACAGATTTCAGATTAACTTGTTTATAAGTTCAGACATACAGAATTCAGATCAACCAGTTCACAGATTAGATAAGTTTTCAGACCAACGGATCAGATATACGGATTTAACAGACTTACAGATTAACCGGTTACAGATTAACAGACTTACAGATTAACTGATTACAGATTAACAGACTTACAAATTGTCTAACTTTGTATTGGGCCTACAGATTCATGAAATGGGTTTATTAATTTCATCAGTCTAGATGGTTTAACCCTATCCACCCAACACGTTTGAGACATCATATTTATCCCAGATTTTCATTAACTAAATATTAATGCCCAGACCACTCACATTAGACTGACAGTTTGCGGCTACTGGTTTGGCCGGTTGGTTCCGGGCAGGTTTCTGCCACAAACTGAGTCTAACCTCGGGTTTCAAGCACGTTATGGCTAACTTCTCACATTAGAACCTATTGTTTGCGGCCACTGGATGTGCCGGGCGGTTCCGGGCAGAATTACGCCGCAAACTCATTCTAACCTCGAGTTAGCCATGTTTATCTTTGCGACCAATTAATTAATAATTTACCATTTTTGCCCACGCCTAATATACATGTCAATTATTCATAACTATAGCCCATTCATATTATGTCAATAACAGACTAAATATATCTACTCAACAGATATAGCAGATAACAGATTTCGCAGATTAGGCGACTTAGCAGATTAAGCAATTTAGCAGATTTAATATATATCAGATTAGGCATTTTCAGCAGACTAAGCAGATGACAGATTTAGCAGATGAACAGATCTAGCAGATTAGGCAATATAACAGAACTAGCAAATTAGGCAATATAACAGAACTAGCAGATTAGGCAATATAACAGATTTAATCATTCCTTAAAGTTTCATAAACATATCTTGCCTTATTGTAAATTTGGCCTAAGTTTGCATGCCTAAATAGTTGTCATGATTCACAATATGATCATATACCCCACGTTTGCATTGAATTTACATGGCATAGACTATGGTCATAATTTACTATATAACACATGTCCCAATTTAGTTAAACTTGCCTAGTACAAAATATTCACATATAAATTATACCAAATATAGCCATTGTTTTCAATGCACGTCATATATTAAAAAATCTCCCACTTAGGTGTTATTCACATTTAATAGTTATCAAATCTTAATATAAACCTTCACACCTAAGTCATATTCTCTTTTTATCCCAAATCATGAATTGTTATATAAACAATATGCCCAACAATCTAAAACTTTAAATTATAACAGATCTTAATTCAAAATATGCGTTATGTCAAAGTCTCAAGTCATATGTTAACATACAATGATTCCTCTTCTTCCAATTCATAGAATATGCATAGATCTAAATCTAGTTTATAACCTATGTCTTTTTTCTTAAATCAGTCACAGATTAGCCATATCCCATTTATGCCATCATTCATTATTTGTCCCAAAGTTTAACGTTCGTGCGTTAATCTCTTATGAGGTTTGGCGCAGGCTCATGGTAGCCTGGCTATAGAACAGAAAGAAGAAAGAGATGAAGAATAAAATAGATCAGAACAGAACAGAACAGACATAACCTCAAATTCAGATTTACAGTTCATGTCACAATCATAATTAACGTTTATAGCGGAAAATAACTGTACTTGCCTTGATTGGATTAAAGAATAAGAAGAGTTGCAGTTGTTCTCTTTTAATCTTAATCAGTTTTGGAAGAAGATGCTTTAGTCCTAGTTCCAGTTCATATTTCAGCAGAGTAGCGATGCCATTTTCATTTTAATTAGAACAGAGGCAGAGCATAGGTAGAATGAAATGGTGTGGAGAGAAAGTGAGGTCTGGGGGTGTTTAAATAGGATTAGGCGGACGAATCTAGGCAGAAAACGAGTCTAAATACATCAGAATGCATCAGGTTCAGAAAGTGGGTTTCGGGAGGCAGGTCGACCCCCAGGTCGACACTGTGGTCGACCTGGTCCCCCCAGGTCGACAATATGGTCGACCTAGCCCTGGGGAGGTCGACTACCCAGTCGACCACCCAGTCGACCTGGGTCCTGGGCGGGAAATTTCCCGCCCAGCCCGCTTCTGGGTTTGAATTCGAATTTCGAGCTGTTTTCAATTCTGAAATTCTCTGAAACTTCGGAGGGCCATATCTCCCTCATACGGACTCCATTTCTTGAAAACTCGGACTCGTTTCCAAGCAGAATTTCGAGATGAATGCAATGACGCAACCCGTTTCCCTTGATTCTTATTTTAAAAATTAATTATTCTCTGGTTTGTCACTTATACGATCACAGAAAATACGGGGTGTTACATATATTCTCTCTCTTAATCTAAACTTATACTTCTAGTCTATATTCATCACTATTTTGATTTCTATTATTATTTTGATGATAATAAAAGGGGGAGAATGGTCAAGATTTTGATTGATGAGTATTTAGTTCAGGAACATTTTAAGATTGGAAATTAAATATCTAGAGGGAGAATGGTCAATTAAATTTCACTATTCATATTTTCCACATATATTGGGAGAGTTCAGTTGTAGGGGGCACAAACAAATAGGGGGAGTAATATATTTCACGTTCAGACACATTCAAAATCTTGTATATGTTTGTCATCATCAAAAGGGGGAGATTGTTGGGTACAACAATGTGTTGTATGATTTTTGTTTGATGATAACAAACATATAATATTATTTAAATGTGTTTGTAACTGTGCTATTTTATATTTCATTTCATGGAAATAAATATTTATTGAATAGCATACTATTATACGTAGTTTACAGTATATTTATTCAATTAAATATTTTATTTCAAAATCTGAAATAGTACAGCATTATAACTCCAATATTGTATATTCACAGTTATAATATTTTACATGGAATTGTACTAACTGAATTAATTTGAATATGATAGACAAATTGATTTGAACACAGTAAAATTATATTTTATTTCAATCAAATTTGTTTATTACAAATATCAGTACAATTTTATCATTTTATACATCTGTCCCCCACTACAACTCTCATCACCCTAGTATACATTCACTGCCTCACTACAGTTACACTCGTTCACTCATATACAGACTCATACAGTTTTTTTTATAGACACGTATACTTGTCTTCTTGTGCTCCAATCCATTCCATTCATCTCCATGCCTATCATAAAAACACACACGCAGTAAACTGGAATAAGAATAAAATTAAATACAAGAAAATAAAATTTTATTTGCCTTAGAATTACGGTGTGTTTCTCATTATTTTTTTGACTTGGTCTGATATATATATTAAGTGCTAACATCTGTTTCAGTGTACAGAAAAGAAACCAGTATTGCAACTGAGGAGCAGCCTCGTGGACCAACTCAACTCAGTGCATGTATCAAATCAAGGCAATATCTTTTTATATCAGATTTTGATAAAGTAAAAAAATTCAAGGAAAAATTCAAGTGCATCATTTGTTCGACATAAAGCAATGATAAAACAACAAAGTGATAGCATGGAAGTTTCAGATTAAATAATGGTTCGACACAAAATAAAAATGGTACAGCAAATAGGTTCAACTGCAAATGAAAAAAAAAAAGCCACAGCAAAAAAAAGCTCATTGATAACATATATTAAAATAGAACAATAATGTGCAACAGGAATTTCAGCACAAAATGATGTTTTGGTCAAGACACAATGTACATGAACATGGACTGCTACAACGTTCAAGATAACAAATAACAAAATGTTATTGATCCTTTCTTTCAGTTTTTTTATATTTATTTAAAAGAAAAGGGAAGTCAAACTTACTTGTCTTAAATACACATTATTAATACACCATTTAACACTTAGTTTATGCTTAATTAAACATTCGTTAATTATTTAAGTATGTGCTTCAAACATATCAAAGTACTTACAACTTTCACACAATCAAAAAGCCAATCTTTTGAAAAATTCTTTCGGTCATGCCTTTTGTTTTCATTTGAACTATCTACAAATGTAAGAATTAAAAATGATGTTCATATCATTTAGCATAATTTTAAAATCCATTATTTTGAATAATTAAAAACTCTAGGTTATTACAAATCTAAATGCAAATCTTCGACTGGAACTCCCCATAGCAGATCCAAAAATTCAATTGTAACTAGGTTTCGACCATCTTTAGTCTCCCAGATTCTTTATATGTCATCCACTTGCTCTTTCAAACGATCTCCAAAAGCAACCTAGGTGGATGCCTTTGGAACAACATAGGAAGGTCCAACAATGGTGGATTTTCCCTTCTTCACCGTCTTAGCAAGATTGGTTGGTAAATCTCGAAATATCAAAGTAGGACTCCAAACTTTGATGGAAAACGAAGGGAAAAGGTTGAGCTTTTCTTGACCTCTAAGTGAAAGCACTAGAATGTTGATGTTCAAAAGTTGGCGCAACACCCAAAGAGTTTCAAGATAATGAAAAAAAATCAAAAATGAGGATTATATGTAGAGAAAATGCAAGAAAATGGCGACACGGTGTTTGTAGTGGTTCATTTTGTGAGAATCTACATCCACTTTGAAGTTTTACCATTTTATTCATGGATTTCTCAAGTTTAAAAAGCAGGATTGGTATTTTTCCGAAGCTTACAAGAGCAATGGCGGAACAAATGCCAAAAGAGCTAAAGAAGATCCCAAAAATCTCCCTAGTGCCAAAAGATCCAAACAACCCATTCTGCATGCTGGGGCTATTTATAGGTGAGCATTAGAGGGAAGGATGGTGGATGCGTAGGAAGGAGCCCATAAAGTGGCCCAAAGCCCAAGAAAACTCTTGGGTGGGGTCGGCACCGAGATCTATTGCCTTAGTGAGTATTTTCAACTTTGGGCATAATGGCATCCTTCTCCTTGCTTTGCTCCACTTCTTGTTGAAATCTCGTTGGAAGTTACTTTGTGGACCAGGAAGTACGAAGGCTTGAACTTTAATGTGAGTCGGTGAAGTCTTGGAAGTTACATCGACCTCGTTACACTGACCCCCCAAAGGTCCCATGATTTGTACTGATCCCAAGTGCATCCGTGATCCATACCGATCCTTCAACACTTGGTGGTTTACCATTGATTCTGGAGTTACACCAACCCCTGAAGGGGTCGTGTTTCCTACTGATCCCCGATGATTTGGAGAGATTCCTAAGAAGTGGGGATTCATACTGATCCCTAATGCCTAAGACTTATCTGTTGAGCTGTTTGGAGTGTGGGGATTTATAATGCTCATGTGGGTTTTATATTGATCCTCAAACACTTAGGCGTATGAGAGCTATTCTGATAAGCTGGGACGACCGTACTTGCACGACTCCATTTGGGTCTAACTTCCGGGTGTTAGAATGACACTTCTGAGTCGTTTATCCATGCGATGGTTGAGTCATGTCGTCCTGGATTGCTTCTAATAGCCGGGCCAAAAGGCTGGTTAACATGTTTTATACATAATTGTAATTGATAAGAACATCTTATGGTTAGTTTATATATATGCGAAGTTTTATCGATTATTTAGTTTTCATTTTGAACATTTTTATCCTTGTAGTTAGCTCTAAAATTCACGTTATTGTACGACGATCTTGCTTTGATAATTGCAAAATAATGACATGTAATATTTATTTGAATTATGGGTTGGGCATGCTTTAATAATATGTTAAAAGTAAGAATATTTATAAACTAATTTTTTTTAGCGTAATTTGTGTGTTCGCATTGCAATATTATAACATATGAATCTATCTTTTAAATGTACTTGAAGTTAAATTTATGTTCTGTAATGTATGATTTACTTTTTAAAGATAAGCTGGTTAGAAATTAAAAGATATACTATTATTGATGTGTACATTTTGTGTTGTGTAATTTAAATATCTTTATAACTAAATTAAAAATATATCATATTATCTCATACATATGAATATGGCATATGTTGAAGTTTCGTATTTTTAAAATTTATTAGATGGATCAATGAATATTACTTAATCAATTTATTTAAGTAGTTTAAATTGATGCTTATATAATTAGTTAAATACATTGACATGGATGTAAAATATTAGTACATGATTGAAAAGAGTTTCTAAGTAATTGTAAGACGTATGAAATTTATACAGTTAAGATTAATAAAATTTTACAATACAATATATGATAAACGCGTTCTGTAAATAAATTATAAAATAAATTTATTGTTTCCATTAAGGTGTATTATATATATATATATATATATATATATATATATATATATATATATATATGAGGAGCGCTCAATGACATCTCAAACAATGCAACACCCCAAAAGCCCTCTGATTTCCAACGCAAGTTCCCCCTTACTCTCCTTCCACTCACTCTCTCTCCTTCCAATAAGGGGAAATTATGGTGGAAGGAGAGAGAGAGGGAGAACTTATGGTGGAAATTAGAGGGCTTTTGGGGTGATGCACTATTTGAGATGTCATTGAACGCTCCTCATACACACACACATAGAGTGTGTGTGTACGTGTATACGTGTGCATGAGCGAGGATAAGAAACTAACTGCATTAACCAATTTCTTGATGCGATTGTATTTTACATATTGGAATTTTCATTTTTTATGATTTATTAATAAATATCAGTTGACTAAGTTTAACATTTGGTTTAGAGTTAGGATTGTGTAATTAATTTAAATATGTGGGTTTTAATGTAAAATTCTAAGGTCCATGAAATATTTGTAAATAATTATAGATTTGAAAAAAGTATTTGAGTGTAAAACAATGTGAGAAGTTAATAGAATGATTTTGGTGAATATAAACATAAAATAAAAATATACTTGGATCTGAAAAGAACGAAGAAGAATAAAGAAAAGTCCTGTAATGAAAGAGTTTCAAATTATCTTATTTTACTATTATTTAATAGATAAACACTTCCTTTTCATCTATAACTCAGCATACACTTTGAACCGCCCGTAAATTGCAAGTCAAATAAATGATCAAATTTTTCGTTATTAGGATACATCTCTATTTTAACATATTTTATGTCATTGATTAAAAATGCACTAGTACATTCTCATAACTACCACTTTGTTATAAAATGAACATAAAACAGAACAAATAAGGGAGATAGGACATTTCTATTCATTCAAATGTATATTCTTTCTATTACATTGGCTCCTTTATATATAGGCTTTTGGAGCTGATCCTTAGCTTATTCCCATGATGTGGGACTAAACATAGAACTAATAAAAGCATATTCACAACATTCATATATATATATATATATATATATATATATATATATATATATATATTACAATACTCCCCCTTGAATATGCATCTTCAAAAACATGAATGCTCTGCTAACTTGAAGTTGTCCCTTTTAAAACATATATGATGATTGCTCCCCTTTATTATTATCTTGCTTGCATATATCCGTTCAGTCGATACAACTATTTTCTGTTGCCTTCAAAACTCTATCAGGAAAACCCAATGGGAAAAGCCTTGAACGAGAAAAAGAGTACAACGTCTGACATTATGAATATCATATTAAAATGATATTCCTCAAAAGAGTTTGATGCTTCAGGATCAAAACAATGCCTCATTAAAAACCTTTTTATGAAAAACCCTGTGGGAAAAACCATAAACAAGGAAAAGAGTGCAAATTTATTTCCTCTTTAGGTAACATGTTTTACAATGTTACCGTAAGAGTTGATACTTCAGGATCAAGATAATGCCTCATTAAAAACTTTACTGACAAAAACCCAGTTGGAAAAATATTAGTGAAGGAAAAGAGTACATTATAGCATAATTTTATATGCTCCCTCTTATTTATAACTCATTATTCAATTAGTCTGTTGATGTAGTCGACGCATGCCAATTTTGTATATCATCTTCTGCAATGTTGATTTGGAAATTGCCTTTGAGAACGGATCTACCCTCTTTTCTTGAAACTAAATTTGTTTCTCCTCTTTCTTGTTATCCTTTCATACATGTGTGAAGAGAAATTTAGAAGAAATGTGCTCCATCCTATCATACTTGATATAATTCACTTGAATCTGAGCCATCCAAACTGCCTTGTCTTCTTCATAAATAATAGTTTACTGAATCAAAATATGTTTGATACTTCTGGATCAAAATGTTGCCTCGTTAAAACTTTACTAAGAAAAACCCGATGGGAAAAATCTTAGTGAAGGAAAAAGAGTACAATATACAATGTCATATTTACTACGTCAAAAGTTGTATGATTCTTCTGGATCAATGTTATGCCTCGTTAAAACCTTAATAAGAAAAATCCAGTGGGAAAATCTTAAATAAGGAAAAAGAGTACATTATAACTTATTTTTGTATGTTACCTTTGGGTTGATACTTCTGGATCATGACCCATGCCTCATTAAAACCTTACTAAGAAAACCCAGTGGGGAAAAACTTAGTTAACGAAAAAGAGTGCATTATATCATACTTATGGATGCTCCCCCTGATTTAATAATTTTCTCTGAATTCGTATTCTTCTTTCAATAACTCAAATTGCTTACAAATACTTCTTAATGAAAATTTTCTTTTAAAGCTTCATGTGCATTTCCATGCTTCAGGCATGCTTTCTTATTTAAAACACCTCCCTTTTGTGATTTGTATGATACTAATATTCATTTATGAATACACTTCAGGTGCTTATAATTTTCTGTTTCAATCGGGCTTGAATATTGCAATACACATTTGATGAGTGTGACAACTTTCATTACAACAACACTAAGCAGGAAGTAATCTACTCATCTTGAAGTATATCAAGAGATTTTCATTACAACAATACTTAGAAGAATGCTGTAATCTATCGGACATGTTCTTTGTATTCTTTATGTTCTTCAGGAACTTATATATTATAATAATTTTTGCATATCGCAACTACCACTTCAATGGATATAAAGATTTCACTACAACAATTCTTGAAAGCAAGAAGTGATCCACTCATCATGAATTATTTTAAGATTTTCATCACAACAATACTTAAAGAATGTTGTAATCTACATTTCTTGGTCTTTATCATTACCAAAGTTATTCAAATTCTTCTGAAATTTGTATACTTTCATCGTTTATACCTTCACGGTATTATAAACGGTTTAAACACTTTCACCACTTCAATCAATTCAATTATATCTTAAAATACAATGCTCATGACACTTAACATGTTGTTGACACTCTATGGTGCTTCAGTAACTTCCGTGTGATTTTGTCATTATATATATTTCTATTTTTATCTTATGAACTACAGGTTCATATCTTATGGACTACAGGTCCATCTTATTTAGGAGAATTTCATGATGGCCAAACATGTTTCTCTCTAATATGCGATTTTAATCCATTTATAAATGTAAGCGATTTATTGTTTATTAATTTATCATCGATGATTATTTCTTGTCAGTTCTATACATAATTTATTGAGATCTTAAAACTTATCATGCTTGAGTACCTAAACCACTTCTGGGGTTATTTTGACAATCATGTCATGGGTTCCTTTCAAAGCACCTTTTGTGTTTCTTCAGGAACACTCACCTCCTTTATTTTGCATCTTTATGACTTACTCCAAAGATATTTTGAACTGACTTTTATACCACATTTTCAGCTGTGATTTACACCTTCTGATCCTCCGGGGATTCAAATATATATTGGAGAAAGTCGATTAGGGACATAATTGATAATTTATGCAAGTTACTTAATACTTTGCATAATTCTATATGTTAACAAATATTTAACATCGAGGATTCCTTTATCCTCCCCCTCAATGTTGACAAACATTGTCACTTTAAATAATAAACCTACTTTGGATTCATTTTTGATCCATTATAGCATCATAGCTAGCAAATACATTAGATGTATTTCAATTGTCGGAGGATAATGTTCTTATTAGTTGATAAGATGCATTCATATTTCATTGCTTATTCCCTTTGATTGATCTGATGACTTGGAGGAATTTTCTATCATTTGAATATGAAGATGACTTCAGGTCAATCAATATTGATGTCAATCGACTTTTTGAAATATTAAATAATATATGCATAATTTTTAATATGAGCTCTTGACAACTTTAGGTTGTTAATAAAATTTTCGCATATATGTGTATATAGATGCATCCACGTATTACATATGTAATTGATTTGCATATTTTTTCTCATTTGGGTTACCTATTTTAGAACAAATTGTTCATAAGGTTCCAATCATTATTTTTTTCTTATCAAGCAATGTCATTGCGAATCTTAAAGATCGTATCATAATATCCAAAATATCTGATTTGGAATTGTATTGAACTTTTGGTTCAAATGAAATATATGAACAACTTCAAGTTGTTAATCTATATTGAACTTCTGGTTCAAATAATATATAAACAATTTCAAGTTTGTTAAACTGTATTGAACTTCTGGTTCCAATGTATTGAACTTATGATTCCGCTGTATTGAACTTCTGGTTCCACTGTATTGAACTTCTGGTTCCACTGTGTTGAACTTCTGGTTCAAATAAAATATATAACAACTTCGAGTTGTTAAAATTTATTCTTCAATACAATATGAAAATATAAATATATAAGCAAGATACAGCTCCTTTTGAAAAATTGTGAAATCTTTGGATATCAATTTTATTAATGTCATTATTTCACATAGTTTCAATAAAGCTTCAGGCTTTTAAATTATGAAGTATTTCAAGTTCATTGGTTAAAGAACTTCAAGTTCCTATGCATATATATATATATATATATATATATATATATATATATATATACGTACATATGCATATCAAGTTTATTAATTTATGATGAACTTCTGGTTCTCAATCTTTTAACATACTTCTATTTTAGAAGCTTTTACATTTTTGCTATTGACAAGATTTCAAACTTGTATACTTTATCAAAAATGTTTATATATATATACATATACATAAATATATATATATATATATATATAAATATATAATTCAAGACTTCAGGTCCAAGACTTTGAGTTATACAACTTCTAGTATAAATATTTTCTTTGCACAACTTCAGGTTGTGGTTCTATCCTTTCTTCCATAACATTAGTTATTACTAGCTAAATACATCGAATAATATTACATATGTTTATTATTCTTATTCCAAATACAAACATACATCAATTAACTAACAATAACTAATGCATTCAATGCATTTATGACAATAAGATAATATATTATTATAACAATGCATTCTCTAACATTCAATGCATTTATGACAATAAGGTAATATAATATATTTATCAATCACATAATCAACATTTTGGTTCAAAAATTTACAGATCTGTACATAAAATTCACAACTATAAACAAAAATAAACTACATGTCTCATATTCAAAACTTTTTTTTCCAATATGAATGATTTGAAAGACTTGTAAATTTATACATAAAATTCACAAACATAAAAATTACATATTTTTTGATTCAAATTGTACAACTCATATAAAGATCTTTTAGATCTTTCTTTTTATATTAAAATTGCTTCTTGCCTTTTTAGAAACTGCAGGTTCTAAATTTTCCGTTTAATGACAAAAATTACTTTTGCATTCACTTCCGGTGTGCAAAATTAAGATCAATATTTAGATCTTAACTTAATATGATGTTCATGATGCATATTTTCTTTATAAAATGTTTTCCTAAGAATCAATGAAATATTTCTTCTAGAAATATAATATGTTCTAAAATGACTATAATAAAACTTCAAGTTTTATCATAATTCGTATATTGTTATTATATATTTTTAATTGAAGCAACTTTTGTAGAAAGTGCCATTTTTTCACATATGAGAGTCATTTTACTATTTTTTCAAGAAAATAGTATTTATTATAAATGTAATAATCTCTTCCAATAATAAGTTTCTTCAAGAAATTATGTGTAGCATAAAATTGGAGTATAAGGCTTTTTCCTTCTATTGAAACTTTTTCTTTCATTGATTTTCAAATCCTTTCCTTTTACAGGTCATTTGCTATATGCAAATATTAAATGCAATTATATGCTTTATGCTTTATTTCATGTTTCTCGTTTGAATATGAACTTCAGGTTCCTTGTTTGCATATGAACTTCAGGTTCTTTGTTTGCATATGAACTTCAAGTTCCTTATTTGAAAGAATTTGTATATGAACTTTAGATTATATGAGCTTTAGGTCATTTGCATGTGAACTTCAGGTTCAACGAACTCTTGCTTTGTGTTTGGAAGTATAACCGTCTTCTGGTGGTCATAATGCTCCTTCATGGAGTTCCATAAGTGGAAAGAGTCTTTTTTCAGTTAAATATTCTGATTTTAGATCATCGTGAATATGACATCTTAAAAATATCAAAGCCTTTGTTTTGTCCTTCTGGGACATATTGTTATCATTTTTAATGGTATTCTCTAAGTATTGAGATTGTAAATGGATTTCAGTGTTCGACATTTTTGTGAACTACACAAAAATAATAATTGCAGATGCTTAATTAAACAAAATTCACATATCAGTATACATATTCTATAATTATCAAAACGAATTAACGAACAGATAAAACGATGAAACTGTAGTACTGTTATATCATAAAAAAATGCAGGTCTCGTAAAATGGAATAGGACCGTAGACATGCATGTAATAAATTGAATATATTACGTCACGGGATCATAAAAATATAATCCAAATCTGCAAGTCTTTCTCTATGCATTTATAATGAACTTCTTACAATAATGAAACATTACAAATCGTCAAGGAACCATACACCATGTTATATAACAAAAATAATGACCACATTAATACATATGTTGGCTAACAAGCAGCTTGCTATTTAGATATATGCATACCTATTAGCAATGACTTCTCTATTATTGAAAAGATAAAGTAGAAAATGAAGATGTTATATGTATGGCATTATAAGGTAAAAGATCCACATATAATATTATAAAAACAAATGAATGGATCTTTCTAAAAAAATATTTGGTATAGCATAATACCAGATCAAATATGAATAAGTGGATATCTAAAAACCATTAAATTAAAAATTATTTAGATCTAAAAAGTTTAGATCCATTAAAATAGAATTTAGATCTACAAAAACTGAAAAGAAAAATGATCTAGAAGTATGGCTCACATCTAAGCAGAAGATACACCAAGTTCATATATGTAGATCTATATGATTTCAAAACATTAAAAAAAATATATATATAACTTACATGATAGATCCATAAATATAGATCTGGAATATTTCAAACAATAGCTCTAATAGAGCTTCGTGCTGATAACGTGTTATAAAATGAACACAAAACAGAAGAAATAAGGGAGAGAGGACATTTCTATTCATTCAGATGTTATTCTTTCTATTACATTGGTTCCTTTATATATAGACTTTTGGAGCTGATCTTTAGCTTTTTCTCATGATGTGGGACTAAACATAGAACTAATAAAAGCATATTCACAACATTCACATATATATATATATATATATATATATATATATATATATATATATTACAACACACTTTGTTTTTTTTTTGTTTTTTTTTGTTTAATCAAATTAGAAGTCTAGAATACTAAATTGATATGGATTTGATAATTGAACATTTGTTATCTTTTGTTGGGTTTCTTTTAATGCAAATGTTTGAATATAATAGATGGTTTTTTAACGGCTTCTCTAAAACGATATAGCAATCTACCACAGACCATGTATAAAAAGAAACAAATTCATCTTACTTTAGTATATGAAAAGCTTCTACACACCTTTCTCATATGTAAAAACATTAAATTATTAAACTTAATATAGAATTGAATTGCTTAACCATTGATACTTCTCCAAATGTTTAGATGTGTGAAAAATGGAAATTAGGCTTCCAAAGGTTAAGTTATATCCAAAATCAACTTAGTGAAATAAAACCAAATTAATTCCGCATCAAAATAGATGGTCAAATAGCATCCATCTAACAGTCATGTTGAAGTACTTGTGGCCTTTTACCATCCAACTCATTTCATTGCAGAAATGGATGCAAATTGATCACTTGGGACCATACCAAAAATATTACTACGTCAAACAAAGTTCACGAAAATACCATAGGTCCCCAAGTTGACTTGACCATGAAATGAATTTCTTAGTAAAATTATCAAGGAATCTAAAGTAAAATATTTGTCAAAAATTTCATTTTCCTAGATTTTAACTCCATATAATTATTCAAAAGTTTATCCTTCTAAATAAAATTCCAACGGTGCTGGAAGACCCAAAAGAATTTTTGCCAAAATACACAGATCTACAATTGAAGGACTGAAATAAGGGAATCTCTGAAAATAAGGGAGGAATGCAAACCATACTATTAAATCTTTTTTTAATCACTTTTTGGGCCCTTTTAAACAGATATATTACGAAGATTTGGTTTGATTTAAGTCAAGATATAATAGCAAACTTATTACGTAGATATAACAGGTAACTTATTATGGAAATATAATAGGAAATCTGTTATAGAGATATAACATGAAACTTATTAAAATATATTTTGTGGGATATGATATATTCTACTTTATTGTTTTTCTTATATTTAATTACAAAAACTTGTGTAAGGAAAGATATATAAGGAATAATTATCCACAAAAACGCGGTGCACATATAACGTATCCAAAAATACAAAAGAAAACGTGGGTCCAAATTGTTCAGCAAAAGAATCTATAAAAAACACAGAGCACTGCAGCTTCAGCAGGTTAGCAAGACGCAAACCCATCTTTTTCGCTTTTCCCTTTTTCTTTTCTCCTCTCTTCACTCACTCTACCCAGCCCTAATAATGAAGACTTGAATCAATTTGACAATGTTGGATCTGTAAATCATTAGTTAAAGTATAGGTATACAGTGATCAATTGGTACATGTGAGATGGGAAGTGTGACGTCAGACGAGCCATCATGCGGCGGTTACAGCCCGAGTCCTGACATCAGCGAGTCTGAAGTTTCGTCGGAGTTTTCTATTAGGAGGTTTGATGGAGGTGGTGGAAGGGAAGGCGAGTCGAGTTCAATAGGGTCGACGCCGATGAAGAAGGCTGTTGAAGCGGTTATGAATGCTGATGTTGATTTAGGGTTTTGGGATGGGAAGGCCGAGAAGGGACCGCCTCAATTTGATGGTCTGACGCTCGTTTTATTTGTACTGTGTTTGGATTTATTTTTAACTTGAGTGTTCTGTTTAAATTGTAGATCTACTTTCAAATTGGTCTGGTGTATGTTTGATTTATGATTTTTAGGAGGTATCGGTGGGAAGTCAAAAAATTAAGGATAATGTATGTATGGTCGGACGCTGGTGGGAAATTCACAAGTGAAATTGGAATTCAGTACCACGAGGAACTTCTGTTGCTGTTTAGGCTGGGTTGTTTGCATTTTTATGTATTTTGATTATACCCTCATAGCCGATTTCATTAACCCATAGCACGAGGAATTTATTATGTAAACGAGGGAGTAAAAACAACATATATGAATCTAATTTTACTAGTGGTGTAATGTAAAAATAAGAAAACGGTAATGCAGTGGAAATAGTTGAAAAGTACACATACTTCTCCATAGACGAGCGAGAAACTATATATATATATATATATATATATATATATATATATATATATAATGTATGTATGTAGATATGTATGTATATATGTATATGCGTGTGTTGGGAAGGGGGGGGGGGGGGGCTGTTGGAAAGCAAAATTAGACATAAATTTGGGTACACAAATTGTGGACCACAAGATTTGTTTGTCTTTATATGGAAGGTGGAATTTAGAAAGAAATCTAGTGGTTGAAATTCTTTGGGTTTAATTTTGTGCTCATATAGACTTGCTACACCACTGTCTAGGAGGATGTCATGGTGAACTAACTTTCTGAGATAAGTTATAATTCCAAGCAGTCATTTCCATGTTCGGTCTACTTTTGTAGTTCCTTGACAAGTTTTAAATGAAACATAATTTACTATAGGCAACTTTTCATTTATGCCATTCACAGTTGACAATTTAATAACCACTTTGACTTGATAAATGATGTCATAGAGGTTGAGATGATGAAAGAGAGGTTTGCGAAGCTTCTTCTTGGTGAAGATATGTCTGGTGGAGGAAAAGGTGTTTGCACTGCTCTTGCTGTATCCAATGCCATAACCAATCTCTCTGGTAAATTTGTTATCTATTACACCATTATCTTTAAGTTCAAGCACTAAGTGAAACGTTTGTTGTTGTAGCTAGTGTATTTGGTGAGCTCTGGAGATTGGAACCATTGGCTACCCAGAAGAAGTTGATGTGGTGTCGTGAAATGGAGTGGTTGTTATGTGTTAGTGATTCTATCGTAGAACTCATTCCATCAGTCCAGGATTTTCCTGGTGGTGGAAAATTTGAAGTAATGGTCTCTCGACCTCGCTGTGATCTCCATATGAATTTACCTGCACTTAAAAAGCTTGATGCAATGCTTATCGGTATGCTGGATGGTTTTCAAGATACAGAATTTTGGTATGTTGATAGAGGTATTTTGGTGGCAGAGTCTGATGTAGATGGAAGTCAGTCCTACACATCTTCAAGGCCTTCGTTGAGACAGGAAGAGAAGTGGTGGCTTCCATGTCCGAGGGTCCCACCAAATGGATTATCCGTGGAGGGGAGACGGAGGTTACAGCAGTGTAGGGATTGCGCAAATCAGATACTAAAGGCGGCGATGGCAATCAATAGTGGGGTGCTTGCTGAAATGGAAACCCCGGATGCATATTTGGAAACTTTGCCTAAGGTGTGTATGTTGAATGTGGATTTCTTTTATTAGCTGTTCATTGATGTAGCATCTTTTGTTTGCGGTATTGGATTGACTTTTTTTGTCATATGCTTTGCACTTGTATGTGCATGTAATTTTTTTTGTCGCCATATGCATATTTGAGTATTGGTTAGAAATAAGGTTTTTATTATTAGTTTTAATTAAAAAAACTGAAATGAAAATTGAACAATATTTTCTTAGACATTCAGACTTTCCTGGTTCTAAATTCATTTGTTTCCTTAAAAAAGCAAACTTAAGTTCTTACAAAAATATTTACAGTTTTTTAAAAAGCTTAAACTAGTTGAAAAACAAACTTATAACATATATAGGATCAAAACGGAAGTAAGAAAAAAAAAAGTCAAACATTTAAGGAATTTTATAGGCTCAAACTGTATAATTCTTTTAAAAAGTAGTTGTTAAAAAAGTTGAAATAGTTCATAATTTTAAGTATTTAAACAGTCAAGTTAGATAATCTGTGAAAATTCAAAATATAATAAAAAATCAATTCAATTATATGTACTTGTAACATAAATGAAAATCATTACAAAAATGATTTTATCATCAATCAACCATGAGGTGGAACAAGAAATTAAATTTTGATTTTAGAAGGTATTAAAAATTGGAGTATCAAATTTTAATAATTTAATTTATTTTAATAACTTCTAATTATAAAATGTTTTCCTTTTGAATATGATTTAAATTTAGAGTTTTCTGAAAACGCGTTGTACGTAAATTGAATTGTATAAATAATATTCATGCATTTGTATCAGATTTTTCTCTTAAATTTCTCCGGAAATTTAATTAGGTATTTGACCTTATCCTTCATTGACAGTTTTTCTTTTCCTGAATGATAGCTTATTCTGATTTGTCAGTTTAATTTTCATAATAGAAAGTGAGAACGGTGGGAGAGAACCGGAAGTTGGTTATAACTTAAGAAACAAAATTTATCCACGATAACAAGTAAGAATAGTTTTGAAAGATATTACAGTGGAAAAATGCTGCATCAAAGTTATCACAACTATAATTAGATAGATATATAGTATCTGTGTAAATCGAAGGGTTTATGTGTTACAATCAGAATTTAACTGTGCCTCTTACACTTCTAAAGGTTTATGCGTCTACTCCGTTTGGGCTATATGATGCATTCTTTCATGCTTATTGCATAAAGAAGTATCGCTTTCCAATAGTATGAACATCATATGTAGCAAATAATGCCACATCTATCAGTATGTGCTCTAGAATGTTCAAGGCGAAAGTATAACACTCCCGCACTCATCACAATTTTTACGTGTATTAGGATAGTGTGTATGATAAACCTAGTACAACCGCACGATGGTGGGAAAACCAACCGTTTGGTGTTAAAAATCAAAAAATAATACATGCTTAGCAATTTTTTGTTGTTTTTAGTTAAACACATAATAATAATATGCTAAAGGAATTGTACTATCAAAACATAAAAAATATACAATAGAAAACATGTTAGTGTGAAGAAAACAACAAGGTGTATTAATTTAGTTTCAAAATTTTGAGAAAAAAAGATGAAGGATTTGATTTAAAAAACTCTAAAAGCTAACAGTATAATGCACCTTTTCTACTCTTTTAAATGAAAAATAAATAAAAATAACAATTTAGTGCATATATGAGTGCATGCTCCACATGATATGACATAGACCAAAACCATACAGTATAGCTTCACCTTCGTATTCATTCCTTCCTACAGCTGTATGGATGCAAATGAGCTTAGCATGAAAATCATAGACATGAAGAGATATATCATTAGCATGGAGATGTAGACATATTAAAGTTAGACATAGAATTGTTTCATAAATTGTAAGTTCTTTTAATCAGTTATATAATCATCAATAATGATGTGCAACATCGTATTGAATTTTTCTCAGTAAATTTGTAAAGTGGAGATCAACATTGCACATAACAAGATATTTTATTAAACTCCATTATAACTTTGGTATTAAAATGAAGATAGGATCACATGATTCTTGATAAATGCTTGTCAAGTGACTTCAAATTCCACCCTTCCAAGAGTTTCCATGGCCATGATACGTTTGAGACGATACCTGTAAGGTGATATCCGTAAGAACCAAAAGCTATAGCTTATAACATGCATTTTCATCAACTGTATAAACGTGCCCCATAGAAATATTATATTTCGTTCGAAGAAGAAGATGACGATTCTAATTTATCCTTTCATGGTATCATAATACAAAAAGGCATTGGTATTTCTTTTTTTAGTTCCAAACCTTATGATTTTGAGAACTTAAAGTTTCATATTCTTTTATTTAAGCCAAGTGCTTAAATTATCCCCTTTTTTGATATTCAGATCATGTATTTGCATTAAGCATAATGCATGTGCGAATGGGTGTTTAATGTCCACTTTGGATCTACATACCTTCTTATTTGAATCGATACAAATTTTGTGGTATCTATTTCATGCATTCTATTCAAAATCATCACCATTAAAAGAACACACATAAAAAAACAGACTAAATTCTAATAATAATTATTACTATAAAATAGTAGAAACACCCAAAATAAAGACAACTATACTATAGTGTATGTAGTAACAGACAGAAACGATTATTGATCAACAAGCTACGATGATAAACTCTTCTCTTACAGCCAGACAGATCAGAAATTAAGCGTCCAACATATTAAAATGGATTAATGTTAATAAAATGCAATGCAATGCAAGCAACAATAATAAACTCTTCTCTACAGCCTAGCTTTATCTTTTGGTACCATGTTAATAAAATGCAATGCAGTGTCCAATATAGCAGTTAATAAAAAACTGAAAATTAAATTGCTGCTACTATAAAAACTAAGATTATGAACACACAATAGTTAATAAAGACTGGACTATATGTTAATAAAAAACACGAGCTTATTACAGATTAAAATAGATTAAGGTTAGGCTCTCCAGCACCGAAAGCACATGCATATTAAAATCAGTAATTTGCTAATTTTGAGTCAGCAATTTGATGTTTCAGTCACAAGAAAAGAGACGAAGACAATAATTTCCCTATTTAAACAATTTGGTATTTCAACCAGAAACAAATTTAAATTTCATATGGATCACGGTTTCAATCCCAAAAATTAACACATTATTACAATCTCTCTTTAAATAGTTTGATTGTAATTGTAGAAATTTTATTTACATTTTCATTAGATTTGAACGAGCAATTGCAATTAGGACACAAACGGGTAGAGCTGTTGTGGGCACAACAGTCGACACGGAGGATTGGCAAGGAGTTAGATGGACCGATGGGAATTTTTTTGCAGTTAGTATGATTTAATAAATAGAACATTCGATTTGGTGATTTAGTTCTGGTGACCTAAATCATAGGGAAATAAATGGATAATCAGGAAGAGTATAATAATTTTGGAAAATTAAACGAACAATCAACAGAATTATTATAAATGCAATGCAAAAATGTGACAAATGAAATAATTTGATATAGGGAAGACGACTTGCAACGGAACACTTCCACGAGAATGCAACATGAACTGCAGAGAAGAAAGAAACCGGGAATTTTATTTGGGCGTTAGGCTTTTTGATTTTGGCTAGCGACAGTAAGCAAACCTGCCTAACGATCGATTTGATTAAATTGCAATCACCAAAATTCCCCTCCGTTTTCCTTTCTTTCCCTTTTCTCGTTTGGGGTGGGGGCGGTGGTGAGGAGGGGGAGGGGGTGGACCTCATGTTTATCTACCTATGAATGATGTTGCACCATCAATATTTCCTGTGCAAACACTCATTGGAATGGTGCTGTGAATATACAAGAAGCAAGTACACTGGATTCCAACTTCAGAGCTTAGATTAAGACACCCAAACAAACATGAGTATTACATGTTGATCATCGTAGAAGGATATTGGGTAGATGATATTGACCAGTAAAATTAATAATATGATTCCAAAATGTACTGAATTTATCTTTATGGATATGTCAAGTGTCAAAAATGTCATCATATGCAACTCAGATGTTCGACATGAACTAGCATGTTGTTATGAAAACTTGCGCCTTTGCGGAAGCGACCAGGATCTTCTTCACCTAATTACTTAAAGATGATTTCTTTGGAAACAAACACAGATATGAAATCACACGCACAAACATAAGATATTCCACCCAACCACCCTCTTTATTGATTCACAAAAACAAATTTTGTTTACACTCACTGGTTCAACAACCAACAATAAACAAATTACAATAATCAATAACTTTATTGAGAAAGGGAAAGAATATCTAGATGACTGACACATTTGTTGGAGAAGGAGAACAATGAAGAACGACAGCAAACCCTTGGATTAATTAATTCGGTCTCAATCCCATACTTTTAATTCAACTCTAGATGCTGCTTTTATAAGAGAATAGAAGACCTAGGCAAATACCCAATTTGCCCCTTCATTACTTGCAGAATAAGTCATAGAAAGACCAAGTCAAAACCGCAGAAAACCCGCTCAGACGTATGATCAATATATGTCAGATGTCTGTCCATGCTCTCGGGTTCCAAACCCTGACAAGTTAGACGTCTGACCCAGCTTGGTCAGACGTCTGTCCACACTCTCGGGTTTCAAAACCCTGTGGGCACAGACGTCTGACCAAGATCCCTCATACGTCTGTGCTGAAACATAGCACAAAACTGCTCCTCCTTTTTTCTGCCCCTCCTCCATCTCCACTATCGCCAAACGCATCCACGCCTCGTCCCCATCAACAATGTGATTTCATGTCACAAATCACAACACATGTAAGGTTTTTTTTGTGTGTGTATATATGTGTGTGTGTGTGCGCGCGCGTGCGTGTACCCTTTTACAATTTTTACTGTAAATGCCTATATATTTATTAGTAGTTGGAGCAAATTTGCAAATTTTTGGCTTGACCACAAAGTTTCAATAATGCCCTCTTTTACAAGTTCTAATCCCAATCATGGCAACGATGAATCTTTGTTTTCTGTTGGAAAGTTTGGAATAATATTAACATCACATGTTTTTATCCGATTGTAGTAATTTTTACAAATCTACAAAATTTCCTTCTGTTTTTCATTTTTGATGATTCTCAGTATCACTGAACCATTATCATTCTTCGTTTACTTCATATCTATACGTCAGCCCTCTTTATTTTGACTTTTGTAAAATGTTAGTCTAACTTTTAAAGAATAGAAATATATTCTTTTTTACATATGAAATAAGCGAAAATTTCATCTGATCATTTTTTTTTTTCACATGGTAATTTTAACAAATAAAAAATCTAATGTTTTTCATTTTTGATTATTCTCAGTGACAATGAACCTTTACATTCTTCGTTTACTTCATATCCAAGTTGAATGCTCTCTTTATTTTGATTTTTGTAAATTGTTTTCAAATTTTTGGAAAAAACAATACTTTGACATTTGAAAATAAAAGACAATTTCATGTAATCATAAGTAATTTCTTTTTTAAATAATACTTTGTATAACATTTAATTATTTTTATATAATACAACTGCAATATTGTGTGCACATGTGTATGTGTTTGTAGTATTAAATCTTTAGTTTGGAATTCTATTTTTTTCATTTCTTGCTATATATTTCTACCAACAATTTCATCCAGAAACTAACAAATACAACATGCAAAAGTTTGATTGCCTGAATCAAGTATTTATTTTGTTTGAAGATAATTTTTACATGAGTGCACATCCTGCATGCCAGTGTACTCACAATTTTGTTGGTAAGATTGGCGTAATTTTAAATCTGATGTTATAAATAATACTTGTTAACTCTAATTGTTTGATTAACATTGTGAGTTGTGTTAGGATATTCTTGGTTAACATTTTCTTTCTTCTCCACCTGTTCATTTTTTTTTATATCTGTGTCATAACTGGAAAAACTAGAGAAACCAATTGGTCAAAAATATTTAATGTGTACCAGCCCATTATATTATGTTTATGTACTAAATTCATTTACATGTTATTACACATATTAAACTGATTATATAATGTTTGCGGTTAGCATGTAAGTTTTAAATTTCAAATTGTAGCATTTGCCTTTTATTCTCGGATAGTATATTGTTTGTGACAATTACTATGTCTCAGGCGGGAAGTTGCGATGTTCCTGCTATTTGTTTTGCCTTTTGTATATGGAGTGTCTGCTACATATATTAATCATTATGTGTTGCAGGTAATGAACATGCGCTTCATGCAGTGATCACTTTAATTTGCATGCACGGAGCACATGCTGCTAGATCTTATGTTTCTTATTATGTATCTGCTACAGAAAATTGATAGTATGTTATCATAATTTCAGTTCACCTCATGGTTATTTCTTTTATTATAGTATTATTACTAAGTAAACAAATCACCTTTTTATGTTTCGTTTGTATTAAAACATGCTTTTATGGAAGAAACAATCTAATTTTTAATTTTTATGGTAGTTTATTCAACATTAGTTTGCTAAATGTTTATTGTTGCACTACCTCCTTATATTGTTAATTTGGTATATGTTCCCTAATCCGTATAATTATCCCAATAATGGAAATTTTTGACAACTTCAATGCAGAACGGAAAATCTTGTTTAGGTGAAATCATCTATCGCTACATAACGGCAGATCAGTTTACCCCTGAGTGTCTCCTTGATTGTTTAGACTTATCATCGGAGCACCACACCCTAGAAATTGCTAATAGAATTGAAGCAGCAATACATGTGTGGAAGCTTAAAAATCGTAAAAGGCACCTACTTCGTTCAAAATCGAAAAAATCATGGGGTGGGAAGGTCAAGGGACTTGTTAGCGACTCAGATAGAACATTATTTTTAGCACAAAGAGCAGAGGGACTTTTGCAGAGCCTACGGATTCGATATCCTGGTCTACCACAGACTCTTCTTGATATGACCAAGATTCAGTATAATAAGGTATTTCTATTACTACAATTATATTTCTTCCCTTCCTCCCCCACAAACCCCCCCCCCCCCCCCCCTTTTTTTTTTCCATAGTCATTATAGGCTTTGTTAAACGCCTTTTAGCTCCGTTCAAAGGATAGTGAAAATAAGGATCCTCCCCTTACTTTTAAACTTCATCTCAATCAACCTTTGTATATAATTGTATTAGCAAAATTTCATTTTTTATTTTCAACAGTTGAAAGTTGAAATCTGCAAAGGTTTTGAGCAATAATCTTTTATGAAATAAAAAAATTAGATCCTTTTTTTTTTATTTGCAGAAAAACTGTGAATAGTTTTTGCAATATGCCTTTGCAGAAAACTGCACTGAATATTTTCACAGATTTGATCATATGTTTTTTCCCCATTTTTTACATCCAGTTTAAATATGTGAAGAGAGAAATGAATTGAAGTTTATGGTATACCTGTTGATTTTCGAAGTTTTTTCATGATGGAATTTTTTTTAAAACAGGGACATGTTTAAATGTTTCACCATGTAAGAAATTTTTACCTATTTTGGAACTTCTAATGGTATTTGTCCGAAGTCCCTGAAGAATCATACTGTAAAAAGACTGCTCTAAGTCGCAACAGTTTTGATTAAACAAAATAAATAATTATTGTTTAAGTTTTCGTAATCTTATTGTACCTGCTATAGATAGTAGAATGCTGTTCCATTAGAGACTTGGAATTCGAATATTTGTACTGACGAATTAATAGTACTAAACTAAACTATTTGTGTAAATGATCATGACAGTAGTAGATCACGCAAATCCCCTTCTATATTTTGGTATTTGAATGTTCTGATTAAGATCTTTTTCTGAAAGTAATGGATGTCATCGCTGCTAGTTGGGACACGTGGGTGTTTCCATATTAGAAATGCTAGTTGGGACATGTGTGGTTCTTTTAACTTGCAACCTTATCTTTGTTGGTGCACGGGTGTGTGGGGGCTTTTTTTTGGGGGGAAGGGGTTGGGGGGGGGGGGGTGTACATGCACGTGCATAATATGTACTTGTATGGTAATCAACACAATGGATTCATTATTATGTACTTTACCCTTGAAATATTATTGGTATACTTCAAATGATGGATTCATAATATGAACAGGATGTGGGACAGTCCATCCTGGAGAGCTATTCAAGAGTAATGGAAAGCCTAGCATTCAACATAATGGCAAGAATCGACGACTTGATCTACGTGGATGACGCGACAAGGAATCATCCAGCTAAAGAACCGCACTCTCTGTTCAACCGAGAAGGATTCGGTGGGCTTCCCGTTCAAAAGAGAATGTCGCCCAGCCCGTTCTCTATTCAGCACACTCCCTATGCATCTCCATTTGCGACTCCAGTGTTTTGCTCTTCCACTCCTGTTTCTGGAAGTCCTAATCGACTGCTGCCTTCTTTGAGCAAAGATGGCTTCTGTCAAAATGTAAAGTTGGATAGACATGTTTGGTCTTATGCTGGAAACTTGAGTGCTGCTAAAGATGCAGGTCATGCTCCTGAAAGAGATTGAATTTTAGAGAATGGAAAACGAAACATAATATATTTTGATATATATTTGAATAGAGGGGAGAAAACGAGTGAGTTTGGTAGCTGTGTATAGTGTTCTTTTTTATTCAAGTTTTGTCCCTAGCTATTCAGTTCGAATGAAAATCATGTCTTAATTCTTATCATCAGAGGTTTTACCTTTATTGTTGAACGGATGTACAATCCACTGTTTATCGATACTGGACTGACCTTTTCTTTTTTTCTTGATTGTTTTAGTATATAATTAGTCAACGGTTGTGAAGTAATACAATGTTTATTGTTGATGTTCGCGTCTTCTATTGTGTATTGTGTGATGTAATAAGATAATCAGGTCTAGTCCAGAGGCAAGACAGCCAAGACATTTGGTATGGAAGGCAGGTGATGCTTTGAAAAAATATGATATATTTTCAGTGGAAGGGCAGCTTGTTTACCAAGTATCGGATGATGCAGTGGTATATTATCCTATCCAATTCTGCTGTGAGGTTGGTTGAGTTCGAGATGCTGGTGTATGCATTTTTCCAGCATCTGAATTTTTTCATTTTATCTCCCTATTTTTCCAACCTTTGCCTAGAGCAACTAGTATGCTGGGGTCGGCGCTGACGGTAACCATGTTACTATGTCCTGGTTTGCTTAGTTGTTCAGCCAGGATGCTCAAATAATACTCCTGTCATATCAACATCTTCTTTAAACCATACCATCATACTAATGTCGCTATGTATAATTGATTCTCCTAATATTTGTGTAAATGGATCTTATTTTGTTAGCGTGAATATATTCCTACGAATGTTCAAATGCTGTAGTTTCTGTTTGCTTACCCCCCAGTTGATAATAAAGGGCCTTTCATTCAATCAAATATTTTCAATCCTCATCTTATACTGGTTGGTCATTACGATTGATTCTGCTAAAAAAATTGTGCAAGTACAGCTTACATGTCTGTATAAACGTACTCCTCCTACCCCGGTTTAGGAGGTTTGAGATCACCTGGACTCAATTCTTCTTGATTCGGTGGTCCCAACCAAAGAAATTATCCTATTTGGGGATGATTAACACTTTGCCCTTCGAATTACACCCGAATTTCAGAGGGTAGAATGCAAAATCCCTCAAATGGAATGATTTCATTGGCGCGGACCACTAGACTATGGAGAATTGAGTCCAGGTGATCCGCACCCGGTTTAGGATGATGGGTTCAAATGTATAACATAGTGTCTATTTATATTACAGTATATTCTATATTTTTATTCTGTGAAAGTACAGACTAACGTAGTGTCATATTGACATGTAGAGTCGAATTATTTTTTATAAATATTTATCATATATTCTTCGCTTAGTTCACATCAAATAAGTCTAACCAACAAATAAAAATATTGGTACATAATAAATTCATTTTAATACTAAAAATACGAAAATAAAGATATGTCAAGACAAATAATTTCAAGGAACAAGTATTGAAATATAGGTGTACTATTTTTTTTTTTTACATCGAGATAAAACAGTAAGTGACAAACATTTTATTTACTAAAATACACACTAAAAGATAATCATAATCTTGATAAGAACAAAAAGGATAATAATTGGATTCACGTGAACATATTCATGTCAACATCTATTTTTTGAATTTTTGATATTTTATCATATTTCGAATACAAAAACTGACGGATTTCGAATTTTTTCGTATACTCGTTAACAACCCTAGTTCCAGAAACAAATTTGAATTTATTACTCAAGACACAGATTTGTATAACTGATTAAGCTAAAATTTGTGAAATCATGGCTTATTTGTTTCTATGAATATACTCCTTTTACCTGAGTTTGCAAGTGGTTGCTTCAAATTTGCAAAAGAGTATTTATATTATTTCAACGTTATCCAGGCTGCAAGACAGTGGAACACGTTTTTCCTTATGCACACCGACTTTAATTCAAATTCATTAAAGAGTGATACAATTTTTAAAAAAAATAAATAAAGAAAATTCTCAAGTCGTCCTGTTGAAAGATAAAGAAAGTTACTTATGTAACAATTAATCATCAAATCTCTGGTTTATCTTGGCTATGCTATCTAAATATTATATCTAGGATGTTATAATTGCATTCTTCATCTTAGACTATTCTATTATGAATGGAAATCTACGAAGATAGACTCAAACGCATTGTAATCGGTAATAGAAAATAATAAAATTTCTATATTCTAAAAAATTCCAAGAATTGTTTCTTCATAAAATATCTTTCTCTACTATTTTCACTATTTCATAACTATTTTCCTTATATTCCTGCTATATATCAGTGGTATAGGAGAATTGTTCGATCACACAATGGCCACTGAAATATCGTCCAACAGTAAAAGAAATTGCTCTTTCTCAAAAAAAAAAATCTCAATTAATGGCAAACACAACTAAACACTAATCTATTTCAAACCTAATTTTCATGAGCGAAAATTATGGCTTCTGGATCATAATATTAAAGACGATTTTTATCTCTCAAGATCTATGCGATATTATGGAAGAATAACTTATTACTTCTGCATACGATTCAACTCTTAATCAAATTAAAAAAAGAGTTGAAAGAAAATAAACAAAAGGATACAAAAGTGCTATTTGGTTTACAAAAGAAGATGACTGACACTATCTTTTCAAGAATAATAGGATCGGTAAGCACAAAGCAAGTATGGAGCATATTACATTATGCGTATCAAGGAAATGTAAAGGTGCATGTCATTATACTTCAAACTTTAAAGCATTAATTTGAATTATTAAAAACTAAAGAATCCAAGACCATAAATGATCACTACTCCAAGATAAAAGAAAAAGTTAATAAAAATAGAGCCTACGAGAAGAGCATTCTCAGCAAAAGAAATATTGAGAAAATTTTAATTTTGATTCCCCACAAATATAATCCGAACTTGACAACGATTGAGTAAACAAATGATCTTTCTCCTTTATTGATAACTAAATCAATGAGCTGTCTAAAAGCTTTCAAGTAAAGATTGAGAAGGCATAATAAAGATTTGATAGAAAATGCCTTTTCAATCAAAATTCAAATTATGAAAGCAAAATAAAGGATAGAAAAATAAATAAAAATGATGGCTGGAAGTCTCAAAACAAAGAAACTTCAAAAAACTTCTCCATGAACAAATAAGATAAATATTATCCATGTGGAATTTGATATATGACAAATCATTTTGAGAGACACTGCTAGCATTGTGGAAAGACACTACGTAAGTACTGTAGAGAATGTAGATATGTGGATAAAAATTGCTTCTACAAAAGAAGCATCAAACAAATTCCGTTGAGGAGACTAATCATAAGCAATGTCAAGATGGTCACGATCAATTTCCCTTTTATCTATTTATTGACCCACCTTTTGAAAAGGCAGTCACATCACAGATTTTCGACAATTGAAATGATAAGGATTTGAAAATAAGTTCAGGAGAGTCCGGATATACTTGGAGTTAAGCATGGAATCACTCGAATGCATGAATATGGAAAGCATGGACATTAGCTTGGTAGGCTCGGTTCGGCCTACTTGGCCTACTTCAATAACACTCCACTTTGGATGGGAATATTCAGATCAGTGAGCTTAGATCGGTGTAGCTGGATAGGAATGGAGGTTCATTTCATTAATTCATATAAGTGTTCCCTGATCGAACAACTTTGGGTCGGCATGCTTAGTTCGAGCAAGCTTTGTTTTGATTATTCTATATGGGAACAGGTCAGCTCGATGAAAGCCTTCTCATTGCACTTATGCTTCAACTTCTTCGGATCGACACATCCCGGTTTTAGGGCTGTCAACGAGTACCTGAAAAATCCGATATCCGTCCGCAGTCATGTCCGAAAATACGGAATATATCCGTTATCCGGGATGCGATACGGATATCCGAAAATCCTTCCAGATACGGATATGGTTATAGTGGTATCCGTATCCGAAAAATATCCGTTTGATTTTCTGATGCGTGTGTGTATGTGTGTGTAGGGGTGTAAACGGGTCGGACCGGACCGGACGGAGGTGTGTCCAAGCTCTGTCCTATAAGAATTCGAACGGACACGGACCGGACATCATATAGCCTCGGACCGAGCCGGACAACGGATTGTCCTGTCCGATATAATAGAAAAACATCATCGGACAGAAAACTAGTGTGTCCAAGCTCTTTCCTATAAGAGAATCGGACGGACACGGACCGGACACCTTATAGCTTCGGACCGAGCCGGACAACGGACTGTCCTGTCCGATATACAGCCCTATGTGTGTGTATATTATATATATAATTTTTAATTTACACCTAAGTTTAAATTAATATATAAATTGCCTTAAAATAGTTAAACTAATTTCAACTATCGGGTTAGTAAAGAATGTTGTATTTGGTATTATGCAACATTTTAAATCATGTACTTGTTTTATTTTGTGGTATGGTTATAATTAAGACATAATTGTGTATATGCTTCGATGATTTATATTTTGTTTTATTTTAGTCTTAAGGTGGTTTATTTCATATCTTAGACACTTTATCTCTTAAAATATTTATTGTATGAAATTTATTCGATCGATGTCTTGCTTGTAATTTTTAGTTATATGTATTCATCTTTTCAAAAAATATTCAATGAACCAAATTCGCATGTGAGCGATGTGTTTGTAAACTTTTATCGTTTTATTTTCAGATATTTTCGGATAACCGCATCCAATGTACATTTTTAAGTTTTGGATACGGATTTTTTTGATTTTTTTGGATATTCGTATTCGCTAAGGCAGATACAGATATTTTCGGATATACGCAGATACAGATATTCTTAAACGTGTATCCGCGGATATCAGATACAGATATGGATTTGGATACAGCACTATCCATATCCATCTACATCCGTTTATAGCCCTATCCGGTTCGATCATGTCGAACCGATGAATATTGAGTCGAGCACAGTGGGGTTAGAAGCCTTATTCTTTAGTCGATATACTTGGTCGACTCATCTTTTAAAGATCGGATCAGGCAGCACGTGGCCCTAAGTCAAACCAGAAGAGGTCTCTTCCGCAAATGGAGGAAGTAGTTAGTACCTCCAACCGACCCGAATCGTATGCCACGTGGCGTACCGATCCGGGCTCGACACTTTCCTATAAATGCTTCAATTTTGGAAAGAACAAGGGACAGATTCTCTGAATCTCTACCGAACCGAGCAAGACCATCGTGTTCAAGAGAAATATCACTTCTTATCTCTACTTATCTTACATTGAATTGGACTGCATTGTAATCTGACAGTACACACAATAGATTATATAGTGGATGTAGGCCTGATTGTCGAACCACTATAAAAATTCTCTTATGTTCTCTTATTTTATTTGCATTATGTGATTAAATTATCTACGATTTGTGGAATTCAGGGGTTGATCGTCTAGGAACCATTTTTGACATCAACACTTTGGTGCTTTCATTGAGAACTGAAGGTTCAGGATTTGGATTCCTTATTTAAGGATTTAATTATGGATAAACCAAAGAGGGAAGATAAAGCATCCTCATGAGCAGAGGGTGTGGGAGATGCGGTAGCTAGGAACGAAGAAATCCAAGTGGTTTCATCTACAGGGGATCCTTCTAACTAGCTTACTTGGGAGGAGATGGATAAGGAGATTAGAGAACTAAGATCGCATATAGAGTAACAAGACGAGATTCTACGCAGACAAGACAAGATTATGAACACCCTACTTTCGAGACTCAATGGATCAGGTGGATCATCCAGACAAGGGGTGATTGCTGGAGGAGTTAATGGCGGTAACAGTTCGGCTAGAAAAGTGGCATAGCTGGAAGCTCCAGTTCGACCCAGTATCAATGTCGAACCATGTAGGATAGGGGAGTAACCTCCTCGGTAATATGTACGACATCACGACACTTCAACTCTTGATGTGTTGAATGTAATACTGGAAACGTTGGTCAAGTGCAAGCCAACATATCTTTGGAAAGAGGTGGCGTTGTTGCACCAAGATTCATTAGAGTTTGGCTCGGTTCGACCATGTCGAGCTGAGAACCGGGGGTATGGATGGATCAAACGGAAGAACTGAGAACAGGCAAAAAAATGTCAATAGGGAGGTCCGTTGGAGTGCAACCTAAACTATATAATCTTGAGTTTCCTTTGAGACGTGAAGGACAAGTTTTTTAACTCATTTCCGACAAAGATTGGCTAGCGAAGCTAAAAAGGCGAGTGATTAGAAGTAGAATACCTAGTCAAGGCCATGAGGACGGGGCTCGGAGCCCTTTCACTGTTAACATTCAAGATGCAAGAGCATCGCCAAAATTCTAGTTACCAGTTTTAACAGGTTATGATGGGAGATCAGATCCCACTACATCTAACACACTATATCAGGCATATGAATGTGCCGGGGCTTCTCCCAAGCTTATGGAAAAACGTTTTTCACTGTTCTTAATTGATTTGGCTGTGCTTTGATTTAGGCAACTAAATAATGGGTCCATTAGCACTTGGAACGAACTCGTAAATAGATTCATGGGGCATTTCTGATTTCATATGGCTCATCCCCAGAAATATGATGACTCTGACGATGATAAAACAAAGGTTAGAGGAAACGATGAGAAGTTTCCTTGAAAGATTTAATGATATAGTTGCTTCGATAGAAAAGACGGAACCATCAATGGTCTTGATGGCAGCCGTAGGTGGAGTGGCCGAAAAGATTGAATTCAAAGAAAGTCTACAAAGGGACTCCCTGAGGGATCTTGATGAGTTTTAATTTGAGGCTGATAGATACTTGCGCCAGGAGGATGCGCAGGAAGAAGATAGGGTTGAAATCAATACGGTAAATAATCAGAAGGCGCTTGAAACTAAAGTGAAACATGATGATAAGAAAAGGAAGATGGGAGATGAGCAAGGAAACTTGAAAAAAGGTTGGAGAGGGCCTAAGTACCCCTCCTATACAAAGCTGAATAAGTCTCTTGAATAGATTTACAGGGAAACAAAGCGGATTATTCCGTATCGAACACTTGCCGCTAGAGATCCCTTTGAAAAGGAAAAGAGGTTTTGGAAGTTATGCCTATTCCATGAGCTGAATGGGCATGATATATCGAAGTGTAGACACATTCAAGATGAAATAAAACAACACGTCAGGAGTGGATTCCTTCCCGATTATATTGAGACGACAGGGCCTGAGTCGTCTGCGGCCTGAAATAGAGGAGATCCTCAATCAACCATTTGTATGGTGATTTTATGATAGGGATGGCGATGGTGAAGCCTGGAGAGACTCTCCCCAATTAAATTTCCCTTCGATTGCACTTTTGCTTAGGCTTTTTTGCTTTGAATTATCCTTAATAGAGAGTTGAATAAATAATATTTTTGCTTCAACTGGGGAAATGAAGTCGGAGACCCCAACCACGAGCTCCTGCCGCTAGATTGCGATTGGAAGAGTTCGTGTGATTAAACTACCAGTCCATTATGCTAGATGGTGATAAGATGGTCTAGTAGGCACTAATCATGGATTCCTTCTACCTGAGGTGAATGCATGAATTCATACGAGAAATTATGGACTCCGTCTGCGGAGAGTAGTAGGCTGGGTTCATATAGATGAGTTTTGTCACTAGAGAGTGATAGGATGAACTTGTGAGCAATCAATTCCATCGCCGGAGAGCGATGGGAAGGATTCGTGACGATGAATTTTGGGTTCCTTCATCGAAGAATGATAGGATGAACTCGTATCGATGAACTATGTGTCTCGCCGCCAGAGAGCGATAGAATAAACTCAAGACGATGAACTATGGGTTCCGTCATCGGAGAGTGATAGGATGAACTCATATCGATGAACCATGAGTCTCATCACCAGAGAGCGATAGGATGGACTCATGACGATGAACTATGAGTCCCATCGCCGGAGAGCGATAGGATGAACTCATATTGATGATCTATGGATTCCTTTGCCGAAGATCGATATGATGAATCCATAACGACAAACTGCGGGTCCCTTCACTGGAGTGTGACTGGCTGGATTTGTATTAACGAGTAGATGATCGACATACAAGAAAGTGACGAGATCACCTAATAGCTATTTAAGTGTGGGTTATACTCGCATTGGATAGGCCCGATGAGGCCGTAGATTTGGATTTCTCTTATTATGATTCGGCGAGATAGTCTGACTTTGTTACGATCCAGTGCGATCGTAGGATTTCTCGGAATTTCGGATTTCTGATTCCTTATAAATATGATCCATAATGATCATGGCTTTCTGTTAATATGGTCCGGAGCGACAATGACCTTGGATTTTTGGTTTGACTTCTATGGGTCTTGGATTATTCAAAACACATTTTCTAGAGAAATATATGTTTTGGGGGGGGGGGGGGCAAAGTGTTGACCCGCCTTTTGGCAAGGCAGTCACATCTTGGATTTCCGATAATTGGAATTATAAGGATTTAAACATAAGTTCAAAAGAGCCCGAGTATACTTGGAGTTAAGCATGGGATCACTCGAATGCATGAATATGGAAAGCATAAACTTTAGCTCGGTAGGGTCGGTTTAGCCAGCTACCACGACACCCCACTTCGTATGGGAATATTCGGATAAGTGAGCTCGGATCAGTGTAGCTGGATAGGCATGGATATTTCATCTCGTTAATTTATATAAGTGTTCCCAGATTGAACAACTTCGGGTCGGCATGCTTAGTTCAAGAAAGCTTTGGTTCGATGATTCTATATGGGAATGGGTCGGCTCGGTGAAAGCCTTCTCGCTGCACTTCTGATTTTACTTCTTTGGATCGACACATCCCGGTTCGATCATGCCGAACTAATGAATATCAAGACAAGCACAGTAGGGTCAGAAGCCCTTTTCTTTAGCCAAGATACTTGGTCCACTTGTAACAACCCACATTTCTTAACGCCACCTATATGAGGATTCCGTTAAGAACTATGAAGTGTATGGGTATAAAGTAACATCACAAAGACTTAAATTCACAAGACAACATATGGAAATCACAGCGGGACTTTAATTTTTTTCTTGAAACAAAATAAAAAGTATTGTTTCATCATAGAACACCAAACTACAGTTGTCTCATGAAAACTACATAGTCAGAGTATCATAATAAAAATCGTCCTCAATACCAAATACAGAAATAAGTAGAACGTGGAACAATACATGTAAAGATAGAGAACAAAACAAATGAGAATGTCCAATGGACTGAGCATGGCCAAAGATCTCACTATATCCATATGCAATTATGTTAGTATCCTAGTTGTCGATCACTAATTAGTGCCTAGTGTGTGTATATGCATCCATTAGAAAAAACTTGCATCCACTTGAATCCATCAAACATAACATGTTTAAACCATGTACTACCATCCATAGGATTTTCTAAGACTCACTAATTCAAATGATAGGATGTAGATAAGGTTCAAATTCAAAACTAAGAAAGGATTGAGAGTGTACTATCAAAAAGGAATGGAAAAGATGCGCGAATCCTCTCTTCTGGTTCCCATGTTGCTTCGTTACCATCGTCTCCCCATTGAACCTTGATGAGTATAATCTCCTTGTTTCTTAACTTATTCATTTTAGAATCCAAAATCCTTGTAGGTACTCATCTAATAGAAGCCTTCTTCTCGACCTCAACCTTCTCTAAAGTGCTTGTCTCTACTACTAATGTAGAATCATGTAGGAATTTCCCCAAATGTGAGACATGAAATATGTCGTGAACCGCTGACCGTCTCTCTGGTAGCCGAACTCTATAAGACATTTGGCTTATTCTCTCTACTATCGGAAATGACCCAACAAACCTCGTTGCTAATTTCCCAGCTGAACCAAACACGCCACGTTCCTAAGGGGAGATACTTTAATGAAAACCATGTCCTCCACGCTGAACTCAAGATCTGATCTTTTTTGTCTGTATAAGATTTATCTCTACCTAGAGCCGCCCTCATCCATTTTTGAATTAAGTCGATCTTGTTTGAGGTTTCTCTGATCATCTCTAGTTTAAGAAGAAGTCTATACGTATTCTCCCACTAATAAGATTGTGATCTGTAGGGTCATCCATACAAAGCTTTGAAAGGTTCCATGCCAATACTCGTCTGGTAACTATTTTTATAAGCAAACTCAACTAAGGGAAGATATTCCTCCCAACTCCCTTTGAAGTCTAAGATGCAAAACCATAATAAATCCTCAAGAATCCGATTTACCCTCTTAGTCTGTCCATTTGTCTGAGGGTGGTATGCAGTATTAAGTCTTAGCTGTGTCCTAAATGCCTCCTGCAGGCTTCTCCAAAACTCGTTAGTGAAAATGGGGTTTCTATCACTAACAATGCTCATGGTAACTCCATGAAGTCGGACAATCTCCCTCAAATATATCGAAGCCAACCTAGTTGCAGTCCTCTTATTTCTGACTAGGATTAAATGAGCGCTCTTGGTTAATCTATCTACGATTACCCAAATGATGGTATTGCCTTTTCTTGACCTCAGCAAACCATCTATGAAATCCATCGAGACGCTCTCCCACTTCTACTCTGGCACATCTAAGTGCAGAAATAATCAACCCGGTTTCCTTTGTTCAGCCTTAACTCTCTGACATGATACACATCTTACAACAAAATCTTCCACGTCTCTCTTCGTCCCTTTCCAATAGAAGACCCTCTTCATATCCGAATACATCTGATCTCCTTCTGGATGAATGGTCATCCTAGAGTGAAAGGCCTTTGATAATACCGCACTCGTCACATCTCCCATGCAGGGTACACATACCCTGCCATCACGACTTAGCTACACTCTCTCATCAACCGAGTATTTGGAAAGATGCCTAGAGGTCTCGCCTCTACTTAGTCTGTCAAAATATTAGTTAGGTGTTGATCATCACGCTGACTGGACCCAATCTATTCTAATAGAGTAGGTTGCACCTCAAGCGATGCTAATAATCCTGGTGCATAATCTGTATATGGTCTGAAATCAAAATATGAGATAAACTCCAAACTCTGCCATTCTACGAACAATGGGCTCAAAGTCATCCTCTGCCTACTCAAAGCATCACATTACTCTTTCCTGGGGTATAAAAAATCTTGAAATCGTAGGATGCCAGAAACTCTATCCAATGCCGATGCCTCAATTTAAGATCCTTTTGCGAAAATAAATACTTGAGAGACATATGATCGGTATACAACTCAAACCTCTCGCCCAACAAGTAGTGCCTCCAAGACTTAAGGGCAAAAACAATAGCTGCTAGATCTAAATCATGGGTAGGATAGTTCTTCTCATGTACCTTTAGTTGTCTACTCCCATAACAAACAACCCTACCCTCTTGCATTAGGACTGCGCCCAATCTTGTATCACAAACATCTGTATACACTTTAAACATATTAAATCTAACTGGAAGAGTCAACATTGGAGCAGTCGTGGGAGCCTTCTTCAATCTCATAAAGGAATCATCGCATCCTACATCCCATAAGAATACCAAGTTCTCCTTAGTAAGGAAGGTAAGCGGAGCTGAAATCCGTGCAAAGTAGTTAATAAATTTTTGATAACCCCGTTAAACCTAGAAATCTCCTCTCCTCAATCACATTCTTTGGGACCTTCCAGTACTGCACAACAACCACTTTAGCAGGATCCACAACTATACGATCTCCCGAAACTACATGCCCTAAGAATCTCACTTCATTACGCCAAAAATGACACTTCGAGAATTTTTCCTTCAATTGATGGGCACAGAGAGTACGGAGAACCTCTGCCAAATGCAACACATATTCATCTTCATCTCTCGAGAATATCAATATGTCATCCATAAACACCACCACAACTTATTTAGGAACTCTCTAAACCCTCGGCCCATCAAATCAGCAAAATATGCCGATGCGTTGGTTAGCCCAAAGGGTATAACCATCCACTCGAAAAATCTATCTGGAGTCCTAAAAGCTGTCTTATCCACACTATAATCTTCAACTCAAAGCTGATGAAACCCAGTCGCCAAATCTAACTGAGATAAAATGGATGCACCCGCTAACTGATCAAACAAATCTCTAATCCGAGGGAGTGGGTGTCGATTCTTCTTCGTGTGCTTGTTTAATTCTCTCTAATCCACACATAGACGGAGAAAGCCATCTGCCTTAGTAGCAAATATGACTGGTGCTCCCCACTCAGATATGATCTGTCTAATAAAACCTTTCTCTAACATCTCACCTACCTGGTTAATCAGCTCTTTCCTTTCCCTTGGAGCCATCTGACGCATAGGCAATGCAACATGCTTAGCAATCTCTATCAAATAAATCCGAAGATCGATTTCTCATCTCGAAGGTAGTCCTCTCACTTCCTTAAATACGTCAGGAAAATCTCTCACCATGGGTACTAAGTCAAGATCATTGATATAAGTATCTAGGGACTCTAAGAAGCTCAACATGACTGACCCTCACGGGTTGTAAGATATCTCGAGGGCCCTGCCATGGTAAGTCATCAATCTCACTACCCTCCTCTCGCAGTCAAGAATGGCACCATACATGGCCAGCCAATCCATCCCTAGATTAATGCCATACCCCGAAAACCCCTGTACATAGGCGTCACAATCGAACTCGACGCCTAATATAGAAAGTCTCAAACTTTTACACATCATAGAAAAATGAGTTGAACCTTCTATAGGGTTTGAAACTACTACTGGATCAGAATCAAGAGATGTAAAAAAGTGCAAACAATCGACTAATGAAGTAGAAATGAATGAATGTGAACAATCAGAATCAAATAAGGTCCTAACTGGAAAGTCATAAAGAGAGATCAAACCCTCAAATCTGACCTTATTGCCCTTATCCTGACCAACACTAGCCTGAGCCGCCTCCAATGCATGCATCTGTACAGATGAACCGGCTGCTTGCCCTTTCTTTTGAGGACACTGCCTACTGTAATGACCCTGATGTCCACAATTAAAGCAGCATCATTTCTTAGCAGTGTTCTTGCAGTCCCTCACAAAATGGTCTGTCATGCCGCATCCATGGAATCTTACATCCTCCTTTATCTGAGCTTTCTCTGGCTTATCATCCTTCTTCTTATTAGCTTTCTTATGCCACCATTTTTTTTTCAACTCTTTCCTTTGCCACCTCAACTTTACATTCCACAAAATCACCTTTCCTTTCATCGTGCATAACCGCCATCTCAACAAGACTCTCAAATGAAGCACCCATCGGAATATGAGTCAAATCAAGTCCTTGTAGAGGTTTATTCAGTCCCTTAGCAATTCTCATAGCCTTCTTATGAGCCGTATTCACCAAATCCATCCTAAACCTAGCAATCTCATTGAACTGATTGACGTATTCCTTCACATAAAGATCACCATATCTCGATCCTAGAAATTTCTCCAATTGTATGCCCTCTTCCGCCTAAGATAGAAAATTTCTTTCAAACCTCTCCGTAAAGTCATTCCAAGTTTCAAAACCATGCTCTGGCTCAACCATCTCCTACTAAAATAAAGCCTCACCTTTCAATTGCCACACACCCAACTGAACTCTCCTCCTATCATCAAGCTCTAAAAGTCCAAATATGCACTCGGTGTTCCTGTTCCAAGTGCGGGCCTCAACAAAAGTCTCTGAATCATGGGAGATCTTGCCACCAACAGAAGTGAAATCCTTGAAATCTTAGAGAAATCAACCATTGGTGGTGGGTTAGAAGGAGCCACCACGGCTGGAACGGGAGCTTGGGAATTCCCTTGCCCTTCGGCAAGTGTCGTAGCTTCTACATACCTACAGAACCAAGTCCGAATGGTGATACCCTCAGGAAAATTGGAAGCCCCAGACATGATGCGAATGGAAAAGGGAGAAGGACTCGGGAACGGAATCAAGGAATATTGTAATTGACTTGAAGGGATATTTTTCAAAAAAAAAACGTTTTATTTTTAAAACACTTTTATTTTAAAGGCCTTTTATTTTGAAAACATAAACTTTATACTGATTTTATAACCTTAGGCTTTGATACCAAATGTAATACCCTATATTTTTTAACGCACTCATACGAGGATCCCATTAAGAATGATATAGGTATAAAGTAACATCATATAAACAAAAATTACAAGACAACATGTGGAAATCACAGCGGAACTTTAAAATTTTTCTTAAAATAAAACAAAAAGTGTCATTTCATAATAGAACACAAAAACCATAGTTGTCTCATGAAAACTACAAAATCGGAGTATCATAATAAAATTCCTCCTCAATTCCAAACATCCAAATAAGTAGAACATGGAACTATACATGTAAATATCGAGAACAAGACAAATGAGAATCTCTAATGGACTTAGCTGCGCCAAAGCTCTCTCAAGAACTAGATTGTCCACCTTGAGAACCTGGGGGAAAAAAGGAAGAAGAGAAAAAGAAAACTAGTCAGACAAAAAGCCTGGTGAGTTCAGTAATTACTAGCATAAGCGATAAAAGAGGAATTTTAGACAAGACAATAATTTGAAGCTCAACACAGTAAATAAGAACAAGAATATACTTATAGGAATATAGTCGATTGTCAAATCATACGATTTTTGCACCATTTTCTACAACTCATAAATTAGAGTATAACCTAATTCTACTCATCGATTGTTGGAGATAGGGATTAAGGATCTTAAGGAAAACTAAACACTAGAGGGGGCGAATAATATTTATGGAATTCGTTAATTTCTTGAAATCTATTTGGATTAAGAAAAAATAGTATGCAGATAATAGATATTAACAAACACAAAATCAATCATAAAAAAAATAAAAAAAAGTAAAAGCAGTAAAAGGAAAGTACACACTAGGATTTGATACTGGTTCAGGATTCCCCTACATCCATTCCTACACAATGCTGGGTTGATGTGAATTTTTATTCGACAAATTCAATTACAATTCTTGATTTCAAGGCTATAAGGATACACCCCAGCTGATTCCAAGTATAGTGAGACTTAGTTGATTTCCAGACCACAACTTTACACCTAATCGATTTCCGGGAATAATCACACCCAATCACTTTATACGGGATAGGAGCACACCCTTCTCTTATCATTTTTTGTAGTATTGACCCAATAGGACTTGATCATGCGATCTTTGATTATGAACAACCTATAACTCTTGAGTAGCACTTGAATTTCAGTGAGAGTTTGATTTATAATTAAAAGAGAAGAAGAATAATGTAATTTCTATTGAAATCTGCAAAGTAAAAGTGTAGAAAGTTAAGAATTAAGAACAATAATGGTGGTATGATTAGAGAAGAAGATGGAAAGTAATAAAAAAAAATCGAATTTTGAAAGTTATTTATAATTTTCCAACAACCTAACCTTTCAGAAAAGGTTTGAATTCAAAAGAGACTTCTTTTCAGATTTTAAAAACTACCTAACGGTTAGTATGTGGACATACACAAAGTATCATGTCGACATATGTTAGTGTAAATTTAAAAAAATGAACTTCAAAACAAAGTAAATAAAGTTTAAAATAAGTTGTGGTGATTCCTAAGTTAAAACAATCCATATTCTATTATATTAAAACATCTTATTCAATGTAAAATATGTTTTAAAACTTGTTAAATAATAATTTAAAAACTAAATATAAAATGGTATAAAGTTTAAATATAAAACTATGAATACATTAAAACTTAATATAAACAAGGAAATTTGAAAGCATAAGTAATTATAATAAAACTAGTATTAAATTAAAACTTAAGATAAAATTTATTAAGCATAAATTTGAAAATAGGAACTAAAAATTAATTTCAGGGTTAAAATATTTCTCAAAACAAAGAAGTATGTATTTATAAATAAGGAAGTAATCATTTGAAAACTAGATTTAAAAACAAGTAAATATTTTTGAAATTATTTGAAAAAGAATTTCAAATAAGAATTAAGTTTAAAATCAGAATTCAGTGCTAACCAGAGTTTTAACAATATATCTTGACACATTTACTTTATAATTCTTGAACTCTTGATTTCTTGATACTCATGAGTCTTGAAACTTGAACTCTTCAACCTTGAAATCTTGATTCTCTGAACTGTACAATCTTCAATAATCAATACACACACACACACACACATATATATATATATTCTAGATAATAGTGTTAGTATATGTTTTATAATCGAAACAAAGTTGAAACAAGGTTATTGTCATCAAAACCATCACCATCACCATTTTAGTCTCTAAAAGTATCCCCCTTGTTGATGATAACAACCTTGGTTATAAAATATTCATACCTGATGTCTTGATTGTCCGGTTACTCCCCCTTACTTCAATATCTTTCTTTAAAAATAACAAAAATAACCAACTTCTCCTTAAACTAAGCCCTATTTTATAATTCTCCACCTTTGTCATCAACAAAAATTATATAATCCTTTCTAGATTCTAATACTCCCCCTAAAACTAAGGCATGGTTCTAAAAATGATATTAATATGAAATTTATCTATCCTAGCGCAAAATCTAATTTTTAATACTATTTCTAAGTAAATAAACTAGAAAACCAATAACTTGAGTGAGTATAAACTATATTAAGTCAAACCAATCGATTCAATTCATACAAACCATACAAATCAAACCAATACATATTAATTCACTCCAATCCTAATTTGTTTATTTACAAGCTCAAAATTTAAAGCAAATCAATCAAATTACACAAATTTTTGAAAACAAATTCATGCATTTTGGGAAACTTCAACCCAACCATCTCCACCAAAGATTGGATTAGCCTTTATAGCATTATAGTCTTCATTATATTTGGTGATAGGTGCTCTAATGATGTTGTTGTCTTCATCTTTAGAAAGAGAAGAAATCATCTATCGAATTGCATCAAAATGCTTCTCTTATTGTTTTATCATCTATATTTGACTTAATTTTAAGTGACACACTGATTTCGGAGAATGATAGAGATAATATTCTTGAAAGAATTAAGGAGTTCTTCAAGATTTTCACTTAGATTATGGGTTTGAGTAGCCATAGACTCGACTATATTAAGAAATAGTGTAGTGGCCCGGAAAATTTGATACTCGAATTTTCGACACTAATACCTCTACTGCATTTACGTGCCCAAACCCGAGTACCAAAAATCTAGAAAGCTAAAAGAAAGAAATTGGAGGATGAGAAAAGAAAGAAAGTAAAGGATAGAAGAAAAGAAGAAGAACCAAACAGATCAATAATACATAGAGTCTCAAATCGCAACATAATAAATTATAATATAGAAATAAATCTTTATTGAGAGCTTGAAATAATACTTATAATTCATCAGAGTACAACAGACATTCAATTCATCTGGACAGTTATAACAGCCTGTCCTCATTTACAACACATAGCGGAATAATTTCTATATACGAATCATATGTCTGAACTCCTCCAGCTCGTTTCCTGAAATTTGTAGCATCCAATCCTGAACCTGTAAAACTTGGTCTGACTCAAGCATTACAAATTCTACGGATCTGTAACAACCCAGAAAATACGAGCGAATTTAAAAAATTTTAATTGGTTATTTTAAAGAGATTAAAGCAATTGAAATAGAATATTTCAATAAAATAAAGAGTTAGAAATGGTGCGGCAGTTTGAAAATTTGAATTCAAACTTTGACTGACTGTGCCAGGTGCAAAATAAAACGGATTTTAGTGAAACCAAAAATATTTAAATCTGTTTATGAATATCTTTCTAATGAATTTGAAAAATCGAAGTTTCATAGCCGAAATCAAAAGTTATGGCCAAGTGAATTTTCAGAAAGGTCGCTATAGAGAATATATAGCCCTTGAAAATAGACATTTTGCAAAAGACCTCGGAATTCGACGAAACCACTTTTATTGGATCTGGGATGTCAAATTATTGCTAGGTTTCAAATTCCAAAATTTTTGAAGTTAAAATGTGAGTGTGGCAAAGAAAAATGTGTTTGGTTGATTTCTGTTAAATTGGATCGACCAGAAAATGGCCATTTTTCAAACGGTCTCAGAATTCGACGAAACTGGTTTTGTTGGGACCGTATCGTCAAAACATAGCTAGATTTATTTTCCTGGAATTTTCGAGATCAATTTGTGGCCCTGGCAAATTGAAATGTACGTTCAAATCAAATGTTGAATGTTTTATATTTTAATTTGAAGAATAACTAACTGTAACAGTCGAATGGGCCTACGAAACATATCCCATTGTGTTCGGGATGGGGGTATTTAGCTAGGGGCGACAGTCGTTGGGTTTGGATTGGAGTTCGTATGGAAAAACACTATTTTAAAAATTAAATAAAGCACGGGCCAATCATATTTTTCCTTCATAATTTAAATTTATAAAAAAATCTCAAACCCCCCATAACTCGCTCGATGACGGATAAAGCTTCCCCCCTTCCCGACCATTTTCCGGCGAAACCGCTCACCCTTTCACCTCGACCCAATTCAACTTTTTGAAGAGCTCTCCTCCCTCGTCAAATCCATACTAGGTGCTCCTCCCCTCGTGCAACCATCGACAAGAACGACCTCCTCAAAGTTCGGGACTTAACCGCACCGCCCTGCCCTGGATCCACGTGCGAGTGGGACCCCCCTGACCTCGTCGTGCGCGTCGTTCCAAGCCCTACACCGTGGTGCTACTCGATTTCAGTATAGTGCTACGGATTTTGAGAAAGATTGTAACAACCCGAATTTTAACAACATGTGAAAACAAGAAATCAAGGTATAATTAAAAATGAAATAAAATATATAAAAATATGTTTAGATAGGTAAATAATGGTGGTGCATAAGAAGAATTAATTAATATTTGGAAGAGAAGAAAAATTAGTTCGGTAACGGTGTGTGTAACGGAAAAGATAGTAAAATAAGGATAATTAATTTAAGAATCAGGAATTAGGTAAAATGGACTTCACCATTGCGTTCCTCTCGAAAAAATACGCCAAATAGAGTCCGAGTTTTCGAAAATCGGAGTCCGTATGACCAAGATATGGCCAAAACAAGTTTCAGCAGACTTTCTGGCAGACAGAACCGAGTCGACCCTAGAGTCGACCTCCCCAGGCCAGGTCGACCCTAGAGTCGACCCCCCCTACAGGTCGACCTGGTCGGCCTGGTTTGGCCCAGAACCCATTTTTGAAGCCCGGTATGTGTTTTGATGGTCCGGATTGACTCTGGGGTTGATCTAATGGCCTAAATGAGTTGCCTACAACTATTTAAAGACCCTAAGACCTAGCCTAAATCATACTATTTCATTTTAGCACTCATACAGCCGCCATTAAACCAAGAACTCTAAATTAAAAATACAAAGAACAAAAATTAAAGAAGACGAAGGATGATTCTTGAAGGCTACAACTAGAAGCTACAACAACTACGACGCTTTAGACAACGGATTTGGGGCTATTTGATTTAAAGTTTTGATTTGGATTGCTTGCTTCATATTGTAAGTTCTATGTCACTTTTTAGGCAAAAACGCTAAAATAACATGGACATGCTATGAATTGAAACCGTATTTAAGAACTATTATTAATCCATGTTTATATTGTTTAACTTTGAATCAAAATTTGGGAATATTGCTATGTTAATGTTGCAAGTTAAACTTATCATGATGTTGAGGTTGTTATGAATCACTTGGGCTTAATTTTATTGCAAGTTGAACAAATACATGTCCATGGAATCATTATGTTCATTGAAATCCTCATGTTGATTAAACCATGCCTATGATGCTAATTAAACCATGTCTATGATATTAATGAAACTATGCCTGTGATGTTAATATACCTATCATGTTAAGGACAAATTGGGAATTGATAGGTTATGATGAAAAGTTGGAATCATTATGTTTATAATGCTAGATGAGAATCATTATGTTAAAAATGCTAAATTGGAATCGACTATGCCTATTAGAATTACCATGCCTTAAATGTTTCATGTTTGTAATAAAATGATTATTATTGTAACACCCCACCTCCGCTAGGGTCACTCACAAAGGGAATGCACTAGGTTTGGTGAAGCATTATCGAGGTACACATGCACAGAAATATTACAAGACAGAACATATATATATATAAAACAACGGAAGTAAAACAAATTTCATTACCTTATAAAATAAGGTCTAAAGCCTTTTACATCAGAATACATCAAAACCTGTCTTGCAACAATAAAGAAGCATAAAAACCTTTTTCATAAATTATTCCCCAAGTAAAATAGTAAAGTAGTCATAGCCAAGAAAAGTCCGAGCCATACATGATGACCTTCAAACAGGAGAAGTCCGAACTAACAATAGCATTTCCTCCCTGTAACCTGGGGGGGGGGGGGGGGACGGAAGACAAGAGGCGAAACAAAACGGGGTCAGTCATAAAGACTGGTAAGCCCTGTCTACTATTAGTATATAAACTAGTAAAGTTAACTGGCATGAGGAACTGAGATGAACATAAGTATGATGACAAGACATATAAGCTAAACCAAAATAACAGGATGAACTACTGTACCAAGATACACGAGTGTGTCATGATAAACTACGGTGTCAAGATAAATCAAGGTATCACATTGTCAGGTTTCTATCAAGTATACTATCCCAAGGTATCTACCCTGTATAACGTCCCACGGTATCTATCATGTATATTTCCCCTGGTTCTAACATGTATATTTGCTCTGCACCCCTCGTACTAGTATCCCAACCCGCGTCATGTGTTAACTATGAATGTCCCTTGCCCAATGTCATGTAATGGTCCATGTCAACCTAATATATAGCATATGTAGGTTTTCCCAACTCGTGTGTTTCTTTCCATGTATAAGTTCAGTCCTTTGCCGTAGGCCATACGGGCTTTCCCATGTAAACGTTTTATCCTTGAGGTTATTTTGGACTGCTACCCTTGATCTAGTTATGTTTCCTTACCATGAACTATCGCGCGTTCACTTAGGATTTATGCCACCTAGGACCACTAGGGATTATGCTACCTAATGAACGTTTCCGTGTCTCGGTTTGGGTTCAGCCACTTAGGGTCACTAGGGATTATGCCACCCGTCAACCGCGCCCTTTATCCCACGTATGTATCGTGAATCGTTTTCCATGTCTAGATGCACATGTTCCTCAATGTGCCATCCGAGTTCCGTGCCGGGGCAAAACAAGAAATACGGAACTCGGTCGGGAGCTTTAATTCGTCTGCTGATGCAGATATCAAGGTCTGTTTTTGTACCCGTGGCTATGGTCCCACGTGACCCCTCCCTCAACTATTGAAAGGCAATCCAAGAAAAATCATGTATGAGAACTACACTAAGGCCCATCGATGCCCACTTCCAGATAGCCAACCTCACCCATAACTTGATAGCTAGTATATGGTCTTTTGGGAGTTCCCTGCCTTTCCGTACGTACACGCTTGACTAAAGATGGTAGGTAGTCGGCGACTTGCTATCCCGGGGAAAAATCAGGTATCGTCGACTCCACGCTAATCCATCCCAGTCTTTAGGTCGCTCGCATAGCAACCAAGGCATACTCTTGGCTCTTCTACCGCAGACCTTAACCCCTGTGAGGCCGGGTTTCATGGACCACTTGCCACCTCACAGAGGGATACCAAGAGTACCCTCACGTTCCCCGAAGCTTCCGCTTCGGCACCCAGTTCGTAGGAGCTTTTATCCAAGTCAGATAACTTGCTCCTCCTCGTATACTAAGCGATGACCTACCGTACCAGGTTACTCATCTCTTTATGAACTAGTCCCATGTCCTTAGCTAAGAATTATTACTTAGTTACCCTTAACTAAGGTTTACCACTTAGCTCCTCTTTCCGTTATCCTTGTTAACTACGATTTCCAACCTAGTCCCCTGAGCTAGGGTTTTGTCAAATGGGTTAAGTGTTGTTATCCAAGTTCATGACTTAACCCGCCTACGAATCATGTCAAGATCGGCTAAGTACTCAAGTTCAAGGCTTAGCCCTACAGGTTGGTTAGGTGTACCAAGAAGCCCATGACTTAACCTTATCAAGTCAAACTGGTTAAGTATTTATTTGTCTTAACCCTATCAGATTATCATGTTAGATTGATTAAGCATAGATTATCTTAATCCCATCAGATTATCGAGTCGGATTGGTTAAGAATAGGTTAACTTAACCCCCATCCACTAATCGTATACAATGGTTAAGCCTAAATTAAAAGGTCTTGTGACTTAACCCTACCAGGTCCACCTATTAGATTGGTTAAGTAAAGGTTACTTAACCTCATCCAATCATCACGTATAATTGGTTAAGTATAAGTTACCTAACCCCATTAAATTATCATATTAAATTAGTTAAGTATTGGTTACTTAACCTCATTGGATTACCAAGTTTAGATTGGTTAAGTGTTTAACTTAACCCCATCGAATTACCGTGTTTAGATTAGTTAAGTATAGGTTACTTAACCCCATCTAATTACCGTGTTTAGATTAGTTAAGTCTTAATTACTTAACCTCATCTAATTACCGTGTTTAGATTAGTTAAGTCTTAATTACTTAACCCCATCTAATTACCGTGTTTAGATTAGTTAAGTCTTAATTACTTAACCTCATCTAATTACCGTGTTTAGATTAGTTAAGTATAGGTTACTTAACCCCATCTAATTACCAAGTCGGATTAGTTAAGCGTAAATTACTTAACCCCATCCCCTAATTGTCTTGCATGGTTAAGTGTCATTAAGGAACCAAGTCCGGTTTAACTTAACCTACCCATTCGTGTCATATCGGTTAAGTGTCATTAGTCAAATTTACTTAACCTTATCATGTGGCATTAATTTAATTAATGCACTCTCAACCTCTCACATTAGACCTTGTTGTGGTTACTAGTTAAGCCGGGCGGGTCCGGGTAGTTTTACACCACAACTTAGTCTAACCTCGGGTCTTAAGCGCGACATGACCAACTTCTCACATTGGGTCCTATTGTTTGTAGCCACTAGTTAAGCCGGGTGGGTCCGGGTAGATTTATGCTACAAACTCAACCCAACCTCGAGTTGGCCATTTTCATGTTTGGTCTAGTGTCTTATTACACTTACAACCCATACGTGTCAAGTTTTCAAGTCCCATGCTCATTAGCCAAAGTTACATGTTGTCATGTTTATACCCATTTACCCAAATCATGTTTCACGTCATTAAAGTTTTACCCATAACGTAACCCAACGCCTTTAAACTTGCATATACATTCGCAACAACGCATAATGGATTAAAAGAAGGAACTTGGCAAAGGCATGACAAAAGGGGTATAAGGCCACAAGTTAAACATGGTGGCAAATGAGGTATAAACGCGTTCATTAACTTGCATATTACATTATTAGGCCTCAAAAACATGCACAACCTCAAACTTAGCACATAGGTGAATCATGGTGATAAATGACATAAAAAGATGGCTAGAAGTTCGCATATGGCATCACATGTAAGCTATCATAAGGGATATGATAGTTCTCATGTTGCCAAAATGCAACATTCAACATAAAGTTTATATCTTTAAGCCCACAAGATCAAGATAATGACTTTTTAGTCATGATCGGATACATAACATGATAGCATGCAACATACTTAATGTTCAAACCCAACTTACAACATGTCACATTAAGTTTAAAGTTAATATCTAAGAGTAGGAAGAGGGCTTACAATGCTATGAAGGCACAAATCAACATATAAAACAAAGATTGAGACGAAGCCATTCATGCTATCACCCAAAAACCCCAAAAGAACAAGCTCCAAATGAAACCCTTGAGCAAATATCAATAAAAATCCTTGCTTTGAAGAAGAAAGGTTTCAACTTTGGCTTTGAATGAAGCTTATGAGCTCTCATGCAAGATCCTTGCTTTTTGGTCAAGAAAAGGTTGCAACTTTGGCTAGAATGCAACTTATGAACTCTCATACAAACATGAAATCACTCAAATGATCATAGAATCTCTCATGAATGAAGAAAAGAGGCTCCTTTACTTTGAAACTAGCTTAGAACACTTAAGCTATCATGAAGAAGAAGATGGAGGCCATGGGTTGAAGTGGAGGCCATGATGAGGAATCATTTGGGCATAGTTTAGTTGTAGGATCAATTTATGAGGGTTTTAGGAGAGGGTTAGGGGTCTTTTTATAGAAGACTAGGATAGTTTTAGCCATAGGATAAACCCTAGAACCAATCCTAGCCTTTAAAGCATGTCTTGGGGAAGAAGTCAAGTCTAAAAAATGGAGTGGTGTCTTAACCAGGCCTAAAAATGGAGTGGTGTCTTAATTGGGCTGAATTTCAAATCTGTTTTCGGATTTGAATTTTCGTGAAACTTTGCGAGGCCATATCTCGGTCATACGAACTCCGATTTACGAAATTTCGGACTCTATTTCGCGTATTTTTCCGAGACGAACGCAATGGCGCAACCCGTTTATCCTGATTCAGGTTTTATAGTTAAATTCTGCCTTGATTCTTGTCTTAACACGTTGTTAAAATTCGGGTTGTTACATTCTCCCCTCCTTTAAGGATTTCGTCCCCGAAATCTCCAAGTTAGGAAGAACGTATCCTACCATCCATCATCCATCTACTCAAAACATCATCCACAGGCAACCTTTGTCCTTAGACGATTTCTAATGCCATATGAACACATGTAGAAAGTGTGTGTATATGTTCCTTAGCTAATGCTAATGATCAGGCCTGAATGATCTTTCTAATGCAAAGTATGTTTAGTGCCATGAATCCAACATGTATGCAAATAATCCTAGTCGTATAAGTACTACATGCGTGCACAAACATTCATTCATATGCAACATCCGCATGACAACACATTCAATTTCATCCATAAACAAGTATAAATACTCGTGCATATGCAATATGAAATGTGAGTGCGTCGATCTAGTATCTAATGTGTATTCGTGCATCCACGAGCAACCACTTGCAACCACTTGCAACATATCAAACATAACATGTTTCAAGCACATGTTTACATCCATAGGATTCTACCTAAGGTTCCCAAGATAAGATCGACAAACTCCTTACAGGGTTTGCAACAGAAACAGGACCGAGAGGATATCCACCAAGCGATAGCATGCAAGCAAGCTCTACAGGAGAACCAGGGATCAACCATATACTCTTAAAAAGAGATATGATGCACGCGCCTAAGCCGCATTTCCTCGAGCTTAATTCCATTGTGCCTTGACCATCTTTGACTTCATGATTTTCGTAGCTCCTTGATTCCCATTTCCAAGGTATGTGTTGGAACTCATTTCACTGTCGCCTCTCGTTCCACTTTCACTTATTCTTTCCCTAGCATACTTGGCTCAAATATATCCGCGTACTCATGCAAGCTCTCCAAAATTCACTAGTGAATTTTGGATCTCGTTTACCGATGCCAATCCCTGTTGCCAAGTGTACCTACTAGGGTGATCTCGACAACTCATGCACTAGCGAAATGAACCATTCGCCTTAGTGGCGAACTCTACTCGAGCAGATTACCAACGAATGCATCATGAGATTCTAGGTAACTAACCATGACAGAACCCAAAAGGTTACACAGGACTTCGAGGATATTACCAAGGCAAGTCAAGAGTCTAACTACCCTCTTTCCAAAACCGAGAATGACACCCCTTATTGGGTGACCACTTTATCCCTAGAACCCATCCTTGGCTCCAAAAACATGGGCACTCTCAAATCCAAACAAGTCATGAATAAATGGACCGATCCTCTAACAAGATTTGGGACAAAAATGGGATCCTCTTCTATGCTAGTACTAAGGTGCAGAGACTCACTATCCAAGCAGACTTAAATGATGCGATGATCAAAACAAAGTCTGGACGGGATGATAGAAAAGGAAGGCTGAACCTCTAACAGAAACGGTACCATTTCTTTTAGGCACCCTAGAAATGGGAGCGTACGATTGCTCTCTCCGATGATCTTGTCCTTGTCCTCCTTGATGGACTAAGCCATACCAACCGTTGCTTATCCTTAAGCTCGCGTCCTTTATCCTTACTCTTATTATCCTTCCTTGTACCACGGCAACAGGTCTCTCAAGAACCACCTCCATCATACGGGAAACACCTACGTGGCTAGACAAAGATTAGTCACAGTCAGAACTACTGTGACCACAGATGGAGGAAAGAAAGGAAAGGGGATTCAATCAAGGAATCAAAGGATAATGCTAATGGCCTTTGGGGAATAACCTTTTAAAACAAACTTTTCTTGAAAAATGCTTCTTTGTAAACAGTTTTTCAAATAGTTTCCAGAAGGTTTTAAAAACTTTTGCCCAGTCTGGTAACCTTCTGCTCTGATACCAAATGTAACACCCCACCTCCGCTAGGGTCACTCACAAAGGGAATGCACTAGGTTTGGTGAAGCATTATCGAGGTACACATGCACAGAAATATTACAAGACAGAACATATATATATAAAACAGCGGAAGTAAAACAAATTTCATTACCTTATAAAATAAGGTCTAAAGCCTTTTACATCAGAATACATCAAAACCTGTCTTGCAACAATAAAGAAGCATAAAAACCTTTTTCATAAATTATTCCCCAAGTAAAATAGTAAAGTAGCCATAGCCAAGAAAAGTCCGAGCCATACATGATGACCTTCAAACAGAAGAAGTCCGAACTAACAATAGCATTTCCTCCCTGTTACCTGGGGGGGGGGGGGGGGAACGGAAGACAAGAGGCGAAACAAAACGGGGTCAGTCATAAAGACTGGTAAGCCCTATATACTATTAGTATATAAACTAGTAAAGTTAACTGGCATGAGGAACTGAGATGAACATAAGTATGATGACAAGACAGATAAGCTAAACCAAAATAACAGGATGAACTACTGTACCAAGATACACGAGTGTGTCATGATAAACTACGGTGTCAAGATAAATCAAGGTATCACGTTGTTAGGTTTCTATCAAGTATACTATCCCAAGGTATCTACCCTGTATAACGTCCCACGGTATCTATCATGTATATTTCCCCTGGTTCTAACATGTATATTTGCTTTGCACCCCTCGTACTAGTATCCCAACCCGCGTCATGTGTTAACTATGAATGTCCCTTGCCCAATGTCATGTAATGGTCCATGTCAACCTAATATATAGCATATGTAGGTTTTCCCAACTCGTATGTTTCTTTCCATGTATAAGTTCAGTCCTTTGCCGTAGGCCATACGGGCTTTCCCATGTAAACGTTTTATCCTTGAGGTTATTTTGGACTGCTACCCTTGATCTAGTTATGTTTCCTTACCATGAACTATCGCGCATTCACATAGGATTTATGCCACCTAGGACCACTAGGGATTATGCTACCTAATGAACGTTTCCGTGTCTCGGTTTGGGTTCAGCCACCTAGGGCCACTAGGGATTATGCCACCCGTCAACCGCGCCCTTTATCCCACGTATGTATCGTGAATCGTTTTCCATGTCTAGATGCACATGTTCCTCAATGTGCCATCCGAGTTCCGTGCCAGGGCAAAACAAGAAATACGGAACTCGGTCGGGAGCTTTAAGTCGTCTGCTGATGCAGATATCAAGGTCTGTTTTTGTACCCGTGGCTATGGTCCCACGTGACCCCTCCCTCAACTACTGAAAGGCAATCCAAGAAAAATCATGTATGAGAACTACACTAAGGCCCATCGATGCCCACTTCCAGATAGCCAACCTCACCCATAACTTGATAGCTAGTATATGGTCTTTTGGGAGTTCCCTGCCTTTCCGTATGTACACGCTTGACTAAAGATGGTAGGTAGTCGGCGACTTGCTATCCCGAGGCAAAATCAAGTATCGTCGACTCCACGCTAATCCATCCCAGTCTTTAGGTCGCTCGCATAGCAACCAAGGCATACTCTTGGCTCTTCTACCGCAGACCTTAACCCCTGTGAGGCCGGGTTTCATGGACCACTTGCCACCTCACAGAGGGATACCAAGAGTACCCTCACGTTCCCCGAAGCTTCTGCTTCGGCACCCAGTTCGTCGGAGCTTTTATCCAAGTCAGATAACTTGCTCCTCCTCGTATACTAAGCGATGACCTACCGTACCAGGTTACTCATCTCTTTATGAACTAGTCCCATGTCCTTAGCTAAGAATTATTACTTAGTTACCCTTAACTAAGGTTTACCACTTAGCTCCTCTTTCCGTTATCCTTGTTAACTACAATTTCCAACCTAGTCCCATGAGCTAGGGTTTTGTCAAATGGGTTAAGTGTTGTTATCCAAGTTCATGATTTAACCCGCCTACGAATCATGTCAAGATCGGCTAAGTACTCAAGTTCAAGGCTTAGCCCTACAGGTTGGTTAGGTGTACCAAGAAGCCCATGACATAACCTTATCAAGTCAAACTGGTTAAGTATTTATTTGTCTTAACCGTATCAGATTATCATGTTAGATTGATTAAGCATAGATTATCTTAATCCCATCAGATTATCGAGTCGGATTGGTTAAGTATAGGTTAACTTAACCCCCATCCACTAATCGTATACAATGGTTAAGCCTAAATTAAAAGGTCTTGTGACTTAACCTTACCAGGTCCACCTATTAGATTGGTTAAGTAAAGGTTACTTAACCTCATCCAATCATCACGTATAATTGGTTAAGTATAAGTTACCTAACCCCGTTAAATTATCATATTAAATTAGTTAAGTATTGGTTACTTAACCTCATTGGATTACCAAGTTTAGATTGGTTAAGTGTTTAACTTAACCCCATCGAATTACCGTGTTTAGATTAGTTAAGTATAGGTTACTTAACCCCATTAGATTAGTTAAGTCTTAATTACTTAACCTCATCTAATTACCGTGTTTAGATTAGTTAAGTCTTAATTACTTAACCCCATCTAATTACCGTGTTTAGATTAGTTAAGTCTTAATTACTTAACCTCATCTAATTACCGTGTTTAGATTAGTTAAGTATAGGTTACTTAACCCCATCTAATTACCAAGTCGGATTAGTTAAGCGTAAATTACTTAACCCATCCCCTAATTGTCTTGCATGGTTAAGTGTCATTAAGGAACTAAGTCCGGTTTAACTTAACCTACCCATTCGTGTCATATCGGTTAAGTGTCATTAGTCAAATTTACTTAACCTTATCATGTGGCATTAACTTAATTAATGCACTCTCAACCTCTCACATTAGACCTTGTTGTGGTTACTAGTTAAGCCGGGCGGGTCCGGGTAGTTTTACATCACAACTTAGTCTAACCTCGGGTCTTAAGCGCGACATGACCAACTTCTCACATTGGGTCCTATTGTTTGTAGCCACTAGTTAAGCCGGGCGGGTCCGAGTAGATTTATGCTACAAACTCAACCCAACCTCGAGTTGGCCATTTTCATGTTTGGTCTAGTGTCTTATTACACTTACAACCCATACGTGTCAAGTTTTCAAGTCCCATGCTCATAGCCAAAGTTACATGTTGTCATGTTTATACCCATTTACCCAAATCATGTTTCACGTCATTAAAGTTTTACCCATAACGTAACCCAACGCCTTTAAACTCGCATAGACATTCGCAACAACGCATAATGGATTAAAAGAAGGAACTTGGCAAAGGCATGACAAAAGGGGTATAAGGCCACAAGTTAAACATGGTGGCAAATGAGGTATAAACGTGTTCATTAACTTGCATATTACATTATTAGGCCTCAAAAACATGCACAACCTCAAACTTAGCACATAGGTGAATCATGGTGATAAATGACATAGAAAGATGGCTAGAAGTTCGCATATGGCATCACATGTAAGCTATCATAAGGGATATGATAGTTCTCATGTTGTCAAAATGCAACATTCAACATAAAATTTATATCTTTAAGCCCACAAGATCAAGATAATGACTTTTTAGTCATGATATGATACATAACATGATAGCATGCAACATACTTAATGTTCAAACCCAACTTACAACATGTCACATTAAGTTTAAAGTTAATATCTAAGAGTAGGAAGAGGGCTTACAATGCTATGAAGGCACAAATCAACATATAAAACAAAGATTGAGACGAAGCCATTCATGCTATCACCCAAAAACCCCAAAAGAACAAGCTCCAAATGAAACCCTTGAGCAAATATCAATAAAAATCCTTGCTTTGAAGAAGAAAGGTTTCAACTTTGGCTTTGAATGAAGCTTATGAGCTCTCATGCAAGATCCTTGCTTTTTGGTCAAGAAAAGGTTGCAACTTTGGCTAGAATGCAACTTATGAACTCTCATACAAACATGAAATCACTCAAATGATCATAGAATCTCTCATGAATGAAGAAAAGAGGCTCCTTTACTTTGAAACTAGCTTAGAACACTTAAGCTATCATGAAGAAGAAGATGGAGGCCATGGGTTGAAGTGGAGGCCATGATGAGGAATCATTTGGGCATAGTTTAGTTGTAGGATCAATTTATGAGGGTTTTAGGAGAGGGTTAGGGGTCTTTTTATAGAAGACTAGGATAGTTTTAGCCATAGGATAAACCCTAGAACCAATCCTAGCCTTTAAAGCATGTCTTGGGGAAGAAGTCAAGTCTAAAAAATGGAGTGGTGTCTTAACCAGGCCTAAAAATGGAGTGGTGTCTAAATTGGGCTGAATTTCAAATCTGTTTTCGGATTTGAATTTTCGTGAAACTTTGCGAGGCCATATCTCGGTCATACGAACTCCGATTTACGAAATTTCGGACTCTATTTCGCGTATTTTTCCGAGACGAACGCAATGGCGTAACCCGTTTATCCTGATTCAGGTTTTATAACTAAATTCTGCCTTGATTCTTGTATTAACACGTTGTTAAAATTCGGGTTGTTACAATTATGCCCGCAAGGATTATTATGCCTACGATGTAAAGTTGAAATCATCATGTTAAACCAAGTTGGAACCATTATTATGCTAAGTTATCATCATGTTAGTATTGAAACCATGTGATATGTTATAGCCTGTTTATTATGCAAGTGATGTTGGAATTGTCACATATGCCTATCACATGTTTGGTGTTATTCCCCTTTATCTCTTGAATTGTTTATGCTTGCGAACGAAGTACGTTTATATACGTTGGGGATACGATTGGGTAGAATAGGCAAAACTTGAGTTGATTATAATCATAAACCGTGAAATTTGGCATAAGTAGAACATGAAATATGGCACGAAAACTCGACTTGAACATGCCATAACTTGACTTGGAACATGCCTTAGTTGGGCACGAAATTGACATATGAACATGCTATGAAAATAGCACGAATCTGATAAGAACATGGGCATGACTTTAGAAAACAAGAAAGTGGCCAACTCGAGGTTGGGTTGAGTTTGTAGTGTAAATCTGCCCGGAACCGCCCGACAATTCCAGTTGCTACAAACAATAGGATCCAATGTGGGTAGTTGGTCACATCGCGCTTGAAACCCCAGGTTGGGTTGAGTTCGTAGCGTAAACCTGCCCGGAACCGCCCGACAAATCCAGTGGCTACGAACAATAGGATCCAATGTGAGTGGTTCGGTGCATTAACGAATCAATTAATGCCAATTAGGGTTAAGTCATGAACATGAAAAGACAACTTAACCAACTTGAACACGATTTGTAGGGCTAAGTCATGAACTTGAAACGACAACACTTAGCCAACTTGACATGACACGTAAGCAGGTTAAGTCACGAATTTAAATGACATACTTAACCATCTTGACATGACTAGACTGGAAAAGGATTAAGTCACGAATTACATGACTTAATCGGTTAGGCGGGTTAGGCCACGAATTACATGACCTAATCTGTAGGCGAAACCCTAGACACGACCCTTTTCAGCAGTAACCCTCTAGATGTATCAAGGTACCCTGGGGCTAGGCCGGATGGGGCACGATTACTGGGCTGATTGTAAGAGGTGAACGACGGCAGTGGGGTATGCCAGTGTAGGTTCGGTGGGCTACGGTCGTGCACGTATTCCGGGGCAGACACTGGGTATCCGTAGATTTATCTGTGCATCTTGAATCGTGTCAGGGGTTGACACCCTAGGGCTGATACACCCGAAGGTGGACCCAGCACAGGTGACTACATTCGTGATTAGCCGTATGACACGGACACTTGACGAGCTAGAACTTGTAGGGAGCCGATCGACTAGATAATCGCTCTATAGGACCCCGTACTTGGGTCAGACCCCGTTTCAGGGTCATTTCATGATATTGGGCCGTGGGATTTATTTCGTGATTAACTTGTGATATGGGCTTAGTATACTAGTACAGTCGATGCAACGAATCTCGAACATGTGATGCTTTACTTGACTTGTCTTGACTTATCCTGATCACCTTAGTCTATCTTGTTCACCTTGACACCATTCTTAAGTTTAGTTCCAGTTCATACATGACAGGTTGTTTTAACCGTTTTTACACTGAAAGTCACTAGGACTTACTCAGTCTTTATGACTGACCCTTTTCCTTTCGCCTCTTTTTCTTTCGTTTCCCCCCCAGGTTCTCAGGGAGGAAACACTAGCTCTTAGCTTGGATATCACTTGCTTTGGCTCAGCATGTACGGTTTGCTATGGCTGCTTCTTTTTACTGCACTTGGGGAATAAGCTGTTTTTCTATTTTTAAGTTATTGCTTCTTTGGCTATTATTACAAGACAGTTGTAATGAAGTTATTTGAAATGTTTGTAAGAGACATGGTTTATTTTGGAATAAAATGAAGTTCTGTTTTGCTCATAAATTCTTCCGCTGTTTACTTAAATTTTTTTTTATTGATGTTCTGTCTTGTGATAATTCTGTGATGTTATCTCGATAATACCCCTCCAAAACTAGTGCATTCCCTTTGTGAGTGACCCTAGCGGAGGTAGGGTGTTACATTTGGTATCAGAGCAGAAGGTTACCAAGACTGGGCAAAAGTTTTGAAAACCTTTTGAATTTCTTTTTTCAAAACCATTTACAAAGAAGCACTTTTCAAGAAAAGTTGGTTTATTTCAAAAGGCTATTCCCCAAAAAGCCATTAGCACTATCTTTGTTTCCTCGTTTGAATCTTTTCCTTTTTCTTTTTCAGCTTATCATGGCCGACGATCTTAATCTTCTTGAGGGTGTCAATATACCCACTTGGTTCCGTCGTTTCCTCGAGGCTCGGGCTAATGTGGCAGGCCCAGCCAATCCTCCTCCTCAACCTCCACGAGAAACCGCTTTTTCAAAGATATGCAAGGACTTTAAGGCCATGGGCGGAAAGGATTTCCTAGGAACCGAGACTTTTGTCGAGGCACGGAATTGGTTGAAGGAAACCGAAGACTTGTTTGTTATCTTTGAGGTAGAGGACAATAGGAAAGTACAGTTGGCGGCGTGGCTCATGAAAGAGGAAGCTTCTTATTGGTGGGAAGTCACCAACGCTACTAGGCCCATTGAGACTTGGGCGGACTTTAGAGGGAGATTTGGGCTTAAGTTCTTGTCATCAGCAGAGGAGAGTCTCCAAATGGAACGGTTTCTGGCCCTTAAACAAGGAAATATGACAGTTAAAGAATACGTGAACCGTTTCAATCAGCTTGCTCGCTTCGGATTGGAGTTAGTCAACAATCCTGAGAAAAAGGCGCTACGTTTTGCACGAGGCTTGAACGAGCCACTACATGGTTTGGCCATGACTCATGTGCCCATGGGGGCGACCTTTGAAAGCTTGGTGGATATGGCCCTACTGTATGAGGAAGATAAGAAGGGCAAGCCCAACGATTCTCAGAATAAGAAGGTAGACTCCGAGAAAGGAGGCAAGAACGACAACTCACGTGATAAAAGGAAATGCAATTTTTGTGGTACGGAAGGGCACATAGCCAAGGATTGTAGAAAGAGGAAGAGAAAGCAAGGTGAATGTTTTCATTGTGGGGAGACTGGACACATCAGCAAGGACTGCCCTAAGAAGCAGACCGGACCTTCCGGGGGTACATCTTTAACTTCTTTTTCTAGATGCTTTGTTTTATCTTGTTATCTCCTCGATCCTATCTTAAGAACCATAGGTAGAATCTTTTTGGATGTAAACATGTAATTGAAACATGTTATGATTGCAAAATGGTTGCAAGTGGTCGCAAGTGGTTGCTCGTGGATGCATGAATACACATTAGGCACTAGATCGGCTCAGTCACAGTTTCATACTTGCATATGCATGAGTGATTATTTTGGAAACTTGGTTGTGCTATCATTTGGTTGTTGCATATGATTGAATGTTTGTGCACTCATGTAGAAATCATGAATTATAATAGGAAAATTTTGCATACATATTGGATTCATTTCACTAAACATATTTTGCATTTAGAAAATCAATCAAGCCTGATCATTAGCATTAGATAAGGAACATATACACACACTCTTTGCATGTGTTCATAAAACATTAGAAGTCTTTTAAGGACCATGGTTGCTTGTGGATGATGTTTTGAGTAGATGGATGATGGATGGTAGGACACATTCTTCTTAACTTGAAGATTTCGGGGACGAAATCCTTTAAGGAGGGGAGAATGTAACAACCCGAATTTTAACAACATGTGAAAACAAGAAATCAAGGTATAATTAAAAATGAAATAAAATATATAAAAATATGTTTAGATAGGTAAATAATGGTGGTGCATAAGAAGAATTAATTAATATTTGGAAGAGAAGAAAAATTAGTTCGGTAACGGTGTGTGTAACGGAAAAGATAGTAAAATAAGGATAATTAATTTAAGAATCATGAATTAGATAAAATGGACTTCACCATTGCGTTCCTCTCGAAAAAATACGCGAAATAGAGTCCGAGTTTTCGAAAATCGGAGTCCGTATGACCAAGATATGGCCAAAACAAGTTTCAGCAGACTTTCTGGAAGACAGAACCGAGTCGACCCTAGAGTCGACCTCCCCAGGCCAGGTCGACCCTAGAGTCGACCCCCCCTACAGGTCGACCTGGTCGGCCTGGTTTGGCCCAGAACCCATTTTTGAAGCCCGGTATGTGTTTTGATGGTCCGGATTGACTCTGGGGTTGATCTAATGGCCTAAATGAGTTGCCTACAACTATTTAAAGACCCTAAGACCTAGCCTAAATCATACTATTTCATTTTAGCACTCATGCAGCCGCCATTAAACCTAGAACTCTAAATTAAAAATACAAAGAACAAAAATTAAAGAAGACGAAGGATGATTCTTGAAGGCTACAACTAGAAGCTACAACAACTACGACGCTTTAGACAACGGATTTGGGGCTATTTGATTTAAAGTTTTAATTTGGATTGCTTGCTTCATATTGTAAGTTCTATGTCACTTTTTAGGCAAAAACGCTAAAATAACATGGACATGCTATGAATTGAAACCGGATTTAAGAACTATTATTAATCCATGTTTATATTGTTTAACTTTGAATCAAAATTTGGGAATATTGCTATGTTAATGTTGCAAGTTAAACTTATCATGATGTTGAGGTTGTTATGAATCACTTGGGCTTAATTTTATTGCAAGTTGAACAAATACATGTCCATGGAATCATTATGTTCATTGAAATCCTCATGTTGATTAAACCATGCCTATGATGCTAATTAAACCATGTCTATGATATTAATGAAACTATGCCTGTGATGTTAATATACCTATCATGTTAAGGACAAATTGGGAATTGCTAGGTTATGATGAAAAGTTGGAATCATTATGTTTATAATGCTAGATGAGAATCATTATGTTAAAAATTCTAAATTGGAATCCACTATGCCTATTAGAATTACCATGCCTTTAATGTTTCATGTTTGTAATAAAATGATTATTATGCCCGCAAGGATTATTATGCCTATGATGTAAAGTTGAAATCATCATGTTAAACCAAGTTGGAACCATTATTATGCCAAGTTATCATCATGTTAGTATTGAAACCATGTGATATGTTATAGCCTGTTTATTATGCAAGTGATGTTGGAATTGTCACATATGCCTATCACATGTTTGGTGTTATTCCCCTTTATCTCTTGAATTGTTTATGCTTGCGAACGAAGTACGTTTATATACGTTGGGGATACGATTGGGTAGAATAGGCAAAACTTGAGTTGATTATAATCATAAACCGTGAAATTTGGCATAAGTAGAACATGAAATATGGCACGAAAACTCGACTTGAACATGCCATAACTTGACTTGGAACATGCCTTAGTTGGGCACGAAATTGACATATGAACATGCTATGAAAATAGCACGAATCTGATAAGAACATGGGCATGACTTTAGAAAACAAGAAAGTGGCCAACTCGAGGTTGGGTTGAGTTTGTAGTGTAAATCTACCCGGAACCGCCCGGCAAATCCAGTTGCTACAAACAATAGGATCCAATGTGGGTAGTTGGTCACATCGCGCTTGAAACCCGAGGTTGGGTTGAGTTCGTAGCGTAAACCTGCCCGGAACCGCCCGGCAAATCCAGTGGCTACGAACAATAGGATCCAATGTGAGTGGTTCGGTGCATTAACGAATCAATTAATGCCAATTAGGGTTAAGTCATGAACATGAAAAGACAACTTAACCAACTTGAACACGATTTGTAGGGCTAAGTCATGAACTTGAAACGACAACACTTAGCCAACTTGACATGACACGTAAGCGGGTTAAGTCACGAATTTAAATGACATACTTAACCATCTTGACATGACTAGACTGGAAAAGGATTAAGTCACGAATTACATGACTTAATCGGTTAGGCGGGTTAGGCCACGAATTACATGACCTAATCTGTAGGCGAAACCCTAGACACGACCCTTTTCAGCAGTAACCCTCTAGATGTATCAAGGTACCCTGGGGCTAGGCCGGGTGGGGCACGATTACTGGGCTGATTGTAAGAGGTGAACGACGGCAGTGGGGTATGCCAGTGCAGGTTCGGTGGGCTACGGTCGTGCACGTATTCCGGGGCAGACACTGGGTATCCGTAGATTTATCTGTGCATCTTGAATCGTGTCAGGGGTTGACACCCTAGGGCTGATACACCCGAAGGTGGACCCAGCACAGGTGACTACATTCGTGATTAGCCGTATGACACGGACACTTGACGAGCTAGAACTTGTAGGGAGCCGATCGACTAGATAATCGCTCCGTAGGACCCCGTACTTGGGTCAGACCCCGTTTCAGGGTCATTTCATGATATTGGGCCGTGAGATTTATTTCATGATTAACTTGTGATATGGGCTTAGTATACTAGTACAGTTGATGCAACGAATCTCGAACATGTGATGCTTTACTTGACTTGTCTTGACTTATCCTGATCACCTTAGTCTATCTTGTTCACCTTGACACCATTCTTAAGTTTAGTTCCAGTTCATACATGACAGGTTGTTTTAACCGTTTTTACACTGAAAGTCACTAGGACTTACTCAGTCTTTATGACTGACCCTTTTCCTTTCGCCTCTTTTTCTTTCGTTTCCCCCCCAGGTTCTCTGGGAGGAAACACTAGCTCTTAGCTTGGATATCACTTGCTTTGGCTCAGCATGTACGGTTTGCTATGGCTGCTTCTTTTTACTGCACTTGGGGAATAAGCTGTTTTTCTGTTTTTAAGTTATTGCTTCTTTGGCTATTATTACAAGACAGTTGTAATGAAGTTATTTGAAATGTTTGTAAGAGACATGGTTTATTTTGGAATAAAATGAAGTTCTGTTTTGCTCATAAATTCTTCCGCTGTTTACTTAAATTTTTTTTATTGATGTTCTATCTTGTGATAATTCTGTGATGTTATCTCGATAATACCCCTCCAAAACTAGTGCATTCCCTTTGTGAGTGACCCTAGCAGAGGTAGGGTGTTACAAAGATTGAAACCTAGTTTTGAAGAATTTCAGAAGGTAACGGTTTAATTTATTTTAAACTGTTCTATAGCACTTTAAAGCGCTATGGTTTATGATTTTACAATAAAAATCGTATCTTTTTGCTATGTTGACGAAATTCGATGAAACAGGAGACATCGAGACCGTGTCGACACTCTCCACCTTCTAGAAGTGTCCGTGGATTTTTCTGAGCTCGCTACGATTTTTAGCAAAGTAACAAACCAATGTGAGATTTCTAAACTGAAATGGGAATGGACATGCGTTGTATAAGTTATATAAGCGAAATATAAATTATATACGCGTTGTATACCTCATGTACATGTGTTGTATAAGTTATATGAGCGATGTATAAATTATACATGCATTGTATAAATCATATGTGTGTTGGAATGGAAATAAAATATACTTACATATATATATATATATATGTATACTCCCCTCGTCCACAAACCATGGACGATATTTATTGATTGTGAATTGGCGTGAAAAATTTGGTGAATAATGCGAATGGTTGATAGGATTGTTTGTTGTTGTTATTGTTTGGATTGTGGTTGAAAAATACCATTATGGTTGAAAAATACCTGTTTGTGGTTGAAACAAAATTAGAATAGGTTGTGGAAAAGAAAAACATACTCGCCTGCGTGCGAACTAGATGTATGAAATCCCCATTGTAAAAAACCGCGAGGTTTTAAGGTAGAGCGAGGAGCCATACTCGGGACGGTGCCGGTTTTAAATACCCTGTCGTTATGCTGCCGAAATTTTCAATAATATTCATGTGTTAGAATTATTTTCATGTGTTGAAACTATATTCATGTGTTGAAACAATATTCATGTGTTGAATAGAAATTCATGTGTTGAAACCTTCATGTGTTGAATAGAAATTCATGTGACGGATAAAATTCTTTGAAAGATAAAAATAACATTTTATCACATATATAAACTATATAAACTATTTGTGTTTTAAATAAATTGTTTTAACAATAAAAATCACATTTTTATTATATAATAAACTATATAAAATATTCATGTGTTGTATAAAGGACAAGAACGATAAAACATTTTTATCGTACGTGGGAAGTCGATAATATTCATGTGTTGAATATATAAATTGAACAATAAAATCTACATTTTTATTGTGAATATGAAGTGCTAAAAATGTTCATGTGTTGAATAAATATTTTTGATGATAAAAATATCATTTTTATCATGTAAACGACTCGCTAAAAATATACAAGTGTTGAAATATATTTTTGTTCGCCAAAAATATCATTTTTATACGAAGTATGAAGTGCTAAAAATGTTCATGTGTTGAATAAATATTTTTGATGATAAAAATATCATTTTTATCATGTAAACGACTCGCTAAAAATATACAAGTGTTGAAACAAATATTTGTTTGTTATGAATATTACTTTTAACATGTATGTGAACTAAATAAAATAGTCATGTGTTGAAATATATTTTTGTTCGCTAAAAATATCATTTCTATGTGAAATGTGAAGTGTTAAAAATAGTCACTTGTTCAAATAAATATGTGTGGGTTGAAAATATTATTTTTAACATGTGTAGGAAGTGTTAAAAATAACCATGTGTGGAAATAAACCTTTGTTCGCTAGAAATATTATTTTTAGCTAAGTTTTGCGCGCACACACACACACACATATATATACACATGTGTTGAACAGGAAAATGGATTAGATGTTGAGTAAAGAATTTATTTGCGTGCCCGAAAAATAGGTAAACCTTAATGAATTGGATGCGCAATTTTATTATTATATCAACTCCTGTGAATGTTGGATGCAGAGTGCTGGTTGTTCTGTGTGTAATAATAAACGTCGCCATAGGATAGTAACAATTAATTTTGAACTACACTACATGGCATACTTCTTGAAGATAGGCATACTTCATCATATACCATATAAGCATTTGGAGCTTGTGTGACAAGGTTGAAGATTTACCATACGAGCGAGAGGCTTGTATGGCGATGACTATATATTACAGGTTGAACTGATGACTGATCTGGACTATATAAATTCTAACGGTAAATTGCAAGATTAATAAAAAACCCCACACGGATCTGGAGATGACAATAAACACATCTCTCTGGTCATTAAGGCACAAAAACCATTTACAGGGTGACGAGAATTTATTCTCTGGAGTTATGATCTATACACACTCCCCTGTGGACACCAGAATATATATCACTATAAATATGTGCATGCTTATTAGGATTTATTGGGTACCTAATACGGTCCAATAAATTTCCAAACCCCTTCCCGTACAAAGGAGGCTATGGCGATTTTTTTTGAAATTTAAAGGCATTAATGAAATTTTTGAAGTGAAAACGATATTGAAATCGTCGAATAAATTATATATATATAAATATAAATTAAATAAAACGAATCGAGTCCCTGCAGTTCTCGTTTTGGAATCGTAACTTCAAACGATTACACCAAAAGATCCGACCATCGGATTTTCACGAAATTGGAACCATTGGGTTCGCTTTGGGAATATCTTCCCAACGATATAAACTTTGTTGAGATCCAATGGTTAGATTTTCAAATATGTGTAAAACAAATTTGGGGAAAAACAGCGCCAGTGCCTCGGCACGACTTGAAACGTCATTTAATTAAATAGGGTCGTTTTTAAATAAATAAAAATGGTGATATATCGTTATAAAATATTGTAGACGATATAGAATGTAAATAAACCGATTCTACTTGGTTTGCTTGAGATTTGATGGTTGAATGTGTTTGACATGAAAATTATAAAAAAAACAAAAACTGAAATGTGAATGTCGAATAATTTAACCATGGAAAGAATTGATTTGAAAATCTAAATATACGTGAATTATTTGAAAAGGCCGAGTTAATTCTCATTTCAAATAATTGATCGACGATTAGAAGTCGAAGAGTTGAAGACGGTTCAAGACCGACGATCTTCACATCGGATGGATGGGCGCTACTGATGCTCATGATTGGAGTAACTACCTTGAAGGAGCTGAAGTGGTAGCCGTCCGGACGTATTTGTTGATTGTACGGATATGCGAGGAATATGGTGCCTCCGGCTTCGTTCAGACCCTGAACGAACTTGTAAATGGACCGTGTATCTGACATTGGATTTTGTTCTGTGCTGATTGATCTCTATTAAATATATATCTGTTTGGTGGCGGAGAATTTATTCTCTTGCTTAACGCCCTTCTCTGAGATGTATGAGCTCAGAGGTTATATATCGATAGAAATCAGTCGCATGGAGTGAATTGCCTGTGTGGCAGATGATCAAGGCTTCTGTTGAAAAGTAAAGTCTTGTGGTTGATGATCGAAGCATGGCCTACGTGGCGTAGCTTTGTGTATAGCGTTGATTCGCGAGCCTCACATCTCAGTATGAGTCAAAAAGGGGATAAGGACCGTTGGGAGAACACGACGTTTCTTTCTAGCTACAGTGGTGTCAGTGACTTACCAGCCCTGACATTGATATTATTTTCACCTATGTGGTTGTTGGAATGCGAGGTGTCTCGATTATAGGTCTGTAAGGACTGGGAAACATGTGTTCAAGAATTGCCAATCCTCAAAAGTAAGAGAGGACCGGCCCTGCCGATTCCAAGGATAGCTGTGTGTGATCCTGAGACATTTGCTAGAGTGTCTCGAACGGAGAGGAGCTTGCCCCTTGCCTCGACTCATGATGGAATCCAATTTCCAATACGAAATTACAGATTTGATTGTATTACTAGTATGGCGACATAGTGGCATGGGACACTTATGCCGTCTATGATTGATATTTATGATTGAATTTTCTTTTGAAACATATATGCACTAGTAATAATATCAAACACTTTTGTTTTATACGTATCAAGCATTCCTTAGCCATTATAAGGTAAAACTCTATCCTCCGGCTTGCGTTGCATTGTGTGATGGGACCTGAGTCTTATAATGGTTTCATTTTTATAAAAAGCATTGCGATGATTTAATAATTTACTTTATTTCATGCACTGGCAATCATTGGAGTGAACCCGTTCCGCGAAAGTGGCGTGGTCCTATGATTTGCCTTATTATTGTTGTTTAATTAGTTAAGTAGATTTCTCATACCAGTCCCATGACTGACTCGTAGTTTGTTTCACCTTGCAAACTCGGGTGCCCTTATTTTCACACGGGCAGCCTAGTACCAGGTAGCAGGACATATTTTGGCTTTGCACTACAGCAGGAGTGCATCTTTTGGCTTATGGCGAGGCTTGACTTCTCAGTGTTGACTATTGATATTCCGCCATTTTTATCTATGTATATGATTCCGCTTCTGGCGATGTAGATTGATATTTCTTTTATATACTCTCTATGTATATGTACCGCTTATGGCGATGTAGACTGATCATGTACTTTTATGCACTAAGTTGTATCCTACACTGTGCTCTCTGATGTTGTGACATATTATGATTCCGCTGTCATATTTATGTAAATTATTTTATTTGCTGTTATGCTATTATCTGTTCTCTGCTAATGATGATTAATGTGTTATATTCCAATGATTATCCTTAACACCGTCGTACGGGGTTTTGGGATCGTCACAGGATCAGTCTGGTGAACCATCGTTAGAAAAACACACTAAATTATTGGTATCATCCCACTGATTTAAAGTTAAAAATATTTTTAAAAGGAAAGGATAATCGTAAGACCAATCCACACACAAATACGGACGAATTTTACCTTACGATAACCCAAAACGTTTTTGAATCAATATTGTTCTGATATTATAATAATGTCTAAATCAAATAAATAACCATCTAGCATAATGCTTGCATCTCACGCTCCATATATATAGTATATAATCAAAAACCACTAACGCTTATTTGAGAACGAATTTCCTACTATGATAAGGTAGGGAACCACCTTCCGATAATGTATCTTTATAAATGAATACACTGGGGTTTAACAAGAACATCTTGCAACCCAACCACACATGACCGACCACTCATTTCTCGTGTTTCAAATATATTATCACCAACGGCTCGCCAACCACCGTTTCTCGGGAGATATAGAAGCGAAAGAAGAAATAATTTAATTTTCTGTAGATGGTGATAATACACCCTAATGGGAACAACCCACTTAGCTATGCCGCCCGCCCGATTTTCGTCACTTACCACTTGATGAGGCTTGAGGTTACTATTACCTTTTAGAACATCACGTCACCATTCACTTTAAATGCCACATTGTCAGATCCCCCCAAATCACTAATTGACGTCCAGAAAAATACTCTAAGTGTTTAAGTTAAGAGAAATGAATTTCTCCGCCATCAACATAAATACGTTTGTAGAAATCAACGTACATGGTCCTTTGGAAATACTCAGTCAGACATTCATCCATATGAGTCATCCAGGAACAGGATGAACCGAAGGCACCCTCCTACCACATTAGGAATCACCCTAGAGATCAGTAGCGAGTAGTCCTTGCAATCCGTAGATTTCAATCAATCATGGTATATCACCGGGCGTGAATCCGTAAATTTTAAGTAACCCTTTCGTTTTATAAAGATCCACGGTCATCTGTTGCACTATCTCGATCAGCATCAGATATCTTCTACATTTACGTATTCGTTGGTCGGAGTGGTTTTTAGAACATAAATTCGATCCCGGACTTTCCATACCAACAATCGTATAGGCCAGATTCGATAGTCGGTTATTTAACTAATAAATAATCAACCATTCATCCATTTTTTTTTGAATTTACCGATTTAATATTATCATCATTTAGCTTCTTTTAATTAATCATCCTTAATTAAAATTTCTTAATTTTTTTTCCAATATTAGGAATACTCAATTCTCTTCTTATACTAATATAAGAATATTCAACCATTTCATCTAAAATACTTTAAGAACATACTTCTCGTATTGGTCATTAGTCCCTAACCGTAGACTATTTAGAGAATAACTACCTAGGTATCAACCCCGAAGGCCGGAACCAACATCAGATTGATACTCAGAAAGCCATTCAACTCGACTAATCTCCAGTCAGTTTCTAATTTCCTTAACTCCATTTCTTAACTTCTTATCAACTAAATAATTCCATTTTAAAATATTTGTATATAATGTTATTTATGAATTCTTTACTATTAATATTCGTTATCATTAAATTATATAAAATTCTTTAATATAATCTATGTTATTATTTGATAATTCATCTTAAGTCCAGTTATAATTTATAATTTTAAAAATCCTTCCTAACTTCCTTCTAACAAAATTCCCATTTTTGCACACCATTTGTTTTAAGCCTTATTCACCTCAATCGTGTACAATATTTCTTGATACAAATCTATACTTGACTTATTTAGTCAACTTGATTCACACTTACAAATTTCGAATTTTAATTCTATTGATAACTTCTATTATTTCATATAATCTCATTTAAAATTTCCTTTGCAATTGGAAAATTCAAATGTATTTTTAAAATATTAGTTTCAAACGCCATTTCTATTTTATAGCAAATTCATGCTTGAGTTATATTTTTCTAATTCTCCAATGTTTTCACTTCTTTACAAATGTGGCTTATAAAATCGTCTTCTCATTTCATTTGTTAGAAACAAATCTTTACCTTTCAAACTTATTTATAATTCAACTTCTAAATAAATATTTCTATTTGGAAATAAAATTTCCTTTAAACACTTTTATATTTTAAATTCTATTCTCATATCCATCTACTAATTAGGGTATCCAAAATATCCAAAATCAAGGGTCCATGTATCCAAACATATTGTAAACTATCATAGGCTATAAATCACGTCATATATCAGCATATATGTGGGGAAAAAAAATTAAATGTTTAGGAATTTAGTTGGATCCCTCCAACTTGTTTTCCTGTATCCACAGATGTTTGTCAACATAAATAATACCAATCCTGCTTCGAAATACGATATCGCGGTATAGAAGGTCATCCACTATATATATTATAGGGCGCATAAGGAAATCATCCACTAATATGTATATATATGTATATATATTTGTATATATATAGTATATATATATATGCAACAATATATCCAATCACTAATTATATATATATAACCACCAATTATATATAATACTATATATGTATTTACTGTTACCCACATTATATCAATCAACTAACAATAATTTAAATTAAACTATTTGAAAAATAGTTCCTAATAATTCAACTAAGGGAGTTTAACTCACCTTGGTTTCACTTTCCGAATATCCATTAAACTCCACATCTTGCAGCTATGAATCTACCCAAGTTGTCAAATAAATAAATAAATTATTCTTTGTAATTTAAATTTTGTAGAATATATACCTTATTTCCTTGCAACCCACTTGACCAATCAACGAAACATATTCCCTCCCAAGATACTGCCTAACCCACTTTGACATTTCATTAAGAATTTTGCTAACAGCCTGCCAACTCTTTGCCTATCACCTGTAGCCATTGTTTTCTGCTACAGCACCATCCAAGTTAATTTAAATATCGCTGCAATATCGATAAGCTGAAATCAGTACAGCGCTCCAACCCATAATCGAATCCCCATTCGATTTCATCATCACACCCATTTTCGCAACCTATCGAAAGCGTGGCTTCCTCTTCGTCGTCGAGCTCTAGGAAATTCATGATCTTCGATTGTATTATATATATAATAGTGAATTGATTTTCGGATGACTGGGCAAAATGGGGAAATGGCTTGACTTTGGTTTCGTGGGTTTCCAGAAATGGCAGAAAATAAATCGAAGGCAAATGTTTTTTAGAACAGAAAAAATAATGAGCGAGGCTCAAATTTGGTTTTTCGTTTTACTGGGAAGAAAAGAAATGAAAGAGGGAATTGGTTTAAGCTTCGCTGATTTAGAAATGGGCAAGAAGAAAATATAACACAATATATATAGATGAAGGATAAAAGGATAGAAACAATGTCGGCTTTCAACCGGGTCTAAGTAGGGTTAGGCTTGTAGTGTACCCTTGTTGGGTAGCTTATGGTAGAAGGAAAGTAGTTCGGTACAAGTTTTTATATTATTTTTAGTTTGATTTGAGCTGATGTAATTTTATTTAAAATATCCCGTGTTTTTAAGCTCTTATTTGAGCGCAACAACCAGCATTCCTAGAGTTACACCACTATTCTGAACACACTGGAACAAGTTTTAAAGTCTAACTCGATCGTATGGAGAAGATGTCAATTTAAATTGACGATTTAAAATTAAATTCAATTTAATTATTCCTAGGCGTTTTCTGATCATATGTTCAATCGATAAATCCAAACGCTACGAAATTCGAAATCTGATAAACGGATCCGACGGAATTGGTTTCGTCGAATTCCAAGATCGTTTGAAACATCAATATTTTCACGTATCAACAATATCAATTAAATAATCAGTCAATTTCAAATGCTTATGTTTATCGATAAAAAAATTATTTCATAAATTAAATAGATTAAATATATATTGACCTTTACTTCCAATTCAAATCCAATATTTTAATGTTTTAAACATTCAAAGTTAAATGACCAAAAATATGGGACGTTACATTCCTTCCCCCTCTAAAAAATTTCCTCACTGAAATTACTAAGTAGAAAAAGTTTTCCCACGATCCACTCATGCAATTCGACATTCACCTCAACATCCCATAACTCCAACAACCTTCACTATCCAACCAACTCCTTAGTTTCCCCGTTCACACAAATTCTTAACTTATATTTTCATTTGAACGTTAACTTTTCATTAATAAAGTTTTTCAAAACTTTTGATTTTTTTCTAACTCTCTAAATTTTCAAAAAATTTCACCAACGTCTGCTTTGTACGGCTTGATCAGTACAACTACAAATCGTTTCTCATGACCCTTTCCATTTAAAAAGAAAATCAAAAAGCCAAGCAGCTTACAAAATAGGCTCATAAATCTCATACTGAATTAAATATGTACCTTTTTATCAGGTATCAACATTTTATTTCTCACACTTGCTTCTATCCAATAAACATGTTCAATCATATACACATCCATTTCTAATCGATTATAATCAATTTAACCTATTGTTTCCAATTCATCCATTAATTTTGTTCTCTTTCTCAACTCATGATAGTTTATACATCCATGTTCAAATATATATATATATATATATATATATATGTGCTTATAAACAAGAAGAGTTTTTATTTTTTTCAAGGTTTATGGCTTTGTGAGAAATAGTTAATGGCAACATGAATCATCTCTTTCTTCCATCTCTCCCGTTTTACTTTCTTCTTCGACTATCTCTTGCTTCTTCTTTCGATCTCATGCCTCTCTCTTCATATTTCTTACTTTCGCTTGCATTATTTCTCACGAAGCCTTAATTTATAATTTATAATTTCCATATCTGAAACCTTCGATCCCTTTTTCCCTCTAAACGAACCTGACTCCCTCAACTGGACATCCATCTCCTGTCTTTCGGTGACTTCAAGTTGCGATGACCTATCTACATCAATTGGGGAATTTCTGTTCTAGCTCGGTGGTGTCTTCACTTCACAACTCTGTACAACTTCTATAATGCGCAATGTTAGGTCTCTCGGCAAGTTTGCTCTTCACTGCTAAGTGTTTTTTTTGTCTGATTTTTCCTGGCTTTGCCAGTGGGAATGGTGGTGGAAGTGTGAGTGAAGCCCTCTGTTCTGGATATAGTTATCTCTCTGTTTGATTTGATCTGATTTCGGCTTGGGTTGAAGTTGCTTTCTTGTTCTATCACGAAGTATTTGCATGCACATGTTATGTTTTAACCTCTTAATGAATACGCGACTAGCTGCATACTGTCTGTTATGTTGATGTTTAACTATCCAATCATGTCTGCTCGTTGGAAGCACTGCTATCTCTAGCATGATGAGTGAATGATGGTTATCTCATTGTATTATTAGTGTTGTAGTTGAGTTGGTTTCCTTGGTGTTTTATATTACTTGTGTGTGACGATTTTGTCTTGTTAGACTACACTGTTGGCAGCTGAAGGCTTTGTTTGGTTATTGTTGAGTTTGGTTTGTCTTTTGGGGATTCTGGTGATCGTTAGTGGCTTGGTTTTTTGCATTCATGTCTATCATGGCTATGGTTTATCGTTAGGGTATGTTGGGTTACTTGCTCTCCGTTTTGGCATGCCGTGAGATACATATGCACTAAACTATGCCGATATGGATGGTAGTGAGTGCCTTATTTCTCCTAGCTTTGATCCCATGCTATGTTTCTTTCCTTGGTTCCAGGTCACTTTGTCATTCTGGTTATGAAATCAGTGTTCGAAACGCTTATCTATGTGGATTGATTTGGTCTAGTGCCTTGGCAGCTTATTGATGTCAAAATGTAGTGTCATATCACTTTTTGGTTGCCTTCAACACTTTCGTTGGTGAAGTTTTTTTGAATTGGTGTACTTTGACTCATGACTCGGTGTGAGATCGAGATTTCTTCCCGTGACTGTTCATCTACAGTTGCTATGCCAAGTCAGTTCGATTTTAGTTGTATTCAGCTTGCTGTACACTCCATCATTGCTACATTGCTCCTATAGATGCTTGGTCCTTTTGTACTAGGTCTTTAAGGTAGTGTGTAATGTAACAGGGTATCTTAACTTTGTTTCATGTATTGTGTGTGAATCTGTGACTCCCTGCGTGGAGCATGACTATAGTCTGGTTAAGTGAGACTATCTCTTATATTATAAGCCTGAAAGGTATAGTGGACAAAACATTATAAACTACGTTAGTGGTGGACAGTCCACCTTAAAAGCCGAATAGCTGATTGTTAACTACAATCACCTGAACTATACTATATTTTTATTATTAGTTATAATAAAAAGTGTTTGCGGTCACATTAAAAACCAGTCAGCTTTGCCAAAAAAAAACAAGTAGAGTTCTACTTATAACCCAAGTTCCTTTTTAATTTTCAATTTACAAGTTCATATAAATTTACATTTGAGTTTAAAGTTAAATTTTAATCAAACTTAATTTGACTCATTCTTCAATTCAAGTTTATATAATCCAAGTTTATTTCCACTATTCAATATACTCATATTCATTTCCATTTCAAACTCAATTCCATAACCCAAGCTTATTTTGAATAATATTCCAAGTCATATTCAATTATTTCTACTCAAATTGGATTTATTTTAAATTACTTCTTGTTTCACTCGACACATTCAAACTATATGTATAAGCTCCATTTAGATTATCAATATTCAATTTATTTGCATTCCAACTTAAATTCAAGGGTTTTCATTCCATATTAATTTCCAAAGTTTTAATTCACCTATCCACTTTCTTAACTAAGTTATATTTTGTTCATAACTAATTGATTTCTTACATTAGTTATCTTTATTTTAAAACTCAAAATCCAATTTTTTATTACAAAAAATCCATTTATTCAATTCACCTGAATCCATATTTATTTAATAACCCAATTCTGAATTTTATTAATGAAAATTTAAATTTTATCCTACCAAAATCATTCCATTTGAATTAATAATCATTTTAGGTTTTAAATGATTTCATAGCGATTTTCTGAAAATTTGATTTTGAATAACTCAAAATCTATAATATGAAATCTCAAATGTTTTATTCCATTAGAAAATTATAATACAATAGATCCAGATGATTCTTTTTTCAAAGAATTCCGACTCATATTGGATCCTATACACTTGATTGAAGTTCAAATCCCCAAATTACAAACCACCGTAATGTGGCGAGTTCGTTTTAATTTAATATGGTTAAATTCTTAATCCAATCTATTTAATTTACCTTTAATCAAATTCATATCCATTCAATTCATTATACTGGAATTTGTTACCTTAGCTTCCAAATTATTCATTTAACTTCATTAATTGTTGATGGATTCCTATCCAATCAATCTAAAAATCAGTTAGTAAACAATACACAACCAACTTAACCAAACCAATTGAATTCATATTCAACATTAATATTTCCATTTTTTATATTCACTTTGGCTTAAAATACCTTTATAACAATAGGCTAATAGCAGATTGACTTCTAATCCATTGTTATTTCTCATTTCAATTAGCTTTCAATTACGGGGGGAGTCTATATAGATACATACTGGTGACATAAATTAAGATACACAAATTGTGGACCATAAGATTTGTTTGTCTTTATGTGGAAGGTGGAATTCAGGGTAAGATCTTGTGGTCCACAATCTGTGTACAAAATTTTGTGCCACTAGTTTATGTCCATTTAGACTTTCCCTTCAACTATATTTTCAAGTTCTGATTTTTATTTCAAAAATCATTTATTTTGTCTTTTGGTTATATTAAGCCATTTCAATTCGATAACCCCATTTAAATTATATTCAAACCAATCAGATATCAACATAATTTAAGAAAACTATTTTTGTTTCTATACACAAATATAATTTGGGGAAAATTATTTCAATTAACCTCTTTACAAAACAATATTGTGTCAGTTGTCAGTTCAACATTGTGACGGCCTGGAATTTCGCTCGATCCGAATCAGTCGTTAAACCGATCTAGACCGTTCGAAACCCCTGATCGTTTGAGAACATGACAAATCAGAACACAAACAGAAGAACATTTCATTGCTATTACAACAATTCCATCAGATACAAGAATATACAGAGTATAAATGAATATTATACATTCGAATAAATATCAGAGATTACAATTAATTATATAACAGCGGAAAATAATACAAAGCACGACTGAAGGTGATATACGGATAAAGAGCTTTCCGGATATCATTCCAGCTGTAAACCAGGATCCTGTGAATATAAATCTGCAAAACCAAAACTACTAGCTGCCCGTGCGGAAAATAGGGGCACCCAGAGTTTAGGTTAAAACAATAAACTCCAGGTCAGTCATGTGACTGGTGTGAGAACTAAAACAGTTATTAATATTGGTTTTAAAGTTAGGTAAATCAAGGGACCACGCCGTATAACACGGAACCGGTTTCCTCCCAAGAATACCAGTGCATAAAACAACAGCGCAATGCTAAATAAAGAAAAATGAAGCTGTTATAAGACCCAGGTCCTATCACACAATGCAACGCAAGCCGGGGGATAGGGTTTTCCCTTATAACGGCCAAAGCATGCTTGATACGTTTAAAACAAATCATTTGATACTATAATAAGTGTATAGTGTCAAAACATTTCAATCATAAATATCAATCATAGGCGGCATAGCTACCATCTACTATGTCGCCATACTAGTTCTACAATTAAAACCGAAATATCTCGTATTGGAAATTGGATTCCATCATGAGTCGAGGCAAGGGGCAAGCTCCTCTCCGCGCTCGAGACACTCTAGCAAATGCCTCAGGACTACACACTCTGGGCAATCCTTGGATCGGTTAGGCCGGTCCTCACTTACGTTAGAGGATTATTTATGCCTGAACACACGTTTCTCGGTCCATACAGACCTATAATCGAGGCGCCTCATTCCAACAACCACAAAGGTGAAAAGTATATAAATGTCAGGGCTGGTAAGTCACTAACACCACCAAAGCTAGAAAGAAACGTCGTGTTCTCCCAACGGCCCGTATCCCGTTTTTAACTCATACCGAGGTGTGAGGATCGCGAATTCACGTTATACACAAAGCTGCCACGTAGGCGTGCTTTGATCATCGACCACAAGACTTTGCTTTTCAACAGAAGCCTTGATCCATGCAACTCAACATGCCACACAGGAAATTCATGCCATGCGACTGATGTCCATCGATATACAACCTCTGAGCTCGTACGTCTCAGAGAAGGGCGTTAAGCAAAAGAATAAATTCTCCGCCGCCAAACAGATGTATATTTAATAGAAATCAATCAACACAGAATAAAATCCAATGTCAGACACACAATCCATTTACAAGTCCGTTCCGGGTCTGAACGAAACCGGAGGCACTTTACTCGCATATCCATCCATCTCCAAGTACGTCTGGACGACCACCAACTATTTCCATCCTCTTGGGTGTACTGCCCAATCAGGATCGTCAGTAGTTATCCAAACGATGTGAAAACTTCCGGTCTTCGACCACCGTCTTCATCTTCGACATATCATCGAATCGGTTATTCAGAATGGGTGTAAACCCGGACTTTCCGAACAACCCGCGTATATTAAAACCAAACGTTACACAAACACAACATACGCCTCATTCCAATTCATTAGTCACTAACCGCAAATCAGCAAGAGAACAATTTCCCAAACATTAACCCCGAAGGTCGAAACCAACATCAGATCAATACCCAGGAAACCATTCTTCTTAGCCAACCTACAGCTAGTTTCTAAATTCCACATTCTTAGGGAAAGGTTCCAATTAATTTTATCCAAGATAAATTCTTTAAAATTTATCCTGTAATCTTCCTTTGGATGTCATTTAAAACCAAATTATGGTTTTTCCAACTAGTCGAGATTAGCGAACCGTAACGAAGTAATTATTTATTTTATTTCCCAATCCCAACCTATTCATCCCATGAAGCAAAACTGGTAATACTCCATATCTAACACCGTGGTGTTATCGGTAAAATTAATTACCATTTCACGTTCAAATCTAATTAAAGATTTAACTATCGCTTTGGAGCAAAACTGGTAATACTCCATTCCCGCTCATTTCTAAATTTGATAATTTAGATTATAGATTCACATTTCAATCTAATTACAGATTCGTTAGAACTCCTTTTACTGGGTTAAAGAACTAGGTGTTATTTAAAACACAATTCACGACAAACCCAAATCACATTCTATTTGTTATCGGGTTAAAGAACTAGTGTTATTTAAAACACTGTTCACGATAAACCCATTTCAAATTCAATCAAATATATTAGAAATTCCGATTATTTAAAACCCCTTTTTAAATCTAATTCATTTATTTAAAAATAATCGGGTTTTAAATTTAGTTCAAAACTAGTTCATTTCGATAAAAATCCATTTTTATCTTTTCAAATATGGAGTTTTTCACCCCAATTTCTCCCAAATCATTTCTTATGATTTTACACAAATTATTACTATTTTTAATAATTTTATCAAGGTCCGTACAGTCGATTTCCATCAACGGCCATCGAACTGCACTTACAGCGACCTTTTTCAAATTTGATTTGGACGTATCTCCAAATCCAACCGTTAGATTTTGAATTTCTAATATTCGTTAGAAAGTTATTTTCGATACGAACCCAACGGTTCCGGTTTTAGGAGAATCCGACGGTCGGATCTCCCGTAATGTCAGTTTGAAATAAATGGTCGAAATTCACGAACTGCCGCGGCTCGGCGCGTTCTATTCAGGCCATTATTTTATATATATAATATATATAATATATATATTTCGTCGATTACTAATTAAAACGAATTATATGAATAGTTTTGAATTCGTTTCTTCAATTCAAATTGGTTTCAAAGTCGTTTTCTATTCGATTCAATTCAAATTGGTTTTCTATTCGAATCAAATTCGTTATATATTCAATTGAAATCAAATTCGTTTTCTATTCAATTCATTTCGAAATCGTTTTATATTCATTTCATTTCGAAATCGTTTTATATTCATTTCATTTCGAAATCGTTTTATATTCATTTCATTTCGAAATCGTTTTATATTCATTTCATTTCGAAATCGTTTTATATTCATTTCATTTCGAAATCGTTTTATATTCATTTCATTTCGAAATCGTTTTATATTCATTTCATTTCGAAATCGTTTTATATTCATTTCATTTCGAAATCGTTTTATATTCATTTCATTTCGAAATCGTTTTATATTCATTTCATTTCGAAATCGTTTTATATTCATTTCATTTCGAAATCGTTTTATATTCATTTCATTTCGAAATCGTTTTATATTCATTTCATTTCGAAATCGTTTTATATTCATTTCATTTCGAAATCGTTTTATATTCATTTCATTTCGAAATCGTTTTATATTCATTTCATTTTGAAATCGTTTTATATTCATTTCAAAATGAATAAAATTGATATAAATATCGTTCACGTCAAAATGGCGTCAATCTTAACAACACGGCTTCATATATTCCTAATTTCAAATATTCTATTTCAAATATTTCTATTTCAAATATTTCTTTTTCAAATATTTCTATTTCAAAATATTTCTATTATCAACACACGACTAATCTCAATGAATGAGTACCGTCCACGTGTGACTATTTTTGTTAAATTATTTCGTTCAACACATGACTAATCTCAACGGATGAGTACAGTCAACACATGAACCTTGTAATAACCCGGAAAATACGAGCCAATTTAAAATTTTTAAATTGATTATTTAAAAGCAATTTGAACCATTGAAATAGAATATTTCAATAAATTAGTGAATTAGAAATAGTAAGTCAGTTTGAAAATTTGAATTCGAACTTTGACTGACTGTGCAGGGTGGAAAATATAACGGATTTTAGTGAGACCAAAAATATTTAAGTCTGTTAGTCAATACCTTTCTAACGAATCTGAAAAATCGTAGTTTCATAACGGGAATCAAAAGTTATGGCCGAATGAATTTTCAGAAGAGTCAGTATATAGAATATATAGGCCTGGAAAATTGATATTTTGCATACGGCCTCAGAATTCGACGAAACCTCTTTTGTTGGGTCCGGGATGTCAAACTATTGCTAGGTTTCAAATTTCATAATTTTTCGAATCAATATGTGAGCGTGGCAAAAGGAAACGCGTTTGACCAGTTTCTGTTGAATTTAATCGACTGGAAATTGGCCATTTTTCAAACGGTCTCAGAATTCGATGAAACTAGTTTTGTTAGGACCGTATCGTCAATACGAAACTAGAAAATATTTTTCTGGAATTTTTCTAGTTAGTATGTGACCCCGGTAATTTGAAATGTACGTTTAAAATTCAATATAAGGATTTAAATGTAAATTCAATGGAAACTGATTGTAACGATCAAACCAGCTTACGATACATATCCCATTGTGTTCGGAATGGGGGTAAAACGCTATGGACGACAGGCGGTAGGCCTCGTTTCGAGGTCGTATGTAAAAGTCAACCTTTTTGCAAAATTAAATAATTAAATAATAATAAAAAAAAACATATTATTCCCTCCTTTTCTTCTGCTTGCCCCCCCCCCCCCCCCCCCCGATTCATTAATCAGAAAAAAAAAGGAAAAACCTAAACCTATCGCCGCCGCTCCCTCCAGACATCGCCGCCGACGAAGACATCGACGCCGCCCTCACCTCGAAGCCGCCGCCCTCACTATCGAAGACCCCGTCCTTACCTAGAACCCCTCGCGACGCAAATCGAAGCCGCTGCCCTGAAGCCTCGACGCCGCCACCACCACGAAGCCGCCGACGCCTCCTTCTTCTTCCCTCCCCTTCGCAGGCAACGGTGAGCAATTTAGGTTGTTTTATTTTTGTTTTTATTTTTGTTTTGCAAAAAGAAAAAAAAACCGATTCCTTTTAAATGATTTAAAAAGGTAATAACTGATTTGATAAAGATTTATAAAAACTGATTTATTAGAATTTATAAAACTGATTTATTAGGATTTATAAAACTGATTTATTAGAATTTAAAAACTGATTTTTTAAGAATTATATAAACTGTTTTTTTTAGGATTTAAAAACTGAATTTTTAATGATTTAAAAAGTAATTTCTGAATTTGAAAAAGAATTTAAAAACTGATTTGATAAAGATATAAAAACTGATTTTTTAAGAACTTAAAAAACTGTTTTTTTTAAAAGATGCAAAAACTGATTTTTAAAAGAATTTTAAAAACTGAATTTTTAAAGGAAATAAAAACTGATTTTATTTTAAGGTTTAAAATAGGGAGAAGGTTTAAACTTTGAAATAGAAAAAGGTTTAATCTTTTAAAAGAAAAAGATTTGAACTTGCAAAAATAAAGATTATATTTTTAAAAAGAGAAAAGACGGAATTTTTGTTAAGTAGAAGAAGTAAGATATGATTCTTATATTTTTAAAGCAATAAAAATATAATTTTTACATCATAGGAATATTAAAAATATAATCTTTGTTTTTAGAATATGATCTTTATATATTGAATAACATAGTAAAAATTCGATTTTTACCTATGTAGAAAATACGGGCAACGAAAGCGACAAGAAGGCGAAATAGGCGAAGATTTCTATAAAGGAAGAGTCGTGTTATTGGATAGCTATTGGTGAGAATTTCTCACTCTTCAATTTCTTTTTATATATATATATATATGTGTGTGTGGAAATAAAAGTGAATTGCTATATATAAATATTTATCTATATATATATATATACGCCCCCTCGTCCACAAACCATGGACGATATTTATTGGTTGAAATTGTTGTGAAAATTGGTTGACGGCAAATTGTTGTTTGGGATTGTTTGTGGTTGATATTGAATTGATTGTGGTTGAAAAATACCCGTTTGTGATTGGAAAATATTTGGTTGAAACCACATAGGATGAGTTTGTGGAAATGAAATAAATATAAACATGCCGCCTGCGTGCGAATTAGATGCATGATCCCCATTGTCAAAAACCGCGAGGTTTTAAGGTAGAGCGAGGAGCCGTACTAGGGACGGTGCCGGTTTTAACTACCCTGCCGTTATGCTGCCGAAATTTTGAATAATCTTTGTGTGTTAGAATTATTTTCATATGTTGAAATTATTTGCATGCCTAGAAATTAAAGCCGTATATTGAAACTATGTCCATGTGTGGAAATATTCATGTGTTGAAAAGTGTTGTGCGAAAATAAAATTCATTTGTGAATGAATGAAGTGTATAAACAATAAAAATCACATTTTTATATATATATGAAGTATGAAAAATATTCGCCTTATATAAATAATTTCAATCATAAAAATCCCATCTTTCTAATATGAACAACATAAATAAATTGTCCATGTGTGGAAATACTCATTTGTTGAGAAATGTGTGTAGTGGAAAGGTTCATGTGTTGAATAAAAAGATTGAACGATAAAAATTACATTTTTATTGAAACTATGAAGTGTTGAAACCACACATTGGTTGAATAAATATTTTAAATGATAAAAATATCATTTTTATCATATGTATGATATGCTAAAGATATGCAGACGTTGAAACAAATATTTGTGATAGAAATATTATTTTTAACATGCATAGGAACTAAATAAAATAGTCATGTGTTGAAATCTACTTTAGTTCGCCAAAAATTATCATCTTTGAAATATAAAGTGTTAAGAATATCCACTTGTTCAAATAAACGTGCATGAGTTGAAATATACATTAACTAGCTAATGATATGATTTTAGCCTATGCATGCGATATTAGAATGAATGGTATTTTTAGACCAAAGCAAGTCGAATATGAAATTGAATGGAAAATGATAAATGTTAGAGATTGTATATATGTGCATGCATATCTATTGAACAGGTTAAAGCAAAAAGGGGCTAGAGAAGAGGAATAAAATTTTGTGCCCGACAAATAGGTACACATTTACTGTTTTGTTTGGGTGATGATTTTATGAGCCTGTTGGCTAGCCGCTTGGCTTTTTCTTTTTCTTTTTGAAATTAGAAGGACCGGGAACGCTATTTGCGATTTCCCGATGCTCCCGGTACAGGGGAGGTTATGGCGAAATTTTCCAAAATTTTAAGGTGTTAGAAAAATATTTGAAGTGAAAACGATATGGAAATCATTGAATGAACTATATTTATATAAATATATAAATATAAATATAATTAAAACGAAACGTGGCCGTGCAATTCATATTTTGAAACCGTGATTTCAAACGACTAGTGCGGAAGATCCGACCATTGGATTTTCCCGAAACCTCAACCGTTGGGTTCGCCTTGGAAATATCTTTCCAACGGCACCAACTTTGTGAAGATCCGACGGTTGGATTGTCTGGAATGTTTAATTCAAAATTAGTGAAAAACAGCGCCAGAAACGATTATATTTATATATATATATATAAATATAATTAAATTAAATCGAATAACGACGCTGCAGTTCGTAAATTGAAATCGTAACTTCAAATGGTTAGTGTGGAAGATCCGACCGTCGGATTTTCCTAAAACTGGAACCTTTGGATTCGTTTTGAAAAGACCTTCCTAATGATGTAAAATTTGTGAAGATCCAACGGTTAGATTTTCCTATATGTGTAAAACAAAATTAGTGGAAAGCAGCGCCAGTGCATCGACACGACCTGAAACGTCGTTTAATTAAATATGGCCATTTTAAATTAAAAAAAAATGGCGATATATCGTTATTAAGTGCTATAGACGATATAGAGTGAAAATAAACCAATTTTGTTGTGTTTGCTTGATATGTGATGGTTGAATGTATTTGACGTGAAAATTATAACTAAATAACTGAAATGTGAATGTTGAATAGTTCAACCCTGTGATTAATTGGTTTGAAAATCTAAATATACGTGGGTTATTTGAAAAGGCCGAGTTTATCTCATTTCAAATAATCGATCGACGTTGAGAAGTCGAAGAGTCGAAGACGACTGAAGACCGACGATCTCCGCGTTGGATGGATGGGCGCTACTGATGCTCGTGATTGGAGTAGCTACCATGAAGGAATTGAAGTAGTAGCCGTCCAAACATATTGTTGATTGTACGGATATGCGAGGAATTGGTGCCTCCGGTTTCGTTTAGACCCAGAACGGACTTGTAAATGGACTGTGTGTCTGACATTGGATTTTGTTCTGTGTTGATTGATCTCTGTTAAATATATATCTGCTTGGCGGTGGAGAATTTATTCTCTTGCTTAACGCCCTTCTCTGAGACGTACGAGCTTAGAGGTTATGTATTGACAGAAATCAGTCGCATGGAGTGGATTGCCTGTGTGGCACGCCTAAGTGGCATATGATCAAGGCTTCTGTTGCAAAGCAAAGTCTTGAGGTGGATGATCAAAGCATGGTCTGTGTGACGTAGCTTTGTGTATAACGTGAATTCGCGAGCCTCACACCTCGGTATGAGTCAAAAACGGGAGAGTGACTGCAGGGAGAGCACGACGTTTCTTTCTAGCTAAGGTGGTGTCAGTGACCTACCAGCCCTGACATTATATATATTTTTCACCTGTGTGGTTGTTGGAATGCGAGGCGCCTCGATATAGGTCTGTAAGGACCGGGAAACGTGTGTTCAGGAATTGCCAATCCTCAAAAGTAAGAGAGGACCGGCCCTGAAGATCCAAGGATCATAGTGGGGTCCTGGGACATTTGCTAGAGTGTCTCGAATCGGAGAGGAGCTTGCCCCTTGCCTCGACTCATGAAGGAATCCAATTTCCAATACGAAATTTGCGGATGTGATTGTATTACTAGTACGGCGACATAGTAGATGGTAGCTATGCCGCCTAGGATTGATATTTATGATTGAATTTGCTTTTGAAACATATATGCACTAGTAATAATATCAAACACCTTTGTTTTATTCGTACGAAGCATCTTTGGCCATTATAAGGTAAAAACTCTATCCTCCGGCTTGCGTTGCATTGTGTGATGGGACCTGAGTCTTATAATGGCTTCATTTTATAAAAAGCATTGCGTTGATTTAATCATTTACTTTATTTCATGCACGAGCACTCATTGGAGTAAACCCGTTCCGCGAAAGTGGCGTGGTCCTTTGATTTGCCTTATTATTGTTGTTAATAAGTTGAATGGATTTCTCATACCAGTCCCATGACTGACTCGTAGTTTGTTTCACCTTGCAAACTCGGGTGCCCTTATTTTCACACGGGCAGCCTAGTTACAGGTTTCTGACGCACCTTTTGGCTCATGGCGAGGCTTGACTACACTGTGCTGACTTGGATTTTCTCCGCCATTATTGTATCTATATTATGATTCCGCCACTGGTGATGTAGACTGATATTCCTTTTGTGTACTCTTTATGTATGATTCCGCCTCAGGCGATGGTGACTGATTATGTATCATTATGCACCAAGTTGTATCCTGTACTGTGCTTCTCTGATGTGATGTTATCTATATGATTCCGCTGTCATATGTGTGTAAATTATTCTATTTTCTGTTTATGCTATTGTCTGTGATCTGCTAATGATGATTAATGTGTTATATTCCAATAATTATCCTTAACACCGTGTCACGGGGTTTTGGGATCATCACAAACCTTTACTTTATATTGATAAAGATATAAATTTTATTATAAAAATATTTCGTTCAACACATGACTAATCTCAACGGATGAGTACAGTCAACACATGAACCTTTATTTTATATTGATAAAGATGCAAATTTTATTATAAAAATATTTCGTTCAACGCATGACTAATCTCAACGGATGAGTACAGTCAACACATGAACATTTACTTTATATTGATAAAGATATAAATTTTATTATAAAAATATTTCGTTCAACGCATGACTAATCTCCACGGATGAGTACAGTCAACACATGAACCTTTATTTTATATAATATTCTTTATTTTCTAAATGGGAATGAGGCCCAATCAATCACCATATAATATTAATTATATGGATTTTCATACAACACATGTATATAATAGCATTGAAAAATAATCAACCATCAACCAAAGTGCACTACACTGTATAAGCATCAAATATAAATATCTAACGCATATAACAGCCTGTCAATCAATCGATCGACATATTTAATCAATCAGGATGAGTGAACTTCAAATTTCATCCCAACACCCGTGTGGGGTTTCAAATCAACAACCACAGATTTTATTTGTGTAGTTGGGAGATGTGTAAAATTTATCGTCCCAATCAATGTCCTTCAAATAGGTGTACATAAACAAACCGTCCGGTTTGTAAATGAATATTTTATTTTATTCACTTTCACGTTAAAAATTATATTTTTAACGATAAAATATTTTATTTCAACATATGAATCTCTATTCAGCTCATTCTTTAAATAAAATGATATTTTTAGTTTTCTAACATATTTTAGAAAATCTCGGCGGCATAACGGCACGATACTAGAAACGGGACAAGGCCTAGCCTTATCCCCGGTCTAGTGAAGGCCCACGCCATTCACACATCAATCAGATCCATTCATTTCACCAAACAATCAATTTCAATCAAATAATCTAACTAATCTATGCAACCAAACAAACAAGTCCATGGTCTGTGGACGATTGTGTCGGGTGCTACTAAGCACCGTCTGCATCCTAGTATATATATATAGCTAGAAAAGAAATTGAAAGGTGAGAAATTCTCACAAACAGCTATCCTAGCTCCAAGGCACTTCATTGATAGAAATCTTCATTGCTATCGCATCTTCGTTGCCCGTAGCCACTACATATATAAAAATCACACATTTTTATATTTGCTGATGTCTTTAAAATAAAAATCATATTTTTATAATCGCTTCCTATATTTAAAAATCGAATTTTTATTCCGTTATTCAATATATAAAAATCGAATTATTACTACTATGTTATATAGATAAAAATTATATTTTTATCATGCTATTTTCCATATAAAGATTTCGCCTTTTCTAAAATAAAGATTTCGCCTTTATAAAAACATAGACTTCGCCTTTTCAAATTTAAAGATTTCATCTTTATAAAAATCTCATTTTTATTTTTCTACACATATAAAGATGATATTTTTAATATTCCTATCATGTAAAAATTATATTTTTAACTCTCTACCTAACCAAAAATCATATTTTTACATCTTCTATATAGTAAAGATTATATTTTTAATACTTTAAAAATATAAAAATCATATTTTTAATACTTTAAAAATATAAAAATCATATTTTTAAATAGCTATTATATATCTATATCTGAATTTTTCTTTTCTATGCTAAAAGAAAATCGATTTTTTTTATTTGATTTATAAAATCAGTTACATAATAATTAACAATAATTATACATAAAAAAACGAATTAAAAATAACGTATAAAAACTTACAGTTAAAACCGAGTGGGGGTCACGAGGGAAGGGGGTCGACGTTGCTTGGAGGAGGGGAGGGAGAGGGGTGCGCCATCCTCTGGCGGCTGCGGTGGTGGCGGGCAGGGCAACGGGGTCTGGACGCGCTCGAAAAGGGGAAGGTGGGTTGGTCTCGAGGTCGGTGGAGGAGGTGCGGAGGGAAGGCGATGGAGGAGGGGGTCGCCTGGAGGCCGGCGGCGGCTGGCCAGCACGGCGGTGACGAGCGATTTAGGGCTCCGCCCTCATCGGTTTTTTTTTCCTTTCCCGAACTAATGAAAACGAGAAAATAAGGGGGGGGGGTATATGCAAAAAAAATGAATTATATATATTAATTTATTTTAGAAAAACGAACTTTTTTATACGACCTCAAAACGAGGCCCACCGCCTGCCGTCCACAGCGTTTCACCCCCATTCCGAGCACAATGGGATATGTATCGTAAGCTGATTCGGCTGTTACAATCAGTTTCCGTTGAATTTAAAGTATAGTTCTTTATATATTCAATTTAAACGCACATTTCAAATTATCGGGGTCACATACGAACTTTAAAAATTCTAGAAAAATATTTTCTAGCTTCGTATTGACGATACGGTCCTATCAAAACTAGTTTCGTCGAATTCTGAGACCGTTGGAAAAATGGCCATTTTCCAGTCGATTAAAATCAACTAAAACCGGTCAAACGCGTTTTCCCTTGCCACGCTCGCATATTGATTCAGAAAATTATGAAATTTGGAATCTAGCAATAACTTGACGCTGCGGATCCAACAAAAGTGGTTTCGTCGAAATCCGAGGTCGTTTGCAAAATTCCCATTTTTAAGGGCCTGAATTCCATAGCGACTACTCAGAATTTTCAACTGGACATATCTTTTGATTCCCGTTATGAAATTTTGATTTGTCGGATTCGTTAGAAAGATATTCTCAATTAGATCCTAATGTTTTTGGTTTCACTAAAATCCGGATTGTTTTGCACCCGGTATGTTCAATTGAAGTTTGAAATCGAATTATCGAACTACCGCGCCATTTTCAATTCTATTTATAATTATAAATAATTATTTATATTCTAACGACGACGTATATAATATATACGTTCTAATTCTATTCAAAATAAATTTCTCGTCGATATTATTTAAAATAATTCATTTTAAATATTCAAAATTCGCTAAAATTGCCAAAATAAAAATTTTAAACTGGCCCAGATTTCCGGGTTATTACAATCTCCCCCACTTACAACTTTTCGTCCCCGAAAAGGAACAAAGCCGAAAGCGGTTTGATTAATCAACTCTACGTTCGATCTGGCTTCCATTCTCCATCTTTTCAGTTTCTGAGAATTTTCAAATTTTCAAAAATTTGGCTAACACCCTAAATTTTCGAAAAATTTCGCCATAACCTCCCCTGCACCGGGAGCATCGGGGAATTTCAAATAGCTTCCCCGGTCCTTCTAATCTCAAAAAGAAAAAGAAAAAGCCAAGCGGCTAGCCAATAGGCTCATAAAATCATCATCACCCAAACAAAACAGTAAATTATGTAGTAAACATGTACCTATTTGTCGGCCAAACAAATTTTATTCTCTGGCTCTAGCCTCCTTGCTATGACCTGTTCAATAAAAGTATATGTATATGCAAGCAATTGCGACCAATTTTCAATATAAGTTAATATTTGATTCAATTAGGCATAATGGTTCAAAATTAGCAAACAAATAGACAAACAACACAAACATCAATCAATTAGTGGATTAGAGTTTCAAATTCATAATTTGATACATATATACAAAAATCCTGTTTTTGATGCCAATTCACAACAATGTGTTCTAACTATATTAGTTTTGGTTCTCACACCAGTCTAATGGAAATATATAGATATCACACCTTCGAAACACGAAAATAATTACTAATGATGACGCGTCAATCATCAGAATCAGGTCCGGGCGACTAGAGTGTGATTCTATATCTATCTAATATATTAAAACTTCGAATATACGTTCATGACGCGTATATGCAAAACTTTTATATACTGGACTGTCCATATTCAAAATAAATAAATAATCAAATACGTTTAAAATGGTTTAAATTTTCAAAACAAAATTGTTTTCATTTGAAAAATATACTCTTCACACTCGTTCTAGGATACTACTGATCCTATCTCTAATGAGTCATTCTAATTGGATATTACTAATCCAATATCTGATGAATTCTTTCGTATGGTTCTAATGTGTCTTGTTCTCGAGCTCTGTAAACCAAAGCTCTGATACCAAATGTGACGGCCTGGAATTTCGCTCGATCCGAATCAGTCGTTAAACCGATCTAGACCGTTCGAAACCCCTGATCGTTTGAGAACATGACAAATCAGAACACAAACAGAAGAACATTTCATTGCTATTACAACAATTCCATCAGATACAAGAATATACAGAGTATAAATGAATATTATACGTTCGAATAAATATCAGAGATTACAATTAATTATATAACAGCGGAAAATAATACAAAGCACGACTGAAGGTGATATACGGATACAGAGCTTTCCGGATATCATTCCAGCTGTAAACCAGGATCCTGTGAATATAAATCTGCAAAACCAAAACTACTAGCTGCCCATGCGGAAAATAGGGGCACCCAGAGTTTAGGTTAAAACAATAAACTCCAGGTCAGTCATGTGACTGGTGTGAGAACTAAAACAGTTATTAATATTGGTTTTAAAGTTAGGTAAATCAAGGGACCACGCCGTATAACACGGAACGGGTTTCCTCCCAAGAATACCAGTGCATAAAACAACAGCGCAATGCTAAATAAAGAAAAATGAAGCTGTTATAAGACCCAGGTCCTATCACACAATGCAACGCAAGCCGGGGGATAGGGTTTTCCCTTATAACGGCCAAAGCATGCTTGATACGTTTAAAACAAATCATTTGATACTATAATAAGTGTATAGTGTCAAAACATTTCAATCATAAATATCAATCATAGGCGGCATAGCTACCATCTACTATGTCGCCATACTAGTTCTACAATTAAAACCGAAATATCTCGTATTGGAAATTGGATTCCATCATGAGTCGAGGCAAGGGGCAAGCTCCTCTCCGCGCTCGAGACACTCTAGGAAATGGCTTAGGACTACACACTCTGGGCAATCCTTGGATCGGTTGGGCCGGTCCTCACTTACGTTAGAGGATTATTTATGCCTGAACACACGTTTCCCGGTCCTTACAGACCTATAATCGAGGCGCCTCATTCCAACAACCACAAAGGTGAAAAGTATATAAATGTCAGGGCTGGTAAGTCACTGACACCACCAAAGCTCGAAAGAAACGTCGTGTTCTCCCAACGGCCCGTATCCCGTTTTTAACTCATACCGAGGTGTGAGGCTCGCGAATTCACGTTATACACAAAGCTGCCACGTAGGCGTGCTTTGATCATCGACCACAAGACTTTGCTTTTCAACAGAAGCCTTGATCCATGCAACTCAGCATGCCACACAGGCAATTCATGTCATGCGACTGATGTCCATCGATATACAACCTCTGAGCTCGTACGTCTCAGAGAAGGGCGTTAAGCAAAAGAATAAATTCTCCGCCGCCAAACAGATGTATATTTAATAGAAATCAATCAACACAGAATAAAATCCAATGTCAGACACACAATCCATTTACAAGTCCGTTCTGGGTCTGAACGAAACCGGAGGCACTTTCCTCGCATATCCATCCATCTCCAAGTACGTCTGGACGACCACCAACTATTTCCATCCTCTTGGGTGTACTGCCCAATCAGGATCGTCAGTAGTTATCCAAACGATGTGAAAACTTCCGGTCTTCGACCACCGTCTTCATCTTCGACATATCGTCGAATCGGTTATTCAGAATGGGTGTAAACCCGGACTTTCCGAACAACCCGCGTATATTAAAACCAAACGTTACACAAACACAACATACGCCTCATTCCAATTCATTAGTCACTAACCGCAAATCAGCAAGAGAAAAATTTCCCAAACATTAACCCCGAAGGTCGAAACCAACATCAGATCAATACCCAGGAAACCATTCTTCTTAGCCAACCTACAGCTAGTTTCTAAATTCCACATTCTTAGGGAAAGGTTCCCATTAATTTTATCCAAGATAAATTCTTTAAAATTTATCCTGTAATCTTCCTTTGGATGTCATTTAAAACCAAATTATGGTTTTTCCAACTAATCAAGATTAGCGAACCGTAACGAAGTAATTATTTATTTTATTTCCCAATCCCAACCTATTCATCCCATGAAGCAAAACTGGTAATACTCCATATCTAACACCGTGGTGTTATCGGTAAAATTAATTACCATTTCACGTTCAAATCTAATTAAAGATTTAACTATCGCTTTGGAGCAAAACTGGTAATACTCCATTCCCGCTCATTTCTAAATTTGATAATTTAGATTATAGATTCACATTTCAATCTAATTACAGATTCGTTAGAACTCCTTTTACTGGGTTAAAGAACTAGGTGTTATTTAAAACACAGTTCACGACAAACCCAAATCACATTCTATTTGTTATCGGGTTAAAGAACTAGTGTTATTTAAAACACTGTTCACGATAAACCCATTTCAAATTCAATCAAATATATTAGAAATTCCGATTATTTAAAACCCCTTTTTAAATCTAATTCATTTATTTAAAAATAATCGGGTTTTAAATTTAGTTCAAAACTAGTTCATTTCGATAAAAATCCATTTTTATCTTTTCAAATATGGAGTTTTTCACCCCAATTTCTCCCAAATCATTTCTTATGATTTTACACAAATTATTACTATTTTTAATAATTTTATCAAGGTCCGTACAGTCGATTTCCATCAACGGCCATCGAACTGCACTTACAACGACCTTTTTCAAATTTGATTTGGACGTATCTCCAAATCCAACCGTTAGATTTTGAATTTCTAATATTCGTTAGAAAGTTCTTTTCGATACGAACCCAACGGTTCCGGTTTTAGGAGAATCCGACGGTCGGATCTCCCGTAATGTCAGTTTGAAATAAATGGTCGAAATTCACGAACTGCCGCGGCGCGGCGCGTTCTATTCAGGCCATTATATTATATATATAATATATATAATATATATTTCGTCGATTACTAATTAAAACGAATTATATGAATAGTTTTGAATTCGTTTCTTCAATTCAAATTGGTTTCAAAGTCGTTTTCTATTCGATTCAATTCAAATTGGTTTTCTATTCGAATCAAATTCGTTATATATTCAATTGAAATCAAATTCGTTTTCTATTCAATTCATTTCGATATCGTTTTATATTCATTTCATTTCGAAATCGTTTTATATTCATTTCATTTCGAAATCGTTTTATATTCATTTCATTTCGAAATCGTTTTATATTCATTTCATTTCGAAATCGTTTTATATTCATTTCATTTCGAAATCGTTTTATATTCATTTCATTTCGAAATCGTTTTATATTCATTTCATTTCGAAATCGTTTTATATTCATTTCATTTCGAAATCGTTTTATATTCATTTCATTTCGAAATCGTTTTATATTCATTTCATTTCGAAATCGTTTTATATTCATTTCATTTCGAAATCGTTTTATATTCATTTCATTTCGAAATCGTTTTATATTCATTTCATTTCGAAATCGTTTTATATTCATTTCATTTCGAAATCGTTTTATATTCATTTCATTTCGAAATCGTTTTATATTCATTTCATTTCGAAATCGTTTTATATTCATTTCATTTCGAAATCGTTTTATATTCATTTCATTTCGAAATCGTTTTACATTCATTTCATTTCGAAATCGTTTTACATTCATTTCATTTCGAAATCGTTTTATATTCATTTCAAAATGAATAAAATTGATATAAATATCGTTCACGTCAAAATGGCGTCAATCTAATCAACACGGCTTCATATATTCCTAATTTCAAATATTCTATTTCAAATATTTCTATTTCAAATATTTCTTTTTCAAATATTTCTATTTCAAAATATTTCTATTATCAACACACGACTAATCTCAATGAATGAGTACCGTCCACGTGTGACTATTTTTGTTAAATTATTTCGTTCAACACATGACTAATCTCAACGGATGAGTATAGTCAACACATGAACCTTTACTTTATATTGATAAAGATATAAATTTTATTATAAAAATATTTCGTTCAACACATGAATAATCTCAACGGATGAGTACAGTCAACACATGAACCTTTATTTTATATTGATAAAGATGCAAATTTTATTATAAAAATATTTCGTTCAACACATGACTAATCTCAACGGATGAGTATAGTCAACACATGAACATTTACTTTATATTGATAAAGATATAAATTTTATTATAAAAATATTTCGTTCAACACATGACTAATCTCCACGGATGAGTACAGTCAACACATGAACCTTTATTTTATATAATATTATTTATTTTCTAAATGGGAATGAGGCCCAATCAATCACCATATAATATTAATTATATGGATTTTCATACAACACATGTATATAATAGCATTGAAAAATAATCAACCATCAACCAAAGTGCACTACACTGTATAAGCATCAAATATAAATATCTAACGCTTATAACAGCCTGTCAATCAATCGATCGACATATTTAATCAATCAGGATGAGTGAACTTCAAATTTCATCCCAACACCCGTGTGGGGTTTCAAATCAACAACCACAGATTTTATTTGTGCAGTTGGGAGAAGTGTAAAATTTATCGTCCCAATCAATGTCCTTCAAATAGGTGTACATAAACAAACCGTCCGGTTTGTAAATGAATATTTTATTTTATTCACTTTCACGTTAAAAATTATATTTTTAACGATAAAATATTTTATTTCAACATATGAATCTCTATTCAACTCATTCTTTAAATAAAATGATATTTTTAGTTTTCTAACATATTTTAGAAAATCTCGGCGGCATAACGGCACGATACTAGAAACGGGACAAGGCCTAGCCTTATCCCCGGTCTAGTGAAGGCCCACGCCATTCACACATCAATCAGATCCATTCATTTCACCAAACAATCAATTTCAATCAAATAATCTAACTAATCTATGCAACCAAACAAACAAGTCCATGGTCTGTGGACGATTGTGTCGGGTGCTACTAAGCACCGTCTGCATCCTAGTATATATATATATATAGCTATAAAAGAAATTGAAAGGTGAGAAATTCTCACAAACAGCTATCCTAGCTCCACGGCACTTCATTGATAGAAATCTTCATTGCTATCGCATCTTCGTCATCTTCGTTGCCCGTAGCCACTACATATATAAAAATCACACATTTTTATATTTGCTGATGTCTTTAAAATAAAAATCATATTTTTATAATCGCTTCCTATATTTAAAAATCGAATTTTTATTCCGTTATTCAATATATAAAAATCGAATTATTACTACTATGTTATATAGATAAAAATTATATTTTTATCATGCTATTTTCCATATAAAGATTTCGCCTTTTCTAAAATAAAGATTTCGCCTTTATAAAAACATAGACTTCGCCTTTTCAAATTTAAAGATTTCATCTTTATAAAAATCTCATTTTTATTTTTCTACACATATAAAGATGATATTTTTAATATTCCTATCATGTAAAAATTATATTTTTAACTCTCTACCTAACCAAAAATCATATTTTTACATCTTCTATATAGTAAAGATTATATTTTTAATACTTTAAAAATATAAAAATCATATTTTTAATACTTTAAAAATATAAAAATCATATTTTTAAATAGCTATTATATATCTATATCTGAATTTTTCTTTCCTATGCTAAAAGAAAATCGATTTTTTTATTTGATTTATAAAATCAGTTACATAATAATTAACAATAATTATACATAAAAAAATGAATTAAAAATAACGTATAAAAACTTACAGTTAAAACCGAGTGGGGGTCATGAGGGAAGGGGGTCGACGTTGCTTGGAGGAGGGGAGGGAGAGGGGTGCGCCATCCTCTGGCGGCTGCGGTGGTGGCTGGCAGGGCAACGGGGTCTGGACGCGCTCGAAAAGGGGAAGGTGGGTTGGTCTCGAGGTCGGTGGAGGAGGTGCGGAGGGAAGGCGATGGAGGAGGGGGTCGCCTGGAGGCCGGCGGCGGCTGGCCAGCACGGCGGTGGCGAGCGATTTAGGGCTCCGCCCTCATCGGTTTTTTTTCCTTTCCCGAATTAATGAAAACGAGAAAATAAGGGGGGGGGGTATATGCAAAAAAAATGAACTATATATATTAATTTATTTTAGAAAAACGGACTTTTTTTATACGACCTCAAAACGAGGCCCACCGCCTGTCGTCCATAGCGTTTCACCCCCATTCCGAGCACAATGGGAAATGTATCGTAAGCTGATTCGGCTATTACAATCAGTTTCCGTTGAATTTAAAGTATAGTTCTTTATATATTCAATTTAAACGCACATTTCAAATTATCGGGGTCACATACGAACTTTAAAAATTCTAGAAAAATATTTTCTAGCTTCGTATTGACGATACGGTCCTATCAAAACTAGTTTCGTCGAATTCTGAGACCGTTCGAAAAATGGCCATTTTCCAGTCGATTAAAATCAACTGAAACCGGTCAAACGCGTTTTCCCTTGCCACGCTCACATATTGATTCAGAAAATTATGAAATTGGGAATCTAGCAATAACTTGACGCTGCGGATCCAACAAAAGTGGTTTCGTCGAAATCCGAGGTCGTTTGCAAAATTCCCATTTTTAAGGGCCTGAATTCCATAGGGACTACTCAGAATTTTCAACTGGACATATCTTTTGATTCCCGTTATGAAATTTTGATTTGTCGGATTCGTTAGAAAGATATTCTCAATTAGATCCTAATGTTTTTGGTTTCACTAAAATCCGGATTGTTTTGCACCCGGTATGTTCAATTGAAGTTTGAAATCGAATTATCGAACTACCGCGCCATTTTCAATTCTATTTATAATTATAAATAATTATTTATATTCTAACGACGACGTATATAATATATACGTTCTAATTCTATTCAAAATAAATTTCTCGTCGATATTATTTAAAATAATTCATTTTAAATATTCAAAATTCGCTAAAATTGCCAAAATAAAAATTTTAAACTGGCCCAGATTTCCGGGTTATTACAAACATGGTCTCCAGTCACTTGAACAAATCAATCAACATAATGTAAAATAAATTTTATAAATGTGCAAATACGCGCTCTCGTATATATGTGTATACACTCAAACTCAGTCTAGGGTATTACTAACCCCTTCACTATCGAGTTATACCACAGAGCCGAGGTTATTACAAAACCATTGCTCTAATACCAATGGTAGCGGCCTGGAAAATTCGATGCTCGAATTTTCGACACTAATACCTCTACCGTATTACGTGTCCAAACCCAAGTACCAAAAATCCAGAAAGCTAGAAGAAAGAAATTAGAGGATGAGAAAAGAAAGAAAGTTAAGAATAGAAGAAAAGAAGAAGGACCAAACAGATAAAGAATACACAAAGTCTCACATCGCAGTGAAATAAAATATAATACATAAATAATATTTATTGAGAGCTTGAAATAGTACTTACAATTCATAAGAGTACAACGAATATTCAATTCATATGGACAGCTATAATAACCTGCTCTCATTTACTAGACACAACAGAATACATATATATGAATCATACTTCTGAACTCCTCCAGCTCATTTCCTGAAATTCGTAGCATCCTATCCTGAACCTGCTAAACACGGTCCGAATCGAGCATTACAAATGCCATAGATCAGTCTAGTGAACCAGCATGAGAAAAACTCACTAAATTATTAGTATCATCCAACTGATTTAAAGTTAAAAATATTTTTAAAAGGAAAGGATACTCAAAAGACCAGTCCACACATAAATACAAACAGTTTTTACCTTATGGTTACCCAAAACGTTTTTGAATCAATATTGTTCTGGTGTTATAATAGTGTCAAAATCAAATAAATAACCATCTAGAAGAACGCTTGCATCTCATGCTCCACTTATATAGTATATAATCAAAAAACCGCAGACGCTTATTTGAGAATGAATTTCCTACTATGAAAAGGTATGGACCAACTTTCGATAGTGTATCTCTAGAGAGGAATACACTGAGGTTCAACAAGAACATCTTGCAACCCGGCCACACATGACCGACCACTCATTTCTCTTGAGTGTTTCGAATATATTATCACCAATGGTTGGCCAACCACCATTTCTCGAGAGATACAGAAGAAAAATAAGAAATAATTGAATTTTCTCTAGATGGTGATAATACACCCTAATGGGAGCGACCCACTTAGCCATGCCGTCTGCCCGATTTTTCATTTCCCGGTTGATGAGGCGATTACTATTACCTTTTAGAACATCAAGTCACCATTCACTTTGAATGCTACATTGTCAGATCCATCGAATCACTAATTGACATCCGTAAAGATACTCTGAGTGATTAAGCTAAGAAAAACAAATTTCTCTGCCACCAACAGAAATGCATTTGTAGGAATCAATGTACTTGGTCCTTTGGAAATACTCTGTCATACATTTGTCTATACGGGTCATCTAGGAACAGGATAAACCAAAGGCACACTCATACCACATCCTTGGAATCACCCTATAGATTAGTAGCGAGTAGTCCTTGCAATCCGTAGATTTCAATCACAATAGAACCACAGTATGTATCCGGGTACGAATCCAGAGATTTTAAGTAATCCTTCCTACTTATGAAGATCCATGGTCTTCAATTGCTCTATCTCGATGAACACCAGATATTTTCAATGTTTACGTATTCGTTGGTTGGAATGGTTTTCGAGTATAAATTCAATCTCGGACTTTACATATCGACAATCATATAGGCCAAATTTGATTGTCGGTTATTTAACTATCAAATAATCAACCATTCATCTATAAAGGGAAAATTGAATTTACTGATTTAATATTCAGCATCATTTAGATTCTTTCGATTAATCATCGTTAATTAAAACTTCTTAATTTTTTCCCAATATTTGGAATACTCAATTCTTTTTTTATATTAATAGAATAATATTCAACCATTTCATTTAAAATACTTTAAGAACGTACTTCTCATCTTAGTCATTAGTCCCTAACCATAAACTAGTAAGGGAATAACTCCCTAGGTATCAACCCCGAAGGCCAAAACCAACATCAGATCGATATTCAGAAAGTCATTCAACTGACTAATCTCCAATCATTTTAATTTCCTTAACGCTATTTATTAACTTCTTATCAACCAAATAATTCCATTTTAAAATATTTGTACATAATGTTATTTGCGAATTCTTTACTATTAGCGTTCATTACCTATAAATTATATATATTTAATATAATCTATATTATTATTCGAGATAGTTCATCTTAAGTCGAGTTATAATTTATAATTTTAAAAGGCCTTCCTAACTTTCTTCTAACAAAATTCTCATTTTTGCATTAAAAGGCCTTCCTAACTTTCTTCTAACAAAATTCTCATTTTTGCACACTATTTGTTTTAAACCCTTATTCACCTTAATCGTGTATAATATTTCTTGGTAAAAATCTATACTTGATTTATTTAGTCAACTTGATTCACAATTTCCAATTTCGAATTTTAATTCTATTAATGACTTCTATTATTTCATATAATCTCTTTTAAAATTTCCTTTGCAATTGGAAAATTCAAAAATACATTTTCAAACCCTATTTCTATTTTTCTTCCAAATTCATGCTCGAGTTATATTTTTCAAATTCTCCAATGTTTTCATTTCTTTATTAAAGTCCTTATAAAATTGACTTCTCATTTCATTTGTTAAAAAAAAATCTTTACCTTTCAAACCTATTTATAATTTATTTATTTTAAAAATTGGTACGCTTTCATTAACAAGTAGATAGTACAAAAAAGGTTAGCATACTGATATGAGTACAAACATGATAAAAAACAAAAAAACTTAAGCCAAGTACAAACATACATAAAAATATGAGATAAAGTAGCTTTGGACCCATGATGAGGCCGCTTATTCGCGTAAGCATTAGTGTGAACCATCCCTGCATCACTGCTTATAAACCACATTGCTCCACTCGTTCTTCAATACTCCATGTTTTCCGCTCATGCACTAGAGTCGGTAAAAGCATATAACTTCATGATAATTAAACAACTGGATCTGCCGAAGCAAGTTCACAATTAAAATCCCATTTCTTTGAAATGATAACCAATTATTTAGTAGTCCACATTTTCTAGATTGAGAAGACCGGGAATTCCACTCAATCCGAATCAGTCGCTAAACCGATCAAGACCGTTCGAAACGCCTGATTGTTTTGAGAACAACACACGAAAGAACGCAGACGGAAGAACATTTCATTGTCAATTACAACAATTCCATCAGATTACAAGAATATACAGAGTATTAACAAATAAAATACATTCGATAAATATCAGAGATTACAATATATTACATAGCAGCGGAAAATAATACAAAACACAACTGAAGGAGATATGCGGATACAAAGCTTTCCGAACATCATTCCAGTTGTAAATCAGGATCCTGTGAATATAAATCTGCAAAACCAAAACTACTAGCTGCCCGTGTCGAAAAATAAGGGCACCCAGAGTTTAGGTTAAAATAATAAACTCCAGGTCAGTCATGTGATTGGTGTGAGAACTAAAAACAGTTATTAATCTTTACTTTAAAGTTCGGTAAATCAAGGGACCACGCCATATAACACGGAACGGGTTTCCTCCCAAGAACACCAGTGCATAAAACTACAGCGCAATGCTAAATAAAGAAAAATGAAGCTATTATAAGACCCAGGTCCCATCACACAATGCAACGCAAGTCGGAGGATAGGGTTTTTACCTTATAATAGCCAAGACTGCTTGATACGTTTAAAACACATCATTTGATACTATAAGTGTATAGTGTATAAAACAACTTCAAATCATAAGTATCAGTCATAGATGGCATAAGCGCCCCATCCCACTATGTCGCCATACTAGGCTCTACAAATAAAACCGCAAAGTCATGTATTGGAAGTTGTATTTCCATCTGTGAACCATGGCAAAAGATAGTCCTTTACCGATTCTAGACGCTCTAGCCTGTGTCTCAGGACCCAGACACAGGTGGGCCCTTGGATCGTCAGGGCCGGTCCACCAATGTGGATTACAATGCCTGAACACTGCGTTTCCCCACCCTATGGGGTGTCAATGAGCCAACGAATGACTCCATCAGTCCCGGATCGACCGATATAACCGAGGCGCCTCGCAACAACAACAACCATATAAGTCAAACTCGTCAGGGCGTGTAAAACCACTGACGCCACTTCTAGCTAGAAGGAAACGCATTCCCTCCCTGATGTCCTCTCCCGTTTCTGGTTCACAACCGGGGTGCGAGGCTCGCGAATTCACGCTACACAAAGCTACGCCACAAAGGCCGTGCTTTGATCATCAACCACAAGACTTTGCTTTTCAACAGAAGCCTTGATCATTTGCATCTTAGCATGCCACACAGGCAAACCACTCCATGCAACCGATATCAATCACATAGAATGAAATCCAATGTCAGACACACAGTCCATTTACAAGTTCGTTATGGGTCTGAACGAAACCGAAGGCACCTAGTACCCCGCATATCCATCGATCTCCAAGTATGTCTGGACGATCACTAACTGTTTCCATCTTCTTGGGTGTACAGCCCAATCAAGATCATCAGTAACCACCCAAACGACGTGAAGACCTCCGGTCTTCGACCACCGTCTTCATCTTCGACTTATCGTCGTATCAGTTATTCAGAATGGGATAAACCCGATCTTTCCGAATAACTCGCGTATATAATAAACAAGTGTTACACAAACACAACGTACGCCTCATTCCAATTCATCAGTCACTAACCGTAAATTAATCAAGAGAATAATTCCCCTAATATTAACCCCGAAGGCCGAAACCAACATCAGATCAATATCCAGAAAACCATTCTGCTTAGCTAACCGATAGTTAGTTTCTAAATTTCACATTCTTAGGGAAAGGTTCCCATTAATTTTATAAAAGATAAATTCTTTTAAATTTATTCTTTAATCTTCCTTTGAATATCACTTCAAACTAGTCGGGATTAGCGAATCATACCGAAGTAATCATTTATTTTAATTTTCCAATCCCAACCTATTCATCCCATAAAGTAAAACTGGTCATACTTCATATCTAACACCACGGTGTTATCGGTAAATTCAATTACCATTTCACGCTCAAATCTAATTAAAGATTTAACTATCGCCTGGAGTAAAACTGGTGATACTCCATTCTCGATCTTTTCAATCTAATTGAAGATTCATTAAAACTCCACTTAGTTTTAATCTTTGACTGGGTTAAAGAATCAGTGTCATTTAAAACACGGTTCACGATAAACCCCCAAAATCACATCACATTTCAATCAGTCCCTAACCGTAAATTAGCAAGTGAGCAATTCCCTAAGTATTAACCCTGAAGGCCGAAACCAACATCAGATCAATACCCCAGAAATCATTCAACTTAACTAATCTCCAATTAGTTTCTGATTTTCTTAACTCCTTTGGGGTCTAAGAACAGTATTATTGAAGATACCGTTCACGACAACTCAAAATCACATTCCATTAATTATCAGGTTAAAGAACAAGTGTTATTTAAAACACTGTTCACGATAAACCCAAAAATCAATACCAATTCAATTCTAATTAAATATTATTTAATTGACACATTTCATTAAATCTGAATAAAAAGATTTAATCTTTTTCTCAACTGGGCTTAAGAACAGTGTTAATGAAGACACCATTCACGACAAACCCAAATCACATTTGATATTAAATACATGGCTCTGAATAGAAAATATATCGGCTTATATTCAATATCAAATTTTACGACCAACAAATATCGTATTGGAAATAACGATATAAATATATCTTTCAAATTCCCATAACAATACCTGTATCGTCACGAAATCCAACATTGAAATATTCCAAAGACAATTTCGATTCAAATTCATTCCAATTCAATTATTGGAAATCCTGGTTATTTTCAAAACCATTTCGAATCCACTTCATTTATTTAAAAAAAAATAAACAAATTATTATTCTAGTTCAAAACTAGTTCATTTCGATAAAAATCTATTTTTATCCTTTCAAATATGGAGTTTTTCATCCCAATTCTTCACAAATCATTTCTTATGATTCTACACAAATTATTACTATTTTTAATAATTTTATCAAGGCCCGTACAGTCGATTTCCATCAACGGCCATCGAACTGCACTTACAACAACCTTTTTCAAATTTGATTTGGACATAATTCCAAATCCAACTGTTAGATTTCAAATTTCTCACATTCGTTAGAAAGCTCTTTTCGATACGAACCCAACGGTTCCGGTTTTAGGAGAATCCAGCGGTCGGATCTCCCGCAATGTCTATTCGAAGTCAATGGTCGAAATTCGCGAACTACCACGGCGCGACGCGTTCTATTCAGGCCATTATATATATAATATATATATTTCGTCGATTTCCTTTTAAAACGTATTTTATAAGTCGTTTTAAATTCGCTTTAAAAAACAATTTCAACTTCCTTTTCAAATTCAAATCAAAATTGAATTTTTCCTTATAAATTCGATTTAAATTCATTTCAAATTGATTTCAATTCAAATCGATTTTTAATTCAATTTCAGTTCGTTTTCAATTTCATTCAATTCGAATTCATTTCGATTCAATTTCAATTCGAATTCATTTCTATTCACTTTCAATTCGAATTCATTTCTATTCACTTTCAATTCGAATTCTAATTCTTTTCAAAGTATCAGATTTTGAAATCACTTTCGATATTCATTATAAAATGAATAAAATCGATATAAATATCGTTCACGTCAAAATGGCGTCAATCTAATCAACACGGCTTCATATATTTCTATTTTCAAATATTCTATTTCAAATATTTCTATTTCAAATATTTCTATTTCAAATATTTCTGTTCAAAACTGGAATGAAGCCCAATCAATTACCATAGATTTTATTTCTTTGGATTTTCATACAACGCATGTATATATCCACAATGACAAACAATCAACCATCATCCAAAGTGCATTCTACACTGTATAAGCATCAAATATAAATATTCTACACTTATAACAGTCTGTCAATCAATCGATCGACATACAACTAATTATTGGGATTAGTGTATGTCACATATCATCCCAATACCCGTGTGGGGTTTCAAACAATCAAACACAGATTTTATTTGTGTAGTTGGGCGATGTGTAAAATTTATCGTCCCAATCAATATCAGTCAAATCAGTGTATATAAACAAACCTCCGATTTGTTTATAATTATTTATTTTAAATACACGTTAAAAATTCTATTTTTAACTATAAAATATTTTTATCCATATAAATATTTTATTTCATTTCACATCACATCACACAATCAACTACACATCAAAATCAAACAAACAAGCATACAAGCCGTCCATGGTCTGTGGACGACGGGTGTCGGGTGCTACTAAACACTATCTGCATCCTAGTATATATTTTTAACTAGAAAATTAAATTAAAAGTGAGAAGTTCTCACAGAGGGTTCCACTCCGCCGTGCTTTGCTTTTGAACTGTTGATCCTTTTCGATCCACTTGCAATTCCAAGGCAGTTCTTTTCACGCTGTTTATAATAAAAATTATATTTTTATCACTTCATTCAATAAATAAAAATCATATTTTTATTTTTACTTCATATGTATTTTTACAATGCTTCTTTCTATATAAAAATTATATTTTATATTTCTACTTCATATATAAAGATCGAATTTTTATATCATCGCTATAAAAATCACATTTTCACTTCACTATATATATAATAAAAATCAGATTTTTATTTCGCTACATATATAAAGATAATATTTTTATATTCTCTATTATATAGAAATCATATTTTTATTACTTCTACTTTATAAAAATCATATTTTTATTACTTCTACTTTATAAAAATCATATTTTTATTATTTCTCTATATTATATATAAAAATTATATTTTTATAACACTTTCTCCTATATAAAAATATTGTCTTTTTACTATATAAAAATATCGTCTTTTTTATTTTTCAAAATCATATCTTTTTAACTTAAAAATCCTAGCTTTTCCTCATTAAAAATACGATCTTTATCACATTAAAAATATAAACTTTATCACATTAAAAATATAAACTTTATCACATTAAAAATATAAACTTTATCACATTAAAAATATAAACTTTGCCTAATTAAAAATATAAAATTTTTATAAATAAAAATTAAAACTTTTTGTGAATAAAATGATAACTCAAAGAAATACAACTAAAAAGAAAGGAAAAAGAAAATGCACCTTTCTCCTACAGCAAATCGAAGGAGGGGAAGGGGAGTTCACTGCCGAGGGTTAAAGGTGGCGTCGGAATAGGGTGGAAGCGGCCAAGGCGAGGTCGGCGGTGGTCAAGGCAGGGTGGTGGATCTGATTTAGTGGAGGAGGGAGCTCACGTCGTTGGGCTCTCGCGTGGGAGGGGGGGTCTGAACGGAGGGAGGCGCTAGGGCAGGGGGGTCGCGGCGGAGCTCCGCTTGGGGGTAGCGGCGGTGGGGCGGCGATCGTGGGGAGGAAGAGGGCGTCGGGTTTTTTCAAGAGAAAAGGGGCTCGATGTTTTTCTGAGGGGATTTAGGGTTAGGGGGAGGGTATTTATATTTTGTTATTTTAATTATTTTATTCTCCTAAAAGTTGACTTTCCATTTGAACTCGAAATCAAGCCCACCGACTGTCGTCCACAGCTAATTACCCCCATTCCGAACACAATGCGATATGTATCATAAGCTGGTTCGATCATTTAGATCAGTTTTTTGCCAAAATCAACTATAACTCTATATATTCAATTTTTAACGTACATTTCAAATTACCGAGGTCACATACTAACTCGAAAAATTCCAGAAAAATGTTTTCTAGCTTCGTATTGACGATACGGTCCTAACTAAACTAATTTCGTCAAATTCTGAGACCGTTTGAAAAATGGCCAATTTCCAGTCGATTAAAATCAACTTAAACTGGTCAAACACGTTTTCCTTCGCCACGCTCACATATTGAATTGAAAATTTACGAAAATTGGAATCTAGTAATAACTTGACATCACGGATCCAACAAAAGTGGTTTCGTCGAAATCTGAGGTCGTTTGCAAAATTCCCATTTTAAGGGCCAGAATTCTATAGCGACTATTCTGAAATTTCAACTGGGCATATCTTTTGATTCCCTCTATGAAATTTCGATTTTTCGGATTCGTTGGAAAGATATTCTCAAATAGATTCTATTATTTTTGGTTTCGCTAAATTCCGGTTTATTTTGAATCCTGTACACTCATTTGAAGTTTGAAATCGTATTATCGAACTACCGCGCCATTTTCAATTCCTTTTATAATTTAAAATAAATATTTATATTCTAACGACGATCTATATAAATTTATACGTTTGAATTCTATTCAAAATAAAATTTTCGTCGTTATTATTTAAAATAATCTATTTTAAATATTCAAAATTCATTAAAATTGCCAAAATAAAAATTTTGAACTGGCCCAGATTTTCCGGGTTATTACAATCTCCCCCACTTAAAACTTTTCGTCCTCGAAAAGGAACAAAGCCGAAAGTTGTTTTACAAACCAACTCAACTTTCTTTATTTTTATTATGGCTTAAGTTCTTCAACTTTTCAGTTTCGAAGAACTTTTCAAATTCTTCAAAAATTTGGCTAACACCCTAAATTTTTGAAAAATTTCACCATAACCTCCCCTGCACCGGGGACTTCGGGATATTTCATATAGCCTCCCATGGCCTTCTTCAATCCAAAAGAAAACGAAAAAGCCAAGCGACTAGCCAATCGACTCACAAAATCACCCAAAACTCAAGAAATACAATAAACATGTACCTATTTGTCGAGCAAACAATTTTATTCATCTTCTCTAGCCTCCTTGCTTTGACCTGTTCAATGGATTTACATGTACATGCATGCATTTGCAAATAATTTCAATACAGTTCAATATTTGACCAATTTGGTTAAAGGTTCAACATTTAATTATTCAAATAATAATCAAACAACACAACCATCAATCAATTAGTGAATTATCATTTCAAATTCATAATTTTGATATATAGTCAAAAATCACATTTTTGGTGCCAATTCATAACAATAATGTATCCTATCTAGTTTTGGTTCTCACACCAGTCTAATGGAAATATATAGAAATCTCACCTTCGTTATTCGAAAATAAATACTGGCGATGGTGCCCCTTCACCAGAATTATCCCCGAGCAACTAGAGTGATTCTATATCTATCCAGTATATTAAAACCTCGAATACACGTTTGCAGGACGTATATGCAAAATCTTTATATATCGGATTGTCCAAATCAATTTAAAAATAATATTCAAATACGTATAATACGATTTAAATTTCAAAACAATTTGTTTTCACTTTAAAAATATACTCTTCACACTCGTTCTAGGATACTACTGATCCCATCTCTAACGAGTCATTCTCATTGGATATTACTAATCCAATATCTGATGAATTCTTTCGTTCGGTTCTAATGCGTCTTGTTCTCTGAGCTTTGTAAACCAAAGCTCTGATACCAAGCTGAGACGACCGGGAATTCCGCTCGATCCGAATCAGTCGCTAAACCGATCAAGACCGTTCGAAACACCTGATTGTTTTGAGAACAACACACGAAAGAACGCAGATGGAAGAACATTTCATTGTCAATTACAACAATTCCATCAGATTACAAGAATATACAGAGTATTAACAAATAAAATACATTCGATAAATATCAGAGATTACAATAAATTACATAGCAACGGAAAATAATACAAAACACAACTGAAGGAGATATGCGGATACAAAGCTTTCCGAACATCATTCCAGCTGTAAATCAGGATCCTGTGAATATAAATCTACAAAACCAAAACTACTAGCTGCCCGTGTCGAAAAATAAAGGCACCCAGAGTTTAGGTTAAAACAATAAACTCCATGTCAGTCATGTGACTGGTGTGAGAACTAAAAACAGTTATTAATCTTTACTTTAAAGTTCGGTAAATCAAGGGACCACGCCGTATAACATGGAACGGGTTTCCTCCCAAGAACACAAGTGCATAAAACTACAGCGCAATGCTAAATAAAGAAAAATGAAGCTATTATAAGACCCAGGTCCCATCACACAATGCAACGCAAGCCGGAGGATAGGGTTTTTACCTTATAATAGCCAAGAATTCTTGATACGTTTAAAACACATCATTTGATACTATAAGTGTATAATGTATAAAACAACTTCAAATCATAAGTATCAATCATAGACGGCATAAGCGCCCCATCCCACTATGTCGCCATACTAGGCTCTACAAATAAAACCGCAAAGTCACGTATTGGAAGTTGGATTTCCATTTGTGAACCGAGGCAAAAGACAGTCCCCTACCGATTCGAGACGCTCTAGCCCATGTCTCAGGACCCAGACACAGGTGGGCCCTTGGATCATCAGGGCCGGTCCACCGATGTGGATTAAAATGCCTGAACACTGCGTTTCCCCACCCTTGGGGTGTCAATGAGCCAACGAATGACTCCATCGGTCCCGGATCGACCGATATAGTCGAGGCGCCTCGCAACAGCAACAACCACATAAGTCAAACTCGTCAGGGCGTGTAAAACTACTGACGCCACTTCTAGCAAGAAGGAAACACATGCTCTCCCTGATGTCCTCTCCCGTTTCTGGTTCACAACTGGGGTGTGAGGCTCGCGAATTCACGCTATACAAAGCTACGCCACAAAGGCCGTGCTTTGATCATCAACCACAAGACTTTGCTTTTCAACAGAAGCCTTGATCATTTGCATCTTAGCATGCCACACAGGCAAACCACTCCATGCAACCGATATCAATCACATAGAATGAAATCCAATGTCAGACACACAGTCCATTTACAAGTCCGTTCTGGGTCTGAACGAAACCGGAGGCACCTAGTACCCCGCATATCCATCGATCTCCAAGTACGTCTGGACGATCACTAACTGTTTCCATCTTCTTGGGTGTACAGCCCAATCAAGATCATCGGTAACAACCCAAACGACGTGAAGACCTCCGGTCTTCGACCACCGTCTTCATCTTCGACTTATCGTCATATCAGTTATTCAGAATGGGATAAACCCGATCTTTCCGAATAACTCGCGTATATAATAAACAAGTGTTACACAAACACAACATACACCTCATTCCAATTCATCGGTCACTAACCGTAAATTAATCAAGAGAATAATTCCCCTAATATTAACCCCAAAGGCCGAAACCAACATCAGATAAATATCCAGAAAACCATTCTGCTTAGCTAACCGACAGCTAGTTTCTAAATTTCACATTCTTAGGGAAAGGTTCCCATTAATTTTATCAAAGATAAATTCTTTTAAATTTATTCTTTAATCTTCCTTTGAATATCACTTCAAACTAGTCGGGATTAGCGAACCATACCGAAGTAATCATTTATTTTAATTTCCCAATCCCAACTTATTCATCCCATGAAGTAAAACTGGTCATACTTCATATCTAACACCACGGTGTTATCGGTAAATTCAATTACCATTTCACGCTCAAATCTAATTAAAGATTTAACTATCGCCTGGAGTAAAACTGGTGATACTCCATTCTCGATCTTTTCAATCTGATTGAAGATTCATTAAAACTCCACTTAGTTTTAATCTTTGACTGGGTTAAAGAATCAGTGTCATTTAAAACACGGTTCACGATAAACCCCCAAAATCACATCACATTTCAATCAATCCCTAACTGTAAATTAGCAAGTGAGCAATTCCCTAAGTATTAACCCCGAAGGCCGAAACCAACATCAGATCAATACCCCAGAAATCATTCAACTTAACTAATCTCCAATTAGTTTCTGATTTTCTTAACTCCTTTGGGTCTAAGAACAGTATTATTGAAGATACCGTTCACGACAACTCAAAATCACATTCCATTAATTATCGGGTTAAAGAACAAGTGTTATTTAAAACACTGTTCACGATAAACCCAAAAATCAATACCAATTCAATTCCAATTAAATATTATTTAATTGGCACATTTCATTAAATCTAAATAAAAAGATTTAATCTTTTTCTCAACTGGGCTTAAGAACGGTGTTAATGAAGACACCATTCACGACAAACCCAAATCACATTTGATATTAAATACAAGGCTCTGAATAAAAAATATATCGGCTTATATTCAATATCAAATTCTATGACCAACAAATATCGTATTGGAAATAACGATATAAATATATCTTTCAAATTCCCATAACAATACCTGTATCGTCACGAAATCCAACATCAAAATATTCCAAAGACAATTTCGATTCAAATTCATTCCAATTCAATTATTGGAAATCCTAGTTATTTTCAAAACCATTTCGAATCCACTTCATTTATTTAAAAAAAAAATAAACAAATTATTATTCTAGTTCAAAACTAGTTCATTTCGATAAAAATCTATTTTTATCCTTTCAAATATGGATTTTTTCATCCCAATTCTTCACAAATCATTTCTTATGATTTTACACAAATTATTACTATTTTCCGTACAGTCGATTTCCATCAACGGCCATCGAACTGCACTCACATCGACCTTTTTCAAATTTGATTTGGACATAATTCCAAATCCAACCGTTAGATTTCAAATTTCTCATATTCGTTAGAAAGCTCTTTTCGATACGAACCCAACGGTTCCGGTTTTAGGAGAATCTGAGGGTCGGATCTCCCGCAATGTCCATTCAAAGTCAATGGTCGAAATTCGCGAACTACCGCGGCGCGGCGCGTTCTATTCAGGCCATTATATATATATATATAATATATATATATTATATATTTGGTCGATTTCCTTTTAAAACGTATTTTATAAATCGTTTTAAATTCGTTTTCAAAACGATTTCAACTTCCTTTTCTAATTCAAATCAAAATTGATTTTTTCCTTATAAATTCGATTTAAATTCATTTCAAATTGATTTCAATTCAAATCGATTTTTAATTCAATTTCAGTTCGTTTTCAATTTCATTCAATTTCAACTCGAATTCATTTCTATTCAATTTCAATTCGAATTCATTTCTATTCACTTTCAATTCGAATTCATTTCTATTCATTTTATCGAATTCTAATTCTTTTCAATGTATCAGATTTTGAAATCACTTTCGATATTCATTATAAAATGAATAAAATCGATATAAATATCGTTCACGTCAAAATGGCGTCAATCTAATCAACACGGCTTCATATATTTCTATTTTCAAATATTCTATTTCAAATATTTCTATTTCAAATATTTCTGTTCAAAACTGGAATGAAGCCCAATCAATTACCACAGATTTTATTTCTATGGATTTTGCATGTATATATCCACAATGACAAACAATCAACCATCATCCAAAGTGCATTCTACACTGTATAAGCATCAAATATAAATATTCTACGCTTATAACAGTCTGTCAATCAATCGATCGACATTCAACTAATTATTGGGATTAGTGTATGTCACATATCATCCCAATACCCGTGTGGGGTTTCAAACAATCAAACACAGATTTTATTTGTGCAGTTGGGCGATGTGTAAAATTTATCATCCCAATCAATATCATTCAAATCAATGTATATAAACAAACCTCCGATTTGTTTATAATTATTTATTTTAAATACACGTTAAAAATTCTATTTTTAACTATAAAATATTTTTATCTATATAAATATTTTATTTTATTTCACATCACACAATCAACTACACATCAAAATCAAACAAACAAGCATACAAGCCGTCCATGGTCTGTGGACGACGGGTGTCGGGTGCTACTAAACACCGTCTGCATCCTAGTATATATTTTTAACTAGAAAATTAAATTAAAAGTGAGAAGTTCTCACAGAGGGTTCCAGTCCGCCATGCTTTGCTTTTGAACTGTTGATCCTTTTCGATCCACTTGCAATTCCAAGGCAGTTCTTTTCACGCTGTTTATAATAAAAATTATATTTTTATCACTTCATTCAATAAATAAAAATCATATTTTTATTTTTACTTCATATGTATTTTTACAATGCTTCTTTCTATACAAAAATTATATTTTATATTTCTACTTCATATAAAAAGATCGAATTTTTATATCATCACTATAAAAATCACATTTTCACTTCACTATATATATAATAAAAATCAGATTTTTATTTCGCTACATATATAAAGATAAAATTTTTATATTCTCTATTATATAGAAATCATGTTTTTATTACTTCTACTTTATAAAAATCATATTTTTATTACTTCTACTTTATAAAAATCATAATTTTATTATTTCTCTATATTATATATAAAAATTATATTTTTATAACACTTTCTCCTATATAAAAATATTGTCTTTTTACTATATAAAAATATTGTCTTTTTTATTTTTCAAAATCATATCTTTTTAACTTAAAAATCCTAGCTTTTCCTCATTAAAAATACGATCTTTATCACATTAAAAATATAAACATTATCTCATTAAAAATATAAACTTTATCACATTAAAAATAAAACTTTATCACATTAAAAATATAAACTTTGCCTAATTAAAAATATAAACTTTTTATAAATAAAAATTAAAACTTTATGTGAATAAAATGATAACTCAAAGAAATACAAAGAAAAAGAAAGGAAAAAGAAAATGCACCTTTCTCCTACAGCAAATCAAAGGAGGGGGAGGGGAGTTCACTGCCGAGGGTTAAAGGTGGCGTCGGAATAGGGTGGAAGCGGCCAAGGCGAGGTCGGCGGTGGTCAAGGCAGGGTGGCGGATTTGATTTGGTGGAGGAGGGAGCTCACGTCGTTGGGCTCTCGCGTACGAGGGGGGGGGGTCTGAACGGAGGGAGGCACTAGGGCAGGGGGGTCGCGGCGGAGCTCCGCCTGGGGGTAGCGGCGGTCGTGAGGAGGAAGAGGGCGTCGGGTTTTTTCAAGAGAAAAGGGGCTCGATTTTTTTCTGAGGGGATTTAGGGTTAGGGGGAGGGTATTTATATTTTATTATTTTAATTATTTTATTCACCTAAAAGTTGACTTTCCATTTGAACTCGAAATCAAGCCCACCGACTGTCGTCGATAGCTAATTACCCCCATTCCGAACACAATGGGATATGTATCGTAAGCTGATTCGATCCTTTCGATCAGTTTTCGCTAAAATCAACTATAACTCTATATATTCAATTTTTAACGTACATTTCAAAATACCGAGGTCACATACTAACTCAAAAAATTCCATAAAAATGTTTTCTAGCTTCGTATTGACGATACGGTCCTAACAAAACTAATTTCGTCAAATTCTGAGACCGTTTGAAAAATGGCCAATTTCCAGTCGATTAAAATCTACTAAAACTGGTCAAACGCGTTTTCCTTCGCCACACTCACATATTGAATTGAAAAATTACGAAAATGGGAATCTAGCAATAACTTGACATCACGGATCCAACAAAAGTGGTTTCGTCGAAATCCAAGGTCGTTTACAAAATTCCCATTTTTAAGGGCCAAAATTCTATAGCGACTATTCTGAAATTTCAACTGGGCATATCTTTTGATTCCCGCTATGAAATTTCGATTTTTCGGATTCGTTGGAAAGATATTCTCAATTAGATTTTATTATTTTTGGTTTTGCTAAATTTCGGTTTATTTTGAATCCTGTAAACTCATTTGAAGTTTGAAATCGAATTATCGAACTACCGTGCCATTTTCAATTCCTTTTATATTTTAAAATAAATATTTATATTCTAACGACGATCGATATAAATATATACGTTTGAATTATATTCAAAATAAATTTTTCGTCGTTATTATTTAAAATAATCTATTTTAAATATTCAAAATTCATTAAAATTGCCAAAATAAAAATTTTGAACTGGCCCAGATTTTCCGGGTTATTACATAGATCTTCCTTTTACTCACCAATTTGGTTTAAGCAACCGTTTTCTTAACTTCGCATTAGTAATTTTACTGAAAGCCAGTAGTGTTTGTGTAGACTGTGACTGGAAAACAAGCAACTTCTTTCCACTTATGTCCATGAATACTTTAATTTCCCAACTACAAGTTGAGTAGAATTCAAATTTCCAAACACATTATGAACTAAAAACCATCTCAAATGTTATTCTAGATACTGTGTTTCAGAGTCATTGGACATGAAACTAAACTAGTTAAGAAATAACAATAGATGGTATAGTAGCTTCTGTAGCAATCTAAACGATACCATAATTATCATATTTCAATGTAAATGGGTTCCAAAATATACGACATAATCACTCATCTTCCCCTTGAGCATTTCGTTTCATTTACATCCAGCCAACTGAAGATGTAAATGATTTAACCAGATTTTTTTTCGAATAATCGACATAAGATCTATATAGTGAAGCCGATATTCTGTAATGAAAACGTAGAAGCCCCAAAAAGTAGTAATTAAAATATTGTGAGTCGTAAACCAACCAGTCAACCTAAATCCTTATCCTTGAGACCGAAAGAAAAAAATCTTTACCCTTTGAGACACAGATTACGCAACAGCGATATAGATCCATACTTGCAAAGGATCGGTTATGAGAAACCAAGATCTTCGACATAATTTGTGTAAAATTGAAACGGTATCTGCAAATCTCCTTTTCCCTGAGGTTTGACCCTCCAAATTCTAAAGATGCCACCATATCTGGTCTACATAGGATCAGATTACAAAAATAAAAGGATTCGTGAAGCGGATCAACGAATCGTACATTTTCTAACCCTCGATCATCAATTATGTCTTATTTAAAGCATAGGTAGGTTGTTTTTGACGCATCTTCTAGATCCAATCGTCAGAGGGCATCGACCGAATCAGCGTAGTAGAGTTGGTTCACTGCTATGAAATGATTTTGGGATTTAAATTAGTTTGGTGCTAAGGGCACCCCAATATGTTCTTCCTGATGCCACGACTAAAGAATACAACAAGAATTAGTATTACACTCTTCTTAATACCACACATTTAAAAAATAAGGGCTACCACATTTTTTTTTTACCCTATTTATATTTCGGTTGATATTCGTTTGTTCTCATTTGTAAAACCGATCAATGTGCTAAACCCTATATGTATAACCGATCAACGAATTCGACGTACAGTATACCAAAGCCGTGAATAAGGTTTGAATTAAGCAAAGATTAGGGTTTTCTGATCACCAAACAATTGAGAAATTACCATACAAATTTGAATTTTCCCGCGAGAGATGCAAAGAAGAAAGCGATTACGAGAGATTAGGGTATTTAGATTAGCTTAGTACGTGATTAGTCCGGCAAATAATGATTGAGCGAGAGATTAGAATGGAAAGGTATTGTGGTATTAGGAAGCATACAAAATTTAATGAGTTTAATTTTTATAATTGTGGTATTAGGAAGAACATATTGGGGTGCCCTTAGCACTACACTTAAATAAATTTGAGGCTTGAAACCCGAATTGGTTTTCAGTTATGGAGATAGCCCTTTCCTCCCTCCTGCATTAGAGAGAGGAATGCGCTCATACCTATTTATAATTTCGCTTCTAAATAAATATTTCTATTTGGAAATAAAATTTCCTTTAAGCACTTTTATATTTTAAATTATGTTTTCAAATCCATAGATTAATTAGGGTATTCAAAATATCCAAAATCAAGGGTCCATGTTACTTCCACATCTAAACATATCATAAACTATCGTAGGTTATAAATCACGTCATATATCCGCATATATGTGAAAACAAGTAAAATAAAATATAAATGTTGAGAAATCCAGTTGGATCCCTCCAACTTATTTTCCTACATCCACATATGTTAGACAATGTAAATAATACCAATCTTGCTTCGATGTAGGATATCGCGGTATAGAAGGTCATCCACTATATATATTGTGGGAGCGCATAGGGAAATCATCCGCATATATATATATATATATATATATATATATATATATATATATATATATATATATGCGGGAATATACCCAATCACCAATTGTATATATATATATATAAACACCAATTATATATATACTATGTATATAATACTACATAGGTATATACTATTATCCACATTATATCAATTAACAAACAATAATTTAAATTGAACTATTTGAAAAATAGTTCCCAATAATTTAACTGAGTGAGTTTAACTTACCTTGGTTTCATTTGCCGAATATCCATTAAATTCCATATCTTGCAGCTACGAATCTACTTATGTCGTCTCGAATGAATTTACCTAGCACCTACAATTATTTATTCTATTTAGCAATTAAACGATTATTAATTTAAATTAACTTAACAGATAAATAAATAAATTATTCTATGTAATTTAAGTTTTGTAAAACATATACCTAACTTCCTTGCAACCCACTTGACTAATCGACGAAATGTATTCCCGAACAGCTCCAAAAATATTGCCTAACCCACTTCGACATTTCATCAAGCATCTTGCTGAAAGCCTATCAGCTCTTTTCCTATCACCTGTAGTCATATTTTCTGCTGCCGAACCATCCAAGTTGATCTAAATATCACTTCCAATCCCTAACATAGTCACCCCGTCCTCCAACATCACCATCGAACCACTTTCGGCAACCTTGATCGCTACTGAAATGCCACTGCAACTTGATATTACTACAACACCCTTTCAATACTTCATACCATCGGCTTCTCACTATCTAAACCAAACTCATTCAGTCCTTGTCCAAACATCCTCCTTCAGTGGTAGGTTATTTTCAGCAACTAAGCATCCACATTCCAAAAAAAACATAGATCCGAACCCTCCAAACATCTCGCTGTCAAAACCCTTATTCAACCTCGTCCATCTATCCATACACTCCAGACAAGTCCTCCAACATACGGCTATTCGCTGCATCTATCATTCCCTAACACAGTGTCGAACTACCCTAACAACACATTGTCGCACTCTCTTAATTAACCCAGCAACACCATCAGCACTTGCACCACTCAAACAGCGTATTCCCCAAACATCGCACCATCCCCGAAAGTCAATGTCGACAAGCTCGTATCCAAAAATCAGTACAATGTTCCAACCCATAATCGAATCCCTATTCGATTTCATCGTCACACCCATTTTTGCAACCCCCCTAAAGCGTGTGCTTCCACATCGTCATTGAGTTCCAGAGAATTCATGATCTTCAGTTGTATTATATATATATAATGGTGGAACGATTTTCGAATAACTGGGTAATAGAATGAATCTGAAAATGGCTTGAGTTTGGTTTCATGGATTTCCAGAAATAACAGAAAAGAAATCGAAGGAAAATGATTTTGAGAACGGAAAAAATAGTTAACGTGAGGCTTGAATTTGGTTTTTCATTCTACTGGGAAGAAAATAAATGAAAGAGGGAATTGGTTTAAGCTTCATTGATTTAGAAATGGTAGATAAAGGATAGAAACAACGTCGGTTTTACAATATAGTACGGGTACAGTTAGGCTTGCATTGTACCCTTGTTGGATAACTTAGGGTAGAAGGAAAATAGTTCGGTACAAGTTTTTATATTATTTTTAGTTTGATTTAAATGATGTAATTTTATTTAATTTAAAATATCTCATGTTTTCAAACTCTTTTTTAATCTCATAAACCGACATTCCTATGGTTATACCACCATTTTGAACACACTAGAACAGGTCTTGAAGTCTAATTTGATCGTATGGAGAAGATATCAATTTAAAATTAAATTCAATTTAATTATTCCTAGGCGTTTTCTGATCGTACATTCAATCGATAAATCCAAATGTTACGAAATTCCAAATTCGGTAATAATACACTATTACGGATCCGATGGAATTGGTTTCGCCGAATTCTGAGATCATTTGAAACATATGTATTTTTACGTATTAATAATATCGACTAAATAATCAGTCGATTTCAAACGCTTATGTTTACCGATAAAAAATTCTTATTTCATAAATTAAATAAATAAACTCTATATTGATCTTTATTTCAATTCAAATCCAGTATCTAATTTTTTAAATATTCAAAGTTAAACGACAAAAATACAGGGCATTACAAGTAGTAAAAGGAAATGAAGGAGGAATAAATAGAGGAGTTTTTCTGGAAGAAACGAGTTTAAGTAGGCTCTAAAATTCGTTAGAACTGAATAGACACTAATCGGCTAGAACAATTTCCAAATTCAAATAATTTTGGAAAATTTTCAGTTATAGGTCGACATGCTTAAATATATATGTTGACATATGCATTCAATTTTTAGTTCTTAAAGAGTTTTATGATTTCATGATACATTTCGACTTATATATACTTTTTTTACATGATTTAATAACTATTCCAGAGATGTTTAAAACAAGAATTGGCAGGAATAAAGAGCTTCATTTCAAACTAATGATAATGATACATGAAGAAAGTAAATATCATAAGATAGAAATGCGGAAATTGAAATACAAGCAAATACAATATTAAACTTAGAATTCAACAGAGGAGGAGGAGGTGATATGCTAAGTTTTCTTCCTACGCTCCCAAAGAACTTACTTATTTTAGTAGACATCTTTTCAAATTTCTTACTAAATGATATCTTAAGTGTCATTTGGTTCTTGGCTAGAATCATTTGGTTTTTGAGAATGGTTTTCTTGGAAGGATTAGAGGGAAATTCAATTCTTTCTAAAGAGGTATCTTCTTCCTCTTCTTCGATATCCATTTGATCGGTTTCTTCTTCTTATTCCAATCTTTCTTGTTTTTCGGCATATGTATCATGTGGATGAAACACAAGTGGAATCTTCATAAGAGGGGCATTGAAAACGTTTGTAGAAATGAACTCTTCTCCTTTAAATCAACACCAAAATATTTGAAAATACATGTAAGGTAAACTCCATGATATGAAGTGTTTTCTTTTGTCGATATTTCCTTTGGTTGAAACTCACTTAAGATCACTTTAGCCCAGTTGATGTCATAATTACGAAAAATAGCAAAAAGGTCTTTGTTAACTTTCATAATAGGGTTGTTAAAATTTCAAGACCGAGGAGTGATTGTATGTTGAAAAAGTATTCCTTGATTTTGGACGATAAAAATGATTTTTGAATTCCATGTTTTTATCATTTTAAGAAAGATCATGAAAGTTTCTAAATCACTTTCGTTGATATTAAAATCTGTAAGATCCAACCCAAAATAGTACTTAAAACCTCATAATCGAAAACAATTTGTGTCCTTTAACACTATTCCATATTTCATCTTCACTTCCTTGATAAAAAATGAGATTTAAGTTTGCATAAAACATTTTCACAAGATTGGGATAGCAAACTTCATCATTTCCCGAGAATCAACAAGACTTAAAATTCCTTTTTGATAAAAGTGGGATTCAAGTTCATAAGTAGAAAAATCACAAAAGATAGCAAATTTTCACATGTCTACTTTACCAAAGTTTAGAAGCTAATGTAATCTTTGATAGCATCTGGGTAGCTGAAGAGGATGCCCTTGATAGTCTTGCTCAGCCTCATTGTTTTTGGAGTACTTAAGGAAGCCGTTAGAGAATAGTTTTTGAAGAGTATAGAATATGAAGATAAGTTTTGAATTTTTAATTAAAGGTAGAAATAGATGATAGGAATAGGTAGTAAATATAGAGAATCAAAGGACAATTCACCAGTTTAAGGGACACCTTTTCAATCACAATGGGTTTGGTGAAAAGATGGAGAGAATTTCAAATTTTGAATTTCTGAATCCAATTATCTGGTATATCCCGACATGTATAAAGTGAGATTTCGACATATCCCTTTGTAATTTCAAGGTGACTTTTGAATTTTGACTATTTGAATTATTTATAAATTTATATTCTTATTTAATTATTTCCTAGGATAATATTTATTATCAAAATACTAGTATATACTATTATTTTATATTATTAAATATTATTATTTTAAATTTCAAATTTCAAAATTCAAATTTTAAACAAAGAAAACAACCATTCAACCAAAAATTTAAAATTAATTTTAGGTCTGTTCTTCGATTTCTTCTGATTCGCGAATTGTTGTGAAGCACATATTTGAATAATTTGTTTCTAGTTCTTCATCACTTGATGATGAATTAGAATCATCCAAAGTTGATGATACGCTCTTTTTATCTTCTTTAATGAATTACATTTTATTGGTTAATTTTGTTTCTTTGGATATGGACAAAATATTTTCAGATGGCCTAATTCGTCACAGTTATAACTTCTTACATTATTTGGAATCTCACTATTTTTTACAGGGTTTCTTTTATTATTCCTCTTGAAATTATTTTGTTTTTTGTATCTTAGAATTTTCTAAAATTCCTTGCCATTAGGGATGTTTCTTCTTCATCATCATCACTATCTGAGTCCTAATCTTCAGTTGATGCTTTAAATGCTATCAATTTATTTTCCGATGACTTATTTTCTTTTCTTCCTTGCATCTAAACTTCAAACGACATTAAATTACTGATTAGTTCCTCAATTTTCATTGTACTAATATCATTGGCTTCTTCAATTCCAAGTGTCTACTCCTACAGATTGTAAATAAATTTTCATTCTACAGGCCAGTTATGCATAATTACTCCCATTAAATAGTGGTAGTCTAATAGTGGACCGAACCTCTATAAAAGAATTATTATTATTGACAATTCCAATATTGGTTTCCATTTAAAATTTTCAAAATTAAGATTATGAAAACTTTGAAAACTAGTGCTCTGATACCAATTGTTGGAGATGTAGATTAAGGATCTTAAGGCAAAATAGACATGTATTTATGGAATTTATTAATTTCTTGAAATCTTTTTGAATTAAACAAAACAATATGAAGATCACAAATATTATCGAACACAGAATCAATCACATTACGCAGAAAATAAAAGTAAAAGCAGTAAAAGGAAAGTACACACCATGATTTTGTACTGGTTCGGGACTCATATGCATCCAGTCCCGCAACACGCTGGGTTGATGTGGATTTTTATTCAATAAATCCAACTACAGTCCTTGATTTCTGGGCTATAAAGGCACACACCCAAATGGTACCATGTACAGTGAGATTTAGTTGATTTCCAGTTCATAACTTTACACCCAATCAATTTTCGGGTCATAACTTTACACAAAAATCGATTTCCAAGAACATCATTCTCTTATCAGATTTTGTTGTATTGACTCAACTGGACTTGATCTTGTGATCCAAACATCCTATAACTCTTGAGTAGCACTTGAATTTCATAGAGAGTTTAATTTAGAATTGAAAGAGAAGAAGAATGATGTAATTTCTATTGAAATCGGAAGAGTATAAGTGTAGAAAGTTAAGAAATTAAGAATAACAATGGTGGTATGATTAGAGAAGAAGAAGAAAATGAAAAGTAATTAAAAAATTCAAATTCTGGAAGGTATCTATAGTTTTTCAACAGCCACAACATTTCAGAAAAGGTATGAATTCAAAAGACACTTCTTTCTAAAATTTAAAAATATGCCTAACAGCTAGTACATCGACATACACAAAGTATGATGTCGACGTATTTTAGTGTAATTTTAAAACAAAATAAATAAAGTTTAAAATAAGTTGCAGTGATTCCTGAGTTGAAACAAACTATATTCCATTACATTAAAACATTCTATTCAAAGTAAAATATATTTTAAAACTTATAAAATAATAATTTAAAAACTAAATATAAAATGATATAAAAGCATAAATACAAAACTATGAGTATATTAAAACTTAATATAAACAAGGAAATTTGAAAACATAAGTAATTATAACAAACTAGTAATAAAATTGTAAGTAAAACTTAAATTAAAAGTTATTAAGCATAATTTTGAATATAGAAGTTAAAAAAAAATCCAGGAGTTAAAAAATTTCTCAAAATAAAGAAGTATATATTTATAAATAAGGAAGTAATCATTTGAAAACTAGATTTAAAAACAAGTAAACAATTTTGAAATTATTCGAAAAATATTTTGAAATCAGAATTAAGTTTGAAATCAAAATTCACTGCTAACCAGAGTTTTAATAATATATCTAGACACATTTACTGTAATGACCCGAAAATCCAATTTGAGCTGACCAAAAACACAAGTCCAACCCCAAATTAAACTGAAAATCAGGAAATTAATAGAAAGAAAACAGAGGGTGAGGAAAGATAAGATAGAAACTTAGAATAGAAGAAGAAAAAGAACACAACATCAGAGTAACATGAACCTCACAACAGAATGAATAAATATATTTCATAACATAACTTTGAAATACAAATCTGTACTTGAATATACATATCATTATCAAAGTACAACACTTACAACACAGCAGAAATAACTATAGCTATAATCCTGAAGCCTTCTGCTCCAGCTCTTCAATTGCATCTGTAAATCCGAACTACTTGACTGCCCGTACAAAATTGGGCACCCAAGAGTTTAGGGAAAACAAAACAAAATAAACTCCGGGTCTGCCATGGGACTGGTATGAGTAAAACAGTTCGAACAAGTAAACGATATCTCATACGACCACGCCGTATAACGGAACGGGTTTTTCCCTTTTGAGAATCCAAATATCTTTATATTAAAAACCTTTTGATATTATAATAATGTCTATCAACCACAACTATAATCATCATCTAGCAGAAACGCTTCCATCTCACGTTCTACATATATAGTATACAATCAAAACCGCAAGCACGTATTGGGTAATGGATTTCCAACTATGACAAGGTATGGAACCACCTTTCGCTAGTGTACCTCTAGAAAGGAATACACTGGGTTCAACAAGAACATCTTGCAACCCGGCCACACATGACCGACCACTCATTTCGCTTGAGTGTATCGAATGTATATCACCAACGGTTGGGATCAGCAACCGTTTCCCGAATGGGACAGTATCAACAATAGATTTTTAAAAGTAAATGAAACTCTAGATCAGGTGATTATACACCCTACTTCGGAGCGACTGACTTAGCCATGCTGCCTGCCCGATTTCTGTCATTTACCGATTGATGAGGCTTGAGGTTACGCTTCATCATCACATCAGATTCACTTCGAATGCCACATCGTCAAATCCATCAAATCACCGATTGACGTCTACAACAATACATTATGTGTTAGCTAAAAGAAGTTTCCTTCTCCGCTTCCACTCTTGGTACGGTTGAAGAAATAAATGTACGTGACCTTTCTGGAAATACTCTGTCAGACATTCATCCATACAAGTCATCCAGGAACAGGATGAACCGAAGGCACAATTCAATACATCCATCTTAAGCACTGTTATCTAAGACTTATACAATAGCCCTTGCACTTTACTCCGTCTTCAATTATCTTTGGCATATATGATTCGCAACGCTTATGCCAATACAGAGTGGTTCTTTGGATAATAATCCAACCGGTCTCTCCATATTAACAACGTTAAAATGGTCAAAACTTCGATAGTCTGTGATTTAACTATCGAAGAAAAACAGGTGTGCAAACAACGACATTATTTCCAGGAGGAAATTATATCGATCAATCATCATTCAACATTTATCTCTTTATTTCATTAATTTACTTATCCCCTGTTTCCCTATATTCAACATTTCTTATTTTCTAAATTTAGAAAATATATGTTATTACCATTGGAAAACATTTCCATTTCTTGTTTTCTATATCAGAAAACATTTCTAGTTCTTAGTTGGAAAACATTTCCAAAACTCTTTCATTGGACTTAGACAGATGTTTAAACAAACCATTGCGATGCCAACTCAAACCATTATGCTTATTAACTAAATTCCTTTAACCCACCTTCACTATCGAACCTTAACCATTCCTTAGTTAGAAATGAAGTAAATCAAGTTGGGGTAATACTACCTCTCAGACCTTAACTGAACAATGTTTCTAACCTTGAAATAGACAAAGTTCACCTTTTAATTCTTTAACAAACTTCCTTACGTAACTCTCTTTCGAATCATCTCTATTCGATAATTTTTCCTTTGAATAAGGTATATTCGATAACTCTATTCAATCTACTCTATTGGACTAACGCTATTGGATTAACTCTATTTGATTTAACTCTAGTTGATAACTCCTTTAACTCTATTCGAATAAACCAAATTCGATTAACTCCTTTAATTCCATTTGAATAAACTATATTCGATTTATTCCTTTAACTCCATTTAACTCTATTCGAATAACTTCTATTCGATAACTCTATTTAACTCTTATTCGAATAACTAATATTCGATAACTCCTTTTACTTTATTCAAATCACTAATATTCGATTAACTCAATTGTTTTAACTCTAATCAATTTACTATTTTTACTTAACTCCTTACTTAACTCCTTTCGAATAACTAATTCGATAACTCCTTTCGAATAACTAATTCGATAATTCCTTTCGATTAAACTAAAATCGATAACTCCCTTCGAATAACTAATTCGATAACTCCTTTCAATTAAACTAAAATCGATAACTCCCTTCGAATAACTAATTCGATAACCCTTTCGATTAAACTAAAATCGATAACTCCTTTCGAATAACTAATTCGATAACTCCTTTTGATTAAACTAAAATCGATAACTCCTTTCGAATAACTAATTCGATAACTCCTTTCGATTAAACTAAAATCGATAACTCCTTTATTCGCTTTATAAAGATTTCCTTTTTAACAACGTTTATTCATTTTTAAAGATTTACTTTTAGTAATGGTTCTTCACTTTAAAAATGATTTCCTTCTTATAACAGTTTCCGTTTTTATAACGTTTTCCCTTTTATAATGTCCTATTCCGTTATAAATAAATTTCCCTTTTTACTCTATTTATTTTCTAAATATTTCTTGTCAATTCTATTTGTAAATGGTTTACAAATATTTCCTTTTCTATTCGTTCTATTTGCAAATGGTTTGCAAATATTTCCTTTTCAAATCTATTCTTTGATTTTATAATTTCCCTTTTCTAAATATCTCCTATTTATAAATATTCCAATTTATAAATATTTCTTATTTACGAATATTCCATTTGTAAATATTTTATTTTCAAATATCACTTTGAAAATCCCCTTATCAACATTTTGGTATGTTATGGTATTCAACATATCAAATCACGATGATCAGTATCGTCCAAACACATATAATCAACAACAGATTATATATCACATCATATTTCACGATATATGAAAAACAATAAAATAATTGTTGAGGAATCCAGTTAGATTCCTCCAACCTGTTTCCCTGTATCACAGATGTTAAACAATATAGATAACATCACTTTCAGTTCCATATGATATATTCTGTTAAACATAATCAATATAGAAATTCAACTAACTGACTAGCAGTTCAATCAAATAGTCAACACACAGTCAATCAGCCAATATTTGATAGTTCTAAAAATACAACATGAAATTATAAACTGTTCAGAGTTATTGAGATTTACTCACATTGGACTGTCATCGTTAATAACGATAATTGTCGTTGATTCAGATGGACAATTTATTTTGCCATAAATTGTAACGAACCCCAATCCACTCCTAGTCAGGTTTATTGTGAAGCTCTTGTCCATACGGTCCTAACGTGACTGACGGTTCGTGATTCTGATTTCATATGACCGAGATATAACGATTACAAGTTCAATCTTTATTTAAATTAAAATAAAAGACTAAATTTCACTAAAGATTTATAATTGGGCCTCTCACCCTTTTAACTTCAGCCCAACCCGTCCGCTCCTTAACTACATCTTCCCCAAATCCACTTCTGTCGCTCCCAGTCCTTCTTTCCGTTCGACGGTCCTCAAATACTCCCCCCCGTTCTACCATTTCTTCTTCATGAAATTCAAAATAAAAATCACGGTGATCTCCACCTTTCGATTCTCTTCCTCCTCCACCCCATGAAGTTCAGCTCGAAGCCATCCTACCCATCGCGTCTACTTGAAATCCGTCGTCCCCCCTGAGACAACCACGACATTATTTGACACCAAATCCAACCGGATTTTGCACACAGGTGCCATTTTACCTCCTCAGTTCATTGACCACTCGAAATTAACCATTGGTGCTTAAATGGCTCGCATCGATCAACCCTAGGTTGCGCCAACTACCTGACAGCGAACAACAGCTTACTCGAAGGCCACAAAACTGACACCACGATGAAGAGAACTATCCCACGAGCTCATATATTTTTGTTTGTGAATTTACAGATTTTTTTGTGGATTGTTTTGATTTTCTTTAGATTGAAACTTTTTACTGGAAGGTGAATGAAAGTGGCGGCTCAATCCTTTATATAAGAGGGACGGAAATTCTTGTGTGGCTGAGAGAATGAAGGATGTGGCTCTTTTCATGTCCACACACTTGATTTAGATATTTTATTTTATCAATTTATATCCGTATCCGTCTTCTAAAAATCCGTACGATACCTAAAAATCACGAAACTGGACATGCAGCTACTATCTGATATTACGGTCCCAATGAAACTGGTTTCGTCGAATTCCGACTTCGTATGCTCACACAGCGTATTTTTAACCGTCGAAATACTGACTGTTTCTCACTCTAAAAATCCGTATGGCCACACAGTAACTCTAAAAATCACGAAACTGGGAATCTAACAACTATTTGACATTGCGGATCTAACAAAATTAGTTTCGTCGAGTTCTGAGGTCGTATGAAAAACTGGCTATTTTTAAAGCTCTGAATGACCCATTTAAATATATAAATATATTTAAATAAAATAAAATTAATTATTTATAAATAAATATTACCATATATATTCATAGTGGAATACCATACAGCTCCAGAATATTCCTATATGAATTTCTAGCTCGATATTTCAATCCCGATTAAATCGATATTCGATTTATAACGAAATTCCTTTTTAAAATATAAATAATTCCTTTATAAATTATAAAGGAATTCCACAGCGACTTTTCTAAAATTTGATTTGGACATAAATCAAAATCTACACGACGAAATCCCGATTTTTCTCTTCTACTAGAAAGATATACTCCACCAGCTCCACACGTTTCTTGTTTCATAGAAATCCGGCTTAAAACAAATCCTGTACATTCAATCGAAGTTCAAATCGCCAAATTACGAACTGCAATGCCATTTCAAGCTCGATTTTAATTATAATATAATTATACGTTCAAACTGTCGTTCAAATAATATATTCGTTATTCTAATTCAATTCTAAACCGAATTGAATACCACAGATGATCTAGTTCACACCATATCGCCATTTCAGCCAATTCTAATTATTTCAGAATTAAATATATTATTTAATTTATTATTTTAATTAAATATTCACCATTATTTAATTCCACGACCATTTAATTCACTATATCACTATTTATATAATTAAATAAATTAATTATAATGCCTCTGCCAATGCGGGTCATTACATTCTTTCCCACTTAAAATAATTTCGTCCTCGAAATTGCTAAGGTAGAGAACGACCCTATCGACTGGTTAGAACATATTTGTTCACTTCTTAACTTCAGTTTCAACTGAACCAATTTAATTTCGATTAAATTATTAATTAATTCTTATCAACGAAAATTTTCAAAAATCCTGAAAATTTTCTAACACCTATTTTTTTCGAAAAATTTCGCCATAACCTCCTTTGTAGTGGTCAATAGATCCAACTCCAGCTCGCCTCTCTGGGCCTTCTCCAACCCAAAAGAAAATCAAACAGCTAAGCGGCTTGCCAATTCGGCTCATAAATCTTATATCCAATAGAAATATAAACTTGTACCTTATGTCGGCATATCAACTCTATCACTTCCATATGCTATCAACTTAGCATATACCAATGTTATCCCAATCAAATTCTAATTTGCTATTATCCATAACACCACCATTCGCTTATATCCGAGCCAAATATCATTTTAACTCGAGTTTCTTCTCGATTCCCAACTCTTAACTTGATTATCCCATTACACTTCAAATTTGAATCTCACAATCCAATTTGTCTTGATATCATTCTAATTCAATCTCAGTTACCACTTTACTGGCTTTACTTTAATTCAAATTTGCTTTCACAAATTTCTGTTAAATTGGTTTTTAATTCAACAGTCTTTCCCTGGGAGTTTTCAAACAGTTTACTCTTTTCAAAAATCAAATTTTCCTTTTGAACATGTCACTGAGCCCTTAATTAATATTCCATTAGTTAAATCACATCTCTATTTCTTTATCAATACCTGTTAACCAAATATTTTCAATAACCATATTGGCCTTTTATGTTATTTGGAAAACATTTCCGAATATCGCCTTCCTTTATTTTCTAAACTTTAGAAAATATACGCTATTTATAAGTGGAAAATATTCCAATTACTTATCTCTTTTCCAATCTCGTTTATTTCTATACTTAGGAAATATTCTTTATTATATTTCCAAGCTTACACTTATTTGGTTAAAACGGATGTTGTGTAAAGCATCGTTACGACAACCCAAATACTATATTCAACTAACTCTTATTCAACATTGATCTTCGAGCCTGAAATCTTACTATTTATTTGTTAATAATAAAATCAATCAAGTTGGGGTATAACTACCTCTCAGACCTTGACTGAATAACATTTATAACGTCAAAACAGATATGACTACTTACTCGAATAATCAATCCCATACAACTACTTATTCACTTTTAAACACGTATACACTTCCTCTTTCTATTCTTACTAGATTTTATTCTTAGTCTTCCTTTTACTATTCTATTTCTAAGTTCGTTTCCTTATCGACTTCTATATATATATATCGATACGTTGATTTCTAACTATCAAATCATCTTAAAAATATTCTAACTCCTTAAATTCCCAGAAAAATTCGCCATAACCTCCTTTGTACCAAGAGCATCGGGATATTTCAAATAGCCTCCCATGGCCCTCACCAATCCAAAAGAAAAAGAAAAAGCCAAGCGGCTAGCTGATACGGCGCATAAAATCTCATATATGAATTAAATACATACCTTTTCGTCGAGCATTCTATTTATATACCTTCATACCTTATCCATACCTATCTCATGTATATTTATACTTGCCCAATCTATTTTAACTATACCTAATCGTTTTAACTCAATTCGTTAATTAATTTGTTAATTAACTCTTTAGTCTATTTCACTTTTATATTTGAACATGAAATGTTCAAATATATTTTAACTTGCTTATTAACTAATCTGAATCCAAATTTCAAATTTAAGTTCTATATTCGATTTCGAATATCCATTTACAAATCCAATTCACCTTTCAAAGTTCAACTTCAAATTCCAAACTCGATTAACTAATTCCTCTTCGACTTAGTTAATTCTATTCAATTTCTATTCAAATTTTTATATCACTTCTATTATTCAAATCTATATATCAAATTCTATTATTCAAATTCTATATATCAAATCCTATTCAAATTCTATATTATAAATCCCATTTGAATTTCTATATTCAAATTCCATATATTCAAATTCTATATTTGAATTCCTTTTGAATTCTATATTCAAATTCTATATCACTTCCATTGAATTTCATATATCCAAACTCCCTTTGAATTTCTATATTCAATTTCTATTTCAATTCCATTGAATTTCATATATTCAAACTCCCTTTGAATTTCTATATTCAATTTCTATTTCAAACTTTCTTTATTCATTCTTTATTATAAATCCCATTTTGAAATTCAGCACAACTTGTCTTTCCCAAAACAAATTCAAAACAGTATCTATGGTAGTAATTCTTCACTTACAACTCGAAAATGAATACTGATGATGCAGCTGTCGTCATCGGAATCTATTTTCCAGCGATCGAAGTGAGTTCAATACTATAAAACCATTTCTAAACATTTCCACTTTGAAATTCATTTCAAAATATAATTCACACTTCTTGTAAAATAATTTAAAATCCCCCAGGATCTTAAATTTTCCTTATTTTTTTTATCCAAAACCATTTACAAACACTTATCCAATTCTCCCAAATTTTAATTCAATTTCTGGTTTAAATTTCAGATTTAACTCATCTGATTTCACGTATTTCACTTATATGAATTCTGATTGGTTATTTACATAACCATTTAATTTATAATCTTATTCGATTATAATAACAACCAATATATCCAATATATATCAAAATATACTTTGGGTAAAATTATTTAAATCTACCCTCTTTTCAAAACATATCGTGATGACCCATCGTATTCGAGTGTTTATAAACTCCTACCGATACAGTGGATCAAACTGATCGACCAGAACCCATAAACAACTCAAACAATGAATCTCCACAATATAAAATTATTTTTATATTAATAACAAATACGTTCACTCGTATATATACACTCAACTCAATCTAGGGTATTACTAACCCTATCTCTACTGAGTCACGCCACAGAGCCAAGGTAATTCACTTAACTTAAGCTCTGCTACCAATTGTAATGACCTGAAAATCCGGTCCAATTTGAGTTGACCAAAAACACAAGTCCAACCCCAAATTAAACTGAAAATCAGGAAATTAATAGAAAGAAAACAGAGGGTGAGGAAAGATAAGATAGAAACTTAGAATAGAAGAAGAAAAAGAACACAACATCAGAGTAACACGAACCTCACAGCGGAACGAATAAATATATTTCATAACATAACTTTGAAATACAAATCTGTACTTGAATATACATATCATTATCAAAGTACAACACTTACAACACAACGGAAATAACTATAGCTATTATCCTGAAGCCTCTTGCTCCAGCTCTTCAATTGCATCTGTAAATCCGGACTACTTGACTGCCCATACAAAATTGGGCACCCAAGAGTTTAGGGAAAACAAAACAAAATAAACTCCGGGTCAGTCATGGGACTGGTATGAGTAAAACAGTTAAAAACAGTTCGAACAAGTAAACGATATCTCATAAGACCACGCGGTATAACGGAACGGGTTTTTCCCTTTTGAGAATCCAAATATCTTTATATCAAAAACCTTTTGATATTATAATAATGTCTATCAACCACAACTATAATCATCATCTAGCAGAAACGCTTCCGTCTCACGTTCTACATATATAGTATACAATCAAAACTGCAAGCATGTATTGGGTAATGGATTTCCAACTATGACAAGGTATGGAACCACCTTTCGCTAGTGTACCTATAGAAAGGAATACACTGGGTTCAACAAGAACATCTTGCAACCCGGCCACACATGAGCGACCACTCATTTCGCTTGAGTGTATCAAATGTATATCACCAACGGTTGGGATCAGCAACCGTTTCCCGAATGGGACAGTATCGACAATAGATTTTTAGAAGTAAATGAAACTCTAGATCAGGTGATTATACACCCTACTTCGGAGCGACTGACTTAGCCATGCTGCCTGCCCGATTTCTATCATTTATCGGTTGATGAGGCTTGAGGTTACGCTTCATCATCACATCAGATTCACTTCGAATGCCACATCGTCAAATCCATCAAATCACCGATTGACGTCTACAACAATACATTATGTGTTAGCTAAAAGAAGTTTCCTTCTCCGCTTTCACTCTTGGTACGGTTGAAGAAATCAATGTACGTAACCTTTCTGGAAATACTCTGTCAGACATTCATCCATACAAGTCATCCAGGAACAGGACGAACCGAAGGCACTATTCAATACATCCATCTTAGGCACTGTTATCTAAGACTTATACAATAGCCCTTGCACTTTACTCCATCTTCAATTATCTTTGGCATATATGATTCGCAACGCTTATGCCAATACAAAGTGGTTCTTTGGATAATAATCCAACCGGTCTCTCCATATTAACAATGTTAAAATGGTCAAAACTTCGATAGTCAATGATTTAACTATCGAAGAAAAACAGGTGTGCAAACAACGACATTATTTCCAGGAGGAAATTATATCGATCAATCATCATTCAACATTTATCTCTTTATTTCATTAATTTACTTATCTCCTGTTTCCCTTTATTCAACATTTCTTATTTTCTAAATTTAGAAAATATATGTTATTATCATTGGAAAACATTTCCATTTCTTGTTTTCTATATCAGAAAACATTTCTGGTTCTTAGTTGGAAAACATTTCCAAAACTTCTTCATTGGACTTAGACAGATGTTTAAACAAACCATCGCGATGCCAACTCAAACCATTACGCTTATTAACTAAATTCCTTTAACCCACCTTCACTATCGAACCTTAACCATTCCTTAGTTAAAAATGAAGTAAATCAAGTTGGGGTAATACTACCTCTTAGACCTTAACTGAACAATGTTTCTAACCTTGAAATAGACAAAGTTCACCTTTTAATTTTTTAACAAACTTCCTTACGTAACTCTCTTTTGAATCATCTCTATTCGATAATTCTTTCCTTCGAATAAGGTATATTCGATAACTCTATTCAATCTACTCTATTGGACTAACGCTATTGGATTAACTCTATTTGATTTAACTCTATTAATAAACCAAATTCGATTAACTCCTTTAATTCCATTCGAATAAACTATATTCGATTTATTCCTTTAACTCCATTTAACTCTATTCGAATAACTTCTATTCGATAACTCTATTTAACTCTTATTCGAATAACTAATATTCGATAACTCCTTTTACTTTATTCGAATCACTAATTTTCGATTAACTCAATTGTTTTAACTCTAATCGATTTACTCTTCTTACTTAACTCCTTACTTAACTCCTTTCGAATAACTAATTCGATAACTCCTTTCGAATAACTAATTCGATAACTCCTTTCGATTAAACTAAAATCGATAACTCCCTTCGAATAACTAATTCGATAACTCCTTTCGATTAAACTAAAATCGATAACTCCCTTCGAATAACTAATTCGATAACCCTTTCAATTAAACTAAAATCGATAACTCCTTTCGAATAACTAATTCGATGACTCCTTTCGATTAAACTAAAATCGATAACTCCTTTCGAATAACTAATTCGATAACTCCTTTCGATTAAACTAAAATCGATAACTCCTTTATTCGCTTTATAAAGATTTCCTTTTTAACAACGTTTATTCATTTTTAAAGATTTACTTTTAGTAACGGTTCTTCACTTTAAAAATGATTTCCTTCTTATAACAGTTTCCTTTTTATAACGTTTTCCCTTTTATAACGTCCTATTCCGTTATAAATAAATTTCCCTTTTTACTCTATTATTTTCTAAATATTTCCTATCAATTCTATTTGTAAATGGTTTACAAATATTTCCTTTTCTATTCGTTCTATTTGCAAATGGTTTGCAAATATTTCCTTTTCAAATCTATTCTTTGATTTTATAATTTCCCTTTTCTAAATATCTCCTATTTATAAATATTCCAATTTATAAATATTTCTTATTTGTGAATATTCTATTTATAAATATTTTATTTTCAAATATCACTTTGAAAATCCCCTTATCAACATTTCGGTATGTTATGGTATTCAACATATCAAATCACGATGATCAGTATCGTCCAAACACATATAATCGACAACAGATTATATATCACATCATATATCACGCTATATGAAAAACAATAAAATAACTGTTGAGGAATCCAGTTGGATTCCTCCAACCTGTTCCCCTGTATCACAGATGTTAAACAATATAGATAACATCACTTTCAGTTCCATATGATATATTCTGTTAAACAGAATCAATATAGAAATTCAACTAACTGACTAGCAGTTCAATCAAACAGTCAACACAAAGTCAATCAGCCAATATTTAATAGTTCTAAAAATACAACATAAAATTATAAACTGTTCAGGGTTAGTGAGATTTACTCACATTGGACTATCATCGTTAGTAACGATAATTGTCGTTGATTCAGATGGACAATTTATTTTGCCATAAATTGTAACGAACCCCAATCCACTCCTAGTCAGGTTTATTGTGAAGCTCTTGTCCATACGGTCCTAACGTGACTGACGGTTCGTGATTCTGATTTCATATGACCGAGATATAACGATTACAAGTTCAATCTTTATTTAAATTAAAATAAAAGACTAAATTTCACTAAAGATTTATAATTGGGCCTCTCACCCTTTTAACTTCAGCCCAACCCGTCCGCTCCTTAACTACATCTTCCCCAAATCCACTTCTGTCGCTCCCAGTCCTTCTTTCCGTTCGACAGTCCTCAAATCCTCCCCCCCGTTCTACCATTTCTTCTTCATGAAATTCAAAATAAAAATCATGGTGATCTCCTCCTTTCGATTCTCTTCCTCCTCCACCCCGTGAAGTTCAGCTCGAAGCCATCCTACCCATCGCGTCTACTTGAAATCCGTCGTCCCCCCCGAGACAACCACGACATCATTTAACACCAAATCCAACCGGATTTTGCACACAGGTGCCATTTCACCTCCTCAGTTCATTGACAAGCTCGAAATCAACCATTGGTGCTTAAATGGCTCGCATCGATCAATCCTAGGTTGCGCCAACTACCTGACAGCGAACAACAGCTTACTCGAAGGCCACAAAACTGACACCACGATGAAGAGAACTATCCCATGAGCTTATATATTTTTGTTTGTGAATTTACAGATTTTTGTGTGGATTGTTTTGATTTTCTTTAGATTGAAACTTTTTACGGGAAGGTAAATGAATGTGGCGGCTCAATCCTTTTTATAAGAGGGACGGAAATTCTTGTGTGGCTGAGAGAATGAAGGATGTGGCTCTTATCATGTCCACACACTTGATTTAGATATTTTATTTTATCATATTATATCCGTATCCGACTTCTAAAAATCCGTACGATCACGTACGATACCTAAAAATCACGAAATTGGACATGCAGCTACTGTCTGACATTACGGTCCCAACGAAACAGGTTTCGTCGAATTCCGACTTCGTATGCTCACACAGCGTATTTTTAACCGTCGAAATACTGACTGTTTCTCACTCTAAAAATCCGTACGGCCACACAGTGACTCTAAAAATCACGAAACTGGGAATCTAACAACTATTTGACATTGCGGATCTAACAAAATTAGGTTCGTCGAATTCTGAGGTCGTATGAAAAACTGGCTATTTTTAAAGCTCTGAATAACCCATTTAAATATATAAATATATTTAAATAAAATTAAATAAATATTTATAAATAAATATTACCGTATATATTCACAGTGGAATACCATACAGCTCCAGAATATTCCTATATGAATTTCTAGCTCGATATTTCAATCCCGATTAAATCGATATTCGATTTATAATGAAATTCCTTTTTAAAATATAAATAATTCCTTTATAAATTATAAAGGAATTCCACAACGACTTTTCTAAAATTTGATTTGGACATAAATCAAAATCTACATGACGAAATCCCGATTTTTCTCTTCCACTAGAAAGATATACTCCACCAGCTCCACACGTTTCTTGTTTCACAGAAATCCGGCTTAAAACGAATCCTGTACATTTAATCGAAGTTCAAATCGCCAAATTTCGAACTGCAACGCCATTTCAAGCTTGATTTTAATTATAATATAATTATACGTTCAAACTGTCGTTCAAATAATATATTCGTTATTCTAATTCAATTGTAAATCGAATTGAATACCACAGATGATCTAGTTCACACCATATCGCCATTTCAGCCAATTCTAATTATTTCAGAATTAAATATATTATTTAATTTATTATTTTAATTAAATATTCACCATTATTTAATTCCACGACCATTTAATTCACTATATCACTATTTATATAATTAAATAAATTAATTATAATACCTCTGCCCATGCGGGTCATTACATTTACTCTATAATTCTTGGACTCTTGATTTCTTGATACTCATGAGTCTTGAAACTTGAATTTTTCTACTTTGAAATCTTGATTCTCTGTACTATACAGTCTTTAATAATCAATACCTGCATAGATTTCCTGTATATGCATATATATATATATATATATATATATATATTAGATAACCGCGTTAGTATATATTTTATAACTGAAAGTTGAAATAAGGTTGTTGTCATCAAAACCATCACCATCAACATCTCAGTCTCTAACATTGATCGGCTCTTAAACCACATGTAACACCACAAATTTTCTGTTAACTATATAATAACAAATTTAAGTATAATTAATTCTTAATGAAAGAATTAAGGGAAACGGGTTTCACCGTTGCGATCGTCTCGGAATTCCGCTTGAGATAGAGTCCGAGTTTGCGTGAATCGGACTCCGTATGAAGGAGTTATGACCTCCGGAAGTTTCAGAATTCAAATTAAAATTCAAACAGTTCAAAACTAAGTTCAAAATTCAAAATCAGACCCAAACTGGGCTGGGCGGGAAAATTCCCGCCTAGGCGCCAGGTCGACCATAAGGTCAACCTGGGGGTCGACCTGGGTGACCAGGTCGACCATAGGGTCGACCTGGGGGTCGACTTGGGGGTCGATCTGCCCAGTCGACCTGGTTTGGCCCTAGCTGGCCTGGTCAGGTTCTGGTCGATTTCTGAGGCTTGGCTGTGTCACTAGGGCTGACATGTCGCATTTTGGTTGGCTCCTTTCGAAGTGAATGGTCTAGATTCGTCTAGGATCATCGGACGGCTCATATCAATCTAAAATTCTATAAATACAACCTAAGACTACAACCTAAATTCACATAAGAAATTAGAGATGGAGCCGCCATGCTATCGGAAGGAAATTGAGAGGAGCCTCCACTTGTAGAAAAGCTTAGAGATGAGCCAAATTAAAGTTAAAACACGAATCAAATCAACGTTAGTCTACCCAAAGGAAAGCATATCAAATTCAGAATTCAGAAATCAGAAAACAAGACCGTCGTTTATTGTAAGTATAGTGATTTTTCCGATGTGAATAAAAGTTAGGATTTGGTTCGATGTAAAATGGAAATGGAATTGTGTTATTGTGTAACAACGATGTTAATTCACATCTATGTATTGAAATGATTGTAGTACTGTGATGTTTGTGGTATAGTTGAATTGATATTGATCCTATTGTACATATAGAATCACATGCAAGTTGTATAGTTCATGTTGTAATCGACACCTATATGTTTATGTGATTATATAGGTTGTATGTGATTAAGATGTCATGTGTATATATATATATATATGTTAGAACCTTTATGCCTAAACGATTATGTTCACATACATTCTAGTATGTTTGTAAGAAAGTTGCAAGTTAATTGGATCCATGCCAAGATCCGCTTTAATACATGTTCCATGTTGTAATTAGATATATAATTGGATCTAGTTCGCACCCTTGTCATAAAATTATACATGCTTATGAAAATGTCATATTCTTTTCATATGATAGTGATGTTCGATGTTATGCCAATATCCAAAACATGTTTAGGCTTATGTTGTCTAAATCATATGTTAATTTATGTGACACCTATTTGGTTAGATCCCTATTTAAATGCAAGTTCACATATATGAAAGTGATTTAGGCTATGTTGTAAATTCACATGTATGTTGATTAGTCATTTCACAAGTTTTCCCCTATCATGTTCATAATGACTATGCCAAAATGCCAAGTTCACACCTATGACATTTGTAACATCCCATATTTTTCTTGTATATTTGAATTTCAACTTTTAAATTTATAAATGGACTAATATTAGATAAAACCAAATTTTGTTGTTTTGATAACAATGAGTTTGTTGACTCGAGATAAGGAATGTGGAAATGAGTGTTGCTTAGAGAATATTGTAAATTGTAAATTTATATTTATTTATTAGATAAATTTGAATTATTTAGTTTATAGTTGAAATTCAAATGCAAGCTGGGAAATAGTAAAATTTTGAGCTGTTAAGTTATAACTAAAATTCCAAATTTAAATTCAAATAATCATATTTGGGGAATTTAAATACGTAAAATCGATGTGGAAACTTCATTTAAGTTATAATTTGTTTTAAAATGTATTTTTATCAATATTTAAATTGAATTTGAACAGTTAATTGAGAAATTGAATATTTTATTAATTAATTAACTGTAGAATTTAACCGTTTTGGCGACTGTCTCGGAATTCGACGAAACTGGCGCCATCGGAACCGGAACGGTGAATTATGCTAAGATTTCAATTTGCGTTACAATCCGACTTACCGTTTGGCTGTACGAGAGAAAATGTGAACGAGGTCTTTGTAAATGGATAATTGAGTATCTCTCATATTTGGGCCTTCTATAATTATATAAACAAAACCTTTTAACACCTCATCAGCCATTATCATTACACGTACAACTTTCTCCCTCAAAATTTTTCTCTGTAATGGCTGAAACAAAATTTCAAAACCCTAGAAAACAAAAAAATTCCAACTTCAAAATATAATCTCTTCAAAACCCATCGTATTATATGTCGATTCGAAGCTCTCGACTTGTAGAATGCAGATCTATAGTTTGTTTTGACATGCAGCGACTAGGTTGGTCATAAAACTCGGTCAAAGTCTTTGAAATTCGAAACCCTATATTTCGAATTGGGGGTTTTTGATTCGGGCTTCAATCAGAGAATCAATGATATGGGTTTTGTAGAGCATGCGGGTAGGAGTCTAACAAGAGTAACCGGAGCGTTTAATGTGGTGTAAATCACTGGAATTTGATGTTTGAAGGGTAAAAACCCATTTCGACTGTCATCGTCGGAGCGGGGTCCACCGTTGACCGGAGTTGTCGTGCGCTGGAGGGGAGGTGCGCCTCAGGCCGGGCGTTCGAACGGCAGTGGTGGAGGTTGGTTTCGTGGCCAGAGTTGGTCATGGTGCTTGGTCAAAGTTGCGTTGGGTATGGGTTGTCACGGGTTCCTGTAGCACGAATTGAAGAGCGGGAAGAAGGTCCAAGGGCTGACGTGTCAAAGAATAAGTCGGTGAGAGAATTTAATTTTTAATTTTTATATATTTAAATTCAAAGATAAAAACGTTGATAACTCTCTCGTACTAACTCGGATTTGGACGCGGTTTGTTGCGTTGGGATCGTGGCGGAAATGCGAACGTTTTGGCACTAACCTGGCTGCGTTTAGAGACTGTGCAATTTTGGGCTATGGTTGGATGATCGTCTGATTTTAGATGCGAAGGTGAGTGATTCTTCGCTCACGAAATACTGAATTATTCCCATATTTATCGAATTAAATTATGAAGTAAGTTTGGTTGCATGGTTGTGTTGGATTGTTGATGTGTGGGTTGAATTTAACATGCAAGTGTGTTAACATGCAATCTAAGTAAACGATTTGTTATTTAATTTAATTTAAATCTCTAGTTGAAATTAGAACCCTTGTTAATCCTGGAACAGTTAATGCTGATCAGTTGAATGAAATGATGTGATGGATGTTTGGTTGAATTTTATTACTGAATTGAGATTGACACTGCTTATGCCCATATTCAGTATATCATATTGCATGTTGGTTTTGACGATAAATCTCATTTGTACCCTCGATGTTGCGGGCATCTAATGAACCGGGATTTATCGATAAATGAATTAAGAACACAGAGTGAAATGATAAATCTCTGTGACCCTGATTTGGATTGAAATGATAGATCCATCCCTGAAATATCGAGAAATTAAATATTAAATCACTTGGCCATTGGATAGATAATTATATACAGACATCGGTTGGTTAAATGATTTTAATATTTGAAATTTTATTTGATAGAATTTCATTTAAAAGAATGTGACGATACTCGATTTTCAAATTCTTTAAAGATTCTGAACTGGGATGATGATAAAAAGGGGTGAAGGAATTTTCCAAACCAAAATAGAAATATCTAAACTGGGATTTGAATATGAATTGAAAACTTTCCAAAATAAGAGTTGGATTAGAAGGAAATTCTTATGGAAATCAAATTTTGGGGAATTTAGAAATCAAGGGTATCTGAGTTGTTTTAACTCAGTTGGAATATATATATCTCGGAACTCTTGAATCAAGTAGTTGTTTTGAACGAGGTTGAAACGAGATAGGGAATTAATGAACTCCGTTGAGACCGGAGGATAAATTCAAGTATTTGAAATTTGGAAAGAAGAAAGGTTTTGATTTGAGAAATTTATTTTAAATATTTATGCATTGATTCTAAATAATTATTCTAGCTATGAACTATTAATTACCTTTACTTAATACTTTTGTATTTAAATAATTTCCTTATAATTCATTTTTCAAAGGGTTCTAGTAAATCTTATTTTAAGTATATATATAATATTTAAATTACTAATTTATCTTAACTATTATATTCTATATATAACTATATATTTATTATGTAAAAATTTATTATTATTATTATTATTATTATATAAACATTTAGTTTACAAGTATTTTTTTTCAAATTTTAAATTCCTTCCGAATGGAAATGCTTGAGTTTGAACCACTGGTTCAAATGGAATTGAGATAAGAATCCGTGATAATTGGAAACCTTTGAGGTAAATTATATTCTATTTGAATATTTCGTTTTGGAAATATTATGTGATTATAATATAAGGGTATGGGATATTTTCTAGTTTTAGAATATAATCGGTTGGGTATGATTCTGATATGTTGATATGAAAATTTTATTCGTTGAATATAAACTGGGTTCGAAACAGAAGATGATATTTTGATAGAAAAGCGAACCTTTGAAATGTAAATGAACCAACCGATGTGAAAGGATGTAAGCGTTGGTTGTTAAAGAGACCGGAGTCGGCATAAGGCATACCCTCTGTCAGTGTCGATACCACTTTGACAACTGTGAACGTTATGACGTATCCAGAATGAGTATGATGACTTGGAGGCGATTATTGAATCGAAGAAGATGTACGATGACGAAATAGCCCTGACCTTCGGGTCAGAAATTGAAATGACTAAAACAGGAGCTATACCGTGACTAACTGAGGTAGCACCTTTGATCGGACACACTTCTTCGATAATATTTCTATGACTATGATGATGATGATTTGGGGCCATTTATGACTTTGGGAGTGTGTTCCGAGGTGGGCGGTAGTGGCTGCTATGCGTTACCACCGGTCCGGGAGTGCAATTGGTAGAATCCTACCCTGGGCATTGCCTCGAGTGCCTTGTCATATTTATCCATATCGAGCCCCATACGATTTTTGATTTGGCATTGCCTTCTATGGAGTGCCCTCTGATAACACCAGTATGGTGAATTTACGGTACTGTATAGACTGTTGATGCCTATAAACGGCGTAAGGGTAATATGGTAATCCCACTTACGCTATTTTCAGTATTTATACTTTACTGAATAGACATTATAATAATAGCGTATTATTATATAGATATTAGTTTAACGGATCCTCGAGAGATGGAAAAATCCCGTAACATCTCTTGAGTTACTGCACCCATGACACTGATATTATTTCGTATTTTAATTTGACTAATATGAGAATGATTTAGTGCTGATCCGAGTGTTTGTTGTGTTTTATTTTTTTTGCAATACGCTCGGGTCAGCAGATGTTGCAGTTAGCGAAGATTTCCTTGCCTTGGAGGACGAAGACGAAGTTTGGCGTATATATCTATTATGAGTATGGTTTAACCACTGCATTTATTTCCGCTGCTTATTATGTACATCTGTATATGTGTAACTCCGATATTCATTTGAATGTTATAACCAATGTATACATTTCAACTGCTTTAACTGCTATTTATTTATTATATGTTGTCCTTCCGCTGTGAGATTCTGTGATTTGGTTTTTCCCTTCTTTTTTCTTTTTCTTCTTTTTCCCAATAACTACCTGCATTTGCGATTTGTTTAGGTCGACATGTGTGGTTTATTGTCGATTTGAACGGTCAAAAATTTGGGTCGTTACATTTGGTATCAGAGCAATGGTTATCGATAACCCTGGCTCTGTTGGGAATTAACTCATTAGAGATGGGGTTAGTAATGCCCTAGAATGAGTTTGATTGATATGAGAGAGTGTATTTGTATTTTGATATAAAAATGGTTTTTATTGTGTTGGCTTGTTCTGTTGAATATTTATGGGTTCTGGTTGATATATGGGACGCCATCGTATCGATAGGAATTTATAAATAATCGAACAGGATGGATCGACATAATATGGTTTTCATTCATATTCTAAATATTTATATATCAAATATAATATTAGTTCAAGTATATGTGAAATCGTTTTAGTAGGTGGTAATTTTAAGCTATTACCTAATATGGTTGATTCAATAATAAATTTTATAAGGAAAATTCAAATGATCTATGAGAACAATTTGAAATGAAATGATATCCAAAATAAAATTGGGTGAGAAAGATTGAGATTTAAATATAAATGAACTTGAAACTTGATCCTGGGGTATCTTTGGAAATAGTTGCCAAAGTTTTAAATAATACTATATTTTAGGTATGATCGAAAAGAAATGGTTTTAAAGATTATTCAAAGTGGTATAATCCCTCCTTGGACCTTAGAAACGATGTCGGTAATGAGTGCACACATTATCGATGTTACTCCGAAGAGTCTAAGTGGGGGAGAGACCACTCAATGATTATTATAATCAGTTTTGACAAAGGATTTTGGATTTAACTCCATATAGTATAAATTTCATATAAAGGTATTAATATATAATATTTGAAGGATGAATTTGAATTTAAAACCAGAATTTAAATTTTGAGTTCTTTGATGACCAAAGATTTGGTTTTAAAATTTTATATGGTAAGTTTTTTTTATAAATTATATAAGTATATATGTATGTTATTTTAATCTTGATTTGAAAATCCGGAATCGAGTATTGAGTTTACCTCAACTAATAACAACTATAAATCTATTTAAAGCGAAATTTGAATTCGAGATTTATAAAATTTATATTACGAGCCTGAAATGGCGCGGTAGTTCGAAAATTCGATTTCTAACTTTGAATAAATATATAAAATTCAATATAAGTCGGAATTGGATAAAACGAGAAACTCTAGGATCGAATTGACCATATTTTTCTGATGAATGTAAGAAATTTAGTTTTCACTTTATAAATGGTAAGTTATGACTAAATTAAAATTTAGAAATAGCGCTATGGAATTTATATATATTTTATTAATATATATAAGCTTTTCAGGATAGGAATTTACAAACGGCTTTCAGAGTTCGATGGATTCAAATTTTAGGAAATCAACTTAAGGAATTTAATGAGTCGTTTTAGAATTCATGTGAATGGTTAGATTGAGTGAGAACAATTTGATTTGTACTAGCAACTAATGTTATGTGAGTTAAGGAAGTTGAATAAACAGGATGAAATAGAATGATTTATATAAACCATAGCGAACCTTAATCCATTTATATGGATTCGAAGTTAAACAAATCGAGCGAGCAAGTGAAATAAACTGAAAGTTAAAATATGGAATTTATATATATGTAGTTATATATAATTTATTAATATATACATATATAAGCTTAAAAGTGGAAATCATGCAAACGGTTTCCAAATTTTATGGAACCACTCTCGATGGATTTGTGTAAACATGAAATGAGGTCATAGAAATTTTAAATGGTTAAACCTCATTGGAAGATACATCAAATATGATTTTAAACATGAATTATGAAGGATATGGAACATAACTCAAATTTGAGTAGAAAAAAAAATCGAGTTAAATAAAGGTTTAACTTAGGAAATGGAAAAATGGTTTGAGAACCGAGTATAAATCTTGAGTTGTGAATAGTTCTTAACTGAAATTTATGATTCGAGAGACTAATAAATGAATCGAGTTGATAGAGTAACCTCAAAAGGAAAATGGGAATAAGCGAATGAGGGAAGGATTAAAGTTATGAATCGTAGTGCCAGATAAATGAAATAAGATTCAAAAGTAAATTGGCTTATTCGGAATAATATCATGTTAAATGGATTCTAATCTGGGGTTCTAGATATTGAAGTGTGATATAAAATGAAACAACCCGAATTTGGTGGATTTAATAGAACGAAATCAACTTGGGAAAATTTATATAAGTCGAATCAGAATGTAATAGACCCTTGGATTAAGTAAATAAACTTGATCCATGTTAATGAATTAAGAATGTAATATAACCAAGCAAGCTAAAAGTTAGAATGAATTCAAGTTCATTTGGAATTAAATGCTTGGAATGGAATTTGCTTAATATAAAGGAAAGTGAAAACTTTTATCAAACAAACAAACATGGATATGTTAAGCAATAAAAGCATAAGTCACATTTTGGCATAAGGGAGCGATAATTTCTTTTAGATGATCGATCTTTGTTGAAGTATTTGAGTCCGAAAGGTTAAAAACTTTATATAAATCAATGGTTATGCGAAAACCTGAAAATGTCAATAAGCTGAAAATAATATAGCCATAACTTTTGAATGGATGATCGGAATCGGACGATTCCGAACTTTTCGGAAACCTTAGAAAATTGAGCTAAAACTTTCGTATGTAGCGCAGTGTCGGAATTCTCATGTTTACTTGGCCGAAATTCATGTTTTAGTTGTAGCATAGGTGCAGGAAATTAAAATCAAAGGCGCATAATCAACATTGTTTTGGCCATAACTTCCTAATCGAGCGTCGGATTTTGATGTGCGAGTACAATTCGGAAAGGTCAGAATGTAAACTAAACCTTTCTTTTAATATGCTGAGTGTAATTATGATGTTTAGAGGGCTTAAAACTGGGTTGAACATTTCAGGCCTGCATTTACAATGTTTGGGCTGAAGCGTTCGCCTTCGCTAAAACGGTCATAAATTTCAAACGAATTATCCGAATTCGACGAATCCGGACAATTCGGAAAGCCTGAAATGAATACTATCGCTTTTGCCTAGAGTGTCTTAGGCAAATTCCATCATTTACTAAGGGATAATAGATGATTTGTTTGCTGGCATGTTTCTAACATGTTTGTTTTGTAGTCGAAATATTGAAATATGTTGCATACATTATATGTTGTTGCCATGTATTGTTGTATGTTTGATTCTTATGCATGTTTGAGTGTTCTAGTAGGTGCAAGGGATGGTGTTACGCTTGGAGCTCGCTTGCGCTAATAATAAAGAGCTAAGGTAAGTAAAAACCCGCAAAATAAAACGCAAAAGAGGTATGTATTTGGGAATTAAATTGATTTTTGGGTTTTGTTTTGTTTTCCCCTGGTTCAGGGATGCCTCATCGATGATGAGATGTATATTTTGGTTTGATATACATATCGGGATTTTCCCGGGGCTCTCCGTACAGGGGAGATGCTGCCGAAATTTTCCGTGATTTCGGGAGTAAGAAAAATTTATGAGTTCTACCACTATATGACTTATTTTATAAATGCCATTTTTGAAGTATGGATTTTGAATAGATATGTGCTTAAATTCGTTTCGTTTTCTTTTCGAGGACGAAAAGCTTTTAAGTGGGGGAGAATGTAACATCCCATATTTTTCCTGTATATTTGAATTTCAACTTTTAAATTTATAAATGGACTAATATTAGATAAAACCAAATTTTGTTGTTTTGATAACAATGAGTTTGTTGACTCGAGATAAGGAATGTGGAAATGAGTGTTGCTTAGAGAATATTGTAAATTGTAAATTTATATTTATTTATTAGATAAATTTGAATTATTTAGTTTATAGTTGAAATTCAAATGCAAGCTGGGAAATAGTAAAATTTTGAGCTGTTAAGTTATAACTAAAATTCCAAATTTAAATTCAAATAATCATATTTGGGGAATTTAAATACGTAAAATCGATGTGGAAACTTCATTTAAGTTATAATTTGTTTTAAAATGTATTTTTATCAATATTTAAATTGAATTTGAACAGTTAATTGAGAAATTGAATATTTTATTAATTAATTAACTGTAGAATTTAACCGTTTTGGCGACTGTCTCGGAATTCGACGAAACTGGCGCCATCGGAACCGGAACGGTGAATTATGCTAAGATTTCAATTTGCGTTACAATCCGACTTACCGTTTGGCTGTACGAGAGAAAATGTGAACGAGGTCTTTGTAAATGGATAATTGAGTATCTCTCATATTTGGGCCTTCTATAATTATATAAACAAAACCTTTTAACACCTCATCAGCCATTATCATTACACGTACAACTTTCTCCCTCAAAATTTTTCTCTGTAATGGCTGAAACAAAATTTCAAAACCCTAGAAAACAAAAAAATTCCAACTTCAAAATATAATCTCTTCAAAACCCATCGTATTATATGTCGATTCGAAGCTCTCGACTTGTAGAATGCAGATCTATAGTTTGTTTTGACATGCAGCGACTAGGTTGGTCATAAAACTCGGTCAAAGTCTTTGAAATTCGAAACCCTATATTTCGAATTGGGGGTTTTTGATTCGGGCTTCAATCAGAGAATCAATGATATGGGTTTTGTAGAGCATGCGGGTAGGAGTCTAACAAGAGTAACCGGAGCGTTTAATGTGGTGTAAATCACTGGAATTTGATGTTTGAAGGGTAAAAACCCATTTCGACTGTCATCGTCGGAGCGGGGTCCACCGTTGACCGGAGTTGTCGTGCGCTGGAGGGGAGGTGCGCCTCAGGCCGGGCGTTCGAACGGCAGTGGTGGAGGTTGGTTTCGTGGCCAGAGTTGGTCATGGTGCTTGGTCAAAGTTGCGTTGGGTATGGGTTGTCACGGGTTCCTGTAGCACGAATTGAAGAGCGGGAAGAAGGTCCAAGGGCTGACGTGTCAAAGAATAAGTGGGTGAGAGAATTTAATTTTTAATTTTTATATATTTAAATTCAAAGATAAAAACGTTGATAACTCTCTCGTACTAACTCGGATTTGGACGCGGTTTGTTGCGTTGGGATCGTGGCGGAAATGCGGACGTTTTGGCACTAACCTGGCTGCGTTTAGAGACTGTGCAATTTTGGGCTATGGTTGGATGATCGTCTGATTTTAGATGCGAAGGTGAGTGATTCTTCGCTCACGAAATACTGAATTATTCCCATATTTATCGAATTAAATTATGAAGTAAGTTTGGTTGCATGGTTGTGTTGGATTGTTGATGTGTGGGTTGAATTTAACATGCAAGTGTGTTAACATGCAATCTAAGTAAACGATTTGTTATTTAATTTAATTTAAATCTCTAGTTGAAATTCGAACCCTTGTTAATCCTGGAACAGTTAATGCTGATCAGTTGAATGAAATGATGTGATGGATGTTTGGTTGAATTTTATTACTGAATTGAGATTGACACTGCTTATGCCCATATTCAGTATATCGTATTGCATGTTGGTTTTGACGATAAATCTCATTTGTACCCTCGATGTTGCGGGCATCTAATGAACCGGGATTTATCGATAAATGAATTAAGAACACAGAGTGAAATGATAAATCTCTGTGACCCTGATTTGGATTGAAATGATAGATCCATCCCTGAAATATCGAGAAATTAAATATTAAATCACTTGGCCATTGGATAGATAATTATATACAGACATCGGTTGGTTAAATGATTTTAATATTTGAAATTTTATTTGATAGAATTTCATTTAAAAGAATGTGTCGATACTCGATTTTCAAATTCTTTAAAGATTCTGAACTGGGATGATGATAAAAAGGGGTGAAGGAATTTTCCAAACCAAAATAGAAATATCTAAACTGGGATTTGAATATGAATTGAAAACTTTCCAAAATAAGAGTTGGATTAGAAGGAAATTCTTATGGAAATCAAATTTTGGGGAATTTAGAAATCAAGGGTATCTGAGTTGTTTTAACTCAGTTGGAATATATATATCTCGGAACTCTTGAATCAAGTAGTTGTTTTGAACGAGGTTGAAACGAGATAGGGAATTAATGAACTCCGTTGAGATCGGAGGATAAATTCAAGTATTTGAAATTTGGAAAGAAGAAAGGTTTTGATTTGAGAAATTTATTTTAAATATTTATGCATTGATTCTAAATAATTATTCTAGCTATGAACTATTAATTACCTTTACTTAATACTTTTGTATTTAAATAATTCCCTTATAATTCATTTTTCAAAGGGTTCTAGTAAATCTTATTTTAAGTATATATATAATATTTAAATTACTAATTTATCTTAACTATTATATTCTATATATAGCTATATATTTATTATGTAAAAATTTATTATTATTATTATTATTATTATTATATAAACATTTAGTTTACAAGTATTTTTTTTCAAATTTTAAATTCCTTCCGAATGGAAATGCTTGAGTTTGAACCACTGGTTCAAATGGAATTGAGATAAGAATCCGTGATAATTGGAAACCTTTGAGGTAAATTATATTCTATTTGAATATTTCGTTTTGGAAATATTATGTGATTATAATATAAGGGTATGGGATATTTTCTAGTTTTAGAATATAATCGGTTGGGTATGATTCTGATATGTTGATATGAAAATTTTATTCGTTGAATATAAACTGGGTTCGAAACAGAAGATGATATTTTGATAGAAAAGCGAACATTTGAAATGTAAATGAACCAACCGATGTGAAAGGATGTAAGCGTTGGTTGTTAAAGAGACCGGAGTCGGCATAAGGCATACTCTCTGTCAGTGTCGATACCACTTTGACAACTGTGAACGTTATGACGTATCCAGAATGAGTATGATGACTTGGAGGCGATTATTGAATCGAAGAAGATGTACGATGACGAAATAGCCCTGACCTTCGGGTCAGAAATTGAAATGACTAAAACAGGAGCTATACCGTGACTAACTGAGGTAGCACCTTTGATCGGACACACTTCTTCGATAATATTTCTATGACTATGATGATGATGATTTGGGGCCATTTATGACTTTGGGAGTGTGTTCCGAGGTGGGCGGTAGTGGCTGCTATGCGTTACCACCGGTCCGGGAGTGTAATTGGTAGAATCCTACCCTGGGCATTGCCTCGAGTGCCTTGTCATATTTATCCATATCGAGCCCCATACGATTTTTGATTTGGCATTGCCTTCTATGGAGTGCCCTCTGATAACACCAGTATGGTGAATTTACGGTACTGTATAGACTGTTGATGCCTATAAACGGCGTAAGGGTAATATGGTAATCCCACTTACGCTATTTTCAGTATTTATACTTTACTGAATAGACATTATAATAATAGCGTATTATTATATAGATATTAGTTTAACGGATCCTCGAGAGATGGAAAAATCCCGTAACATCTCTTGAGTTACTGCACCCATGACACTGATATTATTTCGTATTTTAATTTGACTAATATGAGAATGATTTAGTGCTGATCCGAGTGTTTGTTGTGTTTTATTTTTTTTGCAATACGCTCGGGTCAGCAGATGTTGCAGTTAGCGAAGATTTCCTTGCCTTGGAGGACGAAGATGAAGTTTGGCGTATATATCTATTATGAGTATGGTTTAACCACTGCATTTATTTCCGCTGCTTATTATGTACATCTGTATATGTGTAACTCCGATATTCATTTGAATGTTATAACCAATGTATACATTTCAACTGCTTTAACTGCTATTTATTTATTATATGTTGTCCTTCCGCTGTGAGATTCTGTGATTTGGTTTTTCCCTTCTTTCTTTCTTTTTCTTCTTTTTCCCAATAACTACCTGCATTTGCGATTTGTTTAGGTCGACATGTGTGGTTTATTGTCGATTTGAACGGTCAAAAATTTGGGTCGTTACAACATTCATGATGATCATTTTGCAAGTTCACCCCTATTATGTATAAGTTTACACCTATGACATGTTATGTAGATAGATTCCTTTATGCAAACTTTGTGCACTAAATTAGGCTAAGTGTTTAGCCTAATATCATATGTTAAAGTCATGCGAACGAAAATTAGGCAAAGAGTTGTTAGCCTAATATTTAGACGGGGTAACGTTGGGTAAAATGGATAGGAAAACTTGGCATAAAAATATATGAAATTGGCATGTTTGTCACATGCCAAAATTGGTGGCATTTAAAACGGTATAAATCCTTATACCAAAAATGTTAAACTTGGAATGTGGGCCATAACCTTTAATGGTTAACAAATTTACATATAACAGGTAATAAAGACAAATATGTAAATTTAGAAAATACGATATGCTTAACTTAAGACTGGATTGAGTTGTGATGTAAACCTGCCCAGACCCGCCCGGCTGTCCAGTAGTCACAACAATACCTATCCAATGTGGGTGGTTAAGCATGGAGCCCAATAAGGACCCGAGGTTAGACTGATTTACGGTGTAAATCTGCCCGGAACCGACCGACACATCCAGTAACCGTAACAATATCTGTCTAATGTGAGTGGTCGGTGCTTTAAGAGGCTAAGGACAGCTAGTAGGGTTAAGTTAACTAAAACACTTAACCAAATTCAACATGTTAACAATAATTGATGGGTGGGGTTAGGTTAATACAGACACTTAACCACTTAACATGTTTGACTAGAAAACCCTAGTAACGAGGGACCCGTTTCAGCAGTAACCCAAATTAGGTATCTTGGTACCCTAAAACTAGGCAGAGTGGGGCACGATTACTGGGCTGATTGTAAGCGGTCAAAAGCGACGGCGGTTGGTGCACAGTGTGGGTTCTAACGGAGTGCGGGCGTGCACACACTTCGGAGCAGACAAACAGGGCACTGGCGCATCAGTAGTATAACCTATGTATTCTAAGGATTGTGTCGGGCCACCACCATGGGTCTTGATACACCCTATGGTGGGACCAGCATAGGTATCTACAATCATTGGGGGCCATAAGACACAGATGATTATGGAAGTAGGAGCCGATCTTAAGAAAAAGGGGACCACTTTACCCTCAGCACGGGGTGCCAGTTAAGAACTAATACATGTAGGTGCAGAGATATAGTGTGGGGTGCGATAGGATATTCGATTCAAACTGCTTTATCTTAGTTTATGATACTTTCCTATTTCCAGTTTATACCTATCAGGCCCTTATTCTTATTCACATACTGAAGAGTCACTAGATTTACCGGGCTTTATGTCTGACCCTATTTTCTTTTGTCTTCTTTTCTTCCGTTTCCCCCCAAGGTCCGCAGGGAGGAAACAACTCAGATTTGTCAGACTCTTTGCAAAGCTTCAAGATAGTAGATGTACGGTTTGGACTCTCTTGCTTTGGCTATGGCTGTTGGATACAATCATGGGGATTTATGCAGTTTTAATTATGTTTTATGCTTCTTTATTTAATAACCAAGACAGAAATGATGATGTAATGTTTTGGAAGTGTTATGTGACAGTTATGGAAGTGTTTTGTATGAACAAGTATTTTATGAAATAAAAAGTCTGTTATTTTCCGCTGCTTATATATATGTGTTTATATCTGTCTTGTGTTTTGTCTGTGACTTTTACCTATAAACCTCCACCAAAGTTAAGGCATTCCCTTAGTGAGTGACCTTAATGGAGGGTGGGGTGTTTCACTTGGTATCAGAGCATAGGTTTACCAGATAAGATAAAAGTTTTTGAAACTATTTTCAAAAGAGAAGTTGAAAGAAGCATTTTCAAGAAAAAGTTTTGATATTTTAAAAGGCATAATACCCCAAAGCCATATGCACTATCTCTCTATCCTTCATTTTGAATCTTTCCTTTTTGTTTCAGCATGTCTGGAGATCTTAACCTTCCAGAAGGGGTACCGATACCCGGCTGGTTTAGGAGGTACCTGGAAGCTAGGGCCAATGGCGCAGGCCAAGCAGACATTCCTCCTCCAGTGGCAGCGGTTCCTCCTCCTCCTCCTCCTCGTGGAAATGCTTTTGCAAAGACATGTAGAAACTTTAAGGCTATGGGTGGAAAGGACTTTTATGGAACTGAATCCTTTGTAGTAGCAAGAAACTGGCTAAAGTAGACCGAGGATCTGTTTATCATCTTCGAAGTTGACGAGAGGCAAAAGATACAGCTAGTAGTGTGGTTGCTTAAAGATGAAGCATCTTATTGGTGGGAGATCACCAATGCTGAGAAGCCAGTGGAAACATGGGAAGATTTCAGGACGAGATTTGAGATGAAATTCCTCTCCCAAGCTGAAAGAAGCCTGCAAATGGAGAAGTTCCTAACTTTAAAACAGGTAAGTATGACGATCAGGGAGTACGTTAATCAATTTAATCAGCTGGCCAGATTTGGGCTGGACTTAGTAAACACCCAACACAAGAAGGCGCTCCGCTTCATCAAAGGTCTGAATGAGCCTCTACACAGCCTTGCTATGACTCATGTATCCACGGGAGCGACTTACGAAAGCTTAGTAGACATGGCATTGCTACCGAGGAATACAAGGGCAAGAAAGAGACTGAGGTAGAAGAAAAGAAGGAAGGTTTACAGGCTAAGAAAACAAACTTCAAGAAAGGCGGGAAGAACAACAAAACCCGTGAAAAGAGAAAGTGCAATTTCTGTGGCATTGTTGGGCATATAGTGAAAGACTGCAGAAAGAAGAAGGCGAAGATGAGTGGTGGTTGCTTCCATTGCGGAGGGACTGGGCACTTGGCTAAGGACTGCCCAAAGAAGCGGGGGCAGGGACAGAGGGCTGGATCCACTCCAGGGGGTCAAGTTCATGCACTGGTGGCACCTCCACAGGAACGAGGTAGAAATATTTCTGTAGAAAGCTTAGTTTATCTTTATGATCACCCAGTTCGCACTCTCTTTGATTCTGGTGCATCACACTCCTTTATTTCATCTGCTTTAGTAGAATCTCTGCACCTAGACACTAGTATGGTAGAAGATCCCTTGGTTGTCTCAAATCCAATTGGGGGCTCGGCTTATTTGTCGATGGTTTGCTTGGATTTGAAAATCTCTATTCTAAGTGTTGAATTTAGATGTAGTGCCTTTGTTTTGGGCTTCTTAGGATATGGATTGATCTTAGGCATGGACTGGTTATCCAGTAATAGTGCCATTCCTGATTGTGAGAAAAGAGTGGTTAGGCTCTTGACTCAGCTCGGTAACACTCTAGAAATTTCTTGTAATCCCTTGAATGCTGTTATGCTTAGTTATCTAGAGTCGCTTGACGCTTCTGTTGAGAATTTACAGCCTGTTAGAGTGGTCCGGGAATATCCGGATGTCTTTGAAGAGGTGAAAGGCTTACCTCCGAAGCGGGAAATAGACTTCCGCATATATCTTGTTGATAATGCAAAGCCCGTGGCTCTGCCTGTTAGACACATGGCTCCAAAGGAGAGAAAGGAGCTCAGTAAGCAAGTTAAGGAGCTTCTCGAGAATGGGTTTATAAGAAGGAGAATCTCGGAATAGGGTGCTCCAGTGGTGTTCGCCACCAAAGAAGATGGTTCACTACATCTTTGTGTGGACTATAGGGAGCTAAACAAGGTGACCAAAAAGAATAGGCACCCTCTTCCCAGAATCGACGACTTGTTTGATCAGCTTGTAGGTGCGTCGGTTTTCTCCCAACTTGATCTAGCTACTGCGTTCCATCAGCTAAGAGTAGCTGAAGATAGCATCGATAAAACAACGTTCAGAACCCCAGATGGTTTCTTTAAGTGGTTTGTCATGCCTTTCGGCTTGACAAACGCACCTACTTATTTCGTAGACCTAATGAGAAGGGTATTCAGAGAATTCCTCAATAAATTCGTGGTGGTCTTCATAGATGATATTTTCATCTTCTCAAAGAATGAGGAAGAACATGCTCAACATCTGAAAGAAATCATGGAAACTCTTCGAGTTCATCAGCTAAAAGCCAAATTCTCCAAGTGCCACTTTTGGAGAGAAGAAGTAAGATTTCTTGGACATATAGTGTCCAAAGAAGGGTTGGCGGTGGACCCCGCGAAAGTGGTGGCACTACAAGATTGGAAGACACCAAGAAATGCAACCGAAGTCCGAAGCTTTCTTGGGCTAGCAGGTTTTTACCGAAAGTTCATTAGGGATTTCGCGAAAATCTCAGCTCCACTCACAAGGCTAACAAAGAAGAATCTAGCATTTTCTTGGGATTTGGACTGTGACATTGCTTTCCAACGCCTAAAATGGGCTCTTATAACAGCCCCAGTTCTAACTCTGCCTGACGGAAGCAAAATGTTCACAGTATACACGGATGCATGTGTAACAGGACTAGGCGCTGTTCTAATGCAAGAAAGGAGGGTAGTAGCTTATGGTGGAAGGAAATTGAAGGTTCATGAAAAGAACTACCCAACACACGATCTTGAGTTGGCCGCCATCGTCTTTGCACTTAAGTCTTGGCGCCATTATCTCCTAGGTGAGAAGTTCGAATTATACACTGACCATAAATCATTGAAATATCTCTTCTCGTAGAAGGATCTTAACTTGAGGCAGCAAATGTGGATGGAGTTTCTTGCCTCGTACGATTTTGAAATTACCTATACTCGCGGCAAAGGCAACGTAGTAGCAGACGCGTTGAGCCGAAAGAAACTGACTTTAAGCCCTCTCTTTGTAGAAAGGCAAAGCTTGGAGTATATAGCCAGTTTTAACTTTAGGCCCTCCTCAGATTTTGTACCGGGTTTGTTAGCATCTCTCGAAGTACGCCATACTCTCTTGGACTCAATAGGGACTGCATAACGTGAAGACCCTCAGCTTGTTGATGTGATTGATAAACTTATTAGGGGTGAGACTTCTAGTCACCTCAATAGATATACCATCGATGATAAGGGTTGGCTGAGGCGAGATGGAAGATTGTACATCCCACAAGCAAGGGAGTTGACAAAGAAGGTTCTCGAGGAAGCACATCATTCCAAGATGACTATACACCCTGGCGGAGATAAGATGTACAAGGATATAAAAAGAACTTTCTTTTGGAGCGGCATGAAGAAGGACGCGGCAGATTTAGTTTCTAAGTGCACGACTTGCCAACAGGTCAAGGCGGAACAGAAGAAGCCTGGAGGACTGCTTCATCCTTTAGAGGTCCCACAGTGGAAGTGGGATAGCATTTCAATGGACTTCATTGATGGACTGCCTAGGTCAAGAAGGGGCAATACTAGCATTTGGGTAATAGTGGACAGGCTCACAAAAAGTGCCCACTTTTTACCTGTTAAGAGTAGAAGGACTGCCTCATCTCTGGCATCTCTTTATCTCAAGGAAATAGTTCGACTCCATGGGATACCCTCCAGCATTGTTAGTGACCGAGACCCTATCTTCACAAGCGAGTTTTGGCGGAGTCTGCAAGAAGCTGTAGGCACACAGTTATTTTTGAGCACGACATATCACCCCCAAACCGATGGCCAGACGGAAAGGGTGAATAGAGTTTTAGAGGATCTTTTGAGACTTTGCGTGCTTGACTTTGGAGGGACATGGGAGGATCATCTTCCTTTGGTGGAATTCGCCTACAACAACAGCTACCAAGCCACCATCGGTATGGCGCCCTTCGAAGCTCTATATGGAAGACCGTGCCGATCACCAACTTGTTGGTGGGAGTCTACTGACAAACTTATACTTGGGCCAGACATGATTCGAGAGACTTTAGAGAAAGTAGACTTGATACGAAGAAGAATGAAGACAACCCAAGACAGACAGAAATCCTACGCCGACAAAAGAAGGACCGACCTTGAGTTTGAGGTTGGGGACAGGGTTTTCATTAAGGTATCCCCTTTAAGGAACGTCGTTCACTTCGGATCCACAGGAAAGCTAGCACCAAGATTTGTAGGACCGTTCCCTATCATCGAGAAGATTGAGAAAATGGCTTATAGAGTAGAGCTGCATGAAAGGTTGGCTGGAATTCACAACGTCTTTCACGTTTCTCATCTCCGGAAATGTCTACATGAATCTGCGGAAGTGGTGGAGCCAAGCATTCTAGAAGAAGCCGAGGTAGAACGTGAAGCAACTGTAAGGAGAGTTCCAACTTGAATCGTAGGAACTGAAATCAAAAAGCTATGCAACCGCGAAGTAAAGCTCATCAAAGTTCAGTGGAGCGACGCCGAGGAAGACGCGACTTGGGAAACTGAGGACAAAATTCGCGCGGCTTACCCTTTTCTTTTTGAGGGTATATCCTTGATCTCTCTTTTTCCTTAAGTTGTGCTTTATCTATATTTTTAGGTATATCTCCTCGATATTATCCTTTGTCCTTAGGTAGAAACCCTTTGGATGTAAACATGTATTTGAAACATGTTATGATTGATGGCTGCAAGTGGTTGCTAGTGGTTGCTCGTGGATGCATATACACACACAACCTAGGTTTTAGATCGGCTCAGTCACTTCATACTGCATATGCATATATGTATTCATATTTGTATGTGGTTGAAACTTGATATGTCGTCATATAATGTTGCATTTGTATAAATGGTTGCACACACATGTAGAATTATGAGTAAGGACAAATTTTTGCATAAATAATGGATTCATGGCACTAACATGATTTGCATTAAGGAGGTCAACTGAATCAGTAGACCGCTTGATTTTGCATTAGATAAGGACATGTACACACAATGTGCATATGATCATAAAGCGTGAGAAGTCTTTTAAGGACAATGGATGCCTGTGTTTGATGGTTGAGTAGATGGACGATTGGACGTTAGGACTTACGTTCTTCCAGACTTGAAGATTTCGGGGATGAAATCCTAAAAGGAGGGGAGAATGTAACACCCCAAATTTTCTGTTAACTGTATAATAACAAATTTAAGTATAATTAATTCTTATTAAGGGAAACGGGTTTCACCTTGCGATCGTCTCGGAATTCTGCTTGAGATAGAGTCCGAGTTTGCGTGAATTGGACTCCGTATGAAGGAGTTATGACCTCCGGAAGTTTCAGAATTCAAATTAAAATTCAAACAGTTCAAAACGAAGTTCAAAATTCAAAATCAGACCCAAACTGGGCGGGGCGGGAAAATTCCCGCACAGGCACCAGGTCGACCATAGGGTCGACCTGGGGGTCGACCTTGGTGACCAGGTCGACCATAGCCCTGGCTGGCCTGGTCGGGTTCTTGTCGATTTCTGAGGCTTGGCTGTGTCACTAGGGCTGACATGTCGCATTTTGGTTGGCTCCTTTCAAAGTGAATCGTCTAGATTCGTCTAGGATCATCGAACGGCTCAAATCAATCAAAAATTCTATAAATACAACCTAAGACTCCAACCTAAATTCACATAAGAAATTAGAGACGGAGCCGCCATGCTGTCGAAAGGAAATTGAGAGGAGCCTCCACTTGTAGAAAAGCTTAGAGATTAGCCAAATTAAAGTTAAAACGCGAATCAAATCAACGTTAGTCTACCCAAAGGAAAGCATATCAAATTTAGAATTCAGAAATCAGAAAACAAGACCGTCGTTTATTGTAAGTATAGTGATTTTTCCGATGTGAATAAAAGATAGGATTTGGTTCGATGTAAAATGGAAATGGAATTGTGTTATTGTGTAACAACGATGTTAATTCACATCTATGTATTGAAATGATTGTAGTACTGTGATGTTTGTGGTATAGTTGAATTGATATTGATCCTATTGTACATATAGAATCACATGCAAGTTGTATAGTTCATGTTGTAATCGACACCTATATGATTATGTGATTATATAGGTTGTATGTGATTAAGATGTCATGTATATATATATATATATATATATATATATATATATATATTAGAACCTTTATGCCTAAATGATTATGTTCACATACATGCTAGTATGTTTGTAAGAAAGTTGCAAGTTAATTGGATCCATGCCAAGATCCGCTTTAATACATGTTCCACGTTGTGATTAGATGTATAATTGGATCTAGTTCGCACCCTTGTCATAAAATTATACATGCTTATGAAAATGTCATATTCTTGTCATATGCTAGTGATATTCGATGTTATGGCTAGATCCAAAACATGTTTAGGCTTATGTTGTCTAAATCATATGTTAATTTATGTGACACCTATTTGGTTAGATCCCTATTTAAATGCAAGTTCACATATATGAAAGTGATTTAGGCTATGTTGTAAATTCACATGTATGTTGATTAGTCATTTTGCAAGTTCACCCCTATCATGTTCAAAATGACTATGCCAAAATGCCAAGTTCACACCTATGACATTCATGATGATCATTTTGCAAGTTCACACCTATTATGTATAAGTTTACACCTATGACATGTTATGTAGATAGATTCCTTTATGCAAATTTTGTGCGCTAAATTAGGCTATGTTTTTAGCCTAATATCATATGTTAAAGTCATGCGAACGAAAATTAGGCTAAGAGTTGTTAGCCTAATATTTAGACGGGGTAACGTTGGGTAAAATGAATAGGGAAACTTGGCAAAAAAATATATGAAATTGGCATGTTTGTCACATGCCAAAATTGGTGGCATTTAAAACGGTATAAATCCTTATACCAAAAATGTTAAATTTGGAATGTGTGCCATAACCTTTAATGGTTAACAAATTTACATATAACAGGTAATAAAGACAAATATGTAAATTTAGAAAATACGATATGCTTAACCCGAGGTTGGATTGAGTTGTGATGTAAACCTGCCCGGACCCACTCGGCTGTCCAGTAGTCACAACAATACCTATCCAATGTGGGTGGTTAAGCATGGAGCCCAATAAGGACCCGAGGTTAGACCGAGTTACGGTGTAAATCTGCCCGGAACCGACCGACACATCCAGTAACCGTAACAATATCTGTCTTATGTGAGTGGTCGGTGCTTTAAGAGGCTAAGGACAGATGGTAGGGTTAAGTTAACTAAAACACTTAACCAAATTCAACATGTTAACAAGAATTGATGGGTGGGGTTAGGTTAATACAGACACTTAACCACTTAACATGTTTGACTAGAAAACCCTAGTAACGAGGGACCCGTTTTAGCAGTAACCCAAATTAGGTATCTTGGTACCCTGAAACTAGGCAGGGTGGGGCACGATTACTGGGCTGATTGTAAGCGGTCAAAAGCGACGGCGGTTGGTGCACAGTGTGGGTTCTAACGGAGTGCGGGCGTGCACACACTTCGGAGCAGACAAACAGGGCACTGGCGCATCAGTAGTATAACCTATGTATTCTAAGGATTGTGTCGGGCCGCCACCATGGGTCTTGATACACCCCATGGTGGGACCAGCATAGGTATCTACAAACATTGGGGGCCATATGACACAAATGATTATGCGAGTAGGAGCCGATCTTAAGAAAAAAGGGATCACTTTACCCTCAGCACGGGGTGCCGTTCAGAACTAATACATGTAGGTGCAGAGATATAGTGTGGGGTGCGATAGGATATTCGATTCAAACTGCTTTATCTTAGTTTATGATACTTTCCTATTTCAGGTTTATACCTATCATTCCCTTATTCTTATTCACATACTGAAGAGTCACTAGATTTACCAGGCTTTATGTCTGACCCTATTTTCTTTCGTCTTCTTTTCTTCCGTTCCCCCCAGGTCCGTAGGGAGGAAACAACTCAGCTTAGTCAGACTCTTTGCAAAGCTTCAAGATAGTAGATGTACGGTTTGGACTCTCTTGCTTTGGTTATGGCTGTTGGATACAATCATGGGGATTTATGCAGTTTTAATTATGTTTTATGCTTCTTTATTTAATAACCAAGATAGAAATGATGATGTAATGTTTTGGAAGTGTTATGTGACAGTTATGGAAGTGTTTTGTATGAACAAGTATTTTATGAAATAAAAAGTCTGTTGTTTTCCGCTGCTTATATATATGTGTTTATATCTGTCATGTGTTTTATCTGTGACTTTTACCTATAAACCTCCACCAAAGTTAAGGCATTCCCTTAGTGAGTGACCATAAAGGAGAGTGGGGTGTTTCACCACAATTGTGATAATCTATGCCGATTATGTGTAACAACCCGAATTCCGATAAACCAGTTTTTTTTCTTCAAAAATTCCAAACTATCGAAACTCGAATTGGCTTGTCTGGTATCCTTCAGAAAAGACAGAGATATAAAATATATCAGAGCTCAGAAAATATCTCACAGTAGAATGGAATAAAATATAATATAATCAAATATAGTCTTAACAAAGTAATAATACTGCCTAGCCAGTCATATCTCTGCTAAAAGACTAACCTGTGGGTATGTTATGAGAAGGGGGGTCAGAACACAAGTTCTGGTGACTGGACTTAAATTACACATTCTAAGTTAACCCTACATATATTGTTCAGTTACATTTTCTTGTTTATTAGGTTATTTTGGGTTAATAGCACTCAAGGCTTTACACACACGTTGAAACGACCCGAAACCCCCGCTTACGGGAAATCACGGATTGAATTGAGAACAAGCCAGATCGGAACGCAAACAGAAGAACATTTCATTGCTTATTACAACAATTCCATCACACTACAAGAATATACAGAGTATAAAACAATATTACACATCATAAAATATCAGAGATTACAATACATTACATAGCAGCGGAAAATAATACAAAAACACAACTGAAGGAGATATACGGATACAGAGCTTTCCGGATATCATTCCAGCTATAAATCAGGATCCTGTGAATATAAATCCACAAAACCAAAACTACTAGCTGCCCGTGTCAAAATAAGGGCACCCAGAGTTTAGGTTACAACAATAAACTCCAGGTCAGTCATGTGACTGGTGTGAGAACTAAAACAGTTATTAATCTTTATTTTAAAGTTAGGTAAGTCAAGGGACCACGCCGTATAACACGGAACTGGTTTCCTCCCAGGAATACCAATGCATAAAACAACAACGCGATGCTAAATAAAGAACAATGAAGCTATTACAAGACCCAGGTCCCATCACATAATGCAACGCAAGCCGGAGGATAGGGTTTTACCTTATAATAGCCAAAGAATGCTTGATATGCTAAATTTCATGTTTTATTATTACTATAAGTGTATAGTGTTAAAACAATTTCAAATCATAAGTATCAATCATAGACGGCATGGGTACGATATATCATTTCGCCAATACTAGGCTCTACAATCAAAACTGCAAGGTCACGTATTTGGATGTTGGATTTCAATCTGTGAACCGAGGCAAAAGATAGTCCTCACCGAATTCGAGACTCGCTAGCCCGAGCCTCAGGCAGGTACTCAGTCAAGCCTTTGGATTGTCAGGGCCGGTCCACCGATGTGGATTAAAATGCCTGAACACTACGTTTCCCTGCACTTTGGGGCGTATATGAGCCAACAAATGACTCCATTGGATCCACATAGTCACCGATATATCCGAGGCGCCTCGCAACAGAAACAACCACATAAGTCAAACTCGTCAGGGCGTGTAAAACCACTGACGCCACTTCTAACTAGAAAGAAACGCATGTCCTCCCTGAGATCCTTCACCCGTTTGTGGTTCACAACCGGGGTGTGAGGCTCGCGAATCAACGCTACACAAAGCTATGCAACACAGGTCGTGCTTTGATCATCAACCACAAGACTCTGCTTTTCAACAGAAGCCTTGATCATTTGCATCTTAGCATGCCACACAGCAAACCACTCCAAGCAACCAATATCCATCAATCACACAGAATGATATCCAGTGTCAGACACACAGTCCATTTACAAGTCCGTTCTGGGTCTGAACGAAACCGGAGGCACCTAGTACCCCGCATATCCATCGATCTCCAAGTATGTCTGGACGACCACCAACTGATTCCCTCCTCTTGGGTGTACGGCCCAATCAAGATCATCAGTAATTACCCAAACGACGTGAAGACCTCCAGTCTTCAACCACCGTCTTCACCTTCGACTTATCGTCATATCAGTTATTCATAATGGGATAAACCTGGTCTTTCCGAATAACTCGCGTATATAATAAACAAATGTTACACAAACACAACATACGCCTCATTCCAATTCATCAGTCACTAATCGTAAATTAGCAAGAGAATAATTCCCCAAATATTAACCCCGAAGGCTGAAACCAACATCATATCAATACCCAGGAAATCATTCTACTTAGTTAACCTACAGTTAGTTTCTAAATTTCACATTCTTAGGGAAAGGTTCCCATTAATTTTATCAAAGATAAATTGTTTTAAATATATTCTTTAATCTTCCTTTGAATATCAAATCAAACTAGTCGGGATTAGCGAACCACACCGAAGTAATCATTTATTTTATTTCCCAATCCCAACATATTCATCCCATGAAGTAAAACTGGTAATACTTCATATCTAACACTACGGTGTTATCGGTAAATTCAATTACCATTTCACGTTCAAATCTAATTAAAGATTTAACTATCGCCTGTAGCAAAACTGGTGATACTCCATTCTCGATCTTTTCAATCTAATTAAAGATTCATTAGAACTCCACTTGGTTTTAATCTTCCTGTCTTTAACTGGGTTAAAGAATCAATGTCATTTAAAACACGGTTCACGATAAACCCAAAATCACATTCCACTCTATCAGCCTTTAACGTAAGATAGCAAGTGAGCAATTCCCTAAGTATTAACCCCGAAGGCCGAAACCAACATCAGATCAATACCCAAGAAACCATTCAACTTAACTAATCTCCAGTTAGTTTCTGATTTTCTTAACTCCTTTGGTTCTAAGAACAGTATTATTGAAGATACCGTTCATGACAACCCAAAATCACATTCCATTAATTATCAGGTTAAAGAACCAGTGTTATTTAAAACACCGTTCACGATAAACCCAAAAATCAACCCCAATTCTATTCCAATTAAATACCATTTAATTGGTACACTTCACTAAATCTAAATAAAAAGATTTAATCTTTTGTCAACTGGGTTTAAGAACAGTGTTAATGAATACACCATTCACGACAAACTCAAATCACATTTGATATTAAATACAAGGCTCTGAATAGAAAATATATTGGCTTATATTCAATATCAAATTCTATGACCAACAAATATCGTATTGGAAATAAAGATATAAATATATCTTTCAAATTTCCATAACAATATCTGTATAATCACGAAATCCAACATCGAAATATTCCAAGGACAATTTTGATTCAAATCCATTCCAACTCAGTTATTGGAAATCCTGGTTACTTTTAAAACCATTTCAAATTCAATTTATTTATTTCAAAACCAAATTGAATTTAATTCTAGTTCAAAACTAGTTCATTTCGATAAAAATCTATTTTTATCTTTTCAAATATGGAGTTTTTCATCCCAATTTTTCACAAATCATTTCTTATGATTTTACACAAATTATCGATATTTTTAATAATTTATCAAGGCCCGTACAGTCGATTTCCATCAACGACCATCGAACTGCACTTACAACGACCTTTTCCAAATTTGATTTGGACATAAGTCTAAATCCAACCGTTTGATTTCAAATCTCTAATATTCATTAGAAAGCTCTTTTCGATACGAACCCAACGGTTCCGGTTTTAGCAGAATCCGACTGTCGGATCTCCCGCAATATCCATTCGAAGTCAATGGTCGAAATTCGCGAACTGCCGCGGCGCGGCGCGTTCTATTCAGGCCATTATATATATAATATATATATTATATATATTTCATCGATTTCCTTTTAAAATGTATTTTATAAATCGTTTTAAATTCGTTTTCAAAACGATTTCAACTTCTATCTCAAATTCAAATCAAAATTGAATTTTCCAATATAAATTCGTTTTAAATTCATTTCAAATCCATTTCAATTCAAATCGATTTCAATTCAATTTCATTCCGTTTTAAATTTAATTCAAAACGATTTCAATTTAATTCGAATTTCAAATCATTTCAATTTAATTCGAATTTCAATTCTTCCAAAATATCAGATTTTGAAATCACTTTCGATATTTATTGTAAAATGAATAAAATCGACCAAATTCCTGTTCGTGTTAAAATGGCGTTTAACTACTTAACACGACTTCACATTTCAATATTCACTGAATATTATTTTAAAATATTCTGTAATTCTGAACTGGAATCAGACACAGTCAATTACCATATAATGTGACTATATGGATTTCACACAACGAATGTGTATAACAATAATGAAAACAACAATCCATCATCCAGAGTGCATTCTACACTGTATAAGCATTGAATATAAATATTCAACGCTTACACAGCCTGTCAATCAATCGATCGACATACAACTAATTATTGGGATTAGTGTATGTCCTATTTCATCCCAATACCCGTGTGGGGTTTTCAAACAACGAACACAGGTTCTATTTGTGCAGTTGGGCGATGTGTAAAATTTATCGTCCCAATCAATATCAGTCGAATGTGTGTATATAAACAAATCATCCGACTTGTTTATAAATATTTTATTTTATATACACGTTAAAAATTATATTTTTAACTATAAAATATTTATTCAATCTACATCACACAATCAATTTTCAAAACACATCAATCAAACAAGTCATCCATGGTTTGTGGACGACGGGTGTCGGGTGCTACTAAACACCATCTGCATCCTAGTATATATTTCAAACTAGAAATAAAAATAAAAGTGAGTAGTTCTTACCAATGGGCTAAACCAAACGCCATGACTCTTCATATGTAGAACATCTTCACCATGCTTCTAACGAGATCTGTTTCACGTAGTCGATATTAAAAATCACATTTTTAACCATCGATCTTTATAAATAAAAATCATATTTTTACTCTCTACATAATAGAAAAATCAAAATTTTATCTTCACTTCATATATATAAAAATCGAATTTTTATCGCATTAAAAATCATATTTTTATATTGTTCACTTCACAATAAAGATCATATTTTTATCTCACTACTTATATAAAAATCACATTTTTATATTCTTTAGTATATAAAAATTATATTTTTATTACTCTACCTTAATAAAAATCATATTTTTATTCTTTCTATGATATAAAAATCATATTTTTAATCTTTCTATGATATAAAAATCATATTTTTAATTAAACAAAAGAATAAAAATCATATTTTTAATTATGCCCTAGCATAAAAATCACATTTTTAATTAAGCAATTCATATATATATATATATATATAAATTCTTTTCACTAAAATAATAATATAAATACTGGAAAGAGGATTAAATAAAAAGCTTACAGTCCTTTCAGCGAGGGGGAGGGTCTCTGCGCAAATGGATTTGGAGAGGGTACTGAGGTGGTCGTCGGAGTTCGCTGGAGGCAGGAGCCGTCGCGGTAGGTGGCTCGGTGGCGTTGGGTGGTCGGCTAGTGAAACACCCCACCTCCGTTAGGGTCACTCACAAAGGGAATGCCCTAATTTTGGTGGAGGTTTATAAGTATAAGTCACAGATACACAAGACAGATATAAATACACATATTTTTAAACAGCGGAAATAACAACAACTTTTATTTCATCAAAATACGTGTTACACAAACCATACCATAATTGTCTTACAATACTTCCAAAAACATTACATTTCCATAACTGTCTTGATTTCATAACTTAAAGAAGCATAAAAACATAAGTAAACTGCATAAGTCCCCATAGTTGCTATCCAAAGCCATAGTTCAAAACGAAAGAGATCCAAGCAATACATTCTCTCTCTTCAAGCTGGATGTGAAACTGGTCAAGCTGCGGTATTCCCTCCCTGTGGACCTGGGGGGGGGGCGAAAGAAAAGAAGACGAAAGAAAAGTAGAGTCAGACATAAAGCCTGAGTAAGTCTAGGACTATTCAGTCTATGAATAAGAAAAAGAGCATGATAAGTACAAACTGGAAATGGGAAAGCACCATAAACTAAGTTAAGTTGTCTAACCTTTCATACGTAGCTCCCATAGGTATATGGGTCATGGCCAAGATGTGTAATGGCTCATTCAATCCTTTGACAAAGAGGAGAGTCTTCTTGTGCGGAGTGTTGACTAGGTCCAGTCTGAACCTAGCTAGTTGATCGAACTGATTAACGTACTCTTTGACTGTCATATTCCCTTGCTTAAGAAATAAGAATTTTTCCAATTGAAGGCTCTTTTCAGCTTCTGATAGAAATTTAGCCTCAAACCTCGCCCTAAAGTCCTCCCATGTTTCCACTGGTCTTTCTGCATTGGTAACTTCCCACCAGTAAGAAGCCTCGCCTTTAAGTAGCCATACTGCCAGTTGTACCTTCTGCCTATCTTCTACCTCAAAGATGACGAATAAGTCATCGGTTTCCTTCAGCCAGTTCCTGGCTGCCATGAAGGACTCGGTTCCATGAAAGTCCTTCCCTCTCATAGCTTTGAAATCTTTACATGTCTTAGCAAAAGCATTACCACGCGGAGGAGGTGGAGGAGGAGGTGCTCCTGCAGCTGGGGGAGGAGGATGATTTTCTACAGCTGGGGGAGGAGGAATAACGGGACCTGGTTGATTGGCCCTTGCTTCTAAGAATCGTCTGAACCAACCAGGTATTGGTACACCCTCTGGCAAGTTAAGTTCTTCGGACATGCTGACACAAAAAGGACAGATTCAAAACGAAGGAAAAAATATAGTACCTATGGCTTTGGGGGACTATGCCTTTTTAAAATAAAATAAAATTTTATCTTTAAAAATGCTTCTTTAAATTTTCTTTTGAAAATAAATTTTCAAAACTTTTTATCTGATCTGGTTAACCAATGCTTTGATACCAAGTGAAACACCCCACCTCCGTTAGGGTCACTCACAAAGGGAATGCCCTAATTTTGGTGGAGGTTTATAAGTATAAGTCACAGATACACAAGAAAGATATAAATACACATATTTTTAAACAGCGGAAATAACAGCAACTTTTATTTCGTCAAAATACGTGTTACACAAACCATACCATAATTGTCTTACAATACTTCCAAAAACATTACATTTCCATAACTGTCTTGATTTCATAACTTAAAGAAGCATAAAAACATAAGTAAACTGCATAAGTCCCCATAGTTGCTATCCAAAGCCATAGTTCAAAACGAAAGAGATCCAAGAAATACATTCTCTCTCTTCAAGCTGGATGTGAAACTGGTCAAGCTGCGGTATTCCCTCCCTGCGGACCTGGGGGCCGGGGGGGGGGGGGACGAAAGAAAAGTAGAGTCAGACATAAAGCCTGAGTAAGTCTAGGACTATTCAGTCTATGAATAAGAAAAAGAGCATGATAAGTACAAACTGGAAATGGGAAATCACCATAAACTAAGTTAAGTTGTCTAGAGTCGAATACACTATCGTACCCCATATTAATCTCTGCACCCCCTATAAACTAGTTCCCAACTGGCACCCCACAATCAGGGTGAAGTGATCCTTTTTATTGATCGGCTCCTACTCACATAGTTACATGTGTCTTACGGCCCCCGATGTTGTAGCTACCTATGCTGGTCCCACCATGGGATGTATCAAGTCCCATGGTGGTGGCCCGACACAGTTCTAGAATGCACAGGTATACTACTGGTGCCCAGTGCCTAATTTTTCTGCGCCGGAGTGTGTGCACGCCCGCACCCCGTTAGAACCTACACTGCTGCACCACCGCCATCGATTTGACCTCTTACAGTCAGCCCAGTAATCGTGCCCCACCCTGCCTAGTTCAGGGTATCCTGATACACCTAGTAGGGTTACTGCTGAAAATGGTCCCCCGTTACTAGGTTTTCTATTTCTAGCCAACATGCTAAGTTGGTTAAGTGTTCTGTATAAATCTAACCCCCAATCAGTCTGTATAGTTTAGCATGTTGTATTTGATTAAGTATTAATTCAATTTACTTAATCCTATCAATCCTGAATTAGCCTTAATTGTCTTATTAAAGCTCCAACCACTCACATTAGACAGGTATTGTTGTGACTGCCTGTTGCCGGTTGGGTCCGGGCAGTCTTACATCACAACTCAGTCTAACCTCGGGTCTTTATGGGGCTCAATGCTTAACCACCCACATTGGATAGGTATTGTTGTGACTACTGGACAGCCGGGCGGGTCCGGGAAGGTTTATGTCACAACGCAATCCAACCTCGGGTTAAGCATGTCGTATTTTCTAAGTTTACATATTTTGTCTCTTTTTCTTTTATATGTAAATATTTGCGGCCCATTATTCAAATTCATTATTCTTGGGTATAGTAATTTATACCATTTTAAATGTCATGAATCGTTGACATGTGCCAAACATGCCAACACATATATTTTAATTAACCCCAACGTATTCCTCCGTTTGTACGTAATAATATAACATATGTTGGGCTTCAACATTTTAGCCCAACTTAGCCACATAAAAAGGGGAGGCTTAGAACATGATGTATATATATTCTAAGTAACATCAAAAAGGGGTGTGTAAATGCATGAACTTGCAACATAGCGGTCTAATTAACATAAATTAGGCACTTGTGAACTTGCATTGTAATAGCATAAAATCTTGACATAAAACATACCTAAACATGAATCATGGTTTTAATCTAATCATGTAAACTTTTATTTAAAGTATGAATCTAACTTAATTATGTGCCACATATATTATCATATGTTTTCTAACAACAACCTAAGCCTAAAACATATTTTGTTTGGGCATAAAGTTAAACATGAACCAGCCATGTTCATAAAGTCAACACAAGTTCACAAAGATGCTTACTTTTGTCACTAATTCACAAGTATGGTTTTCACTTGAATCAATGATGCCTATTCCAACATAAATTCATATGAATCATAATACCCAATTGGATCCAACTACACTAAAAGTGATCATAAAAATATACATAGAAGGATCTAAAATCATGTTGGCATAATAGTGAATCATATACTTGCACAAGTCTTAACTTGGTTGCAACGAAATATGTATAACTTCTCATTAACCACAACGTATAAGTATCAAATTTCCAACATAAGTTATATACTTGCATCGCAATTATTCAATAGATCCAATATCATGTTAATTACACTACCACATCCCAAAATCCATTCATAGCAAATCATAGCAACATACAATTATGAATTAACATCATTATAACTAAAGTACAACCCCATTTCTTATTCTACACAGATCAAGTCTCAATTATTCATTCACATCGGAATAGCACTCTATTTACAACGTATAACGAGTCTTGTATTCAGGACTCTGAATTCTGAATTTGGTGATGCTTATCCTTTGTTGTAGGCGTTGTTTTGATTGAATAGTCGTGGCTTTAAGCTTTTGAACCAACTCCTAATTGTCTTTTGATTTGACGGCTACTCCTAGTCTTTCTTCAGCAGCATGATGGCTCCATACTCGTTTTTATTTGTGTGAATTAAGTGGAGTCTTAGGTCCTTTTTATAGAGTTTGTGAATTGATTAGAGCCGTCGATGGAGCCAAGATTAATATAAGCCGTTCGTTTCAAAGAGAAACCAATCAAGGGTTGACACATAAGCCCTAGTGACAAGACCAAGTCCAGAAATTCGGCCAAGCACAGACCAGGCCAGCCAGGAGGGGCTGGGTTCGACCTGGCTCAGGGGCCAGGTCGACTGCCCAGTCGACCTGGGTACCCCAAGTCGACTACCCAGTCGACCTGGGTCTTGGGCGGGAAAATTCCCGCCCAGCCCAATCTGGGTCCGATTTTGAATTTGAATTCATTTTTCTGAATCGTTTCTGCCTGTTTGAATTTTAAACTGAATTCTGAAACTTCCGGAGCTCATATCTCTCTCATACAGAGTCCGTTTTACGCAAACTCGGACTCTATCTCAAGCAGAATTCCGAGACGAACGAAATGGTATATCCCGTTTCCCTTAATTCTTTGATTTGAAATTAATTATACTTTAATTTATGAATTTCACTGTTATAGAATATACGGGGTGTAACATTCTCCCCCACTTAAAAGGATTTCGTCCCCGAAATCTTCAAGTTTAGGAAGAATGTATATCCTAACATCCAAACGTCCATCTACTCATCCATCAAACACGAGCGTCCATTGTCCTTAAAATACTTCTAATGCTTCATGATCATATGCGAAGTGTGTGTATATGTACTTATCTAATGCAAAATCAGTCGGTCTGCTGATTCAGTTGACCTCCTTAATGCAAATTATGTAAGTGTCATGAATCCATTATGTATGCAAACCTTCCTATTCATGATTCTACATGAGTGCACAATCATTCATATAAATGAAACATCCATATGACAACACCTTAAACTTCAACCACACAAGAATGTACATACATATATGCATATGCAATATGAAGTGACTGAGCCGATCTAAAACCTAGATTGTGTGTGTATATGCAACCAGGAGAAACCACTAACAATCACTTGCAACCACTTGCAACCATCATCCATAACATGTTTCAATTACATGTTTTCATCCAAAGGGTTTCTACCTAAAAGATAAGGTCGAGGAGATATAACCTAAAAGATAGATAAAAGCACAACTTAAGGAAAAAGAAAGATCAAAGATGTACCCTCAAAAAGAAAAGGGTAGGCTGCGCGTATTCTAGCCTCAGTTTCCCAAGTCGCGTCTTCCTCGGCGTCGCTCCACTGAAGTTTGACGAGCTTGACTTCGCGGTTGCGTAGCTTTTTCACTTCAGTTCCTAAGATGCGTGTTGGAACTCTTCTTACACTTGCTTCACGTTCCACTTCGGCTTCTTCTAGAATGCTAGGCTCTACTATTTCAGCAGACTCGTGTAAACACTTCCGGAGGTGAGAAACATGAAAGACGTTGTGAACTCCGGCCAGTTTTTCGGGTAGCTCTAATCTATAGGCCATCTTCCCAACCTTCTCGATGATAGGAAATGGTCCTACAAATCTCGATGCTAGCTTTCCAGTGGATCCAAAACGAACAACGTTCCTTAGAGGAGATACCTTAAGAAAAACTCTGTCCCCAACCTCAAACTCAAGGTCGGTCCTTCTCTTGTCGGCGTAGGATTTCTGTCTATCTTGGGCCTTCTTCATCCTTCTTCGTATCAAGTCCACTTTTTCTGAAGTTTCTCTGATCATGTCTGGACCAAGAATAACCTTATCTGTAGACTCCCACCAACAAGTTGGTGACTTGCACAGTCTTCCATACAATGCTTCGAAGGGTGCCATGCCTATGGTAGCTTGGAAGCTATTGTTGTAAGCAAACTCCACTAAGGGAAGGTGATCCTCCCATGTCCCTTCAAAGTCTAGAACGCAAAGTCTCAAAATATCCTCTAAAACTCTATTCACCCTTTCCGTCTGTCCATCGGTCTGGGGGTGATAGGCCGTGCTCAAACATAACTGTGTGCCTACAGCTTCTTGCAAACTTCGCCAAAACTCGCTTGTGAAGATAGGTTTTCGGTCACTAACAATGCTGGAGGGTATCCCATGGAGCCTAACTATCTCCTTGATGTAAAGAGACACTAAAGATGAGGCGGTCCTTCTACTCTTGACAGGTAAAAAGTGGGCGCTCTTAGTAAGCCTATCCACTATTACCCAAATGCTAGTATTGCCCCTTCTCGACCTAGGCAGCCCATCAACGAAGTCCATTGAAATGCTATCCCACTTCCACTGTGGGACCTCTAGGGGATGAAGCAGTCCTCTAGGCTTTTTCTGTTCCGCTTTAACTTGTTGGCATACCATACACTTAGAAACGAAATTTGCCACGTCCTTCTTCATGCTGTTCCAAAAGAAAACTCTTTTCATGTCCTTGTACATTTTGTCTCCGCTTGGATGTATCGTCATCTTGGAGTGATGTGCTTCCTCGAGAACCGTCTTTACTAAATCTCTTGTCCGTGGGACACATAGTCTTCCGTCTCGCCTTAGCCAAGCCTTATCGTCAATGGAGTATCTGTTGAGGTGACTTGAAGTCTCACCCCTAATTAGCCTATCAGTCGTCTCCACAAGCTGAGGGTCTTCGCGTTGTGCTGTCCCTATTGAGTCCAAAAGAGTAGGGCGCACCTCAAGAGATGCTAATAAACCTGGTACGAAATCAGAGGAGGGCCTAAAGTTAAAACTGGCTATATACTCTAGGCTTTGCCTTTCAACAAACAGCGGGCTTATTGTTAGCTTCTTTCTGCTCAAAGCATCTGCGACTACGTTGCCTTTACCTGGAGTGTAGGAGATCTCGAAATCGTACGAGGCAAGAAACTCCATCCACCTTTGTTGCCTCAAGTTAAGGTCCTTCTGCGAGAAAAGATATTTCAACGATTTATGGTCAGTGCAAAGTTCGAACTTCTCACCTAGGAGATAATGTCGCCAAGACTTAAGTGCAAAGACGATGGCGGCTAACTCAAGATCGTGGGTCGAGTAGTTCTTTTCATGAACTTTCAATTTCCTTCCACCATAAGCTACTACCCTCCCTTCTTGCATCAAGACAGCGCCTAGCCCTGTCCCACATGCATCTGTATAAACTGTGAACATCTTGCTTCCGTCCAACAGAGTCAGGACTGGGGCTGTTGTAAGAGCCCTTTTTAGGCGTTGGAAAGAAAACTCGTAATCCAAGTCCCAATTGAATACTAGATTCTTCTTTGTCAGCCTTGTGAGTGGAGCTGAGATTTTCGCAAAATCCCTTATGAATTTTCGGTAGAAACCTGCTAGTCCTAGAAAACTTCGGACCTCAGTTGCATTCCTTGGTGTCTTCCAATCCTGTACCGCTACTACCGTAGCAGGGTCCACAGCTAACCCTTCTTTGGATACTACCTGCCCAAGAAACCTTACTTCCTCTCTCCAAAAGTGGCACTTGGAGAATTTGGCTTTTAGCTGATGGACTCGCAGAGTTTCCATGATTGCCCTTAGGTGCTGAGCATGTTCTTCTTCACTCTTTGAGAAGATCAAGATATCGTCTACGAAAACTACCACGAACTTGTTGAGGAATTCTCTGAACACCCTACTCATCAGGTCTACGAAGTAAGTGGGTGCATTTGTCAAGCCGAAAGGCATGACAAGCCATTCAAAGAAGCCGTCTGGGGTTCTGAATGCTGTCTTATCGATGCTATCTTCAGCCACCCTTAGCTGATGGAATCCGGTCGCCAGATCGAGTTGGGAGAAAACTGACGCCCCTATAAGCTGATCAAATAGATCGTCAATTCTGGGGAGAGGGTGCCTATTCTTTTTTCGTTAGCTTGTTGAGCTCCCTATAGTCAACACATAGACGGAGTGAACCATCCGCCTTTGTAGCGAACACCACTGGAGCGCCCCATTCTGAAATGCTCCTTCTAATGAACCCCTTCTCTAGAAGCTCTTTAACTTGTTTACTGAGCTCTTTCCTTTCCCGTGGAGCCATGTGTCTAACGGGTAACGCAACGGGCTTTGCATTATCTACAAGATATATGCGGAAGTATATCTCCCGCTTTGGAGGTAAGCCCTTCACCTCTTCGAAGACGTCCGGATATTCACGGACCACTCTAACCGATTGCAAACTCTCAACAGAAGCATCTAGCGATTCAAGATAACTAATCATAACCGCATACGAGGGATTACAAGTAATTTCCAGAGTGTTACCGAGTTGGGTCAGAAGCCTAACCACCCTTTTCTCACAATCAAGGATGGCACCATTACTGGATAACCAATCCATGCCCAAAATTAAACCATATCCCGAGAAGCCCAAAACAAAGGCACTACATCTAAATTCTACGCTTAGAATAGAAATTTTCAATCCCACACAGATCATAGACAAATGAGTTGGGCCCTCGATTGGATTTGAAACAATTAAGGGGTCCTCTACCATACTAGTTTCTAGGTGCAGAGATTCTACTAAAGCAGATGAAATAAAGGAGTGTGATGCGCCAGAATCAAATAAAGTGCGAACTGGGTGATCATAAAGAAAAACTACACTTTCTACAGAAGTATTTATACCTCGCTGTTGCAGAGGCGGTGATTCTAGCGCATGAACCTGTGCCTCTGAGGTGGATCCAGCCTTCTGCCCCTGCCCTCGCTTCTTTGGGCAATCCTTAGCCATGTGGCCTGTCTCACCACAAGAAAAGCACCCACCATTCAACTTGGCCTTCTTTTTCCGGTAGTCTTTCACTAAGTGCCCCACTTTGCCACAGAAATTACACTTCCTCTTCTCTTGGGACTTGTTGTCTTTCCCGCCCTTCTTAAAGTTTGTCTTCTTAGGCTGTAAACCTTCTTTCTTCCCTTGAGACCCTTCTGCCTTTGTCTCCTTCTTGCCCTTATCCTCTTCGTTCAGCAATGCCATCTGCACCAACCTTTCATACGTAGCTCCCATAGGTATATGGGTCATGGCCAAGATGTGTAATGGCTCATTCAATCCTTTGACAAAGCGGAGAGCCTTCTTGTGCGGAGTGTTGACTAGGTCCAGTCTGAACCTAGCCAGTTGATCGAACTGATTAACGTACTCTTTGACTGTCATATTCCCTTGCTTAAGAAATCAGAATTTTTCCAATTGAAGGCTCCTTTCAGCTTCTGAGAGAAATTTAGCCTCAAACCTCGCCCTAAAGTCCTCCCATGTTTCCACTGGTCTTTCTGCATTGGTAACTTCCCACCAAAAGGAAGCATCACCTTTAAGTAGCCATACTGCCAGTTGTACCTTCTGCCTATCTTCTACCTCAAAGATGACGAATAAGTCCTCGGTTTCCTTCAGCCAGTTCCTGGCTGCCACGAAGGACTCGGTTCCATGAAAGTCCTTCCCTCCCATAGCTTTGAAATCTTTACATGTCTTAGCAAAATAATTACCACGCGGAGGAGGTGGAGGAGGAGGTGCTGCTGCAGCTGGGGGAGGAGGATGATTTTCTGCAGCTGGGGGAGGAGGAATAGCGGGACCTGGCTGATTGGCCCTTGCTTCTAAGAATCGTCTGAACCAACCAGGTATTGGTACACCCTGTGGCAAGTTAATTTCTTCGGACATGCTGACATAAAAAGGACAGATTCAAAACGAAGGATAAAAGATAGTACCTAAGGCTTTGGGGGACTATGCCTTTTTAAAATAAAATAAAATTTTATCTTTAAAAATGCTTCTTTAAATTTTCTTTTGAAAATAAATTTTCAAAACTTTTTATCTGATCTGGTTAACCTATGCTCTGATACCAAGTGAAACACCCCACCTCCGTTAGGGTCACTCACAAAGGGAATGCCCTAATTTTGGTGGAGGTTTATAAGTATAAGTCACAAATACACAAGACAGATATAAATACACATATTTTTAAACAGCGGAAATAACAACAACTTATATTTCATCAAAATACGTGTTACACAAACCATACCATAATTGTCTTACAATACTTCCAAAAACATTACATTTCCATAACTGTCTTGATTTCAAAACTTAAAGAAGCATAAAAACATAAGTAAACTGCATAAGTCCCCATAGTTGCTATCCAAAGCCATAGTTCAAAACGAAAGAGATCCAAGCAATACATTCTCTCTCTTCAAGCTGGATGTGAAACTGGTCAAGCTGCGGTATTCCCTCCCTGCGAACCTGGGGGGGGGGGGGGACGAAAGAAAAGAAGACGAAAGAAAAGTAGAGTCAGACATAAAGCCTGAGTAAGTCTAGGACTATTCAGTCTATGAATAAGAAAAAGAGCATGATAAGTACAAACTGGAAATGGGAAATCACCATAAACTAAGTTAAGTTGTCTAGAGTCGAATACACTATCGTACCCAATATTAATCTCTGCACCCCCTATAAACTAGTTCCCAACTGGCACCCCACAATCTGGGTGAAGTGATCCTTTTTATTGATCGGCTCCTACTCGCATAGTTACACGTGTCTTACGGCCCCCGATGTTGTAGCTACCTATGCTGGTCCCACCATGGGGTGTATTAAGTCCCATGGTGGTGGCCCGACACAGTTCTAGAATGCACAGGTATACTACTGGTGCCCAGTGCCTAATTTTTCTGCGCCGGAGTGTGTGCACGCCTGCTCCCCGTTAGAAGCTACACTGATGCACCACCGCCGTCGATTTGACCTCTTACAGTCAGCCCAGTAATCGTGCCCCACCCTGCCTAGTTCAGGGTATCCTAGTACACCTTGTAGGGTTACTGCTGAAAAGGGTCCCCCGTTACTAGGTTTTCTATTTCTAGCCAACATGCTAAGTTGGTTAAGTGATCTGTATAAACCTAACCCCCAATCAGTCTGTATAGTTTAGCATGTTGTATTTGATTAAGTATTAATTCAATTTACTTAATCCTATCAATCCTGACTTAGCCTTAATTGTCTTATTAAAGCTCCATCCATTCACATTAGACAGGTATTGTTGTGACTGCCTATTGCCGGTTGGGTCCGGGCAGTCTTACGTCACAACTCAGTCTAACCTCGGGTCTTTATGGGGCTCAATGCTTAACCACCCACATTGGATAGGTATGTTGTGACTACTGGACAGCCGGGCGGGTCCGAGCATGTTTATGTCACAACGCAATCCAACCTCGGGTTAAGCATGTCGTATTTTCTAAGTTTACATATTTTGTCTCTTTTTCTTTTATATGTAGATATTTGCGGCCCATTATTCAAATTCATTATTCTTGGGTATAGTAATTTATACCATTTTAAATGTCATGAATCATTGGCATGTGTCAAACATGCCAACACATATATTTTAATTAACCCCAACGTATTCCCCCGTTTGTACGTAATAATATAACATATGTTGGGCTTCAACATTTTAGCCCAACTTAGCCACATAAAAAGGGGAGGCTTAGAACATGATGCATATATATTCTAAGTAACATCAAAAGGGGTGTGTAAACGCATGAACTTGCAACATAGCGCTCTAATTAACATAAATTAGGCACTTGTGAACTTGCATTGTAATAGCATAAAATCTTGACATAAAACATACCTAAACATGAATCATGGTTTTAATCTAATCATGTAAACTTTTATTTAAAGTATGAATCTAACTTAATTATGTGCCACATATATTATCATATGTTTTCTAACAACAACCTAAGCCTAAAACATATTTTGTTTGGGCATAAAGTTAAACATGAACCAGCCATGTTCATAAAGTCAACACAAGTTCACAAAGATGCTTACTTTTGTCACTAATACACAAGTATGGTTTTCACTTGAATCAATGATGCCTATTCCAACATAAATTCATATGAATCATAATACCCAATTGGATCCAACTACACTAAAAGTGATCATAAAAATATACATAGAAGGATCTAAAATCATGTGGGCATAATAGTGAATCATATACTTGCATATGTCTTAACATGGTTGCAACGAAATATGTATAACTTCTCATTAACCACAACGTATAAGTATCAAATTTCCAACATAAGTTATATACTAGTATCACAACTATTCAATAGATCCAATATCATGTTAATTACACTACCACATCCCAAAATCCATTCATAGCAAATCATAGCAAAATACAATTATGAATTAACATCATTATAATTAAAGTACAACCCCATTTCTTATTCTACACAGATCAAGTCTCAATTATTCATTCACATCGGAATAGCACTCTACTTACAACGTATGACGAGTCTTGTATTCAGGACTCTGAATTCTGAATTTGGTGATGCTTATCCTTTGTTGTAGGCATTGTTTTGATTTAATTGTCGTGGCTTTAAGCTTTTGAACCAACTCCTAATTGTCTCTTGATTTGACGGCTACTCCTAGTCTTTCTTCAGTAGCATGACGGCTCCATACTCATTTTTATTTGTGTGAATTAGGTGGAGTCTTAGGTCCTTTTTATAGAGTTTGTGAATTGATTAGAGCCGTTGATGGAGCCAAGATTAATATAAGCCGTTCGTTTTAAAGAGAAACCAATCAAGGGTTGACACATAAGCCCTAGTGACAAGACCAAGTCCAGAAATTCGGCCAAGCACAGACCAGGCTAGCCAGGAGGGGTTGGGTTCGACCTGGCTCAGGGGCCAGGTCGACTACCCAGTCGACACCCAGGTCGATTGCCCAGTCGACCTGGGTACCCCAGGTCGACCACCCAGTCGACCTGGGTCTTGTGCGGGAAAATTCCTGCCCAGCCCAATCTGGGTCCGATTTTGAATTTGAATTCGTTTTTCTGAATTGTTTCTGCCTGTTTGAATTTTAAACTGAATTATGAAACTTCCGAAGGTCATCTCTCTCTCTCATACGGAGTCCATTTTATGCAAACTCAGACTCTATCTCAAGAAGAATTCCGAGACGAACGAAATGGCGTATCCCGTTTCCCTTAATTCTTTGATTTGAAATTATTTATACTTTAATTTATGAATTTCACAGTTATAGAATATATGGGGTGTTACAGCTAGGTGGCCAACGACGGGTTTGGGTCTTCGCGTCAGGAGAGGGCGATTGGGGGGGGGGGAAGGCGGAGGGCTGTGGCGAGGTGGGGATGAACGGAGGCGGGTTGGCTAGGGGCTCGCGCTGGGGTAGGCGTCTGCGGCGCGAGGGGGACCTGAACGGGGGGGCGACGCGGTGCTTAGGGAGTTTTTTTTCTTTTCATCTGAAGTCAACGTGGGGGGGGGGGGGGTCTGAGGGAAGGAAGAAAAAGGGGAGGGCCCTTTTATAAATAAATAAATATATTATTTAATTAAATTTCAAAAAGGTACTTTTTAATTTGAACTCGAAATCGAACCCACCGACAGTCGTCCATAGCTAATTACCCCCATTCCGAACACAATGGGATATGTATTGCAAGCCAGTTTGGCTGTTTCGATCAGTTTTCGTCAAAATCAAAATATAACTCTATATATTGAATTTGAACGCACATTTCAATATACCGAAGTCACATACTAACCCTATAAATTCCCAAAAAATATTTTCTAGCTCCGTATTGATGATACGGTCCTAACAAAACTAATTTCGTCAAATTCCGAGACCGTTTGAAAAATGGCCATTTTCCAGTCGATTAAAATCAACTGAAACTGGTCAAACGCGTTTTCCTTTGCCACGCTCACATATTGATTCAGAAAATTACGAATTTTAAAATCTGGCAATAACTTGACATCCCGGATCCAACAAAAGTGGTTACGTCGAAAACCGAGGTCCTTTGCAAAATGGCTATTTTTAAGGGCCTGAATTCCATAGCGACAATTCTGAAATTTCATCTGGGCATAACTTTTGAATCCCGCTATGAAATTTTGATTTCTCAGATTCTTTGGAAAGATATTTTTAAATAGATTCAAATACTTTTGGTTTCACTAAAATCTGGTTTATTTTGCACCCGGTACATTCATTTGAATTTTGAAATCGAATTATCGAACTACCGCGCCATTTTCAATTCCTTTTATAATTAAAATAAAATAATTATATTATAACGACGATCTATATAAATATATACGTTCGAATTCTATTCAAATTAAATTTCTCGTCGTCATTATTTGAAATAATTCATTTTAAATATTCAAAATTGACTAAAATCGCCAAAATAAAATTTTTAAATTGGCTCAGATTTCCGGGTTATTACACACGTCGTACCCATCTACCTCCATGTAGACTAACCTAATATTATATATATGTAGCTATCCCCAATATCAAAGTACATTCCATGGTACCCTCATCGCACGATCTCCACTGCCACGCCATAGAAGTGTCTGTAGCTCTCATCCTACGCCGGAGCGACGTACGTATCTGCATAAAACTATGCCACGTTCCGCCCAGAACTACTATCACCATGCTGCGTAAGTGTACATAGTGCCATATCCAATCTCCTTGGTCGAGTCTAGTCTCGACATGGAGTAATGCCCTAGCGTCTACGGTACACCACCCGGTGCAGTGTGCATGTATCCAGATCCTCACACGTACGTACTGTCTACAGTACCCCGAGTTCAATAATAGGGCTGCATCTGAATGTACGGAACTCGTTCGGGAGCTTTTCCATACCTGTGTAGGTCTGCTAAAGAGGCCTAGGTCTGCTAAAGAGGCCTAAAGTACAGATATTTAAACTATGGTATGTATTTCTACAGTGGCTTAGGTCCCACCTCGACCCCCCCTCAACTAGTGAAAGAATACATCAAGAGCTAAGTGACGTGCCCCCAACAAACAATCTACATCCAAATTGGCATGTCCCGCAACCAAAGTCTTGATAGTGAAAGATCGATGGTTTCTAGGTTTAGCTCTAGTCTTTCCACGTCCCTCGAAAGCCGTGTGCTTCCTTCTAGTCCTGCAGAGCCAGCAACCAGAATATTAAGCAAAAGAATCATATGGACATGCTCCTCTCGTGCCTCTAGACACCTTGATGATCCACCCCGTTGGGTTCTTCACCTTCAAACATGCAGACTGGTTTAAGCGCATCACACCGTCATGTTATTAGACACTATGTCTAATTGCTTAATCGTGCACGTGTGTTGTCTTATCAAATTGCCAATCAACTTAATTATCCACATTTTATCTTTTTATTCAGGTTACCATGTTTTCTCTGAGCCCCTTATATCTCTAAGGAACGGACCCCTCTCGCTTTTTAATTCAATGATATAACTTAACCCATTTAAGTTCATTAATTAGCCCATAACATGTCATTCCCTAGATTGTAATTAACGAAAGTAATCTACAATCTTCTTATATTATTACCATAATTCATTGTCCAATTTTAGGTTTACAGGTTACAATACCATGTTCTACTTGATGTATAATTAAGTATATCTTATCATAATCCACATGTTTTCTATTAACGTATTACTTAATACATATAATTAGGTACAACTTATTTCATTTAACTGTTATCTCAGGTTACCTGATTCATTAGCACACCATTGGCTACTTACTTCATTCAGTTCTATGCCACCTGAGCGGGCTTCCGCTTATTATTAATTTCTTTTATTAGAATTTATAATTCTCTTTATAAGTCTACCAATAATAAGCCTATTTCGTTTTTTTTCATTAACCATGACTTGGTTTAATAAAACCTCTTGTTGTTATTTACTTAGTTCTCTTAAATAAGGTTTATCAATAAGTTTCTTTCCATTTACTATAAACTACATTATAATTTCCACTTGCCCCTAGGACAAGACTACCTATTATCTTCCATTCTTTCATTCATACTTAATCAAAATAGGTTATTATCATTCCCCGTTCATTCGAATTCTTGTACAGTTGTAATCTTTCTTTCTTTATTCACTATCACGCATGTTCCTTACTTCTTTCAAGGAAAACATTTCATGCACCTTATTAGTTTGATTTATAGAAAGATACAATGATTTATTTTCAAAATGTACACCTATCTTGATCTGTAGTTGCAAGCTATTTCTTTTGTTTTTCATCGTGTCTCTCTTGAAACTATGTTCTAAGAACTGGGTTAGTTAGGGAAATATATCACTTTTCCTCAGAATCCAAATAACCCAGTCAAATACATCCCTTCTTTCTTATTTGCTGAGTTAGACATTTAATTTCTGTTTCACATGGTATTCACAACTACTGAAATCTTTTCATTTTATTCGCAACAAGCATATTAAATTTATTTACTTATTGTCTGTTGTATACATATACTTCTATATATGTTTAGGCACTAGACCTCCTACATTAAGTTGATCACTCGTAGATGCTGGATTTGCGGGTTGGTTCCAGGCAGGCTTCTATGACAAGTTGAACTTAACCACGTGTCTCAATGCAGTTATCTACAATTTCCCAATTATTGTAAATTTTACATAAAAATCAGGCATATCTATTATTTTTTTATTATCCCCAATTTCATTGTAATTTGATTTACATTACATATTTGTCATTAACAACATTTTCTGTAACAAATATTCGCTTTTATTGCAAATTGTAAATTGCATAATTCTAGTATTACAGTGATTTTAATCCAATTAACAGGTTCATAGAATATATCTATACAATAGTGTCAATTTCAGCGTGTTCTAAACAGGTTTCATAGCCAATTTCCATAATTATCAACTATTCAACATGTTATATATACATATAACGGGGAATGAAAATGATATATATATCGTTATCAAAAGGTATAATTTAAATTCACTTACCTGACAGCTTTCAATCCTTCAATCTGATCCAGATGTGCTATTTTGTTGTCTTCCTATTGAACGTAGTATCAAAACAACCACAGATTCACAAATTTGATACTAAAAGAAGAGGGAAAGAAAGGAAGAAACCTAAACAAATCAGATTCGAGAACTTATCTCATGTTGATCAGAATTCTGTACACCTTTGTTGTAGATCTATACCGATTATCTTCAAATCTTAAATTGTTATCCCTAAGAACTAACATGATAAATTTCTAAAAAGGTTTGGAGAGTAAAGAGAATGGCAAAGCCTAAGCGGCACCTCAGAAAATATGAGATTGAATCTAAGCCTTGCTAGTCTATTTATAGATGTACTAGAAATGTCAGGTCCATCAGATTTAATCTATCAAAATCCGAACCGCACACATCAGCAATACCACATCACAAAACGAACATAGACCTCGCTTGGGTCGACCCCTAGGTCGACCCACCATATACGTGGGTCGACCCCAGGGTCAATCCATAGGTCGACCTAGGAAAAAAGTGGGTCGACCTGTCTGGGTCCAGACGAGCATTTTATGACCCTGAGATTGCTGAGTTTTAAACGTTTAATTTAAACCGTTAATTACTTGCTATATATATTCCGTCTTGATTTATTTTATTCTTCTTATATATACATACAATGTAACGACCCGCATTCTACGCATCATAGGATCGTAGAATATTTATTTCTTTCACATACGAAGTCGTATGGTCATGTAACTTTGGGGGACGACTATTGGGGTCATTTCCCATGTTCATGATTTTTCCCGATTTTTAAATGACCATTTTACCCCTAGTTGGCACTATTTTGGCCATAGCTTTTGACTGGAAAGGAATTTTGACCTGAAACCACTTCCATTGGCTCCGGATGATGGTTTCTCTTTCCGTAGAGTGGTCAAATTAGTCAAACGGACTCACCGTTTGGGAGATATGGCTGAAACAAGTTTCAGATGGTGAAAAACAGCTTAATTGGGCTTAACCGGGTGATTAGCAGCTAGGCCCAGAGGGGAATTTCGGGTTTAGAGGTATAGGAGGACTGATTAGGGTTAGGTTATCACTTTCATTTCAGTTTTGAGCCGCCACAAACCTTCTTCAGACCTTAGTAATGGCTTCCACCCTCTAAAACCACCCCAAAACACATTTTTAGTGAAGATTAAGCCTAAACTACATCAAAACAAGGCCAAATAGCAACAAAGCAAGGTTGGAGCTGCTGCTATACATAGGAATTCGACCCAAACAGAGAGTATTTCAGATTTGGTGTTTTATTTTGTGGCAAAGGTGAGTGATTTGCATAGTTTTTGCACTAATTACGGTAATTAAGGGTAATTAGTGAAGATTAGCGAATTTATACACTAATAAATTCTGGAAAAATGCTTAGAAATTCTTAAATAATATTTCATGCCTCTGTTAGAAAATTTAGACGATTTGATTAAGTTTTACTAAGTATGTGCTTAAACATGATTAAGAGGGACTATGGGAAAATGTGAGGTTTTAGCCACTTTTGATCCATTTTGATTCATTTGAATTGTTGTTTGTTGTTTGTGGTTGCTATCATGTGTTGCTATGACTCTATGGTGTGTTTTATGATTGATTAGAAGTGTTAGATTTGTCGAAAACGCCGTCGAATGACGTAGAAAGCTCGTTGGAAAGTTGCAGAAGTGTGCAGGTTCCGAACCGGATCGGATCGGAGTAGGGGTCGGATCGGACTAGTGAACTGGCCGAGGGAATCCGAACTGGATTGGGACTTGTCACTGGAGGAGGCTTGGCGAGAAGGAAGGCCGTTTACTTAGGGTTGGAGTTGGACAGAGGATCGGATCGGAGCCATGGAGCAGGATCGGATCGGATCGGAGTAAGCTAAAGAGTGGGATCGGATCGGATAAGGGGATCGGGTCGGGTAGCCGAACTGAACCAAGGTGGTGGCATCTCCAGCAGCGTGGAACTTCAGGGACAACAAGGGAGACCCGGACCGCGACTCTGAAGGACTCGGAAGTAGTTGAAGAAACGGCGGCAGGAGCAAGACACCCGAACCGAACCGAGTGGAGAACCCGAACCGAAGGAGCACCGAACCGGATGTAGTACTGTGACCCGAACCGAACCGAGTGGAGAACCCGAACCGAAGGAGCACCGAACCGGATTGGAGCTGCGATTACGCGACGACTCTTTTGAAGACCAACTCCAATTCGACCAAACCCGAGATGCAAAGGAAGTCCAAATGAGAAGTTCGAGCTCAAGATTCAGACGGGAATCAATGAGTTCGCTTCATGGTTGGGCTTTGCCGCGGGACGCGTGCTAAGGGGTTTGCGATGTCTGTAGCTTTGGACCACTATGGTAGGAGGTACGGAGGCGGATTCAGGGCCATTATGGCATTGGTAGAACCAAGGGCTACGATCAATGAAATGGGTCATTGAAATGTTTGGTCATGACTCCATATGTTTAGCTTGGTCACAGCAGGGTTTCTACAAGTCGGGATCCGTCGTTATCTCAATTTGTCAAGTGTTCCAAGGTGGTAGATGTCGTACGCTTTACGCACTGAATGAGGGATGCGAGGATGGTTGCTATGGATGGTTTGTTGCTATCATTATGACATACACACCCCACCCCCGTATTCTTTACACTACCTTAGAGTACTGTACGGTATGTGGTACTAACTCTTTGGTTGCAGGTCCAGGTTCAGGTATGGTTTAGTATACCTGTTATTGTTCTGTTTAGCTGCTTATCGCTCATACCAGACTTTTTGTCTGACCTAGAGTTTTATGTCTCTTCTTATTACTCTGGGTGCTCACACGAGCAGACTAGAGACAGGTTAGGAGGTATGCACGAGTAGCTGATCCGGAGACGAGCAGGAGGCTCCCACGTATGATATAGATATTCTCCCTGTGTTGTTGAAGATCACTGCTTGGGCATTGGTGGTGCATCTTCCATTTTAGCTTTCTTTTGCTTTGAGACAGTTTGAAAGTTGTAATAAGCTGTATTCTGAATTTTCCGCTGTTATGATGTTTAGTTTTGATTTTCAGCTTATGCACTGTCTCTCCTGTTTTATGTCAAGTATGTTATTATTATATTTTGTTCGATGCGCTGTGAGACACTCTACAGGTTCCTTGATTAGTTCATTCTCTTCTTTCCTTTCTCTTGACGACCGTCCCATGCTAGTCGGGCATGTGTACAGCGCACTTTTGGAGGAAATGCAGGCTGGTGCGGGGCGGGCCGTCACATACAATCTTCAGATTTAAATGTTATCCAATAACATTAATTCTCTTCGAAATATAGCTTGGCTAAATTTTAATCTTAATGTTTGAATTTCAAATTCTACACGTATATATACACACAATTTCTGAATACTTAATTTATTTATAACATACCTTCTTATTCATTATCCTTTAATGTAGTTAATGCCATTATTAATTCATTGTTTTATTCCCATTTTAATTACATATATTTAATTTCACATGCAGCCAATTTTTCTTGTCCTCTTTTTGTGCATTGTTTTTTAATGACTGTAATTAATTCATTGTTTTATTGCATGCATTTGTTCCTTTCTTAACTTAACTTGTACCTTTTTAATTTTAACATTTATATTCATGCATATATACATATATGCACTATCTTTATTTATTACTCATTTAATATTTAATTAACATGGGGTGTTACATTCTTCTATCCTTAGGAAATTACATCCCCAAAATTTGCTAAGGGTAAAATTAAGTAATCCCTTGCGCAATTTAAAACCATGTTATGTGCATCCAACTTTAGCAATCACTTGTGCACTTGTGCTAAGTGTAATACAACATAATAATACGTGAATGCAATGTATGCCTAAGCGGTACCTCCTATATGAATGCAATTTTTTCTTGAAAATATTTTGAAAACATGATGCACAACACTAAATATACTGGAAATTTCTATATGGATGCAATATTTTGAAAATCAAAATACTTTTTCATCCAAATTTTTCCACACCCTTATAGCGTAAGAGCGTAATTCATCCAACTTTTGCATCTAAAACCCTACCAACTAACATTAAATTTTCGAGTTTCAGAAAATCTAACTGTTTAAATTCGATTTCTTATGTTATGAAAGGGTGGAAAACGGTAAACTTAACATCTCTCGTTTTTTATTTATGTAGCTTTTCTATCTGCACTTGGATTTTTTGCAACTATTATATAAAGATTTCCTATCTTCCTATCCAAGCATAGTTCACACAAGAAAATTTTCTCTGTTGTAATTTTTCTTTTTCAACTTACTTAGGAAAAACTCATTTTTATTCCCATTTCTCATAATTTTCCATATTTCACAACTGTCATGTTTGTTTCTTTATTGGATTTGTTGTTTTCTTTTTAGTTGTGTCATTACTATTTTCTTAGCTTATTTAACTTAATCCACTGATCTAAGTTTAGTTTTCAAATAAGCCTTCTAATCCTTCAAATAAAACATGAAAACAAGCACTCTACGCAGCTACTACCAAGGTCTAAGTATCCTAGGACCATATCTGCTCTAAGCAAGAAAAGTCCAAACCAAAGGATCTAAACACTTACTTACCCTTTATCATCTATTAGTCACTACTAGTCCTTGCTGTGTACTAATAGTCTTTTCCAAGCAACAACCTAAGCTATATAATTCTTACGAATTCTATGGGAACTTACCCTTATTTCCAAAACAGTCCTTGCTATTTACTTCATAGCCTCAAAATATTTCTCACCTTCCCTGGGTACTAATCCTTACCTACTCCATAATTCTAGAAACGCGGCCTGGCTTCTTCATTTCATTTTTCTTCCAAAAAATTAAAAGTGTCAAAACCTTATTTTTCCACATTAAAACTTTCCTTTGCCAAACCATAAAAATATACCATCCCAAAAAGTGCAAAACTCCTTATTTTTTTCAAATCACCAAAAACTGGCATCTTCTATATTAGTTTCACAACCGTCCATGTTTATAATGTCAGTTTAATAACTTACATCTAGGTGCAAACATCGACTCCATTCTTAATTCTTACAACTTATTTTGTCCACCCAAAAAAAATTAATGGTAAAATAATTATAAAAAATAGTTGTCAAAAGAATAAAGAACTTCAAAATTTTCTTTACCGAATTTTTTTTATAAAAAAAATGCCAAGTTTTGTATGCTTTGCTTTTTAATCTTTTCATACTTTATAACTTGAATACTAGTGAGTAAGCATGCTCTATAATGTGCATCTTGTTTGAAGGAATTCATTTTAGATAAAAATTTCATAAGAAATCACCGTTCAAAATATACCCCATTTTATTTCAAAACTCAATATGTACTTTTCAAATATGTTATTTACATTTTTTTTTCAAACATCAAAAATACCTCTTTTGTTTCTATACAATTTATCTAGTATATATTTCAAAATTATGACTTTTTAACGTCAAAACTTGAAAAACACCGTAGATTTTTACCCAATTTTTTTCTTCATAATTTCAAGTTCTCAAAAGTTAACAATGGGGCTAGACTCAAAGTGAGATTCCAACTTACTAGACTTTCCTAAATTTTCCCACAAAGTTATCTTTTACAAATATATATTCCTAATCCTCTCTCACAAATATATATATTCTTGATCCATTTTCCTTCATACTCTTTTCCAAATTTATCAGGCTCTACTGCAAAACCCACTAATCCAAAGCACTAACATATGGGATACGTCTTTCTCCAATACCAACCACATTGTACACTTTTCACCCAAACCACCTAAGGTTCTCATATTTTCATAATCATTCATTTAGTGTACATAATTGATATCCCAACTCTTTGCACAAACTGCTCTTCCTATTTAGTGGGTCCCTTTGTGGATCTAGGTGTATACATATAATATTTATATTTTAAAAAATACAAATACGTTCACTCTATACAGGAATGCTAAACCTAAACTCTGATACCATATGTAACAACCCGAATTCAGACAGACCATTTTTTTCCAAAGATTCCAATCTATCGAAAATCGAGTTGGCTTGTCTGGCATTCTGCTGAAAAGACAAAGATATAAAATATATCAGAGCTAAGAAAACATTTCACAGTGGAATGAAATAAAATAAAATATAATCAAATATAGCCTTACCAAAGTAAAAATACTGCCTATCAAGTATTCAAAGCTATCATATCTCTGCCAAAAGTATAACCTGCGGGTATGTAATGAGGATGGGGTCAAAACAAATTTTTTGCTGACTGGAATTAAATTACACATTTTGAAATAACCCTAAATATACCGTTAAGTTACATTTTCTTGTTTATTAGGTTATTTTTGGTTAATGGCACTCAAGGCTTTACACACACGTCTTACCTACCTAAGTCCCAGTAGATTAACCTAATACAGTACATATGAAGCTACCTCTAGTATCATGGTACCCTCCTTGCACGATCTCCGCCGTCACGCCACAGAAGCGCCTGTAACTCACATCCTACGCTGGAGCGGCATGCTGATCTTCATTAAACTACGTCATGTTCTGCACAAAACTACTATCGTTATCCTGCGTAAGCGTATGGACTGCCATATCCAATCTCCTTGGTGGAATCTAGTCTCGACATGGAGTAATGCCCTAACGTCTAAGATACAACACCCACTGCGACGTGCATGTTTCTAAATCCTCACACGTATATACTATCTACTTCTATAATAGGGATGCATCTAAATGCACAGAACTCGGTCGAGAGCTTTTCCATATCTGTATAGGTCAGCTAAACATGCCAAAAGTACAGATATCTAAACTATGGCATGCATTTCTATGGTGGCTATGGTCACACCTCGACCCCTCCCTCAACTAGTGGAGGACTGCATCAAAAGCTAAATGACATTCCCTTAGCAAACAATCTACATCCAAATTGGTATGTCCCGCAACCAAACTCTAAATAGTGAAAGATCGGTGGTCTACATATTTAGCTCTAGTCTTTCCGCGTCACACTGACTGCCGATGACAGGCACCCGACGATTACTATCCTTTTTTGGCCTTGACCAACCTATCTGTAGGAAAATTGTCAAATCACCCAATGTAATACTGCTACAGCCTTCTGACTGCCAAACTACCGTTACAGTAAAGTAATACTCACCGGGTGGTAATGTGTAGACCTAACCTCTACGAGTACAACCGGAGCATGTATAGCAATAGAGGACCACCAAGGAGTACCCTACCACGTCCCTCGGAAGTCGTGTGCTTCCTTCCAGTCCCACAGAACCAACACACAGAATATCAAGAAGAAGAATCAGATGGACTTGCTCCTCTCGTGCCTCCAAACACGTCGATGATCTACCTCGTTGGGTTCTTCACCTTCAGACGTGCGGGCTGGTTCAAGCGCATCACACCGTCGTGTTATTAGACCTTATGTCTAATCGCTAAATCGTATGCTTTTCTTATCTTAACAAATTTCCAATTAACTTGAATATCCACATTTTATCTTTTTATTCAATTTACCAGGTTTTCTTTGAGCCCCTTATATCTTTAAGGAACGGACCCCTCTCGCTTATTAATTCAATGATATAACTTAACCCATTTAAGGTTCATTAATAATCTCAAAACATGTTATTCCCTAGATTGTAATTAACAAAAGTAATCTACAATCTTCTTACATTATTACCATGTCATTCATTGTCCAATTTCTGGTTTACAGATTACAATAACATGTTCTACTTAATATACAATTAAGTATATCTTATAACAATCCACATGTTTTGTAACACCCCACCTCTGTTAAGGTCACTCACAAAGGGAATGCATTAACTTCAGTGGAGCGTCATAAGTGTATAGAACAAATAAATTACAAAATAGACAAAATTTAAACAGTGGAAAATAAATAAAACTTTACTTTATTGATAAACAGCAGCTTGGTAAAACAGCTTGTACAAAGATTATTTTCCAACACCAAAGCACCTATACTCATTACAACAAAGCATCTGTCTTGTTTAACAAAACAAAGAAGCATAAAATGACAATGATATTCCCTAATAAAGCATGAGCCAGCCATAGTAGTGGAAAAGAGAGTCCAAAGCAATACATCGTCTATCTTCGAGCTTGGAAAGAAAAATGAGCTAAGTGGTGATATTCCCTCCCTGTGAACCCCTGGAGAATGTAATTGCAAGAAAAAGGGAAATAATATGGGTTAGTGCGAAATAGGGATTTTTTGCATTGCGCACTAACTGATAACCTAGAAATAATCTACTAAAGAGTAATATCTTGCAATTACGGGTCTTGGTTAATTTATATTATGGAAATAGATTTTAGTACATTTCCAGTAACCAATTATATAAGGTATGTGAGTTATTTCATGTAAATGTGTAAACATACAAAGAGGTAAGTAGATTGATGTCGTAACCGTAAATAGTTATGTTAAATAATAAGAAACTTGTGAAGTATGTAATGAACGAGGAATGTAACATATTATAATAAATTATATAAGAGGAGAATGTAATATAATAGGTAGACTTGTCATAGGACAAGTAAGATTATAACATGTAGATTGTAATTAAAAGATGAAAGGGAAAGTAAGAGGGTTGTTATAAGTGAACTTAAATTATGGGAAACAAATTTAATAAGCAAACACACAATATTATCGGTAATATTATAACACAAGGTTATAATTAAATGGAAAAGAATAGACTTATTATTAATAAACTTATAATTTGAGGAAATAAGTTTAATGAATATAATAATAAGTAATGGTCTGTTTCGGCAACATGAGATGATTGAGGAAAATAAGTGGCCAATAAAAATGAAAGAAAAGTGGACCGTTCCGATAGCGAAGCTTGATTAGGGAAAATAAGCGACCAACTAAAGCTAATAACATGTAACATGAATGTATAATAAACAAGTACTAGCAATGCGGCAAGTAAAACAAGCGTGTATTTGAAGATTAGACATAAGGTCTAATAATGTAATGACGAGATGAGCTTGGACCGGTCTGTACGTGTTAGCCTACTTTGTGAACTAGGCTACACAAAGATAAAGAATCAAATAGTGAAGAACACTCTGCCAAACATTCGGATCGGATCGGGTCTTCTTTGGATAGAGACAAACCAACACAAAGCAATGAAGGAAAGGATGCAGACCGGACCGGATCGGAAGTAGCAAGGCCGATCTGAATCCCATCTAATAGTCTATCCGATCGGAGCCCAGGATGTCAACAGCTTCACTCACACGTTCTACTTAAGAATCGGGGCGGTTACACACACGTTCTACCCACGATGGCCACTAACCTGATGTGTTGTCCTCGCCAGAATCCATCCGAACCCGAAAGTGGCGGGATGAAGGCCACGTGGACCCGATCCGGTTCCAGGAGGATTTTACACCTATAAATACTCCATCAAGAGGCATTGGAAGGGATCTTTTGGCACTTTCAGGATTAAAACTCCTTCGTAACCCGAATTTTATCAACTTATTCAGCCTACAATCATCTTTCAAGTCATATTGCAAAGGAAATTGAGTGAATCAGTGTATGTAATGAGTGAGATTTGAGTGAAAATCATTGTTGTACTCGCATTCAAGATATCAATCAAAAAAGAAGAAAAGTGGACGTAGGCTATTTAACGCCGAAACACTATAAATTGTGTGTTTTCTTCGTTTCAGTTTTCATTTCATTAGAATCTTTACTAGTTTGGGTGTTAGAGCCAATTTTGGATCTAACATTTTGGTGCTTTCACTGAGAAATCTTCGAATTCTCAGCTTTTTGGGATTATCATTCTACTATTTGGACCCTCAAGTTCAAAGAAGTTAATCCTCTGTTTCTGACATCTTTAAGTACTTGTTGAATAACTATTGAAGAATCGAGTATTATGGCCAAGACAAAAGGAAAAGAAGTGCAAGGCGCTAGGGGAAACGATGCTAGAGAAGATCAACAAGCCATCGTGTTAACGAGGTTGCGCGCTCAAGGCTCTAGAGCAGACCGCTCCGATCAGGATGGTCCGAACCCGATGGAAGACCTCTATCCGATCCGGTCTAATGAAGTTGAGGGCACTCACTCTCCCCATCCGAACCACTCCGACCAGGCCACTGCGCACCGATCCGATCCGAACCAGAATGAAGTTGGAACTTCTACTCGAGCTCCCACCGACGCTCTGATTCCAGCCACGATGACTAATGTTCAACCTGATCCATCTGCACCCGTTACACAGGGAGAATTTTCACGCTTTCTTGACATGCTCCAGAGCACTAAGGAAGCATTGGAAGCTCAAAGGCGTGATATCCTTCGCATGCAGGAAAACATGATCACTATGGGTAGAGAACTCCAAGAGCTCCGTAGGTAGAAGACTCCTTCCCCAACACGCCGCCTTGCTACAGATGATTTGTCTTCTTTAGACGAGGGACGTCCTCGTGAGAGAAGGCCGCTTGAACGACCTCAGAACCTCGTTCAGTTGACTTTTGGATCTTTAGGATCCCGAGAAGACGCCGCTCGTGTATTAGGGCCTGATGACCCAAGCCTGCAACGGCCTATGTTGCTACCCATGCGTGGATTCCACATCCTACCCAGGGATCCTAATATTACCAACCCTACGCAACATCAGCTTCTTCAACCTCTACCTCCTGAGATCGACCGAGAGCGCAGAGAGCAGTGTAGAGCAGCTACTGCTAGAAATAAGAGGTTATCCCCTAATCAGGAACCCAGGGGTAATCCAAACATCAGACCTAGAGAGCCTGTGCAGACATTAACAAATGCCGATGTATGGGCAATGGTACGCCAGATTATGTCCGAGAGCCGACGGTATACTAATGAAGATTGGGGCATTGAGCGAAGTCATACCCCCTTCACAGATGATATATTGGACTTCCAGTTCCCTCGGTGATTCAATTTTCCTCAGATGGATCGATATTCAGGAAGAACGGACCCAGGGCAGCATCTGATGAGATATGCATGGTTCATGAATGCGGCAGCAGCTCCAGATGCTGTAAAATGCAAAGCCTTTCCAATTTATCTTGAAGATGTGGCGTTAATGTGGTTCACCCGACTCCCCCCTCGGTCGATATCAAATTTCACAGAATTGAGTGAGCGCTTCATGAATCAGTTTCGACTTCATGCCCGAAAGTCCAAGAGCGTCATAGAATTGTCACGGATTAAACAGGTCCCAGGAGAATCCTTGAAGTCATATTTAGATCGCTTCAACCTGGCCGTCACCGAAGTTAGTGATCCTCATGAGCCCACTACCCTGATGGCCTTGATAGAAGGGGTAGACCCTGACATAGAATTCAGGGATTACTTGTCTGGAAAATCGCCTCCTACTAGAGAATTGTTCTATGAAAAAGCTAATATCCGCTTAAGGCGAGAAGAAGCTCATGCAAATCGGAAGAGAAAGTCCGAAGGGGCCTCGAGGGAAGGTGTCCAGAGTAATGTTGCTGTGAAACAATCTGGTGACAGTTCAGGGAAGGTGGAAGTAAATGTTGGCAACCAGAGTGGGGGTAGTAGCCACAGAAATGGGAACGACAACAGAAGGAACAGAAACCGAGGGAATAGCTCTAGTAAAAGACCCAGATTCTAGACTTTTGAAAATTATACGCCGTTAAATGATACGTTGGAGAATATTTACTTGGATACATATAGCATATTGCAGTACAAAAAACCACCACCCAGAGACTCCACTGAGAAGGAGATCGCAACAGGAAAGTTTTATTTGTTCCATGGAACCCATGGTCATTCCACCAATGAATGCCATCATTTGAGAGATATAGTTGTAATATTACTGCTGGAAGGGAAGTTAGACGAGTACAAGGTTGCCCCAAGGGACAGGGGGCAAGGGGGACAAGCCCCGGACCAAAGCCAGCCTACTTCAAAACCCATAGGCCAGCAGAAAGGTAAGGGGATCGTCGTTAATACTATTATAGGCGGACCTCACCTAGTTAGTCGTAGTTTTAAAGCAGAATCAGTAAGTCAATGCCGCCAAGCATTTTGAGGTAGGAGAATGCAGTAGCCTCGAAGACGTTACTCCAGTAAAACAACAAAAGACGATGTCAGACGACGTCGTATTCGCAGTAGAGATGATTCCAGAGTTTAGTCTCCAACTGACGATCCACTAGTGATTACCACAACAATTGGCCTTGCTTTAGTCCATAAAGTGTTAGTGGTCAACGGGAGCTCGGTCAATATCCTCTTCAAGAAAGCTTTCGAACAAATGAGACTCGAAGCAAAAGATTTAAAGCCATGTGAAGGATGGATACGTGGCTTCAACGGAGCATCGACGGCTCCGATGGGCTATGTGGAATTACCAGTCACATTAGGGCAGGGAGATCGCCAAAGAGTGAGGATCCTGCCATTTGTAGTTTTGGATGTGGAGTCGCCCTACAATGCCTTCCTAGGCCGACCGGCCCTTGCCGAATTTAGGGCACGTATTGCACCTTGGTGCTTGCTGCTTAAATTCCAGACTGACTCAGGAATTGGGGTGATGAGGGGCGACCAAGCTACGGGACGAGCTTGTTACATGACGGAGTTAAAGATGCTAATGAAGGGGTTGAATATAGAAGCTAAGGACGATTCCTCCCCTCCAAAGGAAAACTCAGCATAGCAATTAAGGGGTCCTGCCCCAAGAGAGTCACCCTCAGATGTGCTCGAGGATATAGACCCCAGAGAGGATAGAAAACCCGAGGATAGGAAGGCAACTCCCAACGTAATAACAGTAGATATACCTATTGATGAGACAGATTCGACAAAAGTACTAAAGATCGGCTCGCAACTAGATCCAGTCCGAGCGAAAGAGTTGGCTGATTTTTTAAAGGCAAATCTGGATGTGTTTGCCTGGACTCACGCCGACATGTGTGGGATTTCGCCTGCCATCATGAGCCACTCTTTATGTATTAATCTAAAGCACCCACCAGTCAAACAGAAGAGACGGATGTTAGGCCCAGAGCGGTCAGCAGCTTTAAAAGAACAGGTAGAGAAATTAAAAGATAATGGATTCATTAAGGATTCGAAATATCCCGACTGGATATTGAATCCTGTCTTGGTCAAAAAGTCAAACGGGAAGTGGCGAACATGTATCAACTTTTCTGATTTGAACAAGGCTTGCCCGAAGGATAGTTTTCCTCTCCCCAGAATAGATCAGCTAGTACATTCGACGGCCAGGCACGAGCTTTTATCCTTTATGGACGCCTATTCTGGGTACAATCAAATTCCCATGCACATACCAAATCTAGAGCATACAAGCTTCATAACAGACTTGGGGTTATATTGTTATGTGGTAATGCCATTTGGGTTAAAGAATGCAGGAGCCACATATCAGCGCCTGGTCAACCGCATGTTTTATAACCAAATCGGGAAAACCATGGAGGTTTACGTGGATGACATGCTTGTGAAGTCTAAACAGTCTTCCGATCATACAAGGGACTTAGCTAAAATGTTTGATATTCTTCGAAGGTATGGGATGAAGTTAAACCCCCTAAAATGTTCATTTGGGGTCGCATCTGGAAAATTCCTTGGGTTTATTGTGAGTTCTCGAGGAATCGAGATAAATTCTAGCCAAATAGCAGCAATAAGGGATATTGAAGAACCACACAAGATCAAAGACGTTCAAAGCTTGGCCGGAAAAGTTACTGCATTTAGTAGGTTTATCTCCAAAGCTATAGATAGATGTGTACCTTTCTTCGATCTCATAAAACGAGGAAAGCGAAATTTTGAGTGGACTCCCGATTGTGTGGAGGCATTCCAGAATCTATTAGACTTCTTAGAAAAGCCTCCAATATTATCAAAACCTATGGAACATGAGGATTTGTTCGTCTACTTAGCGGTATCATCTCACGCCGTCAGTACGGCATTTGTACGTGAAGAGGATAAAGTGCAGAAACCTGTATATTACGTGAGCAAAAAGCTAGCTGCTGCGGAACGTAATTATCCAATGATAGAAAAGCTTGCTTATAGCCTCCTGATTGCTTCCCGCAAACTTCGCCATTATTTTCAGGCTCACCCGATAGTTGTATATACCGATCAACCTTTGAGACAAGTGTTGCAAAAACCCGAAGCATCGGGGCGGTTACTTAAATGGAACATTGAGCTGCGTCAATTTGATTTGAACTTTCAGCCACGAAGATCAATAAGGGGGCAGGAATTGGCTGACTTTATAGCTGAATTTACAATTCCCGAAGAGGAAACGGTGGGTGAAAAGGTAGTTACTTTGGACCGAGAGTTAGAGCTTAGTCCGTGGAAGCTATATACGGACGGAGCCGAAAATGATCGAAAGTCCAGCGCCGGAGTTGTTTTAATAACTCCTGAAGGACGATCTATTTACTTTGCATTATGATTAGAGTTTGCTGATACTAACAACGATTCTGAGTATGAAGCCCTGATTGTCAGGCTGAAACTCGCCAAAGAATTGGGAGTGAAGACACTAGATATATATTGCGATTCCAAGATAGTTGTATGCCAGGTTCGGGAAGAATTTACTGCTAAAGGACCTCGACTCATTACTTATCTAAAAAGGGTAAAGGAGTTGTTGGAAAGTTTGGAGCATTATAGTATAACGCACATTCCAAGAACGGAAAACCAGAAAGCAGACCGACTGGCGGAGATGGCAAGTTCTGATAATCCTAAAGAAACCGAAATGGTTCCGATAGAGGTTTTGGAATCACCGAGTTTCGACCTAATGGAAGCGGAGCTAGCCTTGGAAGTCGACCCAGAGAGAGAATCCTGGATGACATCGATCAAGAATTTTCTCAAGAATGGAACCCTTCCGTTGAAAAAGAGCGAAAGACGAGCTGTAAGACGCAAGGCTGCAAGATACGTTTTACAGGACGACGTCCTTTATCGCCAAGGGTTTTCAATGCCCCTATTGCGATGTATCGCACACGACGACATTAAACGTGTACTGCAAGAAGTACATGAAGGTGAGTGTGGAGACCACACTCGGGGCCAAACCCTAGCAAAGAAACTATTATGGTATGGATATTTGTGGCCTACCGCGAATAAAGACGTGGCTGATTATTCACGACGTTGCGACAGATGTCAAAGATTTTCCAAAGTTCCCAGAGCGCCTCCGACTCAGCTCAAGTCGATGGTAAGCCCATGGCCATTTGCCATGTGGGGAATTGACATTATCGCGGTGTTACCAATTGCTAGAGGAGGAGCCAAGTACGCGATCGTTGTCGTGGACTATTTCACAAAATGGGTGGAAGATGAACCCTTAACAACCATCACGACCAGGAAGGTGATCAGTTTTGTGGTCAAAAACATTATTTGTCGATTTGGGATACCGAAGACTATCATAACTGATAATAGGACGCAGTTCGACAGCATCGAGTTCAGAAACTTCTGCCCGAAATACAAGATTGATAAACGATACACTGCAGTAGCTCACCCGCAGTCAAATGGCCAGGTCGAAGCTATAAACAAGGTCATTAAATCTATTCTGAAGAAGCGGTTGGAGAGGGCCAAAGCCAGATGGGTAGACGAGTTGCCACTAGCTTTATGGGCCTACAGGACAACCTTTAAGACGGCTACCGGCCATACTCCCTATTCACTTTCCTTTGGGTCAGAAGCAGTGATCCCGGTAGAATTGGAAGTCCCTTCTCATCGAGTCGCGTATTATGACCCGATGACAAATAGAACACTCCACCTAGAATCTCTTGATATGATTGAAGAAAAAAGAGACGAAGCCGACTTGCTTGCCTTGAGACATCGACATCAAGTAGCACGTTATTATGACCGGAAAGTTCGCTTCAAAACCTTTGAACCAGGAGACCTAGTACTGAAACGAGTCTTCCCGCCTTCGACCCAATTGGGTCCAAAATGGGAAGGGCCATACACCATCCGACGGAAGCTTGATACAGGAGCATTCAAGCTAACAGCTGTGGACGGTGAGGAGATTCCCAGAGCTTGGAACACTCAGCACTTACGACGATATCTGAGCTAAATATGAAATGTCATCCTTTTTTGTTTTTATGAGCTATGTTAAAAGGCACGACTTGCCTTAAAAAGTCTGTTTATATGAACAAAGGATTATGAAGTGGATGTAGGTACGACTTAGCTGAACCACTATAAAAATATCGTGTGTCATTTACTTTTCTGCATTATTTATATCTTCAACAATTATTCTATCATGACCATGAAACACGAAATATTAAATTAAGATTTGGAAAGTTGGAGATGACCTATGTGCAGGAGCGAATAAAATGACCGTTTGTACGATAAAACACAAAAGAATGGGAAGACGACATTCTTAACTCTAACTCTCAAGAATCAAGAGAGAGTATAAAGGACGGGAAGACGACGTCCCTTGAGGCGTGAAGGTGCACCCAGATGAGAGACCGCCTCAACGATACTCTAACCTGGTCATGAGACAGGAGAGTATAAAGATGCTAGAAAGAATAGGCATCAATGACGAAAGGAATATGGCCCCGTCGGAGAATTGGGGGCAATTGGATTTTGAATTTAATCAATCTTGAATAATTCTTGCTCAGTTATCCAAGATTGACTGGGGGCATATATGTGTACACATATTCCCCTCAACAATGACTTCATTATATAACTGTAATATGACATACTTTTCCATTTTCACTTAAGTACTAAACTAACAACTATCAGACATTGCAGGAAATAAACTATTTTTATTTACAAACATGTGAGTTTGTACAAGGACATCAAGCAAAAGATGCGAGGGCCGCACTCGCTCCAACAATTGCGGACCAATTGAATGTCAAAATAAAACAAAGCTCTTCGTCACTTGGGCTTTGGAGCGGACTTAGATTTTTTGGCAGCCTTATGAGTAGCCTTAGCCTCTTTTTCAGCATCAATCATAATGCGCTTTGTCCTTTTCTTCTCTGCAGTCGAAGTGCTAGAATCGGTTGATTTTTTTCCCAGGAATCGAAACAATGGAATCACGAGAAGATTTTTTAGCAAGCTCTTTTGTAATAGACCTAGTTGAAAGCTTAACGACTAACCTTGATCCAGGACCCACCACTGCAAGGGGCTTAAGGCTTTCGGGGTTCAAGTCTTCAACTTTCAGCTGCATACGTTTGTCTTGTTCGGCCTTCATTTCAGCCAAAGTGATGTCATCGACACTTTTTGAATCCCCAATTATAGCCACATCAGGATCTTCTTCATGCCCCTCATTACCACCGTCGTCTTTTAAGGCATCTATCATCTCGTCATCATGAGAAGTGTCAGCCTTAGACAGTTCAGCTCCCCCTCCTGACTCAACAATGGTAGCCTTATCCTGTTTTCCTAGAGTCTTTTCCACAGATTCTTCCACAGTGGTGGTTCCCTGATGCACGTCAGTCTTCTCAGTCGGTGCAACACCTACAGAATGAGAAGCAACAATTATCAACTTAGGAGAAAATAAAGGATCCTCCATTGATTGCCCAATTATGTGATGAAAGGTGGAGACAGCCTTGACAAATTGAGGTGAAAAGGTAGAAATACCTTCCGATGGTCTCTCAATTGGAGTAACTACCGTCTCTGACGCTGATTCGGATATAGGAGATAAAAGAGACGCCTAGGGAATTCCCGGGTTCTCGGGATCATATCCCTCGACTTCAGTAGTTTCAGCGGTAGCGGAAGAAGAACCAGCCTCAGGGATATTCTTTTGTTTGGCCATCCGCTTCTCCTCCTCCATAGCAGCGGCAATGAGGCGACGCCCCTCGGCCAGGCGTGCCGGTTCATCATCTCTCAGATACTTTTCCATGAGTTTATCTTCATCAACGAAGTCTACCTTAAGTTCCTATTTCTCCCATTCGATGATTTGACTCCATACGTGAACTAAGGTAGTTGGATAATCTTTAATACAAGAGATGTTTCGGCGACGAATAATGTGCGCGAAGAATTCAATCAGTAATTCGCCAAAACCGTGCACTTCTTCATGAGCCTCTGATAGCTGTTTACGGGTCTCTTCAGCGAACTTAATAACGTTCTCCACATTCCCCTCAGCCAGGGCATCCCTATTCTCGGCTTCTATTAACTTGGACTCCAAGTCAGCGTTTCGTTTCTCCAGTTAGCATTTTTTCTCGCTAACTTGGCTTTTTCTTGCTCAAGAGTATTATAAGCCAGTTGCATTTTGACATTGTCCGACTTAGCGTCTTCCACTTGTTTCTTCAACTCCAAACGCTCTTGACTATGAGATTCCAGCAAGTCATGATAACACTTCTGTAACTCCTCAAATTGCTGTATGAAGTTGTTGGCGTCTCGTTGAGCGATGGCGAGTTGAGCCTGTGTGTCTTCTATGTCCTTTTCCAAATTTTTCAAGGCCTTCACATCGGCATCCGCAGTATTTTTCATCGAATTAACATATGTAATTAAAGTCTGAATAATTCTAGAGAGATTGCGTGAATATTTGAACATCTCCGAGTATTGCTTCTCGACTGCGTCAATCTTTGCTTTAGCCTCATCTGCCCATTTTGAGGAAATAGGCTCAAGTGCAGGCAAAAAAGTCAGATTCTCAAAGTAATGATCTGGGAACTGCTTCTCCAGATATGCCAGCTTAACTTTGACTCAGCATCCAGTGGTGGAGGTTTGCAGTATGTTGGTTCAATGTCTTTTCGCTTAGTCGGGATGATGGCTGAATCACCCTTTCCAGATCGCTTCTCAGAAACCTTGTGTTTATCTCGTGAATCGGTATGTTTCGATGGACTTTTTTCCCGATTGTGTTTGTCTTAAGGAGAAGTTCGGTCTTTAGGCTGCGACGTATCTTCCCCTCGACGACTCTGGTAGCTCTTATATCTATCTGGATCTGACCGGACGGGGGAACGAGAACGCGAGGTATGTGGTCGATAAGAATCATGAGGCCTTCTGTCATCTCTGCCCCGGCTCTCACGGTGATCATGCTCAATATCGGAAGGAGGTCTAGACATGCTACGATGCATTTTCCTGACATCGTAATAAGGGCGAGACATTGTACCTGCGCAGCAATGTAAGTGGAATTCAGAATCAATGTTCGCATAAAAAGTGAGTGTTGTGATGTGTGATGCTAATGTGTTAAGTGCATCCTAAGTGGTGTTCCCCCCGACAAACCCGAGTCTGGAGCCAGACTAGCGCGAGTGGGATCTTTGGCCTTCACGGGAGTAGTCTCCTCTGAAGAAGTGAAAGTTAAAGGATTTGTGCCAAAGTCCTATGATGTATAGATGGTTTTAGGCAGGGGGAGATCTCTTAAACCCTGAAATGTGGAATCGCCGGTAGTAGGGGAATCTCCTTGAGAAGCGTCTGTTGGAAGCTCTTTAGGGGATGTTGACTTCTCAGGAGAAATAGCACCATCAGGAACGGTATACCCTTCTCTGTGGTTTTCAGCTATGTTGCCTAACTCGTTGTCCTGAGTTGAAGATGGAGAAGGTGAAGTCCGAAGAGGTATTGTTGGAACTTTCGAGCTCTCGCCCGTCTCAGGAATAATGTCTACTGGGGGTATGTACACATATGGACCCGTCCCATGACCTACGCTACGGGTAATGGATAGTAACCCGTGATGATGGAGATACTCATTCTTAAGAACTTCGTCGATGGTTAGAAACTTTTGATCGCCATTGAGAAGTCGATGCAAACGATCAAAGTACAATTGATCCGATATTTGTTTTGGATTATTAACTGCGAATAAAAAAGAAAGCAGGTTAATGTGTTGGCATGAACATTCAAAATTGAGATCTAGAAAATCGATGCTTTACTTGATTTGGTCCATCTCCTGGCACACCCCGGCTGTAGCCTGATATAAAACCATTCGAGCTTAGAATCGCCAGCCTTGCTGCTAAATGGAGCTGAAATAATTTTTCTTTTTGGGACTGATTCAAAATAGGAGAACGAAGGAGTCTCTTGAGTCCGATACTTGAAATTATAAAAAAAAGTGGACGTCATCGAAGGTAGGCTCTATTCCTAAAACCTCTCTGTATACTATATACAAGGTGTATAAGTAAGCATAAGAGTTGGGATGTAATTGCGTGGCGGCAATCCGCATCTGTCTCAGAAAATCAACGACAAAAGGTGGAAACGGTGGAATAGCCCCCACCATACACATCAACCGGGTAACTGCCATAAATCCTTCCGGAGGATTGTGGGGGCGATCTGTTTTCGATGGCACCATAGTATCTCTTTTTAGTATCCCATGTTTTAGACATATTCGAACAAGTCTATCGTCATCAATCGTCGATTCAACAAAATCTTTGGGTAACTCCAATATAATGGAAGACTCAAACTCATCAGGAGCTCGATTATCTCCTATTCCTCCTTCCTCTTCATCGCCAAGAGAAACTTCACTATCGGAAGGTATTTCACTATTATGTGCTTCTATTTCATAATCTGGACCCTCATCGTCCCATTTAGGGTCTGAGGGAGAGGATATATCATCAAGAGTGAATCTCTCGGAAGTTTCTGCATTTTCTCTCTGCTCTGCTAACCTAGACGAACGTCTCTCTGCCATGATCACTAGACTACTGAAGAAGCAATAACATAAGTTAGAGTAAGATAGCTCGTATCCCCCCGTGTGTGTATGTGACCTAAAGTGTGTGCTATGTGTGCAAAAGATGCAAAGTAAACACATGACAGCGTGATGAAAAGGTTCAATAAAGTAGTAATGTACAGAATAGTCCTTGATGTTCGTTTATGTCCGTAAGGTGCTATCCTAAATGTTCTTTAAGTCGAAGGTTATGTCAAACATTAATTTAGACAATTGGACAAATTCTTGTGCATTAAGATGGACTGCTTCGGCTCGGTTCGGGTGTATGTGTTGGGATCGGATCGGGAGGCAAAGCCATGCTTTGGTCTGAAGCAGACATTCACACCTATTAAGTGAAATCGGATCGGTTCGGAGGCAGACATTCGGGGCGATCCGGATTGACGTGAACACCCATGCCTCTCTTCCTCCTTGTTTCTCGCTCCGACCCGACCCGGTCAAGTAAGCTTTGTTTCCTCTCTTTGCTTTTTTACTCCGATCCGATCAGTTCACATAAACTTTTCTCCCTTCCCTTCACTTTAATGTTTCTCCACCCAAACCGATCCCAACGCCTCTCCTCCTCTTCTTCTTCTCCATCTTCCATCTCACAAAACTGACATCAAACCCAACTCCATGACAAAAAACCCCAATCAAGACCGAGAACTTGTATGCTCAAATATCCAACAATAAATCCTAATCCCATCTCCCAACGCCTCGAGGTGATGGCGGAGCCACCAACGACGACGGCGAGGGAAGAGGGGGCCACGACGTCTAAGCTGGGCAAACTCCATGCCCAAATCATTCAAATTGACTACCAATCGTAACTAAAATCAGTTATAACGAAGGCGAATTGAAGTTTTAACCTACCTACGGATTTGATTTGGAGACTAACGAGAAGAGATTTGAAGTTTTGTGAAGTCCTTTGTTGAAAGCTTGGGTTTCGATGTAGGGAATAATAAACGGGGCAGCAAAAGGAAGAAGGAGGAATGAGGTAGGTGGCAGATTTATATACATCTTGATGGTGACCACTCGTATTCCCATCCTTTTTTTCCCGCTCGGACTACAGTACAAGCCCACCAACTAATTCTGGCATGCAAACCCAGTATCGAGCGATAAAAGAGGGAAGGCTGTTCGGATCAGGGTCCAATCCGAATGGGATTAAACATAATAACTTGGCATGCAAATTAAATTCAAAGGCAAATAAAAAAAATTACCTGGAGGGACCCCCGGAAATCAAGAAGAGTTCTTAAATTCGTTAAAAATGAAGGAAGTAATCCATACGCTTCGTGATGTATATATAGACAGCGAGAGATACGACTTTCTGAAGTAGCATATCTCTATACGTCAATGGAAATGACCTTTTAACGATTCAAATTCAAAGACCAATGAGCAGATGATGGTAAGGAACGCTCCATCTTCGATAGAAGCATCCCTTGAGGGGGCAAAATGTTAGCCTACTTTGTGAACTAGGCTACACAAAGTTAAAGAATCAAATAGTGAAGAACATTCTGCCAAACATTCGGATCGGATCGGGTCTTCTTTGGATAGAGACAAACTAACACAAAGTAAGGAAGGAAAGGATGCAGACCGGACTGGATCGGAAGTAGCAAGGCCGATCCGAACCTCATCTAATAGTCTATCCGATCCGAGCCCAGGATGTCAACAACTTCACTCATACGTTCTCCTTAAGAATCGGGGCGGTTACACACACGTTCTACCCACGATGGCCACTAACCAGATGTGTTGTCCTCGCCAGAATCCATCCGAACCCGAAAGTGGCGGGATGAAGGCCATGTGGACCCAAATCGATCCGGTTCCAGGAGGATTTTACACCTATAAATACTCCATCAAGAGGCATTGGAAGGGATCTTTTGGCACTTTCAGGATTAAAACTCCTTTGTAACCCGAATTTTATCAACTTATTCAGCCTACAACCATCTTTCAAGTCATATTGCAAAGGAAATTGAGCGAATCAATGTATGAAATGAGTGAGATTTGAGTGAAAATCATTGTTGTACTCGCATTCAAGATATCAATCAAAAAAGATGAAAAGTGGACGTAGGCTATTTAACGCCGAACCGCTATAAATTGTGTGTTTTCTTCGTTTTAGTTTTCATTTCATTAGAATCTTTACTAGTTTGGGTGTTAGAGCCAATTTTGGATCTAACAGTACGTATTTTGATGAACAGCCGAACGGGGAAGATCATCGTGGATGTTTGGAGATATGAGAGGAGCACATCCAACTTATTATGCGACGAGACTGGAAGGAAGTACAAGACAAGACTTCTACGGGTTATGGGAGAGTACTCTGAGATGGCCCTATGGGAAAACTGGATGAACCCATACACTAAGAGGCAGATCTGTATTTCCATCTAAGAGTATACCTTAGTTGCCATTATGATGCGGTAGCCAGATGATAAGAGAGTGACCTTAGGATGATCCGGTGATTTTCTCGCTCGGGGAGGAGGCTGGTCGGGACCAAATAAGGATAATAGATCGGCGAATACCTATCATTGTTAGTTTGATCGTGTGCGGGAATGACTAGATCTAACCCAAGATGCGAATGATCTTTTAATATCGGGTCACTGGATAGGGGACCACATGTTTTTTTAGATTGGGTGTTAGGGCGATCATTTAGGTCTTTGAATGGTCTTTCATTAGTAAGGGGTAGGCTGGGTGGGGCCTTAGAGAGCCACCGAAAAAGACAGACCAATCTTTGAATATATGTAATGTAGGCCAAACGAAGCTACCCTTTATAGATATGTAGAAAGCCCTCGATTGAGTTCGACGAGGGAACTCAGGGATTACGGTGCCTATATGGCGCAACGGTAGAGGGTTATTCGCTTTCATAATGTATCCTAGTACGCTTTCATCGCGTAACGTTGGAGACTTGATATGCCTTTGTAGCATAGTCTAGTATGCTTTCGTGGCATGAAGATGGAGGTCCGGTACGTTTTTGTAATACGACAATGGTGACCACTCGATGATGATTCTATGGAGAGTATCTCGATATGTCAGGCATTTAGCCACATATATGTGATTTATTCAATAAATTTACTAACTAGATGAGTATGATTTATGCGGAAAAATCGAAAGTATATTGTGAAATAAACCCGGTTAACATAATAAATATGAAACAGTGATAGAACAATATATGTAGTTTTTATTTGCAGAAAGAATAATTTGTCCATTCACTAGAATTTTGTTTTGATCCCCTCCTCATAACAAATCTGCAGGTTAGACAGGAGGTTGAGATTCTTCAACTTACAAACACTTGTTTAATGGTGTCATTATATTAGTAAGTATATACTTACTATTATATTTTATTCTCTTCTGTTGTGCAATTTCTATTATGAGCTTTGATATATTTATCTTTGACTTTCTGTAGGATACCAAACAAACCAACTCGAGCTTCGATAGATTTGGATTTTTTAAAAAAAACCGGGTCCGTTGAAATTTGGATTATTACATTTTCCTTTGGATTCATTAGAAACTCCAACCCCTGAAAATATTCATAAAAGTTACTCCATTCGTCAGGACACTTCTTGCGAAGTTAGGAAATATGGAATCATAATTTCAAACTTTAAGGACTTTGCATAGTAAGGACTTTGCTCGCTTAGTATAAAAATCTAGGTCCTTAAGTCAGGACTTTGCTTAGGAAGGGGCATGCCATCTTGTCAGGACTTGGCAAGACTGCCTCTCCTAGTGGTGGGTAGGGCCCTACCCGTTTGGCTTTTCCTTGGTCCTCTTATCACACTTTGGCAAGGGCGTCTTGGACTCTTATGGCTTTCCAATGGTCCTCCTGTCACACTTTGGTAAGGGAATCTTGGACACTTCTGGCTTTCCAATGGTCCTTTTCTCACACTTTGGTAAGGGCGTCTTGGACCATTTTGGCTTTTCCTTGGTCCTCTTTCAGGTTTTGTAAGAGTGTCTTAGATTATTATAGCTTATCCTTGGTCCTCTTGTCAGATTTTGGCAAGGGCATCTTGGACCCATCTGGTTATCTGGTTATTGGTTATTCTAGCTTATCCTTGGTCCTTTTGTTAGGTTTTGGCAAGAGCGACTTAGACTCATCTGGTTATTTGGTTATTAGTTGTTCTGGCTTTTGAATCCATCAGACCCTCTAATTTGGTTATCGAGTTATTGGCTATTCTGATTTTACCGATTTTAGGTTGCTCCGGTTTCCACTCTTGGTTATTCTGGTTTTCTCTTGTAACATGATCCGAAGCGATCGTCAAGTCTCTTTGGTCTTTGTTTTTTGGTTAGCACGATCTAGAGCGATCATCGGTTTCCTCTTGCTTTCTGGATTTCTAGTTTTTTGTTAATACGATCCGATGTGATCGTGGCTTTTGGTTTTCCTGTTCTCGATAACTATGTGGACTTCTCTTGGTTCGCGACTTCTGGATTCTCGGATGTTTGGATTATCACAAAACACATCTCACTTTTTTCAAGGAAGACATGTTTTGAGGGGCAAAATATTGATCCGCTCTTTGGCAATGCAGTCACACAACGTTTTTACGAATTTCCATGTACTCAAAGCTTGTGTACGCGCAACTATTTGGTCGAAGTCGCGGAGTGTTTGAAAACTTGAAAATATGGTTAACCTTGAATCTGCATTCCTGGATTTAGGGATTCTATATCTTGTTGATCAAAGGAAATTTCGTACCCCACTTTGGGATATGAAATCTGTTAGAGTTTGTGCCCTAGAGGCAATTCATTTAATGAGATTGATAACACTGTTGATGTTATTATTTTATTTGGAATAAAATATTATTCTATTCTATTATATTTACTGCATAATTTAAATAATAATATAATAGAAGTCCTTAGAATAATAATACGGAATTATATAGTTCGAGTAAGACTGAACTTGAGATTATATAATGTGATAAGTATTATAATTCTTAAATGCACCTAGTCGAGTTTTATTGTTAATAAAGGACAACAATAAAGCGTTGATACTAGTATGTTGATTGACTGATGATCACATCTCATTGATCATTAATACACGTGATATTAATGTCAAAACATAAATACGTATTGGAGAATATCGTATTGGGCTGACCCATCGTGAGATAACTCCATGGAATATAATTAACAGTATCATGAGTTATTCTCATAGTGACAGTGATGTAATGGTCCTCAGACCTGAAATCATTATAATTTTATTCGAGGATATTTGTGTTTTGATATCATCTAAACTTATTTCGTAACAGAGTAACGATAACGGTGATTATTGGATACATCTCGAGTCGAATGAAAATTATAAATGATCTAGATGGAATTTAACCCGACATTATATATTCGTGGTGATATCCATGGGCCTCTTGATTGAGTGAGACTGTGAAATGCATGGCCATGCTCAAATACTGATTTATTTTAAACAGTCTACTCATCGATCAAGAAAAAGGATTAAATTATAAGGAGGATGATACAATCCATGCCTCTAGTTTAATCCTGGATATATTGGTTAAAAGGATTATATTACATTGAGACACTGGTCACTGAAAGGTTGTATCGAATCGTCAATATTAGTATAACTTGGGTAACAGCGATGTATTACTAGATGCCGCTCACTGTTTATAATTTAAATATGATTTAAATTATTGCCAACGTTGTAATAACCTATAGGGTCACACAACTGGAACGTTACAAGGGAGAAGTTATTTTCTTTGTGTCCAATAAAACGTCAATTAGTTGATATTTTATTTGAACTTGGAATTAGTGGATGGGTTGGTACCTATTCTATGGTAAACATTTGAATTCAAAAGGGAGATATTTACTTTTCCCCTTTTAATACATGTGGATACCTAGTCATTTATAACTTGATTTAGATCAATAAAAATGGCCCCGACTAACTCTATTATCCAAAACCCTAGAAAATAATGGTGGCGGCTAGTACCGTTCTCCCCCTCCTCTTCAATTCGATTCAAGAGAAAACCGTTCGCGTGGACTTCTGTAGAAGTATGGCGGCTTGTCATGCTCACGATTCCATCCTTCCAGTTCCTTCGAGATCCAGATTTGTGGTGTGCTCCTAGGATCGATTAACGTAGGTATAAATCCTAATTACTTTACATGTTCGATTTATTATTCTAGCCTAGATCCTAGTCCTTTTAATTGTTAAAATAGTTCAAATGGATGCCGATTTGATCGACAATTTCCCTACAATGGTATCGGAGCCTTTGGCTTGCTAGAAATAATAGGTTGATCTATGATTTTGGTCTATAGGGTTTGCGAAAATTGGTAAATTGATTTTGATTTTGGGTTCTTATATTTGATTTCTTGAATTACCGATTATTTGAAAATCATGGATTCAAGACCTAATCGATTCAGAAGTGAAATTGTTTCACTAAACATAAATTTAAATTATATCTGATATAAATCTTAGAAGTGAAAGCCTTATTGGTTAAATTTGAGAATCGATAAAATTACAAATTGTTGTTATTTTATTGATTAACATAGGAATCATATATATTAATCATATTTGATTTAATGAAATCAATTGAACGAATATTGTTAAGACATAATTTTCTGGTTTTATCTATGTTATCAGATAGCTTGACTAGTTTACTGTTCATAGAAATTTTGTGTTTGAAATTGAATATGGATCTGCTTGATTAAATATACATTTTTTCATAAATCCCTGTATTCAATTAACATGATTTTAAATTATTTTGATTAAATGAAATCATTGATTTGAAAATTTTGTTGAGACAAATTTTGGATTTTGATCTTTAATCTGGAAATAAAAATCGAAATCAGTTTGATTTGCATCGAAATTTGTAAAGAGTTATAATCCCCACTGTAAGAGGATTATAACATATAAACTCATTGATACAATGAAATCATATCATTATAAATGATTTTATATCTGATATAAAATAAGCTGGAATGGATTTGTGGATTTAATAATTGGTTGATTCTTTTGGTTTAAAATGTTTAAACCATACCATATTATTATTGCTGTTCTGAAATGAATTGATTTCAGAATAAACTCAAAATTTTCTTTTGTTATAAAACAGAATTGAATCGTGATTAATATATATGATATTAATTCTATTAAGTTACCATTTCTTGCTCATCATATTTGATAATGTGAGCTCTAAGTGATACTGAAGATATATAAATGCATCACTGTTGCAAAACCATTTTAATTGTTAATACATTTATATTTGATATAAATTGGGATATGAATACATGGATTAATATTTTGTATTAATCCTACTTTAGTATTGCAGTTCAGTAACCTGAAAGTATCGTGATAATATGAGTTGTTTCTATTTAACTTTAGAACATGTTTTCGAATTTAGATTCCTTTCATTCGAAACATGAACGAAAATCGTTTTGTTATTTGATATGAAATCTACATTAAAATATGATATCCATTCTATAGTGCAAATCAGGATTACCAATTCTCATATGTTAATCGATGCAATAAGAATTGTCTGATTTAACATATGTATGAATTCATTGAGTCTGTCAATGAATACAACTCCCGTTATGTTTTGGCCGTCTTAAACGTACTAAAACGTAATCCGTATGTTTAATCGCTGAATCTGAAATGATTTCAAGTTGAACAAGTATGCCTTGTCTTACATTCTAAATTTTGATTATAAGTACTTTTGTTACTTATAATATAATTTTATGTATATGTTTGAAAATATATATATTTCTTTTAACACTAAATCAAAGTTGTTTGATTTGTGAAATTGGATGCTTTTGATTCAATATTTCTACTGAACTGTTTTGGTAAGTTTCAGACATATATATATATATATATATATATATATATATATATATATGTTTAGTGATGTGTTAAATGACTTCTATTCATGTTGTTACCCTTATGACATGTATATTAGTGTGATGGTGTTTATATACTAGATACATGTTTAATGCCCTACTTGTTGTATTGATATCTGCTTTTCTCAGACTTGTGTTTGATTAGCAGTGGCGAATAAAATTTGATTTTATAAGTCACTTGCATATACGTGTGTATATATACATATATATATATATATATATATGCAAATCATGCTAAAATTTATTACAGCATCATCCAACCTCAATTTATAAACATCCGATTTAGAAATGAAATTGTTTCATGATAAACAAAATTCTGTTTTGTTTCTTTTAATGAATCCGTATCAATATTCGACATTAATTGACATGACTATACTGGAATGTCCAGTTCTTATGTAGATAAGATATGATTAATCCAAAACTGAACAATGTTTGGAAACATATGTAGATCTGTTATGTGGTTGTTTAAAACTCTACAATGACTCTATTTGATATTTAAGCTGAAATCAAAACCATAGTTTTAAAATCATTTGAATAAATATCAAAGAATCTGCTAAGTTAAAATAGTTTATCTTATATTTTTTGATATAAAGATATATACAGATATCCATTTATATATAGAAGATATACATGTCTATCTCATATACTATAAATGGTTATAAAATCTGGATTATAAGTAAATGTTAAAAACTGGGTATCGACCCTATGCCAGATTTGAAGATGTGTGCCAGTCACCATGTTAGATCTGTTTACATTGCTTATAATGTTTAATATATTTTAAATGGTTGTATTTCATATGGTTGGCTAGTCACTTGAATATGTAATTCTTCTATCCCTTTACAACTAGGTTTTGGTCTTTGTCATAAGTCTGGCATGGGAACAAATCATTTGAGCAAGTATATCAGAATGAAATACAGCAAAATTTTGGTAGTGTCAACTGCTGTTAGTATATGTTTACACTGATAAACATACATATACATGAATATTTGATTCATGTTGATTACAGTGCCTGGTTGAATTTAAATGCATTCGATGTGTTTGACTTAAACGCAGCATGTAACATATATTTGATATATTAACACAGCCTAACCCTGTGGTCAAAAATTGTTTTATATAGGGGAGCAGCAATTCCAACATAACTTGAAACTGTTTCAGGTTGAAAAGGAGCAGTTCAAGGGGTCTGATGGGTCAACCTCTACCATGATTATAGTTTTGAAAATTAAACAACTTTGACTTGTTTTTCATTTTCGAAATGTTTTTATGTATATGTATATATATTAGTAACTTGCTGTATGCATGTTGTTATAAATAAAACTGTGTAGGACAGTGTGACAATAGGTTGATATGTATATTTCTTTCCTTTTGGTTTATAAGTTGTTTGTTCAGATATATGTATACATCTCTGTTGCGTGGCTTTTGCATTTGTTAACATGTACTATTTTGTGAATGCAAGTTTGTTAAATTTGTGCTTGTTTTAACATGGATGATCATGAGTCTGAATGCTTGTATAAATCGGGTTATATAAACTGTTATGTTAAGAACCAAATTGGTTTTCATACTTAATTATTGATCTAGTTTAAATGTTGGGCTTTGTAATATTTATGGAAATCATTTTGGGCCTTATGATAAATGAGTTTTAGTTTACAAAATTGCATATGGGCTCCCTCAACGCCTTCTTAAACAATATTGGGCCTTAAGTTGTTTTCGCCTGACTATTGTATAAACTTGGAATTGGAATTGATTATTCAAATTTAATATTAAATGTATGAGTATAAAATTCTACATACAAGCTTTAAGTTAAACCATTTTTTTATTTGAAATGTTCAAATAAAATAAACTTGGTTATTACTTGACATTGAATTTAAATATATATATTTCATATATTTTATTTAAATCGATCTTATGTTATAAATAAAATGCACTTATTTGGATATGTGTGTAAATAACTCTAATATTGTTCGCCACTACGAATTATAAATTCTCTTTAAAGCATTTTTTTGTTATATTGAGTCATGGTGACGTCTTCCAATAATACACTCATCAATGTCCAAAATGACTGGATGTAGGTAATGCCAAAGCATTGTGCATCCTTTTATTTTGGTTATATGCGACGGAATAAAAGTGATACTTGAACTGTATTATTGGGCTTGACTTAACTAAGCTGCATAATAAGATTATGGCTTAGAGACAACAGCGTGAGTTATTCTATATATTGAGCAAATGAATAATACTGAACAAAATGTTCATCATGCGATCCAAGAGTTATATGAATGATATAATTGACATAAGATGTCTACCTAAAAGGTTGTGTTTTGGGGATTTGCCAAAGCAGAGCCAAAACATGATTAGATATGGATCTTGGAACACCATTATATATATATATACTGATATATATGTATATAAATAAAGGGATGTTAATTTGAGTGGGAGCATATTTCAGTTTTAAATTACACGTTTATGTTAGTATACAATTTTGATTGTCAAAATTTATATTAAATAAATATTAAAGAATCAGTTATTATTTATTATCTACTGTAGGTATTAAATAATAAATAACTCCAATAATTTAAATTAATCCTTAAGAAGGATAAATTGAATTGAATCAAATTTCTGGACTAACATTGAAATTTGGGGATTGTCCTCAAACAAATTAAAACGTAATTGTTCTAACAAATATAGAGGATCTAAAATAAAAGTTAAAGTATGACTTTAACCAATTAAGTTATAAATGTTATAAAATCTACTTATATATATTTCTAGTATTAGATACTAGATATAAATCACACAAGTGTATGTTGATTTATAGAAATTACAAAATAAGTAGAAATAAGATAAAAGGACAAGTGGACTTACGGTTGGAAATGAAGCAAATGTTGCTGAATTATCCATAGCAAGGTGATTCTTTTTATTATACTGGCTTAATTAAATAAATAAAATAATTTTTATTATGAAATTCCACTTAAAAAAATTGTTATAATAGATTTTGGTTAGACAAGTTTGAATTTCATTTGTAGTAAAAGAACAATTGTTATTCATTTTATTCAAATGAAATATTGTATGGAATTTCACAGATAATTAATGATCTTTGTAAATCCTTAACTATAATGTACTTGACATTAACAATAAGTGGATTAAATTTAGTGATTTAAATCCAATATACCTTTAGTATTACCGGTTAGCCCAGTAAACAAGAAAGTATATCAAAACTCCATAATGATGGAATTTTGAGATCATTTGATTTTGAATTATATGAAGAATACAGATCTTGTTTATTAGGAAAAATAACTGAATCACTTCTCACTTGACATAGTGAATGAGTGACAAATATTGAGTCTCATACATAATGATGTATATGGAGCAATGAATACATAAACTAGAGGTAGGTTTTATTACTTCATTATATTTGCTGATGATATCAGTAGATACAGATATGTGCATCTTATGAAACACATATCAGAATCCTGTGAAAAGTTCAAAGAATTCAAATTGGAGATAGAAACCAATTTTAATAGAAAATAAATATTTTTCGAACAGTTCGAAAGAGAACATTTAAGCCAATAAATTTAATGACTATCTGAATGAGTTTGGAACTGTTTCACAACTCTGTCCACCTAGAACACCATATTAGAATGGTATGTCTGAACAGAGATATCGAACCTTATAAGATATAGTACGATTAATGATAAGTCATATAGATCTTCCTATAAGTTAAATTTAGAACAATTATATTAAATCCCACTAAAATGATTTGAAGACGCCATATAAGATATGAACTAGGAAATATCCTAGTGTGTCTAATATGAAGATTTGGGATGTAAGGCGTTTGTTAAACGTCCTTCCTCTGATAAGATCGGACCCAAATAAGATAACTATTTTGTGGATATAAATTCTTTGAGAATAAAATGTTTATTACTAGATTTGGTATCCTTATGAAGGAGAGTCAGTCTCAAAGATACCGATGGGAATAAAATAGAATTCGAGATATATCGAAAACCACAAGATACCATTAAATATTGTATAGACAAGAAATTGAGTGGGAGTGACACAATAACTCTAATGTTATTTGATAACACATTGGTTATTGTAAATAATGTTAGTTTAAAAACAAGAAATGGATACTGATTCTAAGAAAGAAAGTGTTTGGATTAAGAAGTTCATGATTGAACTTAATTCATTGTTGATCGAATGATACACATTGCGATAACAATATGGCTGTTGCTCAGGCCTAAAACATTAAACTCATCATCAATCCAAACATATATTTTAAGAAATATAATTCTTATGTGAAGTTGTTCACAGAGGAAATAAACATATCTGCAAAGTTACAAAAGTTGTAATGTTGCAGACCTACAGTATTAAACTCTGTTGCAGCAGAAGTTTAATAGTCACACTAGGTTTATAAGTATACGACACATAAATGATTGACTCTAGTGCAAGTGGGAGATTGTTAGAGTTTGTGCCCTAGAGGCAATTCATTTAATGAGATTAATAACATTGTTGATGTTATTATTTTATTTGGAATAAAATATTATTCTATTATATTGAATTTACTGTGTAATTTAAATAATAATATAATATAAGTCCTTAGAATAATAATACGGAATTATATAGTTTGAGTAAGACTGAACTTGAGATTATATAATGTGATAAGTATTATAATTCTTAAATGCCCCTAGTCGAGTTTTATTGTTAATAAAGGACAACAATAAAGCGTTGATACTAGTATGTTGATTGACTGATGATCACATCTCATTGATCATTAATATACGTGATATTAATGTCAAAACATAAATACGTATTGGAGAATATCGTATTGGGCTGACCCGCCGTGAGATAACTCCATGGAATATAATTAACAGTATCATGAGTTATTCTCATAGTGACAGTGATGTAATGGTCCTCAGACCTGAAATCATTATAATTTTATTCGAGGATATTTGTGTTTTGATATCAACTAAAGTTATTTCGTAACAGAGTAACGATAACGGTGATTATTGGATACATCTCGAGTCGAATGAAAATTATAAATGATCTAGATGGAATTTAACCCTACAATATATATTCGTGGTGATATCCATGGGCCTCTTGATTGAATGAGACTGTGAAATGCATGGCCATGCTCAAATACTGATTTATTTTAAACAGTCTACTCATCGATCAAGAAAACGGATTAAATTATAAGGAGGATGATACGATCCATGCCTCTAGTTTAATCCTGGATATATTGGTTAAAAGGATTATATTACATTGAGATACTGGTCACTGAAAGGTTGTATCGAATCGTCAATATTATTATAACTTGGGTAACATCGATGTATTACTAGATGCCGCTCACTGTTTATAATTTAAATATGATTTAAATTATTGCCAACGTTGTAATAACCTATAGGGTCTCACAACTGGAACGTTACAAGGGAGAAGTTCTTTTCTTTGGGTCCAATAAAACGTCAATTAGTTGATATTTTATTTGAACTTGGAATTAGTGGATGGGTTGGTACCTATTCTATGGTAAACATTTGAATTCAAAAAGGAGATATTTACTTTTCCCCTTTTAATACATGTGGATACCTAGTCATTTATAACTTGATTTAGATCAATAAAAATGGCCCCGACTAACTCTATTATCCAAAACCCTAGAAAATAATGGTGGCGGCTAGTACCGTTCTCCCCCTCCTCTTCAATTCGATTCAAGAGAAAACCGTTCTCGTGGACTTCTGTAGAAGTATGGCGGCTTGTCATGCTCACGATTCCATCCTTCCAGTTCCTTCGAGATCCAGATTTGTGGCGTGCTCCTAGGATCGATTAACGCAGGTATAAATCCTAAATACTTTACATGTTCGATTTATTATTCTAGCCTAGATCCTAGTCCTTTTAATTGTTAAAATAGTTAAAATGGATGCCGATTTGATCGACAATTTCCTTACAAAATCAAGGCATCACCTCCGGTTCTTTAAGTCACGCATAGGGGATACGAAATCGTATCTTGCTTTATGCTCAGCAAAAGCATCATGGGGAGGGATACGAAATCATATTTTCATATCCCTATTTCTTCATAGGAATTTTGTATCCCCCTTGGGGATATGAAGGCATGCACTTTGTGGGATTTGGTCAAAGATGGGATACGAAATAATCATTTTGTATCCGGTACGATTGATTTTTCGTATCCGCTTTAGGATACGAAGCAGCTTGGTTCGGTGTGGATTTGCTTAAGGAATGGGGATACAAAGGAAGAGTTTTGTATTCTCCTTGCACGGAAGAATTTCATATCCCACATAGGGATACTAATTTGTGGTACTATCAGCGATTTATCATATCCACATCAGGATACGAGATAGCTCAAGCTATCAAGTTTTTGGGATACCATTTCGTATCCCACTTAGGGATACAAATTCTGGAATTTCAAATCCCCTCGAGGGATATGAAGTGGCTTCTGTTTTGGCTTGGATCCCTGGTATTTTGGGATACAAAAAGCAGGTTTCCTACTCAGTTATTGGCATGGCTCTGGTGGGATACGAAATCAACATCTCATATCACGTGATACAACACGAAGGGGATGAATCTTGATTCATTTGAAGAGATAACGATTTTATCTAACTCCCCAGGAGTTGTTTGGATCCCATAATAGGCATGACTCCTTGGATGCGAAATTTTGGGCTTTGGTCTGAAAACTCTACCTATAAATGCTCCCTCTTTTGGCCTGAATAGGGGTTGACTATTTGGACTTTTGGATACTATATTACATTGGGAAAGCTCTCTTTGGATATTATTAATGGCTTCCATGGTGGTTTCTATGGCTTTGGACTATCTCTTAGACTTATGAACTTCACATAAAAGTTTACTTTCAACATTTCAGCATTTGGATTGACACTTAGCTCGCTTTTGGACATATTTGTACTTGAAAGCATCTTTTACACATTTTGGTTTGAGGAAGATGACTATGGCCTAATAGGGAAGTAACAAGGACTTTGTTGTTCTCTAATACAACTTTGTAAACTCAGTGTTGATACTCGGATTACTCTTGTAATTGTAACAATAATGATGAATGGTTACATGAAAGTGAACGTAGACGTTAGTGCCGAACAACTATAAATTCTGTGTTATTTACTTTTTCGCAACTCTGTGTTTTGATTATTTGATTAATTTGGATAAGTCACTTAACATTAACCCATCGGGTGTTGACTTGTGCGAGTGACCAAATCCTTACGTCAATAATCTACCCAAGGCTCCAATAATAAAATTAGTGGAAATTAGTAATTGGACAGTGGTTGCATCAATAACATGGTCAAAGATAGATGCACCTTCAAAGAAATTGATGCCTTTGTCAAAATGAAAGTACAATTGGAAAACGACATTATTGTGGAATCGAAAGACAAATGTAATGCTATGGTCAAAGCAAAAAAATGTTTTACTAGTTTCAAATCTTAAAGAAATGTATTAAGCATTTGCCAAATGGAAGAAAAATGTTATGTTCTCCACCATGTAGGAGATACTTGCAAAACATATGAATAAAATAACAACAGGTTAAAAATAGCCCAAGTAAAAATGGAGAAGACAATAAAAGCTTTATAATAAGTTTTAAATATACTACTAACATTGCTGTGAAAATTCAAGTCAATAACCCATATTTTGGCATGAAGATTGTCCACTTAAACGACCAATATTTGAGGTTGTTATATTGAATGAACATGACGAGCGTTCTCCTAAGTCTAAAAGGAAATATTGAATCATGTGAATAATGTCTTCTCGAGAAGTAGCACCAATCGTCATTTCTGTAGAAAACACATGGAGAACAAAAACTTATTAAAATTGGTTTATACTAATGTTCGTGGACCACCGACAAGCACATCAGTCCACAATAACAGGTATTTTATCACATTCATCGACGACTTTTCTAGAATGACATGAGACTATTTCAAATTGGAAAATTTTGTAATAATCAAAAAATAATAATATGCTAATTGAAAATCAAAACGAAAAACAAACAAGAGGCCTAGATGTGATCACATCAAAGAGTACAACTCCCATAAATTTTTGATGGCGAAGGCATTCGGCGGCCACTTTCATTGAAAGCGTGTGTTGTGTATATAATTTTTTACATAAAAATTGTATTTGAGCACTTTGAAAGTGCGCTACACAAACGGGTGACCGAGTGAAAAACTAGCATATTTATACGACAATTTTTTTGAGAGATTCATCTAAGCATTAAGTTTTGTTTTGTTGAGCTTATAACTAAAATTTGTCCTAACATGACCAAAGCCCAAGTTTCTCATATTCATGGAGAACAACACATGATAACCACCATGAAAGACGGAACAGAAGCGAGGGATAATCACTTGCTATGTTTTGAACATTTTTTTAAAATGTATCTCAACTACCGTAATGAGGATAACAATGTCAAGCAAGATGGATTCACATCCAAAATTCATAGATAGGAGATGTGTATTTTTACTATGAATTTGAAATGTTACCAGATAATGAGATTATCCAAGCTACAAAGTCTCGACGTCAATCATGATGGACATGATCCTATAATATCACAACAAGGAACAATCACAAAGGCATTGTTATATATAGAACAACTTTTAGCAGATTATCAGGAAATTAACCTATAAAAGGTTAGGATTCCCTTCAATAAAATATTTTCTATTCTTGATGAGGATTTCATAGACCTACATATTGTAGCCTCAATTGAGTTACTAATAGGATCACATAAATTTTGGTTAAAAGGATCTAATCCTAACTTGGGTCAAAGTGATTAGTCTGATTTTGTCATTTTTACCATGAAATATATGATGTTGGTGTTGCTAAAAATTTTCATAAGTAAGAAGATAAGATAATCAATGTTCTACAACTTAAGTTGTTTCAGTCCGTGATGGCTTAGGGTTAAGCTAGCCTACTTCAGGCTACTTGAGAATTGAAAACATACCAGAGAGTCTTCCTTGACTGCCATCCAGGTTGGACCCTAGATGCCTATACTCTCCTTGGCACTTCAAGTTAGCTCCAGACCAATGCACCTCGAAGTCATGACAACAACTAACTTGTCAAGCAAAGCTTGGCATCTTCAGTACCCATCGTTTGCCCACTCTTTAAGTGGTTGGATCTCAAGAAACCCAACTACTTGAGCTTCTCTCCGTATAGTCCGTTGTTCAAAATTCCTCTAAATTGCCTTGGCTTCGACCTACTATCAACCCGACATTAATGCAACCCTTATAGGCAACCTTGAAGTGAGTCCATCGTATCATTTTGAGTAGCATAACATACCTGTCCAACTTGGCATGTTCCTCCAGAACTACGCTTGGTACTTCCCTACCTCTTTCCATATCCTTAGAAAAATGCTGGCATTCTTGGTCTACCTCACCACATCTACATATGGGGAAGGCTGACAAAGAACTACAATCAGGTATATCATGTTCTGAGATAGAGAAAACTGTGCAACATGCTGCAACTTTACATGAACGTTAACAGAACAATATGAGCAGCGCATGGCGTATTATACAAGGTTTTCATGTTGACGTTGGCCTTAGCCGTTGATTCCCATTACTTCGCCAACTACCTCTCATCGAACTAGTTTAATCAAATCCAAGACATAACTCCTTTTCAGATGATTTTTCGATGTTATCTCTACTCTTCCAGCATTAGTTTGATCACTGTAAATACTCCACACATGCCAAAAGTCGACCTTCTCGAGCATGGTAGTGATAAAGTTCAGGGTATGCCCTATGGGAAATTGTTTAGTTTGCTACATATGTCTAATTGGATGACCAATCCTTTTAAAATAAATTTTGTTTTCTTTATTCTATATACTTTATATAACGGTTATGATAATTAGTTAATTTAATTAAAAGTATATTTAATGGAAAATTCATTAATAGTATGTTTGTGGTAATTGTTATAAAGTTTTGTAATCATCAGTAAATTATCATAATAAAAAATTAAATATATCATTGAAGTGTCTCTGGTCAGATGCATCAGGAGCATCGAGCTTGGATGTCGATGCACCTGTTGACACTAAAATATGTAACACTTCCCAAATGATGGGAAATGTATTACTTATGAGTGATGGGGCATAAAGTGATTACATACTAATAGTTATTGGATACATATGGAACGATCAACTCGATAGTTCTCTGCTCGTTAATACAACTAAGGTTAAGCAGAAAATATCAATTTGATCAATTTATACAGTTCTGTCGACTTGAGAATACTTTCAATCTTCAATATAAAAGCTCTGCTTTGATTACAACTAAATCATGGTATGACTTCCATCGAGTGATTATAGTTGACTTAGGTTAAAGCATTGGATGTGAAACACTATTCAAAAATTGATTTGTCTCCACTGTTATATGGGATTAGTATCACAATCAACTTAGATCAACTCAAAGTCAAATTCTTTGGCTAGAGCATTTTAGTTAATATAATAATAATCATTATTTTGAACTAAAGACTTTAAACTATACATCGGAATATGGATAATACTGAAATATCATTACCAAATCCTATAAGTTCAAAATGGTTTAGTTTTAACAAAGAGAATTGGTGTAAATAAAAGACCAATCGGTAACATTTGACAAAGTGAAATTAGATTTTACTGAAATCAAGTAAACGATGAATTTAACCAATATGTCACACCATCTGCTAAGTGATACATGAATGTTAATATTTGAATCGTACGATATTAATCACCAACTAAATTTACTCTCGACAAGTCATACAACCAAAAAAATGAATTCTGCTTCGAGCAAACAATTTAATTAAATTGTAATTACTATGAATTAAATTAGTTAATCAATATTTATGAAATACTAATTGTATTTTTTGATTTGGTGAACAAATACTACTAAATATATTTTTACTAGCTATAAATATACTAATAGATATATGGCATCGGTTAATTGCATAGTATTTTGGTTTGACTCTAAATAAGTCCAAAGATCATTAAGGGATTTTTTGTCTATTATATGGATTATATGCAGCTGTAAAATATAGGCAAGAGTGGCTTTGATTAGGATGGCTAAGATGAAAGGAGAATAAGTAAAATGTTAGGTACTAACTTTTCTCCTTCAATTCTTCTATATAAAGATCTCTACCCTCATATTTTATACTCTTTGTTGCCTTCACCTTTAACTATTGTTTGTCAAAATTCACAACTCTTCATAATCTATCATATCAAGTTTGAATTAAATCAAATACAGTTCTATTCGATATTCAACGTTTGGTAATTTATGGATTAACACTCCACTAGATTGGAAATTTCATTAAGGAGAATATATCGTCGTTTCATGGTGTAATTCAAGCATTTGAGATTAAGGTTGCACAGCTAATTCTCTGCTATTACCTTGCTATAATCCCACTGCTAACCAACCTTTTGGTTCGGTTCCCAAAAGCATACTAGGCAAACTCAACCCTTCGCGTGGCACCAAATCCTGAAGTGTCGCCAAAGCACTAAGGAGTCAGACTTGGAAGGAGTCGTGTGAGCGTTGGCCTCATTACACCTCATAATCAACGTTTTGCATCCAACCATACCGCCTCCCTCATTATTTCGCATCCTACCATTCACATCCAAATATTTGGACTCCCTCCACTTCGCTTCCTCCCATTTCAAAACCCACAACAATGTAATTCGCATCCCTAAAACAACTACCCCTTCCAAACTTCGCATCCCCGAAAAATATGCACTCCGCCTCAGTTTCATATCCCTCGGGATACGAAATTTTGTATCCCAAGGATATATGCTTTGTACCCCTATGGGATACGAAATCCTCCGATATAGCTCACGGAGATGCGAATTTTGGGATATCGCCTGTTTCGGATGCGAAATCCGCTGTTGCGGTCCCTAAATCTCACATACTCCCACGTAATCCATTACCTATAAATACCCCCTTCCTCATACTTTTAAAGGGTTGGATTTTTCATGATTTGAGAGCTCTACAAGGACTTAGGACATCATTAATGGCTACCTAGGACTTGAGAAAGAAGAAATATATATTTCTCCCTAGACTTTACATATGCAAAATATGACTCCTGAAAACTTAGCCAAATTTTGTATGATTGCGCCTGGTACTTGTATCTTAAATAATCAATTATTTTTTACAAATGCTTCACAGTGGACTTAAGCTAAATGCAAACTGAATCACTATAATTCTCTATGCCCTTTGCTTACCGCACTTTTATTTTCCATATTCAAAATGTTATTCTTGTCAAATTGAGAATCCTTAAGTGTGACAATAATTTTGGCCGTCAACACTTTGGTGCTTTCACTGAGAACTTTACTTGCTACTTTCCGTCTGAAATCCATCTCGACTTATAAGCGCTACTCAGGTTTTCTCAACCTACCCTTCAAGTCTGCTTACGATGGCTAAAAGAGGAAAGACTCCAATGGTCGAAACCTCCACCGCGGTTGACACTGCTGCTTCTCATTAGCCTTACCGGCCGAAATTAAAATGCTTCCTCATTATGACCCCAATGCTCCGACAACCAAATCTTAGCTCCATGAGCTCAACAAAAAATTGAAAAATAGAACTCGAGGGCTCAACGACACGTTGAAGATAAACATTAAGCTGGTGCAATGACTCCAGGATAATCAATGCCACGTCGCTCATCTTCAACTTTACCAGAATACCGCTCGTCTGCTACTCAATGAATCGGTAAGTTCTTCTTTCGACACTCGCCTTAGGGGTCAAAGCCAAAGAAGGACGATAACTGCTAACGCCCTCGCCAATTGTAGTGCCAGTGTTAACGAAAACTACAACAGAAGTGGTAATGGAACAACCACAACTTTCAGTGAGGGAAAGCGTCAATGCAACCGTTCCTGGTTGATTATTAATGATGAACCATGTCCCAGTAACCGAGCCCCTCCACGATAGATGCCAACTACCAGCTTCTCTCTCCTTCGTGGATGCATACCAGATTAAGAGAACGCCTCATTCATTACCGACCTTGGGCTCTACTTCTATGTCGTCATGCCCTTCGGTCTCAAGAATGCTGGGCCACCTATCAATGACAAGTCAACCGCATGTTCAAGGAACAGATCGGGGGATCCGTGGAGGTCTACGTAGACGATATGCTTAGGAAAATAGGGATGTCGAACGACTATGTTAACGACCTCGCAGAAATGTTCGATGTCCTTCGTAAATATGGGATGAAACTCAATCCCTTGAAATGCTCTTTTGACGTTCCATCGGGAAAATTCCTTGGTTCCATTGTCAATTCATGAGGCATCGAAGAAAATACAGAGAAAATTCAAGCAATCTGGTATATTCAAGCCCCTCAGAGCATTAAAGATGTTCAAATCTTAAATGGGAAGTGTTCGCCCTATGTCGATTCATCTCAAAAGCTACTGATAAGTGCATTCCCTTTTTCGAATTGCTTAGAAAAGGGAAGCGCAACTTTACACGGACACCAGAGTGCATTGTTGCATTCTAGGATCTTCTAAATCACTTAGAGTGACCACCCATCTTATCAAAACCCGTGGATCACTAAGACTTATACATCTATTTAGCTGTTTCTATACAGGAAATTAGCTCGACGCTAATGCATTAAGAAGATCGTGTCCAACAACCCATTTATTATATCTGCAAAAGGTTTATAGGTGTAGAAAATAATTATTCGAAACTCGAAAAGTTTACTTACTGCTTGTTGATCTCTTCTCGGAAGCTAAGACCACACTTTTAGTCCTATCCAATCAAAGGTTACCCTGACCAGCTACTAAGACGGTTCCTGCAACGACCTGAGGCATCTAGATGACTTCTGAAGTGGAATATAGAAATGAGCCAATTGGAGATTACTTTCATCCCTCGTCGAGCCATTCTCAATCAAGCCCTCGCAGACTTTATAGCGGAGTTCACTATTCCGAAGAGCCTCCCCAAAGACAGTGAGCCTCCAGATATTTAATGGAACATGGATGGATCAAATAACAATCAGTGTTTTGGCTCTAGAGTCATATTCATTATTCCTTAGGAATGCTCGATCTATTACGCTTTAAAGCTCGACTTCCATACCACCAACAATGATGAAGAATATGATGCCTTGATTATTGGACTGAGAATTGCAATTCAACTCAACATCAAGGCTATTCGGATTTACTCCGACTCACAGCTCATTGTACGTCAGGTCTAAGGCGAATATCAAGACAATGGGAATGGCTTGATCCCTACCTTGCTCGGGTCCGCGAACTGCTTATCCACTTTGACCACTACATCATTACTCGCATCCCTCGAGAAAAAAACACGAAAGCTTATTCATTAGCCAAGCTGGCAAGGTTTTGAGATGCGTAACTCTTGGGACTCATCCCAATCGAAGTACTCGACTCTCCAAGTATCAATTAGATGTAGAATGATTCGATATCAATGACAGAGACCGAGACCGAGCCCGAACCCGAGTCTTGGATGATGTCGATTGAGAACTTCCTGCTTCATGGAATCCTCCCAGATCGCTCCAAGGAAAGATGGACACTCACTCGCAAATCATCACAATATATCAATTACGATGGAATGCTCTACTGAAGGCGATTCTCTGTTCCATTACTCCGATGTGTAAACCATAATGACGCCGACCGTGTACTGCTGGATGTGCATGAAGGCGAGTGCGGTGACCATAGTAGGGGGGCGGGGCAAACTCTGGCAAGAAATATTCACATATATGGTTACTTCTGGCCAATACTTGACCAAGATGCAGCAGACTACGCCCGCAAGTGTGACAAGTGTTAGAGGTTTTCCATGATTCCAAGATCCCCACTTACCAGCTAACTTATGTGGTCAGTCCTTGGACGTTTGCTATATCGGGAATAGATATAATCGAGACTCTTCCGATGTCCTGAGGCGGCACATGCTATGTTATCGTCGTAGTTGATAACTTCACCAAGTGGGATGAGATCGAGCCTCTCACTATTGTTAATACTAAGAAAGTGATCACTTCATTGTTCACAACATCATCTGTAGTTTTGGAGTCCCCCAGACTATCATTTCCGATAACGGGACCTGATTTGAAAGTGTTGAGTTCAAGACCTTCTGCCGACGATAGAACATTGAGAAGAAATTTTTGTCAGTAGCTCATACTCAAGTCAATAAGCAAGTGGATGTTATCAATAAAGTGATTAAATCCATCATCATGAAGTGTCTGGAAAATTCTGAAGGCTTATCAGTAAATGAACTCCCTCTAGCCCTTTGGGCTTACTGGACTACTCATAAATCAGCGACTGGTCACACTTCTCTCTCTCCCATGGATCTGAGGCCGTCATACCCATTGAGCTCAAGATCCAATCTCATCGAGTTACTTATTACGATCCGAAAGCAACTAAGATTTTCTCTTGGAATTACTTGACTTGAGATCCAAGAGAAAATAGATGAAGCTGAACTCAGAGCAGCCGCTCAGTGCCAACAAGTCGCTCGATACTTCAACTCCAAAATCCATCCAAAGCGCTTTGACATTGGTGATCTCGTCCTGAAATGGATCTTTCCCATGTCAGCTGGTTTCATTTCTTTCTAGGAAGGTCCATACGTCATACAACGTAGGCTTGGAGACGGAAACTTCAAGCTAACGACCGTTGATGGCGCTAAACTCCCAAGAGCATGGAACAGTGAACACCTTCACCGCTACTTCACTTAGCCTAGTGTACAGATTTACTGCTTTCCAACAATTTTTTGTCTTTTAAAGTTCAAGGAATTTTAAATTAAAGGCCATTACTGCCAATGTTATCAGTAAAGAAAGTTTTAGATGTCCATGTACTTGGTGTGTTTACTTTCTGCATAATATGTTTCAGCAAATATTACAACCGATGTGCATACCTAAAGCATGGAACCGATCCTTGAACTTGAGTCTCGAGCCAACGATGGGACCGAGTATAAATAACTCTAACTCAAGTCTCAAATCAAAGAAGAGACCAAGTATAAATAACCCTAACTCGAGTCTCAAACCAACGATGAGGCCGAGTATAAATAACCCTAAGTCGATTCTCGAACCAACGACGGGGTCGAGTATAAATAACTCGGGACGCTCATTAACTTGAATATCCAAACCAGTTCCCAGGTCTTCGGACTTGGGGGTAACCCACCAGTCGGGTGAGTGTGACATCAACTGCTCGCTCAGCTCCATCCGACCCGTAGGGTCCGGATTCAGGTACCAAGCTAGCGAACCAATGGCGCCCTAAAACTCTGACCCAAACGAAACAATGGGAGAGTCTAAAGGACAGACCAACGACGTTCACCGTGTGTCCTCACGGCTTGAGGTCAATGAACGGAAGAAGATCCCGAGAGGGGAGGAGTCAGACTAGAACTCTGTACGACTCAAAGCTCCCAACAGAAGGGAAATCCTAAGAGCAGAGTCAACACAAACAATCTTCGCACGACTTGAGAATCTCAAGAGAGAAACCAGAGACAACGTTTTCCCAAGTGTGATGACGAGTACATTTACGCAAGTATAAATACTGAAAAGCATAGATGAAAGTTTAAACACTTAACAAAACATATGATATAAGGAAAGTCAACTAAAAACTTTCATTTACATCAAAAGAAAAATACGACTGTTCATCTTTCCTTCTAACAAAATGGTGTACATGAAAACCACACCATGCCTCCAAAGGCAAGGGCCACACTTACGTATACTACCCGCCTACATAACCAAAAAATTCTATAGGTGTTACTAGGAAGACCCGCCCTCTTCTTCTTCTTCTTCTTCTTCTCAGATTCAGCACTGAACGAGTTGTCACCAGTCTTGTTCCTCCTCTTTCCGGAGCTTCCCTCGCTGCTTCCATTCTTTACCTTAATCGGAGAACCAGATCTAGGGGAACCACCTTGTACTTTCCTCATTATCCTCGCCACTCGTGTTCTCAGTGTATTCCCCGATTACAGGAAGGATCATTTGCAGAGGTCTGCGAGTGATGTCCGTGGCAAGAGCTAGTATCTCCTAGGTGCCCTCCTTCTTCCCGGCCTCCGTAGCCTTCTTCGCCTCCAGCTCAGACTTCTCCTTGGCTTTCCTTGCTGCCTTCTGTTTGGCCAATCACCTGGTCTTGAGCTGCTTGGACGCCTCCTCTTGTAGCCTCTTAAATTTAGCATCATCCTTCTTCTTGAAGGCCTCGTCATCAGCCTTTTTGTTCTTTTCTGCCTACACCTTAGCCGCAGCCTCATTCTCGGCCATCTTCCTAGCCTCCGCCTAAGTTGTTTGCAGGGTCACCTACTCTGTCTTTCTCTTCTCCTCTTGCTTCTCAGATTTAGCAAGCATTTGGGTCTTTTGTGCCTCCACCAATTTGTGCATTGTCTGCACTTCCGCCTCCGTTGGCGTAGTCACTTGGATATCATGTCCATCTTTATCTCCCTTTTCTCCTCCGTGAGCAAGTCCTTATAACCCTCAATATCCACATCATAAAATTTATCCAAGGAACCACTACCTTCTCCAAACTGTCCTCCCTGCATCCTCGCACCAAACTCAAGTAATACAGGAAGTGTTGGCGTGAGGCCCTTTGTTAATTCTACTTCGAAGGGGCCTGCACAATGAAAAAAAAGATGAATTGGCCTACTTCGACTTAAAGCTTACATCCTTCCAAGCACTTGTGATGATGAGATTCTATCTACCGAAACCTACGACCTAGTCGTGACATGCATAGTACTCTCGGTTGTTGGTTGAAGAGAGCCTCCTAGTCCCAACCCCAGAAAATTTGGGTCATACTTGGTTATTATGGAGTTTGGGACCATCGAACATCTAATAGAGGCAAATGGCATAACTTGTTGTTGTTGGGAAATGCCTCCTACAAACTCGCGAGTGACAATCATGCTTTAGTAGCCACTGTCGTTCCTTTGGCAGTAGTAAGTTCCGTTGTCCTTGCGCTCTCAACATCATCTCTTAACAACCTCCTCTTTTCTTCCAACACTCGGCAATCCTCCTCGGTTAGATGGTCGAACATCAACTTAACATCATCTACCATCTCCCTTGTCGCATCTGGAACTCAAACTCCATCATCTTATCCCAAGTCTGAGCCATAATCTGGGGTAATTATCAACCCACAAGATTATGCGGAATCAAAATGCTTTGACGCACATCACCCAGAAGTACGGCTCTTCTATCCTGGTGTGACGGCCACCCCGTACCATCAGACATTTCCCTAAAATGCATTGTGCCAATGTCCGACTAACACGGGACGATCGTCAAAAGGGTTGAAACGATGAATCACAAGGAACCTGTAGTATATTTCACATCGCATGGAATAAAATATAATAATATCATAACTTGATATAAAATAGATGTGACAGTAAAGAAGCTGAAAACTAAACCATATCCATCAGAGTAGCGGAATCCAAAACATAGCTTCATATCTAATTATTACAACGTTAAAATACTGTCTCTAAAAGAAATAAAAGAGGTACAATACTAATGCCCAAAGCAGTGACCAACAACAACACAGGGAGAATATATATAAAGTACATGGAAGCCTCCTGCTCATCTCCAGACAACTACTCATGCATAACCACCTAACCTGCCTCTAGTCCGCTCGTTTAGGAGCACCCAGAGTAATAAGAAGAGACATAAAACTCTAGGTCAGACGAAAGTCTAGTGTGAGCGATAACAACAAAATAAAGCAATAACAGGTACAAATAATCATACCTGACCTGGACCTGCAACCAAAGAGTTAGCACAACACGATGTACAATACTCTAAGGTAAAAAATAACACAGAGTGTAAAATGGAAGTGTGAGTGTCATGGTGATAGCAAACATCAAAAATAGCAATCATCCTCACATCTTTCACTCAGTGCGTAAAGTATACGATATCCACCGCTTTGATCACCGAATCCATTTGGGGCCATGACGGAGTCCAACTCCGTACAACTATAACTATGACCACACTGCCCTGGACTATAGACAATAACCCTACCCAGTCCACACAGCCCTAGCTCTAGGTTACGGGCCAACCAGTCCACACAGCCCTGGCTCCGGTTCGTCTACATGCCCCTCTCTCAATGGTGAACCAAAGTTATAGATATCGATAACTCCTTTGCACACGTCCCGCAACAAAGCCTAAGTCTACAAGTTAAATCGTTGGTTCCCATCTGGATCTTGAGCAAAAACTTCTCATTTTGACTTCCTTTGGATCACGGGTTTCTGTCGGATTGGAGTTGATTTTCAAAAGAGTTTATGATCATCGTCGCGTGGTAGATGATCAAATATGGTTCGGTTCGGAGTCACCATCACGTATCGGTTCGCGGTCATCATCATGGTTGGGTCTGGGTCCTCCCTGGGCGGTTCGTGAACCCCCTTGGGCGGTTCGTAGTCCTCCTTCTGGTCGCAGTTCGTGGTCCTTCCCTCCTGGAAATTCGTGATCCTTCCCTCCTGGCGGTTCGTGATCCCCCTTGGGTCGCAGTTTGTGATCCTCCCTGGCGGTTCGTGACCCACCTGGCGGTTCGTGACCCACTTCCTTACCACCATCAGGAACCGAAACCCTGCAGCTTTTCCAATAACCTATTTCGCCAAAAGATGGCATTTTCAACCATTCTAACTTTCCTATGCAATCACAAAACATGCCAAACAACAGTAGTAACATGTAGAATCAACCAGAAACGTCAAAAAAATAATTTCATATGTTAATTTAGATCAAACATACCTAAAACCATGATTTTCCCCTTAACCATGTCTAACTATAGGATTAGCAAACTTAATCCAAATTAACCTAAATTCATACGAGCAACATAAAATATGATTTTAGAATTTTCACATATTTTTCCTAAATTTTTAGATGTATTATTTCACTAATTTTCACTAATCACCCTAATTAGCCATAATTAGTGTATAAACATGCAAATCACTCACCTTAGCCAAAAATAAATGTTAGATCTGAAATTTTATTGATTTGGATTGGCTTCCAATGTGGTGCAGCAGCTCTACCTCGAATTTGATGTTAATACGGCTTGATTTGATGTTGATTTGCTTAGTTAGTGATTAGAAAGTGATTAGGGATAGATTTGGGAGATGAAACCCATTATTGAGGTTAAAGAAAGGTTAGTGGCAGCTGGAAAAATGAAAGGAGATGATTCTCCAACTCCTTTCAGCCCTCCCATAACCCTAATCCCGATGGGTTATAGGCCTAGCTGTTAATCACCTTATTAAGCCCAATTAGGTTGTTTTCCATCTTTCAAATGTTATTTCAACCATATCTCCCAAACGGTAAGTCCGTTTGATTAAAGTGACCACTCTACGGAATGGGAAATCATCATTTGAATCAAATGGAAGTGGTTTCAGTTCAAAACTCCTTACTAATATTAAGTTATAGGATAAACAAGATTTTCCAAGGGCAAAACGATCATTTAAATTTTGGCAAAAATCATGAATGAGGGAAATGACTCCAACAGTCGTTTCCTAAAGTTACACGACCATATGACTTCGTATGAAAATAAAATAAATAATCTATGATCCATCGATATGTAGAATGCGGGTTGTTACACTCTCCCCCCTTAAGAAATTTCGCCCCCAAAATTTCCTAACCAAGAAAACATACAATGGTGCCCCGCATGCTTATTAGCCATTTACAGAAAATCAAACATACATAATAACACAACAAGCCTATCCTAGCATGCAGTTTACTAACAAGGGAATCGCAAAAAAATCTTACCAGGTATAGAACTCTGGTTGTGACTTCCTTATGCTCTCCTCGGTTTCCCAAGTACAGTCATTCTCATTATCCCCCCACTGAACCTTAACCAGTTTCACCGTCTTCCTCCGACGTTGCTTCGTATCGTATCCGATAATACAAATCGGTATGCGGTTTCCAACTGCCTTGGGTTCTATCTCGATATCATACAACTGATCTGGTGAAATAGTCATATCACAATCGTGCAAGAACATCCTTAATTGAGAAACATGAAAACGTTGTGCACTCCCGCCATCTTATCAGGTAATATAACTTTATACGCTAAATTCTCTAATTGTTCGAGAACTGGAAATGGACCAACAAATCTTGGTGCTAATTTACCCCTTCTACCAAACCGAATCACAATCTTTAATGGAGAAATCTTGATGAATACCAAGTCACTAACGAAGAATTTCTAATCTATTTGCCTTTTATCAACATAACTCTTCTGCCTATCTTAGGCAGCCTTCATTCACTGTTGAACAACCTTGATCTTATCTGAAGTCTCTCTTATTACATCTAGCCCAAGCACGAATTTCTCACTGGTTTCCAACCAACATAATGGTGAGTTACAAGGTCTTCCGTACAAAGCTTCAAATGGATCCATACCAATACTGGATTGCTAACTATTATTATATGGGAACTCAACCAGATGCAAATGGTCATCCTATGACCCTCCAAAATCTAATATACAAGCTCTCAAGAGATCCTCTAATACATGATTCATCCTCTCTTTTTGACCGTCGGTTTGGGGATGGTACGTGGTACTGATATGTAATTCTGACCCTAAAGCTTCTTGCAAGCTCTTCCAAAACCCACTAGTAAATAATGGATATTAGTCACTCACAATACCTTTAGGTACTCCATGAAATCTCACTACCCACGTCATATACAATTCTGCTAACGTAGCTGTCGTTCTATTCGACTTAATCGGTATAAACCTTGTACTTTTGGTCAATCGATCCACAATAACCCAAATACTATCATGCCCCGATCTAGTCCTCGGTAAACTGTCGATGAAAACCATTCAGACTTGTTCCTTTTTGCATTCGGGAATTTCAAACGGTTGTAATAGACCACTCGGCTTCTTTTGCTCAGCTTTAACTAACTGGCAATTCATGTACTTGGATATAAACTTCCCAACGTCTCTCTTCATCCCTTCCCATTAGTAGTCTGCTTCACGACTCGACGCATTTTGTTACCACCGGGATGTATAGTCAATTTCGAGTGATGACACTCTCTAAGCACTTCATCTCTCAATCCATTAACATTGGGTACAGCTAGTCTCCTATTCTTTCGAAGCCATCCTTCTCAACCAAGTCCATACTTGTTCATTTCCTCACCGTTGACACCCATCTCTACTTTGGAGACGATTTCCAATAGATTAGGATCGTCCCTCTGACTGGAACTGATCCGCTCAATCAAAGTCGGTCTGATAGTCAAACTTGCTAACATCTCTGGGTCTAATCCACACTTAGGTTTGAAATCATATCCCATGATATACTCCAGTTGCTTCCATTCCAGAAAACATAGCCCCCAAGCTGGCATGTGTCCTACTCAATGCATCAGCTACCGTATTGCCCTTCCCAGGTGTGTATGAGATATTAAAATCATATGAAGCCAAGAACTCTAACCATCTCTGCTGACAAAGATTTAAACTCCTTTGAGAGAAAAGATACGTTAATGATTTCTGATCAATAAACAACTTGAATCTTTCTCCCAAGAGATAGTGTCTCAACATCTTTAACACGAACACGATCGCTGCCAATTCTAAATCATGGCTAGGATACATCACCTAGTCCGATACCACAGGCATCTGTGTATACCATCATCTCTTCGTTCCCTTTAGGAAAAACTAAGACTGGCACGCACGTCAACTTCTCCTTTAGGCTCTTAAATGCATTCCCACACCTTTCGTCCCCAGCAAAAGCTTGATTCTTCTTAGTCAACTGAGTTAACAGTGCCACTATCTTGGAGAAGTCTTGGATAAACTTACGATAATATCCAGCTAACCCCAAGAAAATTCTTACGTCCGTTGCATTCTTGGGCGTAGACCAATTTTGCACCGTATCCACCTGCGCAAGATCCACGGCAATACCATTCTCTGAAACAACATGTCCAAGAACCTCACTTCCCTCCTCCAGAAGCGACACTTAGAAAATTTCGCTTTCAATTGGTGTTTCCTCAACACCTCCATCACTGTCCTCAAATGTTCCTTGTGTTCCTCCTCTGTCCTAGAATAAACCAAGATATCATCCACAAACACAAGAACAAATTTATTTAATTGATCCCTGAAAACCCTATTCAAAAGATCCACAAAATATGCGGGGGCATTAGTCAACCGAATGGCATGACCAACCACTCATGGAATCCAGAAGGCGTCCGAAATGTCGTTTTAGGTATACTCTCAGCTGCTACTCGGAGCTGATGAAATCATGTCGCGAGATCCAACTGGGAGAACACACTTGCTCCATCTAATTGATCAAACAAATCATCTATCCGTGGAAGATGATACTTATTCTTCCTAGTGACTTTGTTCAACTCGCAGTAGTCCACACATAAGCGAAGGACACCATCGACCTTAGTAACAAATACAACTAGTGCTCCCCACTCGGAAACACTCATTCGGATAAATCCCTTCTTCAAAAGATCGCCTACTTGCACTTCTAGCTCTCGCTACTCGCTTGGCGCCATACAACGAAGTGGCATCACTATAGGTCTGGCATCGTTCACTAAATCAATCCGAAACTCGATCTCTCGGTGTGGTGGAAGTCCGATCACTTCCTCAAAGATGTCCGGGTACTCGCCAGCAATAGGCACATCTGATAACTCATCATGCGGGATGTCGAGGGAATTTAGAATACTAGCCATCACCTCATCACTAGGTAGGCAACCCAATACCACCCTCCGCACATCACCCGCTCTAATGGTCACCGAAGACCCCTCATAGTCTACCATCATCCCATACCTTTGGAGCGAATCGACTCCCAAAATAACGTCGAACCTAGTAAAGCCCAAAACAAAGCAATCACAAGCAAATATATATCCATGACTCCATACAACCAAATCACGATAACTCATACAAAGGCTAGTCGAACCACCGATCGGGTTCATCACAACTAAAGGTCTATCGACAATCTCGGGTTCCAATCCCAACCTATCTATCAGGTCTCTAGATGCGAAGGAATGGGAAGCCCCGGTATCAAACAACACTCGAATAGGAATATCATAAATAGAAGCATACCCTGAATAACGACACCTGAAACACCCCACCTCCGTCAAGGTCACTCATGAAGGGAATGCCTTAACTTCGATGGAGGTTTATAAGTAAAAGTCACAGATAAAACACAAGACAGATATAAACACACACACACATATATATATGTAGTAACCCAGATTTTGAGCGACTTTGGTTATCGACGTAAGCTCGACGTCGATAACCAAAACATCGAAAAATCCCAGTAATTAATGAAAGAAATTAGAAGGTGAGAATAGATAAGATAGAACTTATAGAATAGAAGAAGAAGAACATCATCATCAGAGTAAACACGAATCTCACAGCGGAACGAATAAAATATAACATAACATATCTTTGAAATAACATCAGTATATGTATACAATAACACTTATCAGAGTACAACACTTACAACAACAGCGGAAATAATAATAGCTATAGAATCCTGAAGCCTCCTGCTCCAAGCTCTCCAAGTGTATCTGTAAAATCCCGACTACTTGACTGCCCGTACAAATTTAGGCACCCAAGAGTTTAGGGAAAACAACAAAATAAACTCCGGGTCAGTCATGGGACTGGTGTGAATATAACTCAAATCATTTAAACAGGTATATGATATCTCATAAGACCACGCCGTGAATACGGAACGAGTTTTTCCCTTATGAGAATCCAAATAACTTTTCAAAGCAATATCATTCTGATATTATAATAATGTCTAAGTACAAATAAATATCAATCTAGCAGAAACGCTTGCATCTCACGTTACTACATATATAGTATACAATCAAAATCGCAAGCACGTATTGGATGATTGGATTTCCAACTATGACAAGGTATGGAACCACCTTCCGATCAGTGTACTCTAGGAACGATACACTGGAGTTCAACAAGAACATCTTGCAACTCAGCCGCACATGACCGACCACTCATTTCGCTTGAGTGTATCGAATGTACATCACCAACGGTTGGGATCAGCAACCGTTCCCGTATATATATATGGGACAGCATTGATAGATTTAAGAAACAAATGAATATTCACTAGATAGGTGATTATACACCCTACTTCGGTGCGACCGACTTAGCCATGCTGCCTGCCCGATTTCTGTCATTTACCGGTTGATGAGGCTAGAAGCTACGCTTTATCATCACATCAGATTCACTTCGAATGCTACATTGTCAAATCCATCGAAATCACTAATTGACGTTTTACAACAGTACATTACGTGTCCACTAAAAGAAGTTTCCTTCTTCGCTTCCACTCTTGGTACGGTTGGAGGAATCAATGTACGTAATCGTCTGGAAATACTCTGTCAGACATCCATCTTCATTCACTTAGAATGTCACATCGTCATACCCGCCAAATCACAAATTGACTTTTCCAAAAATAACACGGGTATACAGCTAAGAGAAACGAATTCCTCCGCCACCAAACGTGAATACGTTTGAATAGATCAACTTACGCGATCCATTGGATATACTCTGTCAGACCTTCGTCCATACAAGTTGTCCTGGGACTGGACAAACCGAAGGCACTATTCTGTAAACAGGATAGCCCTTGCATTTTACTCCGTCTTCAATTATCTTTGGCATATATGATTCGCGATGCTTATGCCAATACAGAGTGGTTCTATGGATAATAATCCAACCGGTCTCTCCATATTAACAACGTTAAAATGGTCAAAACTTCGATAGTCTGTGATTTAACCATCAGAGAAAAACAAGTGTGCAAACAACGATATTATTCCCAAATGGAAATTATATCGAACAACATCATTTAACATTAATCTCTTTAGTTCATTTATTTACTTATCTCCTGTTTCCCTATATTCTAAATTCTTATTTTCTTTTATCAGAAAACATTTCTGATTCTCGTTTGGAAAACATTTCCAAAACTCCTTTACGATCAAACCTTACCATTTCTTAGTTAAGAAGGAAGTCACTCAAGTTGGGGTATAATTACCTCTCAGACCTTAACTGAACAACGTTATAACTTCGAAATGGTCAAACTTTATCTTTTAATCTTTAACAACTTCTTTACGCCTTTCTCGGATTCAATTTTACTAATCCACTTCTATATTTAAAACATTGGTTATAACGATAACGTTATAATCCCTACTTTCGAATTATCTAATTTTAATTATAACTTCTATTCTTATTAGTGAATAATTAACCTAACACTTATTTTATTTATAAATGAATAAAACTCTATTTAAACACTGGAAAGTATAAGTACTTTCCCGAATTCGATATAATCGAATTTGCCGATTAACTCTCTTCGAGAAATCTCTATTTGATTAATTCTTCTTCGAATAAGCTATATTCGATTAACTTCTTTCGAATAAACGATATTCGATAATCTCTCTTCAAATAACTAATATTCGATAACTCTTCCTTTTCAAATATCTCATATTTGAAAATCTCACTTCGATTAAACTATAATCGATAACTCCCTTCGATGAAAACTAACATCGATAACTTTAACTCGACTAACTTAACTTGACTCGACTAACTCGACTTACTTGGTTCGACCAATTCGATTCGATTAACTAGGCTCGACTAACTCTATTGGTTTAACTCTAATCGATTAGTTCTATGGTTTAACCCTAATCGATTAATTCTATTTGACTAACCCTATTCGGCTAACTCGACTAACTTGGTTCGACCGACCAGGTTTGACTAACCTGACCCATTTGGTTTGACTGACAATGTTTGGCTAACCTGACCCATTTGGTTTGACTGACCAGGTTTGGCTAACCTGACCCATTTGGTTTGACTGACCAGGTTTGGCTAACCTGACCCATTTGGTTTGACTGACCAGATTTGGCTAACCTGACCCATTTGGTTTGACTGACCAGGTTTGGCTAACCTGACCCATTTGGTTTGACTGACCAGGTTTGGCTAACCTGACCCATTTGGTTTGACCACTGGGCTTGACTTCTTGGTTCGACCACTTGGTTTGACCATTTGGTTCGAATACCATATTCGACTAACTCCTCTCGATTCAATAAAACCGATTAACTCTTCTCGATTGACTAAATCAATTAACTCCTATCGATTAACTAAATCGATAAACTCCTTTCGATTAACTAAGTTTGATTTACTCGACTCGACTGACCAGGTTCGACTAACTTGACCAGCTTGACTCGATTGGTTCGACTCGACCAGCTCGACTCGGTTGGTTTGACTCGACCATCTTGACTCGATTGGTTCGACTCGACCATCTCGACTCGGTTGGTTTGACTCGACCATCTTGACTCGATTGGTTTGACTCGACCATCTTGACTCGATTGGTTTGACTCGACCATCTTGACTCGATTGGTTCGACTAGCTTGACTAGTTTGGTTCGACTAGCTTGGTTTGACCACTTAACTAACTTGATTCGAATATTTATATCCGACTAACTAACTTTTCTTTTATTTCTATTTATTTTAACTTCTATTTATTTCCTAAATAGATTTCCTTTTGTATAATCTATTTATTTTCCTAAATAGATTTTCCTTTATAACTCTAATTATTTAATCCCTAATTAAATATCCTTTATTCTATTTATTTAATCTAAATAAATATTCCTTTATTTTATTTATTTATTTCTAAATAAATATCCTTTTATAAAATCCTTCGATTTTATAAATAGATTCATTTTCAATATAAATATTGAAAATCCCCTTTTCTACATTTTCAGTGTTTTCTATTGTTTTTAAACAACCAACTGTCAATGATCAATATCATCCAAACATATACAATCAACAACATGTTATAATTCACATCATATATCAAAATATATGAAAAACAATAAAATAACTGTTGAGGAATCCAGTCGGATTCCTCCAACCTGTTTCCCTGCATCACAGATGTTAGACAATATAGATAACATCACTTTCAGTTCCATATGATATATTCTGTTAAACAGAATCAATATAGAAATTTAACTAACTGACTAGCAGTTCAATCAAACAATCAACACACAGTCAAACAGACAATTTTAACAGTTCTAACAATACAACATGAAATTATAAACTGTTCAGAGTTAGTGAGATTTACTCACATTGGACGATCATCGTTGATAACGACAATCATCGCTTGATTCAGACGGACAATTTATTTTGCAATAAATTGTAACGGGCTTCGATTCACCCCCCGTCAGTTCCAGTGTGTAGATGCCGTCCATACGATCCCACCGGATCTTGTTTCGCTGAGTTTCGATAACGTATGAATAAGGTACGATAAAACAAAGTTAATACATTTTTAAATTAAAAATAAAAACTTGAATGATAATATAATTTGGCCTTAACTTCAATCTCAGCCCAAGCCCAATTACCCACTACCAGACCCGACCCTTGTCTCCTCTTCCCCACTACCAAATCTTGCCGTGACCTGCTGCATCAATTCCCTCCATCGTTTTCCCAATTTCAAACCAATACCGCTCATCACCTCCTCAATGCAAAATCGAACAAAAATCACCTTCTGTTTTCTCTTCACGTCCTCTACAAAATCATACCACCCATCCTCCACTCGCACCCCAGAAACCCACTCCGACGTCGCAGCAGGTACTCACGACGCACAGTGAACCTTGACATCAACTCGAACGAAATTTCGCCAGGCCTTCACCAATCTCCTCCTCATCAAAACCTCAACATTTCCCATGCCAAAGTCTCCAGCTCGCAACATCCATGCCGAAGCCGACTTCAACCCTAGCTCGTCGCCCAGTTTTCGCGAGCCAAGAATGAAGTTCGAACCCGTTTAAAATGGTATAGATTTGAAGAAGATCTCTCTTGAATTGCAAAAATGTGGGTCTTAGGATTTATAGAAATTTATTGATATTTGTTTTGGGTTTTATTTTGCTCAACACTTTTCTGTATGAACAATGAGGACGGCGCAAAATCTCAGTTTGACCGTAGAAATGGATTTTTAGGTTTAGAGATGTTGAGGTGTTTATATAGGAGGGTTTAGATATTTTTATCTTGATTATTATATTAATATTTATCCTTACGCTATCACTATTTATTGTAAAAAAATCCCTATGATCACACACGATACCCAAAAATCATGAAAACTGGCATGCAGCTACAGTTCGATATTTCGGTCCCAACGAAACTGGTTTCGTCGAATTCCGACTTCGTATGCTCACACAGCGTATTTTTAACCATCAAAATACTGACTTTTTTACACTCTAAAAATCCGTACGGCCACACAGTGACTCTAAAAATCACGAAACTGGAAATCTAACAACTATTTGATATTGCGGATCCAACAAAACTGGTTTCGTTGAATTCTGAGGTCGTTTGCAAAACTGGCTATTTTTAAAGCGCTGAATAGACCATTTAAATATATAAATATATTTAAATATAATTAAATTTAATATTAATAAATTAATATTATCGTATATCTTCACATATGATATCGTACAGCTCCAGAATATCATATCATAATTTACAGTTTGATATTTCAGATTTTAGATTTATCGATATTCAGTTTATATCGAAAATCCTTTTATAACGTAAATAAAGCGTCGCAATTTATAAAGGAACTCCACAGCGACTTTTCTGAAATTTGATTTGGACGTAAATCAAAATCTACACGACGAAATCCCGATTTTTCTCTTCCACTAGAAAGATATACTCCACCAGCTCCACACGTTTCTTGTTTCACAGAAATCCGACTTAAAACGAATCCTGTACATTCAGTTGAAGTTCAAATCGCCAAATAGCGAACTGCCGCGTCGTTTCAAGCTCTATTTTAATTATAATATAATTATACGTTCAAACTGTCGTCGATTGAATATATTCGTCAATATAATCCAACTCTAAGTTGAATTATATCTTTGGGATGACCCCATTCACAGAATATTTGTATTTCCAATATTTTGATTATTTCGACATTATAATATATTTTATTATATTATAATTATAATTATTAATTAAATATTCAATATTATTTAATTCACGTTCTCGATATCGATAAATCGATATTTAATAATTAAATAAATAAATTGTTCAACAGCTAAAATGCGGGTTACTACAATCTTCCCCCCTTAATAAAATTTCGTCCTCGAAATTGCTAAGCTAGGGGATGACCCTATCTTCTGGGTAAAAATTTATCTGTTTACCTCTTGTCTCCGGTTTCAACTGAACCAATTAATATCGACTAAAATATTAATTTATTCCGACTAACTAAATTTTCAAAAATTCTGAAAATTTTCTAACACCTTAACTTTTCGAAATTTTTTGCCAGCACCTCCTTTGTACTGGTCAATATCTCAAACTCCAACTCGCCTCTCTGGGCCTTCTTTAACCCAAAAGAAAAATCAAACAGCCAAGCGGCTTGCCAACTCGGCTCATAAATCTCATATCCATATATAATATAAACTGGTACCTTTTTGTCGGGAATATCAACTCTATCACTTCCATATGCTATCAACTCAGCATATACCAGTGTTATTTCCATCAAATTCCAAACAGTTCATATCCTCAAAACCAAATCGAATTTCATTCGAACCCGAATATCAAATTTCAAATTCTTAACTCATCAACCCAATTCCATAACAGATTATTCTCTAATCCAATTCAATTCTATTTAACTCAGTTCAAGTTAATATTTCAATTTATTCCTACTATCTTATTCTATTTAACTTCATAGGTTAAAATTAAATTCCGAAACTTAATTTCCTGGGTCTATTTCAAATCAATTTGAAATTACAATGCCAATTCAAAACCTTTGAATTTCTAAACAACTTGTTTTCTCAAAACAATTCAAAAACAAAACCTTTGGTAGTAGTCCGTCACTTAGAACTCGAAAATGAACACTGATGATGTCGCGATTCATCATCAGAATCTATTTTCCAGCTATCGAAGTGAGTTCAATACTATATCACCTTCAGTTTGAAAAACGTTTTCAAAATCTCCCAGGAACTTAAAATTTCCTTATTTTAATTCCAATCTGATTTAAATTCAGATTTTTCTTCATTTTATTTCATATACTTTACTTATATGAATTCTGATTAGTCATTTATAATCATTTTACCTTTTTATAATCTTACTCGATTATAATAACAACCAACACAACCAATATACTATATCAAATATATTCGGGTAAAATTATTCCATTTACCCTCTTTCAAAACATACCATGACGGTTCATCGTATTCGAGTGTTTAGTAACCCTATCGATACAGTGGATCAAACTGATCGACCAGAATTCACAAACAACTCAACCAATAAAACTCCACAATATAAAATCATTTTATATTAACTAACAAATACGTTCACTCGTATATATACACTCAAACTCAGTCTAGGATATTACTAATCCCATCTCTACTGAATCACGCCACAGAGCCAAGGTAATAACTAAACCAATGCTCTGATACCAACTGTAGTAACCCGGATTTTGAGCGACTTTGGTTATCGACGTAAGCTCGACGTCGATAACCAAAACCGCGAAAAATCCCGGTAATTAATGAAAGAAATTAGAAGGTGAGAATAGATAAGATAGAACTTATAGAATAGAAGAAGAAGAACATCATCATCAGAGTAAACACGAATCTCACAGCGGAACGAATAAAATATAACATATCATTAAATTAACATCAGTATATGTATACAATAACACTTATCAGAGTACAACACTTACAACAATAGCGGAAATAATAATAGCTATAGAATCCTGAAGCCTCCTGCTCCAAGCTCTCCAAGTGTATCTGTAAAATCCCGACTACTTGACTGCCCGTACAAATTTAGGCACCCAAGAGTTTAGGGAAAACAACAAAATAAACTCCGGGTCAGTCATGGGACTGGTGTGAATAAACTAAAATCATTTAAACAGGTATATGATATCTCATAAGACGACGCCGTGAATACGGAACGGGTTTTTCCCTTATGAGAATCCAAATAACTTTTCAAAGCAATATCATTCTGATATTATAATAATGTCTAAGTACAAATAAATATCAATCTAGCAGAAACGCTTGCATCTCACGTTACTACATATATAGTATACAATCAAAATCGCAAGCACGTATTGGATGATTGGATTTCCAACTATGACAAGGTATGGAACCACCTTCCGATCAGTGTACTCTAGGAACGATACACTGGAGTTCAACAAGAACATCTTGCAACTCAGCCACACATGACCGACCACTCATTTCGCTTGAGTGTATCGAATGTACATCACCAATGGTTGGGATCAGCAACCGTTCCCGTATATATATATGGGACAGCATTGATAGATTTAAGAAACAAATGAATATTCACTAGATAGGTGATTATACACCCTACTTCGGTGCGACCGACTTAGCCATGCTGCCTGCCCGATTTCTGTCATTTACCGGTTGATGAGGCTAGAAGCTACGCTTTATCATCACATCAGATTCACTTCGAATGCTACATTGTCAAATCCATCGAAATCACTAATTGACGTTTTACAACAGTACATTACGTGTCCACTAAAAGAAGTTTCCTTCTTCGCTTCCACTCTTGGTACGGTTGGAGGAATCAATGTTCGTAATCGTCTGGAAATACTCTGTCAGACATCCATCTTCATTCACTTAGAATGTCACATCGTCATACCCGCCAAATCACAAATTGACTTATCCAAAAATAACACGGGTATACAGCTAAGAGAAACGAATTCCTCCGCCACCAAACGTGAATACGTTTGAACAGATCAACTTATGCGATCCATTGGATATACTCTGTCATACCTTCGTCCATACAAGTTGTCCTGGGACTGGACAAACCGAAGGCACTATTCTGTAAACAGGATAGCCCTTGCATTTTACTCCGTCTTCAATTATCTTTGGCATATATGATTCGCGATGCTTATGCCAATACAGAGTGGTTCTATGGATAATAATCCAACCGGTCTCTCCATATTAACAACTATAAAATGATCAAAACTTCGATAGTCTATGATTTAACCATCAAAGAAAAACAAGTGTGCAAACAACGATATTATTCCCAAATGGAAATTATATCGAACAACATCATTTAACATTAATCTCTTTAGTTCATTTATTTACTTATCTCCTGTTTCCCTATATTTAAATTCTTATTTTCTTTTATCAGAAAACATTTCTGATTCTCGTTTGGAAAACATTTCCAAAACTCCTTTACGATCAAACCTTACCATTTCTTAGTTAAGAAGGAAGTCACTCAAGTTGGGGTATAATTACCTCTCAGACCTTAACTGAACAACGTTATAACTTCGAAATGGTCAAACTTTATCTTTTAATCTTTAACAACTTCTTTACGCCTTTCTCGGATTCAATTTTACTAATCCACTTCTATATTTAAAACATTGGTTATAACGATAACGTTATAATCCCTACTTTCGAATTATCTAATTTTAATTATAACTTCTATTCTTATTAGTGAATAATTAACCTAACACTTATTTTATTTATAAATGAATAAAACTCTATTTAAACACTGGAAAGTATAAGTACTTTCCCGAATTCGATATAATCGAATTTGCCGATTAACTCTCTTCGAGAAATCTCTATTTGATTAATTCTTCTTCGAATAAGCTATATTCGATTAACTTCTTTCGAATAAATGATATTCGATAATCTCTCTTCAAATAACTAATATTCGATAACTCTTCCTTTTCAAATATCTCATATTTGAAAATCTCACTTCGATTAAACTATAATCGATAACTCCCTTCGATGAAAACTAACATCGATAACTTTAACTCGACTAACTTAACTTGACTCGACTAACTCGACTTACTTGGTTCGACCAATTCGATTCGATTAACTAGGCTCGACTAACTCTATTGGTTTAACTCTAATCGATTAGTTCTATGGTTTAACCCTAATCGATTAATTCTATTTGACTAACCCTATTCGGCTAACTCGACTAACTTGGTTCGACCGACCAGGTTTGACTAACCTGACCCATTTGGTTTGACTGACCATGTTTGGCTAACCTGACCCATTTGGTTTGACTGACCAGGTTTGGCTAACCTGACCCATTTGGTTTGACTGACCAGGTTTGGCTAACCTGACCCATTTGGTTTGACTGACCAGGTTTGGCTAACCTGACCCATTTGGTTTGACTGACCAGGTTTGGCTAACCTGACCCATTTGGTTTGACCACTGGGCTTGACTACTTGGTTCGACCACTTGGTTTGACCATTTGGTTCGAATACCATATTCGACTAACTCCTCTCGATTCATTAAAACCGATTAACTCATCTCGATTGACTAAATCAATTAACTCCTATCGATTAACTAAATCGATAAACTCCTTTCGATTAACTAAGTTTGATTTACTCGACTCGACTGACCAGGTTCGACTAACTTGACCAGCTTGACTCGATTGGTTCGACTCGACCAGCTCGACTCGGTTGGTTTGACTCGACCATCTTGACTCGATTGGTTCGACTCGACCATCTCGACTCGGTTGGTTTAACTCGACCATCTTGACTCGATTGGTTTGACTCGACCATCTTGACTCGATTGGTTTGACTCGACCATCTTGACTCGATTGGTTCGACTAGCTTGACTAGTTTGGTTCGACTAGCTTGGTTTGACCACTTAACTAACTTGATTCGAATATTTATATCCGACTAACTAACTTTTCTTTTATTTCTATTTATTTTAACTTCTATTTATTTACTAAATAGATTTCCTTTTGTATAATCTATTTATTTTCCTAAATAGATTTTCCTTTATAACCCTAATTATTTAATCCCTAATTAAATATCCTTTATACTGTTTATTTAATCTAAATAAATATTCCTTTATTTTATTTATTTATTTCTAAATAAATATCCTTTTATAAAATCCTTCGATTTTATAAATAGATTCATTTTCAATATAAATATTGAAAATCCCCTTTTCTACATTTTCAGTGTTTTCTATTGTTTTTAAACAACCAACTGTCAATGATCAATATCATCCAAACATATACAATCAACAACAGGTTATAATTCACATCATATATCAAAATATATGAAAAACAATAAAATAACTGTTGAGGAATCCAGTCGGATTCCTCCAACCTATTTCACTGCATCACAGATGTTAGACAATATAGATAACATCACTTTCAGTTCCATATGATATATTCTGTTAAACAGAATCAATATAGAAATTTAACTAACTGACTAGCAGTTCAATCAAACAATCTACACACAGTCAAACAGACAATTATAACAGTTTTAACAATACAACATGAAATTATAAACTGTTCAGAGTTAGTGAGATTTACTCACATTGGACGATCATCGTTGATAACGACAATCATCGCTTGATTCAGACGGACAATTTATTTTGCAATAAATTGTAACGGGCTTCGATTCACCCCCCGTCAGTTCTAGTGTGTAGATGCCGTCCATACGATCCCACCGGATCTTGTTTCGCTGAGTTTCGATAACGTATGAATAAGGTACGATAAAACAAAGTTAATACATTTTTAAATTAAAAATAAAAACTTGAATGATAATATAATTTGGCCTTAACTTCAATCTCAGCCCAAGCCCAATTACCCACTACCAGACCCGACCCTTGTCTCCTCTTCCCCACTACCAAATCTTGCCGTGACCTGCTGCATCAATTCCCTCCATCGTTTTCCCAATTTCAAACCAATACCGCTCATCACCTCCTCAATGCAAAATCGAACAAAAATCACCTTCTGTTTTCTCTTCACGTCCTCTACAAAATCATGCCACCCATCCTCCACTCGCACCCCAGAAACCCACTCCGACGTCGCAGCAGGTACTCACGACGCACAGTGAACCTTGACATCAACTCGAACGAAATTTCGCCAGGCCTTCACCAATCTCCTCCTCATCAAAACCTCAACATTTCCCATGCCAAAGTCTCCAGCTCGCAACATCCATGCCGAAGCCGACTTCAACCCTAGCTCGTCGCCCAGTTTCCGCGAACCAAGAATGAAGTTCGAACCCGTTTAAAATGGTATAGATTTGAAGAAGATCTCTCTTGAATTGCAAAAATGTGGGTCTTAGGATTTATAGAAATTTATTGATATTTGTTTTGGGTTTTATTTTGCTCAACACTTTTCTGTATGAACAATGAGGACGGCGCAAAATCTCAGTTTGACCGTAGAAATGGATTTTTAGGTTTAGAGATGTTGAGGTGTTTATATAGGAGGGTTTAGATATTTTTATCTTGATTATTATATTAATATTTATCCTTACGCTATCACTATTTATTGTAAAAAAAATCCCTATGATCACAAACGATACCCAAAAATCATGAAAACTGGCATGCAGCTACAGTTCGATATTACGGTCCCAACGAAACTGGTTTCGTCGAATTCCGACTTCGTATGCTCACACAGCGTATTTTTAACCATCAAAATACTGACTGTTTTACACTCTAAAAATCCGTACGGCCACACAGTGACTCTAAAAATCACGAAACTGGAAATCTAACAACTATTTGATATTGCGGATCCAACAAAACTGGTTTCGTTGAATTCTGAGGTCGTTTGCAAAACTGGCTATTTTTAAAGCGCTGAATAGACCATTTAAATATATAAATATATTTAAATATAATTAAATTTAATATTAATAAATTAATATTATCGTATATCTTCACATATGATATCGTACAGCTCCAGAATATCATATCAGAATTTACAGTTTGATATTTCAGATTTTAGATTTATCAATATTCAGTTTATATCGAAAATCCTTTTATAACGTAAATAAAGCGTCGCAAATTATAAAGGAACTCCACAGCGACTTTTCTGAAATTTGATTTGGACGTAAATCAAAATCTATACGACGAAATCCTGATTTTTCTCTTCCACTAGAAAGATATACTCCACCAGCACCACACGTTTCTTGTTTCACAGAAATCCGGCTTAAAACGAATCCTGTACATTCAGTTGAAGTTCAAATCGCCAAATAGTGAACTGCCGCGTCGTTTCAAGCTCTATTTTAATTATAATGTAATTATACGTTCAAACTGTCGTCGATTGAATATATTCGTCAATATAATCCAACTCTAAGTTGAATTATATCTTTGGGATGACCCCATTCACAGAATATTTGTATTTCCAATATTTTGATTATTTCGACATTATAATATATTTTACTATATTATAATTATAATTATTAATTAAATATTCAATATTATTTAATTCACGTTCTCGATATCGATAAATCGATATTTAATAATTAAATAAATAAATTGTTCAACAGCTAAAATGCGGGTTACTACAATATATATAAGCAGTGGAAAACAAACAGACTTTCATTTCATAAATACGTGTTCATACAAAACATTTCCATAATTGTCTCATGATAACTTCCAAAACATTACATCATCATTTCTGCCTTGATTATTAAATAAAGAAGCATAAAACATAATTAAAGCTGCATAAATCCCCAAAGGACGTGTCCAAAAGCCATAGCCAAGGAAAGAGAGTCCAAACCATACATCTACTATCTTGAAGCTTGCAAAGAGTCTAACTAAGCTAGGTTGTTTCCTCCCTGTGGACCTGGAGGGGGAAACGGAAGAAAAGAAGACGAAAGAAAAATAGAGTCAGACATAAAGCCTGGTGTTAGACCAAAAGTAGTTCTAACACCCAAATTGACTAAAATTTCGATAAAATGAGATCAAAAACAGAAAAGAGACACGATATTAATAGTGGTTCGGCGTTAAAGAGCCTACATCCACTTAGTATCACTTTGTTTGACGATGTAGATGAAAATACAACAAGATATTCACTCAATCGCAATCACTTTTCATATACATTCACTCAATTATCTCAAAATACACTTTATATGATGATTTGGATTGTTTGGGAGTGCTGGAATTCGGTTCTCAAAGGTATATGAACTCTCAGAGTGCCAAAAAGATCCTTTAAAATGCCTCTTGGTGGCGTATTTATAGGCGAAAATTCTTCCTGGATCCAGATCGGATCGGAGCCACGTGTCCTCTTTTCCACTGTTTTCGGGTTCTAATGCAATATGGTAATGACAGCGCATTCGGTTAGTGGTGAACGTGGGTAGAAAGTGGATGTAACTACCCCGAATATCAAGGAGATCGTAGGCTGAAACGGTTGGGTGTTCTAGGCTCGGATCGGATGGACTTGTAAAGGGGGTCGGATCGGCTATGCCATTTCCGATCCGAACCAGAATGCATTCAACTTTTCATTGCTTTGTATTGGTTTGTTCTTCTCTAAAGAACTCCGATCCGGTCTGGTTCATTGGTAGATTATTCTTCAATGTTTGATCCTTTATCTTTGTGTAGCCTATTTCACAAAGTAGGCTAACATTTTGCCCCCTCAATGGATGCTTCTGTTGAAGATAGAGCGTGCTTTGATGTCGTCTGTTCGCTAGTCTTTGAATTTGAATCGTTGAGAAGTCATTTCCATTGATTGTATAGGGATATACTGCTTCAGGAAGTCGCATCTCCCGATGTCTATATATACATCACGCAGTGTATGGATTATTTTCTTCATTCTTTAGCAAGTTTAAGAATTCTTCTTGATGTCCAGCGGTCCTTCCAGGTAATCTATTTTCTTTATCTTCTTTTGAATTTGACTTGTGTGTTAAGCCACTATGTAAAACTCTATTCGGTTCGGAATCCGACCCGAACAGATTTTACCTCGTCTTTCCTGATATAGAATTAACAAGCTAGAATACTTTCATGGGCTTAATTTTCGATCCGAACAGGTTGAGGCCACAGAGGAAAGCCTCGTTGATCCGAATGACTTTTCCTTTAATCCATCACCACTGAGCCGATGGGCCTGGTATGTTCACACGGGCTTTGATTCTGGTCCGAACGGAATTTTGGGCCCGGAATATGAGGAGCCATTCTAACTTTATATATAAACCCAAAAATCCTTCTCTTTCTTTTTCTCGTTTCCTTTATCGCCGGCGCTTATCAAACTCTACACCGAACCCTAGCTCTTGAAACCCCCAGATCCTTCTTGTTAATCTTCAAATAAGCTCGTAAGTAGGTTTAACACTCCAATTTTCCTTGTAATAATTGATTTTAATTGAAATTCACGGTCAAATCGAGTTATTTGGTCATGACCTCTGCTCGGCCTTGACGCCATGGTTCCCCCTTTTGTCGCCATCGTCGCTGGTGATTCTGTCGCCACCTCGAGGCATCGGGAGATGGGGTTTCGTTTAATCATTGGACTCTGTAGCATATGGGTGCTAAGTCTTAACTGGATTTTTTGATGGTGAATGGGTTCGGTGCTGGTTGTACAAGATGGAAAATGGAGAAGAAGAAGGGAAGGAGGAAAGCTAGGATCGGATCGGGGGAAGAAAAAGTCATAGCGTTGGGAAAGGAGAGGAGCTCACATAATCAGATCGGATCGGGAAAAAAGGGAATGAGGTAATCAAAGCCTTCCCGGCCGGGTCGGGTCGGAGTAAAAGACAAAGGGGGAAGAAGGCAAGGTTGTTCAGGTCAATCCGATCCGCTCCGAAAGTCAACCCCCGAGTCGATCCGGACATGACTCACTGAGTGTGAGCCTCTGCTTTAAACCGACACATGAACTTGCCTATCCGATCTGAACCTGATATATACATCTGAACCGAACCGAAATGGCTCATCCCCACGCATAAGAGTTTATTCAACTAACTTAATCAATGCTGGACATAACCTTCAACTTAATGGACACTTAGGATAACGCCTTGTGAACAAAACGAACATCAAGAACTACTCTGAACATTGCTTTGCCAAGATTTTACATTACACTTTCGAGTGTTAACTTTACATCTTCTGCACACACTGTACAAACTTTAGTTCATACACATGCACGGGGGGATACGGGCTAACTTACTCTAACTTATGCTATTGCTTCTTCAATAGTTTAGTGACCATGACAGCAAGACGTTCATCTAGATTAGCAGAGAAGAAAGAGATCCCAGAGACATCCAACAAAATCACTCTTGACGACATATCTTCTTCCTCAGACCCTGAATGGGAAGACGAGGGATCAGATTATGAAGTAGGGTGAATAACAGTGGAACGCCTTCTGACAGTGAAGTTTCTCTGGGTTATGAAGAGGAAGGAGGGGTTGAAAATAATCGAGCTCCTGACGAATTTGAGTCTGCCATCATATTGGAATCACCACAAGATTCTGTTGAATCAACGATTGACAATGACAGACTTATTCGAATACGCCTAAAACACGGGATATTGAAAGGGGATACCCTGGTGCCGTCAAAAACTGACCGTCCTCACAATCCTCCAGAAGGATTTATGGCAATCACCCGATTGATGTGCATGGTTGGGGCTATTCCACTGTTTTCTTCGTTTGTTGTCGACTTTCTAAGATAGATGCGGATTGCCCCCATGCAGCTACATCCCAACTCCTATGCTTACCTATATACCTTATATGTAGCATACAAAGAGATTCTAGGCATAGAACCAACCTTCGATGATATCCATTTCTTTTATAATTTCAAACATCAAACCGAAGAGACTCCCTCCTTCTCGTACTTTGAATCAGTTCCGAAGAGAAAGATCATCACTGTTCCATTTAGCAGTAAAGCTACCGATCCAAAACCTGAATGGTTTTATATCAAACAACAACCGGGATGCGCTAGGAGATGGACCCAATCAAGTCAAACATCTATTTTCCAGACTCCAGCTTTAAGCGTTCATGTTGACATACTAACTTGCTTTCATTCTTATCCGCAGTTGGCAACCCAAAGCAAATATCAGGTCAATTATGCTTTGATCGTTTACACCAGTTGCTCAATGGTGACCAAAAGTTCTTGACCATCGACAGTGTTCTTAAGGATGAATACCTTCATCTTCACGGGTTATTGTCCATTACCCGTAGCATAGGTCACGGGTCGGGTCCATATGTGTACATCCCCCCAGTGGACGTAATTCCAGAAACGGCTGAAAGCTCGAAAACTCCTACAATGCCGCTTCAAACTTCACCTTCTCCATCTTCGACTCAAGACGATGAGCTGGCCAACATGGCCGAAAAGCACCGAGAGGGGTACATCGTTCCTGAGGATGCTATTTCTCCGGAGAAGTCGACGTCTTACAGAGAACCGCCAATTGATGCTTCCCAGGGAGATGCCCCTAGTACCGATGATCCAACATTTCAGGGTTTGGGGGATCTCCCCTTACCTGAAACTATTTACACTTCAGAGGATTTTGGAACAAATCCTTTAGTTTTCACTTCTTCAGAAGAGACCACCCCTGCTAAGGCCAAAGAGCCCACTCGCACTAGTCTGGCTTCAGACTCGGGTTTGTCGGGGGGAAAACACCACTTAGGATGCACTTAACATAATAGCACCACATTTCACAGCACTTTCCTTTTGTGAGAACACTGATTCTGAATTCCATTTGCATTGTTGCGCAGGTACAATGTCTCGCTCCCATTATGATATCAGGAAAATTCGTCGCAGCATGTCTAGACCCCCTTCTGATGCTGAGCATGATCGTCGCGAAAGCCGCGGTAGGGAGGATAGAAAGCCCTATGATTCTTATTGGTCGTGGTCCTCGCACTCTCGCTCTCCCGTTTGGTCAGATCCAGAGCGATATAAGGGCTACCAAGGTCGTCGAGAAGATGACAGGCCGCAGTCAAAAGACCCAATTTTTTCTCAAGAAAAGCGTAGTAGGGAAAGGAGCCCGCCGAGAGGTACCGACCCGCGAAGCCAGCGCAAGGTTCCTGCTAAACGGCCTAGAAGGGATGAGGAGGCCATTGAGCCCTCCACACATAAGGATACCGAGCTGACATTCCCTGCACCTCCACCATTGGATGCTGAAACTGCAGTTAAGCGGGCGTATCTGGAGGAGCAATTTCCCAAACACTACTTCGAAAACTTGACTTTCTTACCTGCTCTTGATCCTATTTCCTCGAGGTGGGCAGATGAGGCCAAAGCAAAAATTGATGCGGTCGAGAAATAATATCCAGAGATGTTCAAGTATTCGCGTAATCTTTCCAGAATCATCCGAAATCTAATCTCGAATACTGACTCGATGCAGAAGACCGCAGAAGACGACGCAAAGGCCTTGAAAAATTTAGGGAAAGACCTTGAGGATACACAAGCCCAACTTGCTATCGCTCAACGGGATGCTGCTAGCTTCAGGCAACAATTTGAGGACCTACAAAAATGCTACCATGACTTGCTTGAGTCCCATACTCAAGAGCGTTCGGAGCTGAAAAAGAAAGCAGAAGACGCCAAGTCAGATGCTGCCAAAATGCAACTCGCTTACGCTGACCTTGAGCGAGAGAAGACCGAGTTAGCGAAGAAGAACGCCGAATTGGAGAATAAAAATGATGACTTGGCTTCCAAGTTGGTGGAGGATGAGAATAGGGCTGCCCTAGCGGAGGGTAATGTCGAAAGTGTTATTAAATCCGCCGAAGAGACCTGCAAGCAGCTGTCAGAGGCTGAGGAGGAGGTGCATGGTTTCAGCGAATTAATGATTGAATTCTTTGCGCATATAATCCGCCGCCGGAACATCTCTTGGATTGAAGCTTATCCATCTACCTTGGTCCAAGTATGGAGTCAAATCGTTGAATAGGAGAAAAAGGAGCTCAAGATTGATTCCATTGACAAAGACAAGCTTATGGAAAAATATCTAAGAGATGATGAACTGGAACGCCTAGCCATGGGACGCCACCTCATTGCTGCTACTATGGAGGAAGAGAAGCGGAAGGCTAAACAAAAGAACATCCCTGAGGCTGGTTCTTCTTCCACTGCCTCTGAAACCTATGAAGTAGAGGGATATGACCCCGAAAACCCGGGGATCCCTCGGGCATCTATTTTATCCACCATACCCGAAACGACATCGGAGACGGCGGTCACTCCAACTGAGAAGTCATCGGAAGGTATCTCTACCTTTTCACCTCAATTCGTCAAAGCTATCTCTACTTTTCATCACATAATCGGGCAATCGATGAAGGACCCTTTATTTCCTCCTGAGTTGATAACTATTGCTTCTCACTCTGTAGGTGTTGAACCGTCCGAAAATACAGACGTGTCCCAGGGAACCACCGCTGGAGAAAACCTACGGGGAAGGCTAAAGGGGAAAGGACAAGGCTGCCACTATTGATTCAGGAGAAGGAACTGAACCGTCTAAGGCTGATTCTCCTTACGATGACGGAATGATAGATGCCTTGAAAGATGATGGCGGCAACGAGGGACACGAGGAAAACCCTGAGGTGGCTATAGTTGGGGAGTCAAAAAGCGCTGATGACATCACTTTGGCTGCATTGAAAGCCGAATAAGACAAATGCATGCAGCTTAAAGTTGAAGACCTAGACCCCGAAAGCCTTAAGCCTCTCGCAGTAGTGGATGCTGGATCAAGGTTAGTTGTTAAGCTTTCGACTAGATCTATCATAGAAGAACTTGCTAAAAAGTCTTCTCTTGATTCCAGCGTTCCGACTCCCGGGAAAAAATCAACCGATTCCAGCACTTCAGTCTCAGGGAAGGAAAAACCAAGGCGCATCTTAACAGATGCTGAAAGAGAGGCGAAGGATGCTCAGATGGCTGCTAAGAAATCCAAGTCCGCTTCAAAGTCTAAATGATGAAGTGCTTTGCTTTATTTTAGCATTTAATTGGCCCACAATTGTTGCAGCGAGTGTGGCCTTCGCATCTCCTTTTTTCCTATTTTCCTGTACAAATTAATACATTTGTAAATAAAAATAATTCATCTCCTGCAATGCTTGTTAGTCGTCAGTTCATTACTTATGTAAAAATGCAAATGCACGTCCTACTCAAGTTGTGTAATGGAGTCATAGCGGGGGGGAATATGTGTTTACATATATGCCCCCAGCCAGTCTTGAAAAACTATTCAAGATTAAATTAAAAAGTCCGAATGTCCCCGATTCTCTGACGGGGGTCACATTCCTTTTGTCATTGATGCCTGTTCTTTTCTGGCATCTTTTATACTCTCTTGTCTTATATTCAGGTTAGAGTTCTTGCTGAGGCGGTCTCTCATCTGGGTGCACCTTCACGCCTCGGAGGACGTCGTCTTCCCGTCTTTTATACTCTCTCTCAATTCTTGAGAGTTAGAGTTAAGAATGTCGTCTTCCCATTCTTTTATGTCTTATTGTACAAACAGTCGTTGTGTTTGTTTCTGCATATAAGCCATCTCCAACTTTCTAGATTTTAATTTAACATCTCGCATTCCACAGTCACAATAGAATAATAGTTGAAGATATAAATAATGCAGGAAAGTAAATGGCACACGATATTTTTATAGTGGTTCGGCTAAGTCATAGCCTACATCCACTTTATAGTTCTTTGTTTGCATCAACAGACTTTTCTAAGGCAATTCGTGCCTTTTTACATGGTTCATAAGAAAAACAAAAGAAAATACAACATCCCTAATTCAAATATCGCATCAAGAGTTGGGCATTCCAAGCCCTAGGCACTTCTTCGCCATCTATGGTCGTTAACTTGAAGGCTCCTGTCTCAAATTTCCGTTGGATGACGAATCGTCCTTCCCACTTTGGACCGAGGTGGGAAAGGGATGGAAAAACTCGCTTTAGCACCAAATCTCCTGGTTCAAAGGTTCTAAAACGAACTTTTTTTTCATAATAGCGTGCCATCTAACGTCGATGTCTTGACGCACGCAAGTCTTCCTCATCCCTTTTCTCTTCGATTTCATCAAGGGACTCGAGGAGGAGTGCCCGATTCGTCATCGTGTCATAATATGTCAGCCTGTGAGAGGGAACTTCAAGCTCTACCGGGATTACTGCTTCTGAGCCAAATGAGAGAGAGACAGGAGTATGACCGGTAGCTGTCTTAAACGTTGTCCGATATGCCCACAAAGCCAAGGGCAATTCATCCACCCATTTTGCTTTTGCACGTTCCAATCGCTTCTTGAGGATGGACTTTATGATTTTATTTGTTGTTTCTACTTGCCCATTTGACTGTGGATGGGCGACTGCAGTGTACCACTTGTCGATCTTGTATTTCTGGCAGAAGTTTCTGAATTCGGCACCATCGAACTGGGTTCCATTATCGGTTATAATGGTCCTTGGAATCCCAAATCGGCTTATGATATTTCTAACCACGAAACTTATTACCTTTCTCGCTGTGATTTTAGTTAAGGGCTCAGCTTCCACCCACTTCGTAAAATAGTCCACGGCGACTCGCTCCTCCTTTGGCAATCGGTAGAACTCCAATGATGTCAATTCCCCATATGGAAAATGGCCACGGACTCACCATCGACTTGAGCTGGGTCGGTGGTGCTCTGGGGATCTTAGCGAACCTCTGGCATTTGTCGCAGCGTCGTGAGTAATCAACTGCATCTTTATTAATTGTGGGCCAGAAATGCCCATACTGCAATACCTTTTTTGCTAAAGTCTGACCCCCCGTATGATCTCCACACTCACCTTCGCGTACTTCTCTTAGTACACGCTTGATGTCGTCGTGCGCTATACATCGTAACAGGGGCATAGAAAATCCTTGCCGATAAAGGGTATCATCTTGAAGGATATATCTGGTAGATTTGCAAACTATGGCTCGCCTCTCACTCTTCTTTGGTGGGAGTACTCCATTTCTAAGGAAATTCTTGATTGGGGTCATCCACGACTCCCTCTCCGGTTCTGCTTCGAAAGCTAATTCAATTTCCATTAACTCAAAGCTTGGCGATTCCCACGTCTCAATTGGAACCATTTCGGTTTCCTCCGGATTGTCGGAACTAGCCTGCTTCGCTAGCCGGTCTGCCTTATGATTTTCAGCTCTTGGGATATGCGTTATGTTATACCGTTTTAGGTTGCTCAACAGCTCCTTCACCTTTCCAAGATAGGTAATAAGTTGAGATCCCCGGCCAACAAACTCCTCTCGCACTTGGAAGACGACTATTTTGGAAACGCAGAATATATCTAATGCCTTTATTCTGAATTCCTTAGCAAGCTTCAGCCTGGCAATCAGGGCTTCGTATTCAGAGTCATTGTTGGTCACTGAAAATTCTAGTCGCAGAGCATAATATAACGATCGTCCTTCGGGAGTAACTAAGACGACTCCAGCTCCGGACCTTCTGTCGTTCTTGTCTCCATCTGTGTATAACTTCCATGGACCTAATTCTAACTCTTCCTCTGATCTGACCACCTTATCATCGATCGTCTCTTCCACCGGAATTGTGAACTCTGCTATAAAGTTAGCCAAAGCTTTCCCCCTGATCGATCTCCGTGGCTGAAAGTTTAAATCAAATTGACTTAATTCAATATTCCACTTGATCTACCGTCCTGATGCTTCGGGTCTTTGCAACACCTGTCTCAGAGGCTGATCAGTGTATATGGTCATTGGGTGAGCTTGAAAATAATAGCGAAGTTTTTGGGAGGCGATCAGAAGGCTGTAAGAAAGCTTCTCAATCCTTGGGTAGTTACGTTCTACGGCTGCCAATTTTTTGCTTACGTAATATACCGGCCTTTGCACCTTGTCTTCTTCCCGGACTAAGGCGGTGCTAACGGCATGAGCCGATACTGCTAGATAAACAAACAGCTCTTCATGATCCACCGGCTTCGACAAAATCGGTGGTCACTCTAGTAAGTCCAATAGATTTCGAAAGGCCTCGACACAGTCCGGAGTCCATTCAAAATTTTTCTTTCACCTTCTTATTAGGTCAAAAAACAGGACGCATCTGTCTGTTTCTTTGGAGATGAATCTACTCAACGTAGCCACTTTCCCTGCAAGACTTTTGATATCCTTGATTCTTCGTGGTTCCTCGATGTTCCTTATCACTGCTATCTGACTGGGATTAATTTCAATTCCTCGAGAGCTCACGATGAAACCTAGAAACTTTCCAGATGCCACCCCAAACGAGTACTTCAGAGGATTTAGCTTCATTCGATACTTTCGCAGGATACCGAACATCTCTGCCAAGTCTTGCGTATGGCTAGAGGTCTGTCTCAATTTGACAAGCATATCATCCACATAAACTTCCATAGTCTTCCCTATTTGGTTATAAAACATCCTGTTCACTAAGCGTTGGTAGGTAGCTCTAGCATTTTTCAATCCAAACGACATGACCACATAGCAATACAACCCCAAATTTGTAATTAAGCTCGTGTGCTCTTGATCGGGCACATGCATGGGAATCTGGTTGTATCCGGAATATGCATCCATAAAAGAAAGAAGTTCATGTCCCCCCGTCGAATCCACAAGCTGGTCTATTCTGGGGAGTGGGAAGCTATCTTTCGGGCAGGCTTTGTTCAAGTCTGAAAAATCAATACATGTCCGCCACTTTCCATTTGACTTCTTTACCAAAACAGGATTCGATATCCAGTCGGGATATGTCGAATCTCTAATAAATCCATTCTCTTTCAGCTTCTCCACTTCTTCTTTCAGAGCTTCTGACCTCTCTAGGCCCAACACACGTCTCTTTTGCTTTACAGGCGGGTGTTTCGGGTTTATACTCAGCGAATGACTCATGATGGATGGTGATATCCCACACATGTCAACGTGGGTCCAGGCAAACACATCCAGGTTTGCCTTCAAAAAGTCAGCTTGTTCTTTGGCTCGATGCGGATCCAATTGGGATCCAATCTTCAAAACTTTTGCTGGATCAGCTTCATCAATGGGTATGTCCACTGTCGTTTCGTTAGGAGTTGTTTTTCTATCCTCAGGTTCCTCATCTTCTCTGGGATCCGGGTCTTCAGGCATTCCCTTGGGCAACTCCTTCGGGGTTGATCGCTCTAATTGCTACGCAGAACCCTCCTTCGGAGGAGGTGAAGTACTTTTAGTATCGATGTTGAGTCCCTTCATCAGCATCTTTAATTCAGCAATATAACAAGCTCGCCCGGAGACTTGATCTCCCCTCATTACTCCTATTCCGGCTTCAGTTGGGAACTTTAGAAATAAGCAACATGGTGCAATACAAGCCCTAAACTCTACAAGGGCAGGCCTTCCCAAAAATGCGTTGTAGGGCGAATCTATATCTAGCACTACGAACTGAAGCATTCGTACTCTTCGACGGTCCCCTTGTCCCAATGTTACGGGCAATTCTATATACCCTATTGGAGTTGTTGATGCCCCATTGAAGCCTCGGATCCAACCTTCACAGGGCTTCAAATCTCCAGACTCGAGTTTCGTCTGATCAAATGACTTCTTAAACAAAATGTTGATAGAGCTTCCATTGTCTACTAGTACCTTATGGACCAGTGCCGGCCCAATGGTAGTGGTAATAACCAATGGATCTTCGGTAGGTGATTGGATTCCGGTGTCGTCTCTGCTACGGAACACTACACCATCGAACATTGTCTTCTGCTGTTTCACGAGGGTGATATCTTCCAAATCATCACACTCATCCACATTTATGTGCTTAATTGCATTAACATATTGGTCCATTGCTCTGAAACTATGGATAGCCGGATGGAGTCCACCTACTATGGTGTTAATGACAATCCCTTTGCCTTTTTGTTGTGCTGTAGGCTTGGGAGCAGGCTGACTCTGGTTTGGGGCCTGTCCTCCTTGCCCCCTGTCCCTTGGGGAAGCCTTATACTCATCCAACTTACCTTCACGCAACAACTTATCAACCACATCTCTCAAGTGTCGACATTCATTTGTTGAATGTCTGTGGGTTCCGTGAAATAAACAAAATTTTCCGGTAGCAATTTCTTTTTCTGTTGAATCTCGCGGCGGCGGTTTTTTGTATTGCAAAACATTGTACGTATCCATATAAATGTTCTCCAAAGTGTCATTCAACGGTGAATAATTCTCAAAGGTCTGGAACCGGGGTCTTTTGTCAGAATTACTTCCTCGGTTCCTGTTTCTCCTATTACCATTCGCATTACGGTTGCTGTTGCCCCCGTTTCCATTGTTATTGTTTCCATTATTGTTTCCAACGTTCACTTCAACTTTCCCAGAACTTTCTCCAAATTGCTTTACAGCAACATTACTCTGAATAGCTTCTTTTGAGGCCGCTCCGGACTTCCTCTTTCTGTTTGCCCTTGCTTCCTCCCGTCTTAACTGAATATTGGCCTTCTCATAAAACAACTCTCTTGTGGGAGGTGGCTTCCCACAAAGATAATCTCCAAACTCCAAATCAGGATCAACTCCCTCCATTAAGGCCATCAAGATCGTAGGCTCATGAGGGTTGCTGACTTCTGTTACAGCTAAATTGAAACGGTCTAGATACGACTTCAAGGACTCACCCGGTGCTTGCTTAATTCTCGATAATTCGATAACAGTCTTAGACTTTCGGGCGTGAAGTCGGAATTGATTCATAAAACGTTCACTCAGTTCTTTGAAATTCGATATCGATCGAGGAGGAAGTCGGGTAAACCATAGTAATGCTACGTCTTCTAAGTAGATCGGGAAAGACTTACACTTTACAACGTCAGGGGCGGCGGCAACATTCATAAGCCATGTGTATCGCATCAAATGTTGTCCCGAGTCAGTTCTCCCGTTATATCTATCCATCTGCGGCAGATTAAAACGTCGGGGGAACTGAAAGTAAAGAATGTCATCAGTAAAGGGAGTATGGCTTCGCTCAATACCATAATCTTCATTGGTGTAATTTCGACTCTCAAACATGATTTGGCGCACCATAGCCCTTACATCAGCATTGGTTAAAGGCCGTTCAGGCTCCCTGGCTCTGATGTTCGGGTTTCCTCTAGGCTCCTGATCAGGGGACATCCTCCTTCTTCTAGCGGCTTCTGCTCTGCTTTGCTCCCTACGTTCCCGGTCGATCTCGGGAGGAAGGGGCTGAAGCATTTGTCCAAGAGTGGGGTTGATAAGATTAGGATCTCTAGGCAGAACATGGGATCCTCGCATTGGCAACAACATAGGCTCTCTTAAACTCGGGTCATCGAGTCCTAACACACGAGCAGCGTCTTAACGGGATCCCAGAGATCTAAAAGTCATTTGTTCCAAATTCTGAGGTCGTTCGAGCGACCTTATTTCACGAGGTCGCTCTTCCTCTGAGGAAGAATACTGATCCATTGCAGTATGATGAATTGGGGAAGGGGTCCTCTGCCTACGAAGCCCACCAATTTCCCTACTCATGATTCTCATATTCTCTTACATCATAAGGTTGGTGCGCTCATGGATTCTTGTAGCCTCCCTAGTGCTCTCAAGCATGTCAAGAAGGCGTGAAAAATCTCCTTGAGTGATAGGCGCAGACGGATTGATCTGGTCATTGGTCCTGGTGGCTGGAGTCGGAGCATTTGGAGGGGCTCGAGTAGAGGTTCCAGCATCACCTAGAGTCGGGTCGGATCGGAGCAAGGTGACTTGGCCGGATCAGTTCGGGTTGGGGGAGTGCACTTCTTCAACGTCTTCTATCCGGTTCGGATCGGAGCTCTCCCTATGCAATCGGTTCGGATTTCCTGAACCTGTCTGATCCACTCCCGAACTCTGCCCACGAGACCTCGTCACGACCGGATTTTGCTGATCTTCACCAACTCTGTTCCCTTGACTGGTTTGAACTTCCTTGCCTTTTCCTTTGGCCATAATTCTTCAACAATCAACCAACAAGTACTTAAAAGTTTCGAAAAGTGGGGATTAACTTCTTCAAACTCAACGGTCCAAAAAGTAGAACGATAACCCAGAAAAACAGAGAATTCAAATGATTCTCAATGAAAGCACCAAAATGTTAGACCAAAAAGTGGTTCTAACACCCAAATTGACTAAAATTTCGATAAAATGAGATAAAAAACAGAAAAGAGACACGAGATTTATAGTGGTTCGGCGTTAAAGAGCCTACGTCCACTTAGTATCACTTTGTTTGACGATGTAGATGAAAATACAACAAGATATTCACTCAATCTCACTCACTTTTCATATACATTCACTCAGTTATCTCAAAATACACTTTGTATGATGATTTGGATTGTTTGGGAGTGTTGGAATTCGGTTCTCAAAGGTATATGAACTCTCAGAGTGCCAAAAAGATCCTTTCAAATGCCTCTTGGTGGGGTATTTATAGGCGAAAATTCTTCCTGGATCCGGATCGGATCGGAGCCATGTGTCCTCTTTTCCACTGTTTTCGGGTTCCGATAGAATATGGTAATGACAACGCATTCGGTTAGTGGTGAACGTGGGTAGAAAGTGGATGTAACTACCCCGAATATCAAGGAGATCGTAGGCTGAAACGGTTGGGTGTTCTAGGCTCGGATCGGATGGACTTGTAAAGAGGGTCGGATCGGCTATGCCATTTCCGATCCGAACCGGAATGCATTCAACTTTTCATTGCTTTGTATTGGTTTGTTCTTCTCTAAAGAACTCTGATCCGGTCTGGTTCATTGGTAGATTATTCTTCAATGTTTGATCCTTTATCTTTCTGTAGCCTATTTCACAAAGGAGGCTAGCACCTGGTAAGTCTAGTGACTCTTCAGTATGAGAATAAGAAAAAGGGCATGATAGGTACAAACTGGAAACAGGAAAGTATCATAAACTAAGATAAAGCAGTTTTGAACCGAATATACTATCGCACCCCCACACTATATCTCTGCACCTACTTGCTTTTGTTCCGATTGGCGCCCCATGATCGAGGTGAAGTGATCCCCTTTTTAAAAATCGGCTCCTACTCGCAAAATCATATGTGTCATATGCCCCCTAATGATTGTAGATACCTATGTTGGTCCCACCATGGGGTGTATCCAGTCCCATGGTGGCGGCCCGACACAATTCTAGAATGCATAGGTTATACTACTGATGCCCAGTGCCCTGTTTGTCTGCTTCGAAGTGTGTGCACGCCCGCACTCCATTAGAACACACACTGCTGCACCAACCGCCGTCGCTTTTTGACCGCTTACAATCAGCCCAGTAATCGTGCCCCACCCTGCCTAGTTTCAGGGTACCATGATACCTAATTGGGTTACTGCTGAAATGGGTCCCCGTTACTAGGGTTTTCTAGTCAAACATGTTAAGCGGTTAAGTGTCTGTATTAACCTAACCCCACTCATCAGTTTAATTAACATGTTGAATTGGCTAAGTGTTTTAGTTAACTTAACCCTACCATCCTGACTTGTCTGTCCTTAGCTTGAATTAGTTAAAGCACCAACCACTCACATTAGACGGGTATTGTTACGGTTACTGGATGTGCCGGTCGGTTTCGGGCAGGTATACACTGTAACTCAGTCTAACCACGGGTCCTTATTGGGCTCAATGCCTTAACCTCTCACATTGGATAGGTATTGTTGTGATTACTGGACAGTCGGGCCGGTCCGGGAAGGTTTACATCACAACTCAATCCAACCTCGGGTTAAGCATACTCGTATTTTCTAAATTTACATATTTGTCTCTTTTACTTGTTATATGTAAATGTTATGGCCCATTTTCCAAATTCGTTATTTTTTTTGGCATGGAAATTCATACCATTTAAATGTCACCAATCATTGGCATGTGCCAAACATGCCAACCCATATATTTTTCATGTTTAATCCCAACGATATTCCCCCGTTTGTACGTTCGCAAGATTATAATGAATGTTGGGCTAGATATCTTAGCCCAACTTATAAACATAGAAGGGAAAGCCAAGAACATGAAATATTCTAAATAACGTAAAGGGTGTGTGACATATGAACTTGCAACTTTGCGATCTAATTAACATAAATCATGGGTTTCAACTTGTCATGTGAACTTGCATTCAAATAAGAATCTAATTAAATAGGTGTCACATGAAATGGCATAATTTAGACCTGCATAAAACATAAGCCTAAACATATTTTTATCTAGGCATAACTTTAAACACAAACTAGCATGTGACAAAGTTATTACATGTCCATAAAAATGTCTATTTTTGACATTAACCCAAAAGCGTGAACTAGATCAATTCATGTATCCTATTATAACATGAAACTTGTAATAATCGTGTGAAACTAAATGGTTCTTGGCATGGACCCAATTACAAACTTGCAAAGAACATAAGAACATATACATGGGATTTAATCATGTAGGCATAATGGTCTTAACATAGAACATGTGTATATAAGTCTTAACTTGGACTTAGGAAAATGTATACAACCTATGTTAAACATATAAACATATAGGTGTAAATTCTAACATTAACCATATACTTGTATGTGATGTTGCTTTCATTCTAAATGTACAATAGGACCAACATCAAGTCAATTATACCACAAACATGCCAATACCATTCACAATACAATCATTGCAATACACAGATATGAATTAGCATCGTCGTTATACAATAGTAAAATTCCATTTCCACTTTACATCGAATAAAGTCTTAATTTTTATTCTCATCGAAAAAATCACTATACTTACAACAAACGACGGTCTTGATTTTTTGGTTTCTGAGTTCTGAATTTGCAATGCTTTCCTTTGGGTAGATAAACGTTGTTTGAATCTTGTTTTTACTTTAGTTTTTCTCATCTCTAAGCTTTCTCCAACTGATGGCTACTCTTAGTTTCCTCCCGGCAGCATGACGACTCTAGCTCTATTTTATTTGTGTGAATCAGGTTCAGTGTTGGGTTGTATTTATAGAATTTCAGATTGATTTGAGTCATCAGATGATCATAGAGTGAATCCAGACCATACGCACGAAGAGGAGCCAATCAGAAAGTGACAAATCAGCCCTAGTGACACACCAGAACTCAGAAAATTGCTCAGAACCTGACTAGGCCAGCCAAGACCCGACCAGGTCGACTGGATAGGTCGACCCCCAGGTCGACCCCTAGGTCGACCCCCTGGTCGACCTGGGTCCTGGGTGGGAATTTTCCCGCCCAGCCCAATTTGGGTCTGTTTTCGAATTTTGAACTGTGTGAATTTTATATTGAATTCTGAAACTTCGGAAGGTCATAACTCCTTCATACGGAGTCCGATATACGCAAACTCGAACTCTATCTCAAGCAAAATTCCGAGACGAGCACAATGGCGTAACCCGTTTCCCTTAATTCTTTCATTTTGAATTAAGTATACTTTAATTTGTTAATTTAATGTTAAAAGAAAATTCAGGGTGTTACATTCTCCCCTCCTTAAAGGATTTCGTCCCCGAAATCTTCAAGTCTAGAAGAACGTATATCCTAACATCCAATCGTCCATCTACTCAACCAACAAACACAGGCGTCCATTGTCCTTAAAAGACTTCTAATGCTTCATGATCATATGCATAGTGTGTGTATATGTCCTTATCTAATGCAAAAATTAGGCGGTCTACTGATTCAGTTGACCTCCTTAATGCGAATCATGTAAGTGTCATGAATCCATTATGTATGCAAACTTTTCCCTATTCATAATTCTACATGATTGCGCAACCATTCATACAAATGCGACATCCATATGACAACATATCAAGTTTCAACCACATACAATTATGAATACACATATGCATATGCAATATGGAAATGACTGAGCCGATCTAATACCTAGGGTGTGTGTATATGCATCCACGAGCAACCACTAGCAACCACTTGCAGCCATCAATCATAACATGTTTCAAATACATGTTTACATCCATTAGTTTCTACCTAAGGAGTTAGGAGAAAAAGGACTGAGAAGATACACTAAAAGGTAGATACAAGCATAAACTTATGGAAAAAGAGAGGTCAAAGATGTACCCTCAAACAGAAAAGGGTAGGCAGCGTGTATTTTATCCTCAGTTTCCCAAGTCATGTCTTTCTCGGCATCGCTCCATTGAACTTTAACAAGCTTGACTTCACGGTTGCATAGCTTTTTGATTTTAGTTCCTTTGATTCGAGTTGGAACTCTCCTCATAGTTGTTTCTCGTTCTATTTCAACTTCTTCTAGAATGCTTGGCTCCACCACTTCCGCAGACTCATGTAAACATTTCCGGAGATGAGAAACGTGAAAGACATTGTGAATTCCAGCCAACCTTTTAGGCAGCTCTATTCTATAAGCTGTCCTCCCAATCTTCTCGATGATAAGGAGCGGTCCTACAAATCTTGGTGCTAGCTTTCCTGCGGATCCAAAGCGAACGACGTTCCTTAAAGGAGATACCTTAAGGAAAACCCTGTCCCCAACCTCAAACTCAAGGTCGGTCCTTCTTTTGTCTGCGTAGGATTTCTGTCTATCTTGGGCAGTCTTCATTCTCCTTCGTATCAAGTCCACTTTTTCTGAAGTCTCTCTAATCATGTATGGCCCAAGTATAAGCTTGTCTGTAGACTCCCACCAACAAGTTAGTGATCGGCACGGTCTTCCATACAAAGCTTCGAAGGGCGCCATGCCGATGGTGGCTTGGTAGATGTTGTTGTAGGCGAATTCCACTAAAGGAAGATGATCCTCCCATGTCCCTCCAAAGTGAAGAACGCACAGTCTCAAAAGATCTTCTAATACTCTGTTCACCCTTTCCGTCTGGCCATCAGTTTGGGGGTGATAGGCCGTGCTCAAGCATAACTGTGTGCCTACAGCTTCTTAAAGACTCCGCCAAAACTCGCTCGTAAAGATAGGATCTCAGTCACTCACTATGTTGGAGGGTATTCCATGGAGTTGAACTATTTCCTTGAGATAAAGGGATGCTAGAGATGAGGCAGTCCTTCTACTCTTGACAGGTATAAAGTGGGCGCTTTTTGTGAGCCTGTCCACTATTACCCAAATGCTAGTATTGCCCCTCCTTGACCTAGGCAACCCATCAATGAAGTCCATTGAAATGCTATCCCATTTCCATTGCGGGACTTCTAAATGATGAAGCAGTCCTCCAGGCTTCTTTTGTTCCGCCTTGACCTGTTGGCATATCATGCACTTAGAAACGAAATCTGCCACATCTTTCTTCATGCCGCTCCAAAAGAAAACTCTCTTTACGTCCTTATACATCTTGTCTCCACCTGGGTGTATTATCATCTTGGAATGGTGTGCTTCCTCGAGAGCTATCTTTACCAAATCCCTTGCTTGTGGGACGCATAATCTTCCATCTCGCCTCAGCCAACCCTTATCATCGATGGAGTACCTATTGAGGTGACTGGAAGTTTCACCCCTAATTAGGTTATCAATCACATCAACAAGCCGAGGGTCTTCGCATTGTGAAGCCCCTATTGAGTCTAAAAGAGTGGGTCGTACTTCTAGTGATGCCAACAAACCAGGTACAAAATCAGAGAAGGGCCTAAAGTCAAAACTGGCTATATACTCCAAGCTTTGCCTTTCTACAAAGAGAGGGCTTAAGGTCAGCTTCTTTCTACTCAAGGCGTCTGCTACTACGTTGCCCTTACCAGGAGTATAGGAAATCTCAAAATCATAGAGGCAAGAAACTCCATCCACCTTTGCTGTCTTAAGTTAAGATCTTTCTATAAGAAAAGATACTTCAATGATTTATGGTCAGTATATAATTCGAACTTCTCACCTAGGAGATAATGGCGCCAAGACTTAAGCGCAAAGACGATGGCGGCTAACTCAAGATCGTGGATTGGGTAGTTCTTTTCATGAACTTTCAATTGTCTTCAACCATAAGCTACTACCTTCCCTTCTTGCATCAGAACAGCGCCTAGTCCCGTACCACAAGCATCCATGTATACTGTAAACATCTTGCTTCCATCTGGCAATGTAAGAATTGGGGCTGTTGTGAGAGCCCTTTTCAATCGTTGGAAAGCAAACTCGCAATCCAAATCCCAAGCGAACGCTAGATTCTTCTTTGTTAGCCTTGTGAGTAGAGCTAAGATTTTCGCGAAATCTCTAATGAACTTTCAGTAAAAACATGCTAGCCCGCGAAAGATTCGGACTTCGGTTGCATTTCTTAGTGCCTTCCAATCTTGCACCGCTACCACTTTCGCGGGGTCCACAGCTAACCCCTCTTTGGACACTACATGTCCAAGAAATCTTACTTCTCTCCAAAAGTGGCACTTGGAGAATTTGGCTTTCAGCTGATGGACTCGAAGAGTTTCCATGAACTCTTTCAGATGCTGAGAGAAGATCAAAATATCGTCTACGAAGACCACCACGAACTTATTGAGGAATTCTCTGAACACCCTACTCATTAGGTCTACGAAATATGCGGGCGCGTTTGTCGAGCCGAAAGGCATGGCAAGCCACTCGAAGAAACCGTCTGGGGCTATATTCAGCTACCCTTAGCTGATGGAACCCAGTAGCCGGATCAAGTTGGGAGAAAACCGACGCACCTACAAGCTGATCAAACAAATCGTCTATTTTGGGAAGCGGGTGTCTATTCTTCTTAGTCAGCTTGTTTAGCTCCCTATAGTCCGCACAAAGATGTAGTGAGCCATCTGCTTTGGTGGAGAACACCATTGGAGCACCCCATTCCGAGATACTCCGCCTTATAAACCCTTTCTCGAGAAGCTCCTTAACTTGCTTACTGAGTTCCTTTCTCTCTTTTGGAGCCATGTGTCTAACAGGTAAAGCTACGGGCTTTGCATTATCAATAAGATATATGCGGAAGTCTATTTCCTGCCTCGGAGGTAAGCCTTTCACCTCTTCAAAGACATCCAGATATTCACGGACCACTCTAACTGATAGCAAATTCTCAATAGAAGCATCAAGCGACTCTAGATAATTAAGCATAACAACATTCAAGGGATTATAAGAAATTTCTAGAGTGTTACCGAGCCGAGTCAAGAGTCTAACCACTCTCTTCTCACAATCAAGAATGGCACCATTACTGGATAACCAATCCATGCCTAAGATCAATCCATGTCCCGAGAAACCCAAAACAAAGGCACTACATCTAAACTCAACACTTAGAATAGAGATTTTTAAATCCAAACAAACCATTGACAAATAAGCTGAGCCCCCAATTGGATTTGAAACAACCAAGGGATCTTCTACCATACTAGTGTCTAGTTGCAGAGATTCTACTAAAGAAGATGAAATAAAGGAGTGTGATGCGCCAGAATCAAAGAAAGTGCGAACTGGATGATCATAGAGATAAACTAAGCTTTCTACAGAAATATTTCTACCTCGTTCCTACGGAGGTGCCACCAGCGCGTGAACCTGTCCCCCTGAAGTGGATCCAGTCCTCTGTCCCTGCCCCCGCTTCTCTGGGCAGTCCTTAGCCATGTGTCCAGTCTCGCCGCAATGGAAACAACCACCATTCATCTTCGCCTTCTTCTTTCTGCAGTCTTTCACTATATGTCCAACAATGCCACAGAAATCACACTTTCCATTTTCACGGGATTTGTTGTTCTTCCTGCCCTTCTTGAAGTCTGTTTTCTTAGCCTGTAAACCCTCTTTCTTTTCTTGAGGCACTTCCACCTCTGCCTCTTTCTTGCCTTTATCTTCCTCGTGTAGCAGCGCCATGTCCACCAAGCTTTCATAAGTCGCTTCCATGGGTATATGGGTAATAGCAAGGCTGTGTAGAGGCTCATTCAGACCTTTGACGAAGCGAAGGGCCTTCTTGTGTTGGGTGTTTACTAAATTCAACCCAAATATGGCCAGCTGATTAAACTGATTGACGTACTCCTTGATCGTCATACTTCCTTGTTTAAGAGTTAGGAACTTCTCCATCTGCATGCTTCTTTCAGCTTGGGAGAGGAATTTCATCTCAAACCTCTTCCTGAAATCTTCCCAAGTTTCCGTTGGCCTCTCAGCATGGGTAACTTCCCACCAATAAGAAGCTTCGTCTTTAAGCAACCACACTGCTAGCTGTATCTTTTGCATGTCGTCAAATTCGAAGATGTCGAACAAATCTTCAGTCTCCTTCAGCCAGTTCCTTGATACCACAAAGGATTCAGTTCCATAAAAGTCCTTTCCACCCATAGCCTTGAAGTCTCTACACGTCTTAGCAAAAGCATTTCCACGAGGAGGAGGAGGAACCGCTACCACTGTGGGAGGACGAATGTCTGCAGGGCCCGCATTATTGGCCCTAACCTCTAGGTACCTTCGGAACCAGCCAGGTATCGGTACTCCTTCTGGAAGGTTAAGATCTCCAGACATGCTGAAACAAAAAGTAAAGATTCAAGACAAAAGTATAGAGAGATAGTGCATATGGCTTTGGGGAATTATGCCTTTTAAAAACAACTCTTTTTCTTGAAAAAAAAATGCTTCTTTAAAGCTCTTTTTGAAAATAGTTTCAAAAAACTTTATCTAATCTGGTAAACCTGTGCTCTGATACCAAGTGAAACACCCTACCTCCGTCAAGGTCACTCACGAAGGGAATGCCTTAACTTCAGTAGAGGTTTATAAGTAAAATTCACAGATAAAACACAAGATAGATATAAACACACACACACACACACACACACAGATATATATATATATATATATATAAGCAGCGGAAAACAAACAGACTTTCATTTCATAAATACGTGTTCATACAAAATATTTCCATAATTGTCTCACAATAACTTCCAAAACATTACATCATCATTTCTGCCTTGATTATTAAATAACGAAGCATAAAACATAATTAAAGCTGCATAAATCCCCATAGGACGTGTTGAAAAGCCATAGCCAAGGAAAGAGAGTCCAAACCATACATCTACTATCTTGAAGCTTGCAAAGAGTCTGACTAAGCTGGGTTGTTTCCTCCCTGTGGACCTGGAGGGGGAAACAGAAGAAAAGAAGACGAAAGAAAAATAGAGTCAGACATAAAGCCTGGTAAATCTAGTGACTCTTCAGTATGAGAATAAGAAAAAGGGCATGATAGGTATAAACTGGAAACAGGAAAGTATCATAAACTAAGATAAAGCAGTTTTGAACCGAATATATTATCGCACCCCACACTATATCTCTGCACCTACTTGCATTTGTTCCGATTGACGCCCCATGATCGAGGTGAAGTGATCCCCTTTTTAAAAATCGGCTCCTACTCGCAAAATCATATGTGTCATATGCCCCTTAATGATTGTAGATACCTATGTTGGTCCCACCATGGGGTGTATCAAGTCCCATGGTGGAGGCCCGACACAATTCTAGAATGCATAGGTTATACTACTGATGCCCAGTGCCCTGTTTGTCTGCTTCGAAGTGTGTGCACGCCCGCACTCCGTTAGAACACACACTGCTGCACCAACCACCGTCGCTTTTTGACCGCTTACAATCAGCCCAGTAATCGTTCCCCACCCTGCCTAGTTTCAGGGTACCATGATACCTAATTGGGTTACTGCTGAAATGGGTCCCCGTTACTAGGGTTTTCTAGTCAAACATGTTAAGCAGTTAAGTGTCTGTATTAACCTAATAACCCCACTCATCAGTTTAATTAACATGTTGAATTGGCTAAGTGTTTTAGTTAATTTAACCTTACCATCCTGACTTGTCTGTCCTTAGCTTGAATTAGTTAAAGCACCAACCACTCACATTAGATGGGTATTGTTACGGTTACTGGATGTGCCAGTCGGTTTCGGGCAGGTATACACTGTAACTCAGTCTAACCTCGGGTCCTTATTGGGCTCAATGCCTTAACCTCCCACATTGGATAGGTATTGTTGTGATTACTGGACAGCCGGGCGGGTCCGGGAAGGTTTACATCACAACTCAATCCAACCTCGGGTTAAGCATACTCGTATTCTCTAAATTTACATATTTGTCTCTTTTACTTGTTATATGTAAATGTTATGGCCCATTTTCCAAATTCGTTATTTTTTTGGCATGGAAATTCATACCATTTAAATGTCACCAATCATTGGCATGTGCCAAACATGCCAACCCATATATTTTTCATGTTTAATCCCAACGATATTCCCCCGTTTGTACGTTCGCAAGATTATAATGAATGTTGGGCTAGATATCTTAGACCAACTTATAAACATAGAAGGGAAAGCCAAGAACATGAAATATTCTAAATAACGTAAAGGGTGTGTGACATATGAACTTGCAACTTTGCGATCTAATTAACATAAATCATGGGTTTCAACTTGTCATGTGAACTTGCATTCAAATAAGAATCTAATTAAATAGGTGTCACATGAAATGGCATAATTTAGACCTGCATAAAACATAAGCCTAAACATATTTTTATCTAGGCATAACTTCAAACACAAACTAGCATGTGACAAAGTTATTACATGTCCATAAAAATGTCTATTTTTGACATTAACCCAAAAGCGTGAACTAGATCAAATCATGTATCCTGTTATAACATGAAACTTGTAATAATCGTGTGAAACTAAATGGTTCTTGGCATGGACCCAATTACAAACTTGCAAAGAACATAAGAACATATACATGGGATTTAATCATGTAGGCATAATGGTCTTAACATAGAACATGTGTATATAAGTCTTAACTTGGACTTAGAAAAATGTATACAACCTATGTTAAACATATAAACATATAGGTGTAAATTATAACATTAACCATATACTCGTATGTGATGTTGCTTTCATTCTAAATGTCCAATAGGACCAACATCAAGTCAATTATACCACAAACATCCTAATACCATTCACAGTATAATCATTGCAATACACAGATATGAATTAGCATCGTCGTTATACAATAGAAAAAAAATTCCATTTCCACTTTACATCGAATCAAGTCTTAATTTTTATTCTCATCGGAAAAATCACTATACTTACAACAAACGACGATCTTGATTTTCTGGTTTCTGAGTTTTGAATTTGCAATGCTTTCCTTTGGGTAGATAAACGTTGTTTGAATCTTATTTTTTCTTTAATTTTGCTCGTCTCTAAGCTTTCTCCAACTGACGGCTACTCTTAGTTTCCTCCCGGCAGCATGACGGATCTAGCTCTATTTTATTTGTGTGAATTTAGGTTGATTGTTGGGTTGTATTTATAGAATTTCAGATTGATTTGAGCCGTCAGATGATCATAGAGTGAATCCAGACCATACACACCAAGAGGATCCAATCAGAAAGTGAAAAATCAGCCCTAGTGACACACCAGAACTCAGATAATCGCTCAGAACCCGACCAGGCCAGCCAAGACCTGACCAGGTCGACTGGGTAGGACGACCCCCAGGTCGACCCCCTGGTCGACTTGGGTCTTGGGCGGGAATTTTCCCGCCCAGCCCAATTTGGGTCTGTTTTCGAATTTTGAACTGTTTGAATTTTAAATTGAATTCTGAAACTTCAGGAGGTCATAACTCCTTCATACAGAGTCCGATTTACGCAAACTCGGACTCTATCTCAAGCAGAATTCCGAGACGAGCGCAATGGCGTAACCCGTTTCTCTTAATTCTTTAATTTTGAATTAAGTATACTTTAATTTGTTAATTTAATGTTAACAGAAAATTCGGGGTGTTACAACACCCTTCCCCTTCTCCGCTGCAGTTGTGGCACTCGAAGAAGATGGAATATCGTTGATAGCATATGCTTTCACGATCTTCTTCTCCTAAGGGGGATTGCGGACATTCATTTTTGAGATATCCCACTTGGCCATAGTTGAAGCACTTCCTTTCCCCTGCCTTTGCTTGACAATCTCCGGCATAGTGGCCCTTCTTGTCATAGCTAAAGAACTCGATATCTTTCTTATTCTTCTTTTTATGACCATCCTTGGTTTGGTTCTGTTTTCTCTTATTATGAGAATTTTGATTGCCATCACCGCTTGCTCGCGGTTTCGGCTCCTCTACAGATGTAATAGCAACCTCAGTCTTCGTTTTAGGGTAAAGGCTCTCTGATCTCAATGCCTTTCCCACAATAGATTCGAAGGTTTCATCGATACGGTTTATAAATCTTTCCCCCAAGTACGATAAGAGATAATCCATATTTCGATAAGGTATCGAATTAAACAATATATTCCGCGACTCCCCTACTATTCTGCTTAAGTTCCAAAAATTTCCTAAACAATTCTGATTTCTGAGCAGCCAGAATAAACTTGTCACTGAAGCAAGTCTTAAATTGATCCCAAGTAATTTGATCCTCAGGAGTAGCCACTTTAATGACATTCCACCAATTCATAGCCCGTCCTTGAAGATGACGCAATGCTAACTTTCTCTTCACTGCATCCTCGATCCCCAAATCCTCGAAGATGTGCTCACAACTATCAAGCCAATCTTGAACCTTCGTAGTCGATTCCATTCCACGGAATGGCTTCCCACCAAGACAAGTATAATCCTTGTTGAGATTAGCGAAATCGTCTCTAGGCACCTACATTACTACACCACTACCGTTAGCCGCATTGGGAACTGCTCCCTGAGCATCCCTAAGCATCTCTCGCATGAAGGCAGTAAGCATCGTCCTTATATCAGGGACATTCCCATTGTTGACCCCTGAAACCGCTCCCTCTTCAACTCCCGATGCGAGGTTCCTCACCGTGCTCCTCGTATTTCGGCTTATCGTCCAATTTGTAAAGAGAAAACGATTAACCATCTCCTTAGTGGTGCTAGTGCAGTGCGACTTTATCCTTAGATATACTAATAGTGTGTGTATATATATATTTTGAAAACCAAAATATCACAAATACACGTTCTCATATACGTATACTATCTCCCGCTGATGTCTTCCCCTAGGTTAAACTACGCAACCTATGCTCTGATACTAAGTGTGACAGCCAACCCATACCATCAGACATTTCCCCGAAATGCGCTGTGCCAATGCCCGACTAGCACAAGACGATCGTTAGAAGGGTTGAAACAGTGAATCACCAAGAACCTGTAGTATATTTCACAACGCATGGAATAAAATATAATAATAACATAATTTGATATAAAACAAGTGAGACAGCACAGAAGCTAAAAACTAAACCATATCCATCAGAGTAGCGGAATCCAAAACACAGCTACATATCTAATTATTAGAACTTTAAAATACCGTCTCTAAAAGAAATAAAAGAGGTACACTACTAATGCCCAAAGCAATGACCAGCAACAACACATGAAGAATATATATAAAGTACGTGGAAGCCTCCTGCTCGTCTCCGGACAGCTACTCGTGCATAACCACCTAACCTGCCTCTAGTTCGCTCGTTTAGGAGCACCCATAGTAATAAGAAGAGACATAAAACTCTGGGTCAGAAGAAAGTTTGGTGTGAGCGATAACAACAAAATAAAGCAATAACAGGTATAACTAATCATACCTTACCTGGACTTGCAACCAAAGAGTTAGCACAACACGATGTACAATACTCTAAGGTAAACAATAACATGGAGTGTAAAATGGAAGTGTGAGCGTCATGGTGATAGCAAACATCAAACATAGCAATCATCCTCACATCTTTCACTCAGTGCGTAAAGCATACAATATCCACCGCTTTGATCACTGAATCCATTTGGGGCCATGACGGAGTCCAACTCCGTACAACTATTATTATAACCACACTGCCCTGGACTATAGACAATAACTCTACCCAGTCCACACAGCCCTGGCTCTAGGTTACGGGCCAACCAGTCCACACAACTCTGGCTCCGGTTTGTCTACATGCCCCCTCTCTCAATAGTGAACCAAAGTTATAGATATCGATAACTCCTTTGCACACGTCCCGCAGCAAAGCCCAAATCTAGAAGTTAACTCATTGGTTCCCATCTAGATCCAAAGCAATAACTTCTCATTTGCACTTCCTTTGCATCTCGGGTTTTTGTCGGATTGGAGTAGATCTTCAAAAGAGTTTATGATCGTCATCACATGGTAGAAGCTCAAATCTGGTTCAGTTCACATCTCGTTTCGCATTCATCATTAGGGTTGGGTCCGGGTCCTCCCTGGGCGGTTCATGATCCCCCTTGGGCGGTCGTGACCCCCCTTGGGCGGTTCGTGGTCTCCTTCTAGTCGCAGTTCGTGGTCCTTACCTCCTCGCGATTCGAGATCCTTCCCTCCTGGCGGTTCGTGATCCTCCTCGGGTCGCGGTTCGTGATCCTCCCGGGCGGTTCGTGACTGCCCTGGCGGTTCGTGACCCCCTCCTAGCCACCATCAGGAACCGAAACCCTACAACTTTTACAACAAGTTAATTTCGTCAAACGACGGCGTTTTCAACCATTCTAACTTTCTTATGAAATCAAAAAACATACCAAACAATAGGAGTAACATGTAGAATAAACCAAAAACATCAAAACAATAATTACATATGTTAATTTAGATCAAATATACCCAAAACCATGATTTTACCCTAACCATGTGATTTTCCCCTTAACCATTCTAACTATAGGATTAGCAAACTTAATCCAAATTAACCCAAATTCATACCAGTGACATAAAATATGATTTTAGAATCTTCACATATTTTTCCAGAATTTTTAGATGTATAATTTCACTAATTTTCACTAATCACCCTTAATTAGCCATAATTAGTGTATAAACATGAAATTCACTCACCTTAACCAAAAATAAATGTTTGATCTAAAACTTTTACTAATTTGGCTCGGATCCCAATGTGGTGCAGCAGCTCTACCTCGAATTTGGTGTTAATACGGCTTGATTTGATGTTGATTTGCTTAATTAGTTATTAGAAAGTGATTAGGGATAGATCTGGGACATGGAAGCCATTATTGAGGTTAGTGGCGACTGGAAAAATGAAAGGAGATGATTCTCTAACTCCTTTCAGCCCTCCCATAACCCTAATCCCAAAATGAGTTATGGGCCTAGCTGTTAATCACTCTATTAAGCCTAATTTGGTTGTTTTCCATGTTCCAAACTTTATTTTAGCCATATCTCCCAACCAATGAGTCTGTTTGATTAACGTAACCACTCTACGGAATGAGAAACCATCATCTAAATTCAATGGAAGTAGTTTTAGGTCAAAACTCCTTACTAATCAAAAGTTATAGGCAAAACAAGATTTGCCACGGGAAAAACAGTCATTTAAAATTCGGCAAAAATCGTGAACGTGGGAAATGACCCAAATAGCCGTTTCCCAATGTTACACGACAATATGAATTCGTATGAAAATAAAATAAATATCCTATAATCCTCCAATATATAGAATATAGGTCGTTACACCTGGCCTCAGCATCCTCAATATCTACCTTGAGCTTCTCCACCTTAGCTTGGTGCTCAGCTTGTATACCCTCTACTTGAGCCAACACATCTTTACTCGCAGTCTCGGCATCAGCTTTCTCCTTCTTGGCTTGAGCAAGCTCGACATTTCTCAACTCATAACTTTTTGAGCTCATCATCTTTGATGAGTCACTGAGCCTGCTCATTCTCTTCCTCTTCCTTTATCCTCTTGTTCTCTGCAACGAGAGCCTCATTATCTATGTGGAGTTGATGCAATTCTTTATTCTCCTTCTCCATCTCAAGATTCCTCTCCTTAAATGCCTCTAATGTCGCGCTTGAGAGTCACATTCTCTGTCGAAACCGTCGACACTGTGTCTTCGAACATTTCTCACTCTCTTTGCGCCCTTCTCAACCTTCTTGTAATCACTTCAGTTTTGTTGTTTCGGCAACAGGGAGTTAGCATATAAACATGTTACTCGAATACACAGAAATATATACAGCTCGAAGAGTCGTCTTACCCCGTTCATTGTCTCGGCTTTGGAAACACTCCCTCCCATCTTTTACATCCAATTCCAAGTTCAGGATCTCAACATTCTTTCTAAATATCAGCTAAGAGAGGTGCCCTGCATACTTGTGAATTTCCCGGTACTAAAGGAAGATGTCGAACAGTTTATCACATACGTCTTTATCCACATTGCAGGGGAACGGGTCAATGTTCTGCATCCATACTCGCTCATCAAAAGAAAACCCGAGGAATGACTCCCTTAATATCTCCTTCCTCTATCCAGGAGTGAGCTCTAGGATGACTGATATATTGGGCAACTGAGGCCCCTTCTTTGACACTCCTTTCTTCGTATATCTCCTATCTGTAGGTGCCAACCCCATGCTTCCAAATGTGCTCACAAGCACCAAGGGTGCGATATAAGGAGGGATTGTAATGACCCGGTTTTTAGCGACTTTGGTTATCGACATAAACTCAATGACGACTAACCAAACATCGAAAAATACTGGTAGTTAATGAAAGAAATTAGAGGGTGAGAATAGATAAGATAGAAACTTAGAATAGAAGAAGAATAACATACAACATCAGAGTAACACGAATCTCACAGCGGAACGAACAACATATAATAGATAACATATCCTTGAAAAAAATCAGTATATGTTTATAGTAACATTATCAGGGTACAACACTTACAACACAGCGGAAATAACTATAGCTATATAATCCTGAAGCCTCCTGCTCCAAGCTCTCCAAGTATATCTGTAAAATCCTGACTACTTGACTGGCCACATAAAATTGGGCACCCAAGAGTTTAGGGAAAACAAAATAAAATAAAACTCCGGGTTAGTCATGGGACTGGTATGAGTAAAATAGTTTAAAACAGTTTGAGCCATTAAACGATATCTCATAAGACCACGCCGTATAACAGAATGGGTTTTTCCCTTATGAGAATCCAAAATATCTTTATATCAAAAACCTTTTGATATTATAATAATGTCTATCAACCACAACTATAATAATCATCTAGCAGAAACGCTTTCATCTCACGTTCTACATATATAGTATATAATCAAAACCGCAAGCACATATTGGGTAATGGATTTCCAACTATGACAAGGTATGGAACCACCTTTCGCTAGTGTACCTCTAGAGAGGAATACACTGGGTTCAACAAGAACATCTTGCAACACGACCGCACATAACCGACCACTCATTTCGCTTGAGTGTGTCGAATGTATATCACCAACGGTTGGGATCAGCAACCGTTTCCCGAATGGGACAACATCGACAATAGAATTTTAGCAGTAAATGAAACTCTAGATCAGGTGATTATACACCCGAAATGGTGCGACCTACATAGCCATGTTGCCTGCCCGATTTTTGTCATTTCCGGATGTGAGGCTAGAAGCTACGCTTATCTTTTACATGCCACAGCTTCATTCACTTAGATTGTCACATCGTCACACCCGCCAAATCACAAATTGATTTATTCAAAAATAACACGGGTATATAGCTAAGAGAAACGAATTCCTCCACCACCAAACATGAATACGTTTGAAGAGATCAACTTATGTGATCTATTAGATATACTTTGTCAGACCTTCTTCCATACAAGTTGTCCTGGGACTGGACAAACCGAAGGCACTATTCAGTACATCCGTCTTAGGAAATTGTTATCTAAGATTTATACAACAACCCATGCACTTTACTCCGTCTTCAATTATCTTTGGCATATATGATTCGCAAGCTTATGCCAATACGGAGTGGTTCTTCGGATAATAATCCAACCGGTCTCTCCATATTAACAACGTTAAAATGGTCAAAACTTTGATAGTCGGTGATTTAACTATCAAATAAAAACATGTCTGTGTACAAACAACGATCTTATTTCCAAATGGAATTATCGATCCAATCATCAAACAATTATATATATATATTATTCTATTATTTATATTAATTAAAAATAATTATTATTTAATTCCAGTTATCGATATCGCTAACTCGATATTTAATTATTAAATTAATTATTCGACAGCTAAAAATGCGGGTCATTACAACTTCCCCCTTAAAATAATTTCGTCCTCAAAATTGCTAAGGTAGAGGATGACCCTATCTATTGGGTAAAAATTTATCTGTTTACCTCTTATCTTCTGTTTCTCCGAACCAATTAATATCGACTAAAATATTAATTCCTTCCGACTAACTAAAATTTTCAAAAATTCTGAAAATTTTCTAACACCTTAAATTTTCGGAAAATTTCGCCATAACCTCCTTTGTACAACCCTATCGGTAAAACCACAACTCTCCTCTCTAGGCCTTCTCCAACCCAAAAGAAAATCAAATAGCTAAGCGGCTTGCCAAATCGGCTCATAAATCACCAAACTCAATACCTGTAGACCATATATCCATTATATCACTTTCACTTGCTTGCCAAATCGCCATAACCTCCTTCGTACCTTTTTGTCAGGTATATCATTATATCACTTTCACTTGCTTTTACTCAATACCTGTAGACCATATATCCATCTATACCAATCGATTTCCAATCAATTTCAATCAACCAAATCTCAACACAATTATTCGCTTATATCGAAGCCCAATTTCATTCTAACCCCAAATCAAAAAAATTCGAACTCTGAACTTATCCCTCAATTCCAGTTTAGATGATTCTCTAATCAATTCCTGATTTTAAATACTTTTATCAATCTCCTCTTACTTAACTTTACAAGTTAAATTTAAATTCTAGAAATTTTAAATTCCTGGGTTTTTCTTTCAAATTAATTTGAAATCATAATACCAATTCAAAACCTTTGAATTTCTAAACAACTTGTTTCCTCAAAACAATTCGGAAACAAAATCTTTGGTAGTAATCCGTCACTTATAACTCGAAAATGAACACCGGTGATGCAGCTGTCATCATCGGAATCTATTTTCCAACGATCAAGTGAGTTCAATACCATACCATTTCAAAATCATTTCCACATACTTCCATTTTGAAATCAGTTCAAAATATCATTTCAATGCTTGTAACAAATTTAAAATCTCCCAGGATTTTAAAACTCACGTATATTTAATCCATGTTCTTTTATAAACACTTCTCCAAATTTTCAGGTTTAAATTTCAATTCTGATTTAATTTCAGATTTAACTCATTCGTAACACTTGTACGAATCTTGATTGGTTATTTACATAATCGTTTCACTTTTGTAATCTTACTCGATTATAATAACAACCATCACATCCAATATACTAATATTTCAAATATTAATAATTCCTTTATATCAAAATATAATCTAGGCAAAATTATTCCATTTACCCTTTTTTCAAAACGTACCGTGTCGGTTCATCGTATTCGAGTGTTTAGAAACCCCTATCGATACAATGGACCAAACTGATCGACCAAAATTCACAAACAACTCAACCAATAAATCTTCACAATATAAAATCATTTTAATATTGAATAACAAATACGCGCTCATATATATATACACACTCAAACTCAATCTAGGGTATTACTAACCCCATCTCTACCGAGTCACGCCACAGAGCCAAGGTAAAACTTAACCTTAAGCTCTAATACCAACTGTAACGACCCGGTTTTTAGCGACTTTGGTTATCGACATAAACTCAATGATGACTAACCAAACATCGAAAAATACCGGTAGTTAATGAAAGAAATTAGAGGGTGAGAATAGATAAGATAGAAACTCAGAATAGAAGAAGAAGAACATACAATATCTAAGTAACACGAATTTCACAGCGGAACGAACAACATATAATAGATAACATATCCTTGAAAAAAATTAGTATATGTTTACAGTAACATTATCAGGGTACAACACTTATAACACAATGGAAATAACTATAGCTATATAATCCTGAAGCCCCTTGCTCCAAGCTCTCCAAGTATACCTTTAAAATCCTGACTACTTGACTGCCCGTATAAAATTGGGCACCCAAGAATTTAGGGAAAACAAAACAAAATAAAACTCCGGGTCAGTCATGGGACTTGTATGAGTAAAACAGTTTAAAACAGTTTGAGCTATTCAACGATATCTCATAAGACCACGCCGTATAACAGAATGGAATTTTCCCTTATGAGAATCCAAAATATCTTTATATCAAAAACCTTTTGATATTATAATAATGTCTATCAACCACAACTATAATAATCATCTAGCAGAAACGCTTTCATCTTACGTTCTGCATATATAGTATACAATCAAAACCGCAAGCACGTATTGGGTAATGGATTTTCAACTTTGACAAGGTATGGAACCACCTTTCGCTAGTGTACCTCTAGAGAGGAATACACTAGGTTCAACAAGAACATCTTGCAACCCGGCCACACATGACCGACCACTCATTTCGCTTGCGTGTATCGAATGTATATCACCAACGATTGGGATCAGCAACCGTTTCCCGAATGGGACAGCATCGACAATAGATTTTTAGAAGTAAATGAATCTCTAGATCAGGTGATTATACACCCTAATAGGTGCGACCTACATAGCCATGCTTCCTGCCCGATTTTTGTCATTTCTGAATGTGAGGCTAGAAGCTACGCTTATCTTTTACATGCCACATCTTCATTCACTTAGAATGTCACATCGTCATACCCATAGAATCACAAATTGATTTATTCAAAAATAACACGGGTATACAGCTAAGAGAAACGAATTCCTCCGCCACCAAACGTGAATACGTTTGAAGAGATCAACTTACGCGATCTATTAGATATACTCTGTCAGACCTTCTTCCATACAAGTTGTCCTGGGACTGGACAAACCGAAGGCACTATTTAGTACATCCATCTTAGGCAATTGTTATCTAAGATTTATACAACAACCCTTGCACTTTACTCCATCTTCAATTATCTTTAGCATATATGATTCACAACGCTTATGCCAATACGGAGTGGTTCTTTGGATAATAATCCAACCGGTCTCTCTATATTAACAACGTTAAAATGGTCAAAACTTTGATAGTCGGTGATTTAACTATCAAATGAAAACATGTCTGTGTACACACAACGATCTTATTTCCAAATGGAATTATTGATCAAATCATCAAACAATTATATATATATATATATTATTCTATTATTTATATTAATTAAATATAATTATTATTTAAATCTAGTTATCGATATCGCCAACTCGATATTTAATAATTAAATTAATTAATTATTCGACAGCTAAAAATGCGGGTCATTACAGAGATTGTCGACGATTACTTCCAGGTGCTCACTGTATCTAGCCTTGAATCCGTACCAAATGATCGAGTGATGGGTGATGGAAGAAAGTGGAGGGAGTAAAAAAATTTTGAATGTCGAGGCTCTATGGCGATGCTCGCTGCTGTGGTCATGGAAGAAACTGGAGGGAGTAAAAAAAAATTTGCCTCTTCTAAATCCACTCATAAGCTCGATCCTCCTAGGTCGACAGATCCTTGGCCTTGATTTATTGTCACATCGAGCCATTTCACTTGCACAGAACATATTCAAGGTTAGAGTCGAACACTCCTCACACACAAACAAATGTTGTGTTTATGAGTGTGTGTCCTAAGTATTCTCTCCATAGACAAGATTTAGGCTCGCTTGAAGGGGTGACGCTTCCGTCCTTGTCTCAACAGTCACTGGCAGGACAAGAGAGGACATCAGGACCTCATCCCTAACAACTATCTCCTCATCATCGACGTTGCCCTCGCCAGCTCCTTCCTGAGTCTTTGTAGCCTTCCATCGCTTGGACACGACATGGGGCACTTCCCTTTGCGGCCTGAAGGACTTTCTTTCCCTCAGTTTCCGCCTTTCCTTCTTCCTTAGCTATAGCCAGTCACATCACTGTGCAATTAGAGAGAGGTAGGCCCGTTCGGCGAAGAAGTTGTTCATCCAAAATATTCTCGGTGGAGTAAACCCAGCCAGGATGTCCCTGGGAGCTTCAAGATGCTCTTGGTGCACTATGCCTTTGGGTACTAAAAGAATGCCTATTACATAAACACAAAGTTAGTCTCGAGCTACGACTCAATTATCTACAAGCCCAACACAAGAAAAACACTCACTTCCAGCCAACCATTGCCTCGCAAATCCTGGAGGACAACAAACATAGATACAATCATACTTAAAATGTTAAGTCTACTCCATGGCCTTAGGATGAATTGGGTGTTGGCTTGTGCCTCCAAATAGACCAGGGAAGGCGCATTGGTAGTCCTCCTCTTCATCTGAAAAAGATACTGGATGTGGTCTCCGGTAGGTTCTATGCAAAGGTTCCTTGAATAGGGTGCAAGTACCGGAAAAGAAGGCATACACATTCGGGTGAAACTGCATCAGCGCTAGGAGAAAGCGGTGCAGCATGTACTGGATAAAGTAGAAGGAAAAGGGCATGCACCTGGAGACACACACACACATATGCCTATTCCAAGTTGTGTATCCTTCTAGGGGGTGCATGCGCCCTATCCCTATCTAGAGAAATGCGAACATCGTTCTAGGGTATGCTAAACCTCTTACACACGCGCCTTAATGTAGCCTCATCTATATGTGAAGGCACAAAATCCGACAAGTCATCAACTATGGCGGCATACGCCTTCATATACGATGCCTCGGGATTGTCTTCCCTCATGATATCTACATCCTCTTCATCTTCGAGATTCTCTCTTATCGCTCTAGTCCCTTCTACTACTGTTGGCTCGGTTGGATGCTTGGTCGTTTGTTGTGGTTTTTCCAACTACACTCCGTGGTTGGATGCTTTTGGCAAGCCAGTGAGATGGGAAGGGGTGGACGCTTCTGAAGTCTCAATCTTGCTATCCCTTAAACCGGTACCACTTGATGACCCAGACTGGGACGATGAGTGTTTTGAAGCTTCGGCTTCTAAAGCCTGAAGTCTCTTGGATGATCTTATTTCAATTACTAACTATATTTTTAACATAGTCACATTAGATACGCATTGAATAAACTATACCCCTCGTGTTGGTGTAAATTAACATGAACATGCAGTGTCGTAAGATGCTGATACGATTATAATAAAAGAACTTGGGACATGGCGATGATCACTAGTCCTTAGAACTATAACCATCGTCGTCGTCGACCACTATCGCTAGCTTCGCTTCAAGTCACGGCTATGTCAAGATCGATGTCAAAAAAAATCTAAAAGTTAGTACTTTAGTCATATGTTCGCAGTCCAAGTTTATGCTCTAATCCTATGTGAAAATCTGAACAATTAGCTTTCAAGCGTACATGCACTTTCGTTATTATATTCAAACTGTTGCAGAGTGAAGTTTTGATGACAACAACCTTACTTCAATTATCATTTTTAATTGATTGTAAAATATATACTAACTTCTTTATCTAGAATACATACAAACATACATATATATATATATATGCAGGGTTTGTATACAGGATTTAAATACTAAAGATTGTACAATTTTAGAGTTCCAAGAGATTCAGGATTCAAAAGAGATTCAAGACTCATGAGTATCAAAATTTCAAAGACCTTAAGAAAATATAGTAATTAAGTCTTGTTTATGTGCAAGACTCTAAATAGCACTCCGTTTTCAAATTTCAAACAAGGTTTTCAAAAATTCAAATTTTGGTTTCAAACCACTATCCTAAATAATGTCAAAAATTTTATGATTTCAAATATACAAATATTTATAGTTTAATAAAGTTTCATAATAATATGTTTATATATATATAGTTTTAAATCATATAACTTTATAAATATGTTTATACAATATATTACTATGTTTTTACACTTTAGAAAATCTATTTTAAACACTAGATTTTATTTCAGAATTTTCAGAATATATATTAGTTTAAACACTTGAAAAATGGTTTAAAATTCAAAATCAACATACATATGTCGACATACATTATTGAGCATGTCGACATATAACCGTCTTATTTTTAAATTTTAAAGGAAGTGTCTTTTCACTGTTTGAAACGTTTCAAACGTTGCAACCTTTGGGACACTATAAATAGGGGGTCAATTTCAAATTTTTAATCACTTCTTCTTCTCCTTCTTTCACCCCTTTACTTACCACTATTAATATACATAAATTTCTTAATTTCTATACTTATACTCTATCGATTTCAACAAAATTAAAATCGTTCTCTTTCTCTTCACAATCTCTATCAACTATTATCTATTTAGAAGTGCTATTGAAGAGTTCTAGGGCTATTGTAATTGTTTGGGAAAGTGTGTGTTTCTTATAGTCTTAAAATCAAGGAAAGGGAGCGGTGTTAACCTTGTAGCCGTGAAATCAAGGGTGGTGGAATTAGGGTTAACCTTGTATCCATGAAATCAAGGGTGTTTTACTTTGATATTGATAATAATAAAACTCTACGCAATCCAGCATTACGTGAGACTGGGCGTAGGAGTAATTTGAACCATTATAAAATCCGGTGTGTTCTTTCCTTTTTTGCATTTTATATTTACTTATATCTGTGTCTGTGATTTCTTATATGTTTGTGATCATTTCTGGTGTGATAATCATTATGTGATTCATAAAATAAGTCAAGTTAGTTAAAGATTTCTATAAATTTCTTATAAACACTATTCCCCCCTCTAGTTTTAATTCTGCCTTAAGATCCATAATCCGCATCTTTAACAATCGGTTTCAGAGCATAGGTTTTCAAAAGTTCATCATCTGAATTTTGGAAATATTAAATGGAAAATTTTGAAATGATTTATAGCACTAGTCTTAATTCATGCATTGCATCAATGTTAGAAGAGTCTGCATTAAATTATGTTGAAAAATCAAGTAATCTACTGAATTATTGTCCAATATAGGAAAAAGTGTGTTACATGGCTAATGGAAATACAAATTCTGAAAAGTTGTGTTACATGGATGTTCAAAATCCAAATTTTGTTGGACAAATGATGGAGATCAAAAAGGACAAATGGATATTGGATAGTGGCTGTTCAAGACATATGGCGGGAAATCCAGGATTACTGAATAATCTATATGAAGATAGTGGAATGGTCAACTTCAGATATAACTTTAAAGGATATATTGTTGGCATCGACAATGTGGTAATTCTAAAACTCCTACTATTTCTGATGTTTTATTAATTAGGAATTTAAAACATAATTTACTAAGTATAACTCAACTTTGCGATGAAGGCTATAAAATCAAATTTGAAAAAGATAAATGCTTTATAGAAGATAAGAATTCAAAAATAATATTCGAAGGAGATAGAATGAAAAATACCTGTATACTAAGTATGAAAATTTCTAGCGATAATTTATGTATTATGGCCAATACAAGTGACCCATAAAAGATTCGGTCATATAAATTTCAAATACATTTCTAGGATTTCAAAGTTAGATTCAGTTAGGGGATTACTCAAAATGAAATTTAAGGTAAATAATTTATATGACGCTTGACAATTCGGAAAATTAAAAAGAAGTTCATTTAAATCAAAAGAGGAAACTACACCTCAAAACGATTAGAATTAATTCACATTGATCTTTTCTTAATCAATAAATCATAAAAGATTTGTTTATGTAATAATTGATGATTTTTCTAAATTTACTTGGACTTTGTTTCTTAATAGTAAAAGTGATGTTATCGATTGGTTTAAAACTTTTTCTAATAGAACTCAAAATTTATTATCTTTGAAAATCAAAACAATACAAAGTGACAACGGTGGAGAGTTCGAAAATGAAAATTTTGAAAAATTTTGTAATAAAATGGGGATAACCAATAATTTTTCCTTCCCCAGAATTCCTCAAAAAAAGGGAGCAGTTGAACGTAAACATAGATCAATTCAAGAATGTGCTAGAACCATGTTATCAGAAGGTACTTACCAAAGAATTTTTGGGCTGAGGCAATTGCAATAGCTTGTTATATTTTAAATTGAATTTTAATAAGACTCTTAACTCATAAAACACCATATGAACTTTTATATAATAAGAAACTAAAAGTATCATATTTAAAAATATTTGGAAGTAAATGTTTTGTTCTTAATACTAAAGAAAACTTAGAAAATTTTGATTCTAAATCTGATAAAGGAATATTTATTAGATACTCAGATAGAAGTAAATCATATAGAGTTTTTAATTTAATAACTAATACCATTGAATAAACATTAAATGTATCCGTTGACGAAAATTATAAAAATGTAACAAAAGATAATGAAGATGAAAGTAAAAGTGAGATCGATGAAACAAATAATGAAATTAATCAACCAAATAAAAGAATTAGACTGCTAATATATCACCCTGTAGAAAATATCTTAGGAGATATTGAATCTGTTGTTAGAACTAGAAACCAATCAAATAATACGAGTAATTCATCTTTTATCTCAACTATCGAACCTAAGAATCCAAAGGAAGCATCATCCATGATTCATGGATCCTTGCTATGCAAGAGGAATTGAATCAATTTACCTGGAATGATGTATGGGAACCTAACCCTATACCAGAGGATAAAACTGTAATTGGAACTAAGTGGGTCTATAAGAATAAAATGAACGAATACGGAGAGGTCGTAAGAAATAAAGCTCGATTAGTATCCCAAAGATATAGTCAAGAAAAGGGAATAGATTATGATGAAACAATTTCTCAAGTAGCAAAATTAGAGGCTATTAGAATTTTGTTAGCATTCGCTAATCATCATAATTTCAAATTATATCAAACGGATGTTAAAAGTGCCTTTCTAAAAGGATATGTTAAAGAAGACATATATGTAGAGCAACCACCTCTTTTTGAAGATGAAAAATTTCCAGATTGGATATATAAATTAAAGAAAGCAGTATATGGATTAAAACAAGCTCCTAGAGCTTGGTATGATAGGTTATGAACTTATTTATTACAATCTAACTACGAAATTGGTAAAAAAGATAATACACTTTTTATTAAAAGAAATAATAATGATATTCAATTAGTATAAATATATGTTGACGATATAATCTTCGGATCAACAAATAATAAAATGAATAAAGAATTCTCAGATATTGTGACACAAGAATTTGAGATGAGTCATACGGGAGAACTAACATTCTTCTTAGGATTACAAATAAGACAATTGAAGAATAGAATATTTATTAATCAAGAAAAATATGCAAGAGATTTAATTAATAAATATAATTTAAAGACAACTAATGGGAGACCAACACCAATGACAACTAATATAGCCCTTAAGTAAAGATGATACTTCAAAATATGTTGATCAAAAATTATATAGAGGTATAATAGGATCATTATTGTATATAACCGCTAGTAGACTAGATATAATGCATAGTTTATGTCTTTGTGCAAGATATCAATCGCAACCTAAGGAAGCACATTCAAAAGCCGTAAAATGTATTCTAAGATATGTAAAACATACATTAGATTTTGGATTATTTTATCCTACGGATGATTCATTTGATTTAATCTCTTATTCTGACACTGATTATGTGGGATGTGAATCCGATCCTAAAAGCACTAGTGGAACATGTCATTTCTTAGGACATTCACGAGTTTCCTGGTTTGGTAAAAAGCAAAATATAGTATCTTTGTCAACAACTGAAGCAGAATATATCTGCTACTTTGGCTTGTTCGCAAATAATATACATGTAGCAAACTCTAAATTATTTTGGATTAAATATAAATAAATCACCAATATATTGCGATAATACAAGTGCTATCAATATATATAAAAATACAACTCATCATTTAAGAACTAAACATATAGATATAAGACATCATTTCTTAGGAGTTAATGTAAGTAAAGAGAAAATTTCACTCGAATTCACAGAAACAGAAAAACAAATAGCAGGTATTTTAACAAAACCTTTAAATGAAGCAACGCTCACTAAATTTAGAAGAGAATTAGGCATTTTTTTTCTTTAATTAAAATAGAATAATTAAATATATAATTATAATTTAAAATATAACAAAAATCAGAAAAATTAAAAAGACACATATGTCAACATGTGCAAAATGGTATGTCAACATATAACTGCCAGATTTCAAAAACAAATTCCCACCAATAGATAGTTACAACCTCTATTAAACTTCTTATTTCAAAATTCCTTCTTCATCTCTTTATTTCTTCCCTGTAAAAAATCTGAAACATAAAAAAAAATGGCCTCCACTAATAATAACAATCAAATCAATCTTGATTCGTCCCCCGAACCATCCAAAGGTCCATTCCAACGCATTACGCTCATGAAAGTCATCAAATTAGAGGAATCGATGAAGTATGTTTTTCAAATGCTTATTGAATTCCAAGTCTTGCAAATCAAGATGAATAAAGATAGCGAGGGACAAGGGAAAATAATGAGGAATTTGCAAATATTTGTGATGGATGATCACACTAACCCTATTATCATCAAAGATGGTAATCAAATGGAGGAAGAGGTAGAAGAAGTGGAAGAAGTAATGGAAGAGGAGGAAGAAGAAGAGGCGCAAACCGAAGGCATGGAAGAAGACGACCAAGTTATATACATAGGTGAAGTATGATTTGATAGAGAAGGGGATATGATTGAGCAAAGCGAGGAATTCTGTCTCCATTATCCCCACTGTCCAATTCACAAATCCCCAATCGTTAAGAAGCATTAGACGTTTAGGTTGTCGTTTATTCGTATATGTGCTATAATACGTAAAACTATTGTAAATACATGTACATATAAAACATTTCAGATTGTATGGGTTTTGTATAATGGTATGTAGTTAATAAATATAATGTTTGTTATCTTTTTTAGTTTGTTTACGTATTATATTATAGGAATATATTTAGAAGGAATTATGATAATATAGGCATGAATTTAAGGGAGTCATAAGTTTTCATTAGAGTAATAAAGAATAGAAATATATGTGTGGTAAGTCATTAGGATCGTAGATTTAAGGGGAGTATATTTAGAGGATCTTTTTATTGATGAAAAAGGGGGAGAAATTATAAATTAGCAAGAGTTATAGTTAGGCTTAGTTTAAGGGGGAGTTAGTAGGAGTCATCGTGAAAGGGGGAGTATTCGAAGAATAAAATCAACAGGTATGAATATTTTATAAATCAAGGTTTTCATCATCAAAAAGGGGAAGATTGTTGGAGAATGGAGTTTTGATGACAACAACATTATTTCAATTATGATTATTAATTTATTATAAAACATATACGAACATCTTTATCCAAATATATATATATATATATATATATGCAGGGTTTGTATACAAGATTTAAATATTGAAGACTGTACAGTTTTTGGGTTCCAAGAGATTCAGGATTCAAAAGAGATTCAAGACTCATGAGTATCAAGATTTCAAGATTTCAAAAAACTTATGAAAATATAGTAATTGAGTCTAGTTTATATGTAAAACTCTAAATAGCTTTCCATTTTCAAATTCTGTTCTTCAAATTTCAAACTCTGTTTTCAAAATTTAAATTATGATTTCAAGTTATTTCAAAGCACTTTTCTAAATAATTTCAAATTATTATGATTTCAGATATATATATAGTCTAATGAAGTTTCATAATAATATGTTTATATATGTATATTTATAGTTTTAAATCGTATAACTTTATAAATATGTTTGCATAATATATTACTGTGTTTTTATATGTTTTTACACTTTATAAAATCTATTTTAAACACTAGTTTTTATTTCAGGAATTTCTAGAATATATATATATATATATATATATTAGTTTATACACTTGAAAAATGGTTTAAAAATCAAAATCAACATACATATGTCGACATACGTTATTGAGCATGTCGACATATAACCATCATATTTTTAAATTTCAAAGGAAGTGTCTTTTCGATTGAAACATTTCAGAAACGTTGCAACCTTTGGGACAGTATAAATAGGGGTCAATTTTGAATTTTTAATCACTTCTTCTTCTCCTTCTTCACCGCTTTACTTACCACCATTAATATTCATAAATTTCTTAATTTTTATACTTATACTCTATCAATTTTAACAAAATTTATATCATTCTCTTTCTCTTTTCAATCTCTATCAACTACTATCTATTTGGAACTGTTGTAATTATATGGGAAAGGATGTGTTCCTTGTAGCCCTGAAATTAAGGAAAGGGAACGGTGTTAACCTTATAGTCGTGAAATCAAGGGCGGTGGAAACTGTGTTAACTTTGTAGCCATGAAATCAAGGGTGTTGTACTTGGATATTGCTGATAATAAAACTCTGCGCAATACAACGTTGTGTGGGACTGGATGTAGGAGTAATCTGAACAAGTATAAAATTTGGTGTGTTATTTTTTTTTGCATTTTATATTTACTTATATCTATGTTTGTGATTGTTTCTTTGTTTGTGATCATTTCTAGTGCGATAATCATTGTGTGATTCATATAGTAGTTCAAGTTAGTTAAAGATTTCTATAAATTTCTCATAAATACTATTCACCCCCTCTAGTGTAATTCTTCCTTAAGATCCTTAATCTGAATCCTTAACACAGACCTAAGTCCGATTCAATCCTGTAGCATCGCGATGACAATGTAAATCAAGCGACAGGCCTTGTAAGACTCGAGTTGTCAATAGGGAACACGAGAAGTGCTAAAAAGGGGAATTAAACTAGTCTAAGTCCCGAAAATGCGAAAATTCGCATCCCCAAGTCTTAACAAATCCGCATCCCCCCCAATAATTTGCATTCTGCCTTCCTCACGAAACTCTAATGCTACACTCCATTGTACTTCGGCTCGATTTCGCTTTGAGTTCCTCCAGGAAGCAAGAATTCGTATATCTCATTATGTGAAATTTGGCATCCCTTACGATGCAAAATTTCGCATCCCATGGATGCAAACAATTGCATCCCTCATGATACGAAGTTTTGCATCCCTCGGATGCGAAAAACTACATCCTTGTAATGCTAAATTTTGCATTCTTTAGATGTGAAATATCACATCCTTCATGATGCAAAATTTCGTATCCTTTGGATGCAAAAAGTCACATCCCGCATGATGCGAAGTTTTACAACTCCGAAGGCGATGCGAACCAACCCCTCTCCTCCATCATCTCCTTGCTCCTTCGAACCTACCCAAGAAAAGAAAACTCATCCCCGATGAATTCGAATCCCACCTTCCTTACTTCCTCGACTCTTTTAGGCTTTCGAATCCCCCTCCTCCTTTCGAGATGCCATGGCCAAGCCTATGCCGAGATCTCAAACTCCAGCATCGGGGATTCAAATTCCGATTTTGTGTCATACCAAACCATGTTGATGGTATTCGACCCACCTAAAAGTTTAAGTTTGGATTCTGCTGTAGTTTCAAGTTCTAGGGATACGAGATAGGATTCAGTAAAGGGGGAAAGGAATAGCGAGTCATGACATTTATATTGGGAGGAGGTGAAGAAAGACTTGGCCTATCTTAAAAATTTGCATTCCCGTATGGATACGAAAATTCGCGTCCCACCAATGATGCAAAATTTCGCGTCCCCCTTGGGATGCGAGATTTTCCACCCATATTCAAAAAAAAGTGAGTGGAATTTCCAACATCAGGAAATTCCTGACTCATATCTCTAGATGTGAGTGAATAATCGATACCTATTCGATTCACTAACCAATTGTACATTCGTAAGTTTAAATGATTCAAGAACGTACGCCAAACAATCAAGTTCACGATTCGATATTGTTTTCGAAATCCAGCTCGTGTGGTCTAAAATCAGTAACACATTTACTATTTATGTTCTATTTCAAACTCCAATCCCGTCGTGCAGAACCACGTGAAAACATGTGAGCATATACGCGATGCTACGTCGATAAAGACTCGTTTACATTTTGACGTAAGCGAGACTCGACGACTAACATTTAATTTCATGAGTCGACAAAGATTAGATGCTAAAAGAAGCTGCCAGAGAATCAGAATTCTCGACACGCTCGACAAAATTGTAACAATCTGCCTGGAGTGGGCCTAAATTTCAACCTAGAAAAGGCCCATCGAAACTTAAAGTCATTCTAAACGGATCGTCGGTTCCAATAAGAAATTACACTTGCACAAAATAACAGATAATATAACGTGATGGAATCTCACACTGCGGAACGAAAAAGTATAATATTAAAATAAGATGCGCAATTTATTTAACACCGTTGATTCAGATACAAATTGTCAAATACATTTGTTCATAACGGAACATCATCATTGTTCATAATCCAGAGTTTCCATAAGTAAAAGAGCAATAATAGCTAATAGTAGCATAATAGTTTCATCGCCTTCTTCAGCCTGCATTATCATTTCGTCCATCAAGTTGCTACCCCACCTATTGACATGTTGGATATGTTACAGAGAGTGGTCAGAATATAAATCTTTGTGTGACTGAAAATAATATTTACTTAAGAACTATACTCTAGATTTGGCAGGTTATATATATGTCAAGGTATGTCTACGAAACACATAGAAACACACATACAAAGAAATAGTTTAATCAATTAGGTGTATATCTGAATCATTTACTTAAAACCTTCATCCATTTAGGGTGATGACCCAATGAGGTGGACATTCTCGATCACTTAAGGTCCATTCTAGCATGTTTATTAAGGGTGGATTCTTATGATCTCTTATAACCCTAAGGCGAACTCTAGCCACTTAATACCCCATTCTAACACGTCAATGTTCTTAAATATATATTCTCTCACAAGTAATATGAGAACTAATATCTCGCAACTTGGTACCTGTTTAGGGTAGGCCCGTATAGAGCCCTTTAAGTCCACTCCGGTGGACGCCTCATGTTACTACTTAACTGATATTATGGTAGAACACCTATATCGCTTAAGACATTCCTTAGATGGTTGGTTAATTAAATAGCATGTTGCGTTCCACTTATACCAAATCTGTCTCTAGGTTTTCCCTCCCTAAGCTCCTTGAGAATGTGGACATTCTGGTAAACTACCCTACTCCATTATCTCAATGACTAACCCCTTTTAGAGAAGGAGGACCCATAGACTAAGTTAAAATCTAATAAGCATGAGTCCCATGAATTTGGTCCATATCCAATGAATAAGCCTTCGGAAAAATCCTTGTCTTTAACTACTTTAGACCCAAACTAGATAAGAAGAAAGTTAGCCACTTAAGATCTTCTTGATGCGTAGTAAGCCTACCTATTTACACACATAATAAGTATATATATATATACACACACACTATATGTAATAACCCAGAATTTCTGAAATAATTTAAAATTTTATTTTTAATTGATTTAATGGATTTTAAGAATTTAAAATGATTATTTTGAGAATTAACGATCTAAATCATTTTATATTCTTAAAATCCATTAAAATCAATTAAAAATAAAATTTAATTGGTTTAAAAATTCCTGGTTGTTACATTAGACCTCTCACGTTAAACCATTGTAACAGCCCGCATTTTACGTATTGGACGATCATAAAATATTTTTATTTTTCCCCTGAGGGTTGGATCATTCTCATATTTTAATATTTTGTTTATGGGAATGTGAGACATGTCCATAATTTTTACCAGTTTTGTTTGTGACCATTTTGCCCCTACCAATCTTGTACAGGGTGACTTTTGACTCATGTTGAATCAGGTGTTGAGACCTATGCCATTGGAAAGAAAATAATGTTTCCCTTTTCGTAGAGTGGTCACATTAAAGATTTGGCTCAGCGGTTTGGGAGGAATCGTTGTTTTAAGTTTTAATAGATGGTTGTTCAGGTATGATAAGCCATAATGGGTTGATTTGGAGAGGCCCATTAGTGGGCTGGTGGGAGGCTATAAATAGAGGGTAGGAGGCATAGAGAATTGTTTACTTTCTCTATTTTCTCATTTGAAAGAGTGAGAGCTCCTCCATCTCTTAATTCTTTTCACCTTTCCACCATTAAAGCTTAGGGAATTTGAAGATCTACATCATTTCGGGTTAGATCTACTCAAATCAAAGAGGGAGTTCATCAAATTGAAGAGTTTGGATCAAATTCTTCGTTGTCCAGAATCATATTTCAATCATTTTGGGTGTTTTGAAAAAAGTGGTGAGTGATGTGCATCTCTCACACGGATTCAAGAAAGTATATGAGTTGTATGCACATATTTTCATCATTTTAAATCGATTTCTCCTAGATCGACACCATGGTAAGCTTATTTTCATATGAATCACCATAGGATCTAATTTACCAACTTTAAACTGGTAATTTCTATGTTATTTCATATGATTATGCAAGTTAGATCCTTAATTATGTTCATATGTTCATTTATCATGACTTTAGTGCATTATTGATGAAATTGTCATTTTTATGTTGTTCGTAACTTCATAATATGTCTATGGATGAATTGCATAAGTCGGCTTCATTGATATTGTCTCTCGACGGAGTTTTGGTCGAATTTCGGATGGAAGTCATGATGGATCGGATCTGGAATAGTTGTGATCGATCGGTTGGGGCAAGGAGCTGGTCGGTCGGTTGGCAAAGCATGGGGTCGGTCGTGCACCTAAGGGTTGGTCGGGTCGGTCATGGAAAAAGGGTCGATCGATCAGCAGGCAAAGTGCGGGTCGGTCATGGGGTCTTCTAAAGTGAGTGGACCTGGTCGGTCGAACCTGATCGGCCAGGGAGGAGTCGGGTTGGTCGGTCATGGAGGGGGCTTCTGGGTCGGTCGGTCAAGGAGGAGTCGGGTCGGTCGGTCAGGGAGGGGGCTTCCGGGTCGGTTGCACTCATTGGGGTCGAACAGGATCTGGTCCGTCGCACAGGGTCATTTCTAAAGAAAAAAATCCGAGCACGACCCAGACTTGAATATTCGAAGCATCGTGCGCTCTAAACGGTGTGGTTGGTGGCATAAACGTTGTGGCTTATTTCATAGCAAATGGATGTAACGCTATGAATTGTGTTGAAGCATATATCAATATTATTTTGTTCAGAGATGTTGTGACTTCAAGGAGAATTCAAGTGGGAATATTCGAAGTGTTGAACGTGTTTGTTGATCGGTGTAGAACAACGAATGAGGTGGCAACTCAAAAGTCGTGAGTTGGGGGATAATGGTTGCTCAAGAAGGTATCTTGAGCCATGAAAAGTTGTCGGGTTGGATGACTAGAGATGTGAAGGCCGAGAGATTATCATTGTCGTAAGTTCTAGAAGGCTTGAAGCAGGGGTACAATAGAGGTACCTAAAAGACCGGAAGGTTGCTGGTTGAGTACCTTGGGTATCGTTGAAAGGCCTAGTTGTCAAGGTTGGACAAACATATGTATCGTTGAAAGGCGTGTGGAGTGTATGCTTGAACTGGGTTTACAATTAGCCCTTGACATATGGCACATACGATTAATGATGGTTTCGAAGCAGGATTGGCGGTGATAGCCAAAGTGTGTCGTGGTTGATTAGTTGCCTTGTTTGTACCATCTCACATAAATTGTCTAACGTTGAAGGAGATGCTTCTTGGGTGCTTGTCTGATATTGGTTTAGGCCTCAGGGGCTTGTGCTTAAGGAATGTTAAATTCGATTAGGATGGTTTACGTGAGATACATATGTTCTAAATGCTATGAGTGTTAGTGGAGTTTGTACTGGTTCCCATGAATGAATGGTTGAAGTGTTTGGTGTAAAGGCTATCATTGTCTAATGTGGGGAAGATGGGGTTGAGTTCTTCTCTGGTGTTGTGGGTAGATTAGTACGTTTATCTATCCATTCTCATATACTTTATTATTGATGTTTATTAGCTGTTTTATTGCTCACTAAAACTGTTGTCTGAATCAAGGTTTTATGTTTCCCTCTTATTACCCAGGGTTGTTCATCCGGTTGTGGATAGGCAGACGAGGTGGTAGGTGATACGTAATAGCTTAGTGAGGACGATGTTGCAGTTCGGAGGCAAGCTGGAGGCTTATGTACTGGTTTTATTACTATCTAGTATTTCTGTTTCCACTGTTTGAGTTGTTCTATGAGTGTGGTAGTGAGGCTTTATGTATAGATTTTGATATTTCCTATGATGTATAGATAACCTTTTCGAAGAATGAAAGTTTCAAAAGTTTGTTATATGATGCTCCACTATTTCTACCTGTTGTATATGTTCTATTATATTTTATCCTTGTGCTGTGAGTTCTACAACAAGTTCCGCTTGTGTCTACCTACTCTGATGATCGTCCATAGTTGCTGTGTACACCTTTCAGCGTATTATTCCTCTTGTTAAGTGCAGGGGTCATGGGCGGTCGTCACAGCCATCCACTTGTAGATGCTGATATGTCGGGCGGTTACAGGTAGGCTTCTACTACAAGCGGGTTTAACCTCGTGTCATAATGTACTAAATTAAATGGCCCATGGCACCCATACGTCACACATTATCCAAACTCACTTGTGGCTGCTGGATTTGCCGGTTGGTTCCAGATAGACTTCTACCACAAATGATGACTAGCCTCGTGTTTGTGTGTCATTATTTAATATATATATATAAGTAGGTCATTTTATACGCACATACAAACAACAATTCATATAGGGAAATTTCAAAATTCTATCACTATTCTAATGTATTTATTACGTCATTATTACAATTGAATACGTTGATTAAACTATATAATACTATTAAATACATACTATAAACCCTAATTTTCGTTCGAATGAAGAAACGTTTTAATGGTGTAAATTGTCAATCCAATCCACATTAAAGTATACAAGCTAATTGCCACATCAAACTACTAAATACATGGCATAATTAATTATAGCAGCAATGGGAAAAATAACAACATAACTATCAAATCTTGTACTCCTAGGCTTGTTAGAACATTTCAGGAAATGAATTAGGAATAAGGTTGAGACGACCCGATTTCCCGTTCTCCCGGAAACAAGGTTATCTTTGGAATATAACACAGAAACAGATAATAGCAGAACAGAATTAAATAAATACACCAGATAATGAACAACAAAATATACTGGATAAAAGTAATCATCAGAGTTACACAGTATACAGGATCTTACTTAGTACAAATACAGTCCAACTATACATAAATGTCTACAGCGGAAATAAACAAAATATGTACAATAGGAGCTGAACAGCATAAAAAGAAATAGATGATAGAATCCATCTTCAGCTCCAGCTATCCAGAAAGAACCAGCTAAACCTGAATACAAGGCTGCCCGTGTAGAAAAAGGGGCACCCGAGTTTGAGAGTGAAACAAACTACGAGTCAGTCATGGGACTGGTATGAGAAATCCACTCAACACATATATATAATTGGCTAATCGCAGGACCACGCCACTTTCGTGGAACGGGTTTACTCCATTGGATTGCCAGTGCTTTAAAACAAATCTTTCTTTTAAACATCGCTATGCTTTCTATAAAAATGAAGCCGTTATAAGACTCAGTTCCCATCACACAATGCAACGCAAACCGGAGGATAGAGTTTTTACCTTATAACGGCCAAGATATGCTTGATACGAATAAAACAAAGGCATTTGATATTATTGCTAGTGTTTATATGTTTTGAAAACAATTTCAAATCATAACTATCAATCATAGACGGCATTAATGCCCCATACCACTATGTCGCCATATATAGGTATACAATCAAAACCGCACAGTCACGTATTTGGAAATTGGAATTCCGTCATGAACCAAGGCAAAAGATAGTCCTTACCGAATTCGAGACTGCCTAGCCCGAGTCTCAGGCAAGCGCGCAGGCAAGCCTTGGAGCGACAGGGCCGGTCCACCGATGTGGATTATTATACCTGAGCACTACGTTTCGCCGCCCTTTGGGGCGTAAGCGAGCCAACGAATGACTCCATCGGACCCGGATCGTCCGATCTAACCGAGGCGCCTCGCAACAGCAACAACCACATAAGTCAAACTCGTCAGGGCGTGTAAAACCACTGACGCCACTTTTAGCTAGGAGGAAACGTAGGCCCTCCCTGAGGTCCTTTCTCCCGTTTTAGGTTCCTACCGGGGGTGTGAGGCTCGTGAATTTACGTTATACACAAAGCTACGCCACACAGGCGGTGCTTTGATCATCACCACAAGACTTTGCTTTTCAACAGAAGCCCTGATCACTGCATCTTAGCATGCCACATAGGCAATTCACACCGTGCAACTGATGGCTATCAATCACACAGAACAAATTCCAATGTCGGACACACAGTCCATTTACAAGTCCGTTCTGGGTCTGAACGAAACCGGAGGCACTAAATACCTCGCAAACCCATCGATCACCACGTACGTCTGGACGATCACCACTCATTATCCATATTTCGGGATGCCTCCCAATCAGGACCTCGGTTACCATCCCAACGAGGTGAAGATCTCCGGTCTTCGACCACCGTCTTTATCTTCGACTTTCAATCGTCGGTCAATTATTTGAAATGAGAATTAACTCGGCCTTCTCAAATAATTCACGTATATTTAGAATTTCAATCCAATTTATTTCAATGGTTAAATTATTCGACAACACCAATTTTGTCCTTTAATGTAATTTTCACACCAAACACATTCAACCATCAAACATCACATAAATCGAGCAAATTCAGTTTATTTCCATTCCATATCGCTTATGATATTTTATAACTATTTATCGCTATTTTTATTTATTTTAAAATAGCCATTTTATTCAAAACGACGCTTCGGGCCATAAGGCGGCCGTGGCGCTGTTTTTCTTCAGATTTGATTTACACATATCTGAAAATCTAACCGTTGGATCTTCACAAAATTTACATCATTAGAAAGGTCTTTTCAAAACGAATCCAACGGTTCCAGTTTCGGGAAAATCCGACGGTCGGATCTCCCGGTACAATCGTTTGAAATTTCGATTTCAAAACACGAACTGCAGCGTCGTTATTCGATTAAATATAATTATATTTATATATATAAATAAATATAATCGTTTCTGGTGCTGTTTTTCTTCAGATTTGAATTAAACATTCCAGACAATCCAACTGTTGGATTTCTACAAAGTTGGTGCCGTTGGGAAGATATTTCCAAGGCGAACCCGACGGTTGAGGTTTCGGGAAAATCCAATGGTCGGATTTCCCGCACTAGTCGTTTGAAATCACGGTTTCAAAATACGAACTGCACGGCTTCGTTTCGTTCTAATTTTATTTATATTTATATATTTATATAAATATAGTTCATTCAACCATTTCAATATCGTTTTCACTTCAAATATTTTTCTAACACCTTAAATTTTGGAAAAATTTCGCCATAACCTCCCCTGCACCGGGAGCATCGGGAAATCGCAAATAGCGTTCCCGGTCCTTCTAATCTCAAAAAGAAAAAGAAAAAGCCAAGCGGCTAGCCAACAGGCTCAAAATCATCACCCAAACAAATCAGTAAATGTGTACCTATTTGTCGGGCACAAAATTTTATTCCTCTTCTCTAGCCCCTTTGCTATAACCTGTTCAATGAATATTGCATGCACATATATATACAGTTCTTATCATTTATCAATTTCTATTCGACTTCATATTCGATTTGTATTTGGTTTAAAAACTCCACTCATTCTAATGTTACATAAATAGGTGCAAATCATTTCATTAGCTAATTAATGAATATTTCAACTCATATATGTTTATTTTGAACAAGTGGCTATTTTTAACACTTCACATTTCAACGATTTATGCATACAATAAAAATGTGATTTTTATTGTAAAACAATTCATTTCAAAACACTATTTTTCTATATAGTTCATATCGTCGATAAAAGGTGATTTTTTTTTATTATCAAACAATTTATTTCAAAATATGTATACCATTCAACACATGAATTTCTAAACAACGAATGAATATCAATTCAACACATGAATGTTTTCTATAGTTTCTATATATAGATAAAAATGTGATTTTTATTATCAAACGATTTATTTCAAAATATGAATACCATTCAACACATGAATTTCTAAACAACGAATGAATATCAATTCAACACATGAATGTTTTCTATACAATGAATAAATATAGTTTAAGCATATGAAAATAATTCAAACACACAAATATTATTCAAAATTTCGGCAGCATAACGGCAGGGTAGTTAAACCGGGACCGTCCCTAGTACGGCTCCTCGCTCTACCTTAAAACCTCGCGGTTTTTGACAATGGGGATCATGCATCTAGTTCGCACGCAGGCGGCATGTATATATTTATTTCATTTCCACAAACTAATCCTATGTGGTTTCAACCAAATATTTCACAACCACAATGGGTATTTTTCAACCTCAATCAACCAATATCAATCACAACCAATCCCAAACAACCATTCGTTATCAACCAATTATCACAACAATTTCAATCAATAAATATCGTCCATGGTTTGTGGACGAGGGGCGTATATACATATATATATATATAGATATTTATATATAGCTATTCACTTTCATTTCACACACATATATTTATATTTTTAAATCAGAAATCTCACCAATGGCTATCCAACTGCACGACACTTCTTCGCCAATTTCGCCTTCTTGTCGCTTTCGCCCGTATTCTCTACATATGTAAAAATCGAATTTTTACGATGTTATTCAATATATAAAAATATGATTTTTACTTCGACTTTCAATATATAAAAATATGATTTTTACTTCGACTTTCAATATATAAAAATATGATTTTTACTTCGACTTTCAATATATAAAAATATGATTTTTACTTCGACTTTCGATATATAAAAATATGATTTTTACTTTGACTTTCGATATATAAAAATATGATTTTTACTTCGACTTTCGATATATAAAAATATGATTTTTACTTCGACTTTCGATATATAATAATATGATTTTTACTTCGACTTTCAATATATAAAAATATGATTTTTACTTCGACTTTCAATATATAAAAATATGATTTTTACTTTGACTTTCAATATATAAAAATATGATTTTTACTTCGACTTTCAATATATAAAAATATGATTTTTACTTTGACTTTCGATATATAAAAATATGATTTTTACTTCGACTTTCGATATATAAAAATATGATTTTTATTTTTCTACAAATCTGATCTTTTTAAAGTTTAAACCTTTTGCTTTTAACTTAAAACAAAAATCAGTTTTAAAGTTCAAACCCTTTTCTTTTGACTTAAAATTAAAATCAGTTTTTACTTTTAAAACAAAATCAGTTTTTATTCTTTTATAAAATCAGTTTTTATTTCTTTTATAAAACCAGTTTAAAATTGCTTTTAAAATCAGTTTAAAATTCTTTTTTAAAAATCAGTTTAACCTTCTTTTTAAAATTAGTTTAACCTTTTTATAAAATCAGTTTTAATCTTTTTATAAAATCAGTTTTAATCTTTAAAAATAAAATAGCAAAACGAAAAACTTACAGAGGGGGGGTGTTTTCTGCAGTTCGTCGGAGGCGGCAAGGCGGAGGGGTCTCGAACGGGGCTCGCGAATTCGTGTCGCGATGGCTTCTGGGGGCTCGTCACTGGTTCGACGAACTGGGGGGGAACGGGTGCGGTGATGGGTACGGCGCTCGAACGGGGAGGCGATGGCTACGGGGCGTCGATCGATTCCTAGGGTTTTCTTCTTTTTTTTTTTTTTTTTTTGTTTCTGAATAATGAAGTCGGGGGGGGGGGGGGGGCAGGAAGAAGAATAAAGGGAGGGAGGGAAAATATATAATATATTTTTTTTTATTTACTTTATTTAATTGCATAAAGCTGACTTTTACCCACGACCTCGAAACGAGGCCCACCGCCTGTCGTCCATAGCGTTTCACCCCCATTTCGAACACAATGGGATATGTATCGCAAGCTGATTTGATCGTTACAATCAGTTTCCTTTTGAATTTTCATTTAAATCACTATATTGAATTTTAAACGCACATTTCAAATTACCGGGGTCACATACTAACTAGAAAAAATTCCAGAAAAATATTTTCTAGCTTCGTATTGACGATACGGTCCTAACAAAACTAGTTTCGTCGAATTCTGAGGCCGTTTGAAAAATGGCCAATTTTCAGTCGATTAAAATCAACTGAAACCGGTCAAACGCGTTTTCTTTTGCCACGCTCACATATTGATTCGTAAAATTATGAAATTTGAAACCTAACAATAACTTGACCCTGCGGATCCAACAAAAGTGGTTTCATCGAAATCCGAGGTCGTTTGCAAAATGTCCATTTTTAAGGGCCTGAATTCCATAGCGACTATTCAGAATTTTCAACTGGACATATCTTTTGATTCCCGCTATCAAATTTCGATTGGTCAGATTCATTGGAAAGATATCATCAATTAGATTCCATTATTTTTGGTTTCACTAAGATCCGGATTGTTTCGCACCCGGTATATTCAATTGAAGTTTGAAATCGAATTATCGAACTACCGCGCCATTTTCAATTCTATATATAATTATAATTAATTATATTCGTTTTCAAATGTCGATTCAAACTCAATTTTCATCGCCATTATTTAAAATATTTATTTAAAATATTTAAAATCCATTATTTTAGCCAATTTAAAAATTTTAAATTGGTTCAGATTTTCTGGGTCGTTACAAAGGTGTTAATCACATATATACATACATATTTAATAGATATACATATATATACCTATATATATACATACATTCATAAACCTTTATTTAATCTAATTTACCATTTTCTATGTCATACATAAAAATATTCACATTTGATTTGTTTCAAACCTGAATACGTTCAAATTATCCAATTTAGAATGGAAATCTAAACCTATTCAAATAGTAAAACCAAATCAAATCCCAATTTTTTTACATCACAAACACTTTTAAATATAAGAGATAAATCAAACTAAATAAAAGTGAATCACCAAACTATTCTTCATACATAACCCGAACGGTTCACAAACCCAAACATTAATTGACAACCTTGCAAGATATATATATAAAAATAGGAGGTTTGGGTGTTTATAATATGATGTTATCGTGAAACCAAATCTCCCTAGCCATACAAATCAATATAAGAATCTACAAAATGTCGAATTTATTCTAAACAAGTATTATTTCCACTCATAGAGATTTTTTAAAAGAGATAATACTGATTTGAGTGCTCAAATAGTCATTCTTCCATTCTACTTCAGATTTATATAAGAGAATCATATATTTTTGAATCTCATATATAAATTATAGAGAATTCCAGAACATAAACTAAATAAGATTAGATTAGAAATTAAATATGTTAGGGATAGAAGAAGAAACCTAAATTCCTGGAATGTTAGCAGCAGAAAGGAGGCACAAAGAATGAGAGAGTTTAGAGATTTGTGAGTTGATACATTTGGTATTTATAGGTGTGTAGATGAATAAAAACCGTTAAATTAATATAGGTTTAATCCTCTATCCATTTTTACAAAAACAGACCTAAAACACCTCCCAAACCAGTCGTCACTAGGCTCTGGCTGCACCAGGCGGTCGACCTCTCCCCTAGGAGGGAAGTCGACCGGCGGTCAACACCCCTTCTAAGGGGGCGGTCGACCTCCTGGTCGAAAATATGGCCAGTGTCCTGCGTTGATGGCTAGAAAGACATTTTATATAACGTTATTTATATAAATTTGTTTCTTACCTTTTAAACATTATTCTTGTCCCCTATTGTGTGTGTATATATATACACACACAAAAAAAAATTGAATTGAATGGAATATTCTAATTGGCCACTAATTTGTTATATTTTATTCCATATATTTATACTATAATTCAAATTTCGAACATTATTGCATATATATTAACGTACAACATCTTTTTAATGTAAATCCTTTACACGGACTCAAATTTGGACATATTATGCATGAAAATTGATCAGGATTTCTCCACAAATACGACTACGATATTTCCATAGCCAAATTCCTAATGTTGTAAAATTCCATTTTCCAACCCATTAATATATTATTATTTTATTGGTGATTTTCATTACTTATTATTATTTATTTTGAATTAGATTATCTTAAGCCTATTTTGGTATATTTTTATGCGGTGTTACAGAAATGGTCACGACCAAGTGATCAGAATAACTTGGAGATCTTTTTAGCTTCCAAAGATGATTGTCTCAAATCAAAGCACATAATGTCAGGATAAAACATACTAAGGGGGGAAAGTGTTAATGGGCCTTTTGATTCGGTTCCCAAAAGCATACCAAGTCCACTAGACTTGGCCCATCGTGTAACATCCCATAATTTTCAGTATATTTAAATTTCAATTTAAAATAAATAAATTGGAATATATTAGGAAAAATCAAATTTTTGTTAATTTTAATGATGGTGATTGTTGAATTTTGTATAAATAGATTTTCAAATGTAGTTTTATTTAGAAAGGCCGTATTAAAATTTAATATTTAAATAATTAAATTAATTTGAGTGGGTTAATTTAAAAAGTGAAATTCAAATTTTAAATTGGAATTTGTGGAATTTTGGATTTGATATTGAATAACTTGAGATAAAAGCGAATTCATTTATTTGAGTTTGCAGTTCAGATTTTATTTGAGAAATAATCAAGATCCGGGAACTTAAAATTTGTGAAACAAATTTATTTAAGCTGTGTTTGAATTAAAGGAGAATTCAAATTTGATTTGTTAAACGATGGAATTTAAGCTGTTTAAGTTAAATTTGAAATTCAAATTTGAATTTGTAAATAATCGAATGTGGAACTTAAATTTATGAAATAAATCTATAGAATTGATTTAAGTTATAATTTGATTTAATTTGAATTTATTGAATATTTAATTTGAATTAAAACAATTAATCGAATAATAAATTATTTTATTTATTTAATTAACTGTAGAATTTAATAATTGTTGTAACTGCCTCAGAATTCGACGAAACCGGCGTCATTAGAACCGGAACGGGGAATTTTGGTACGATTCCAATTTGCGTTAAAATCCGGCTTACCGTTTGATCGTACGAGAGAGAATGTGAACGAGATCAATGTAAATGTATAATTTGGTGTACCTCATATCTGAGCCTTATATATATATATATATATATATATATATATATATATATATATATATATATATATATATATGAATAAGACCCCATATCCATCTCATTCAGACCATTCTTCACTACGTATACCATCCTCCATCAGATTTCTTTTTCTAATGGCTGAAAACAATTTTTTTTTCAAAACCCTAGAAAATAAAAATACAACTTGAAAATAAAATCTCTCCAAACCATAGCGAATTATATGTCAATTCGAAGCTCTCAATGATACGAAGCTACTGGTACCAATTTTTCGGACATGCAGTGATCAATTTGGCCAGAAATCACGGTCAAAGGTTCGAAATCGCGAAACCCTAGGGGTTGAATTGGGGATTTTCGATTCTTACACCAATTGAAGAATCAGACTTCTGGGTATTGTAGAGCGTTCGTGTAGGAGCTTAATGAGATCAAACAGAGCTTCTATCGTTGTGTACATCACCGGAATTTCGTCATGGAAGTCTGAAAACACCTCACGGTCAAACCGCCGTCGCCAGAGCTGGGGTTCATCGGACATGGTGGCGACGCACTAGTAGGCTACGGATTTCAATGCAGGTTCGAAAGATAGTGGCCTCGAGCTCTCTTATGGCCGGAATGGAGTGCAGTTGGTGGTCAAAGGTCGGCCATAAATGGGTTCATTTCGACGGGTTTCATTGTATCACGGGTTGGGAGAGCGAGATGAGCTGTTGGGGGGGCTGACATGTCATAATTTAAGTGGGTGAGATATTACTTTATTAATATTTATATATTTAAAATTTAAAGAGTAAAACTTGAATAACTCTCTCGTACAACCTCGGATTGACGCACGGTTTGTTGCGTTAGGATCGTGGCGGAATTGCGGACGTTCTGGCACTAACATGGTTGCATTTAGAGACTATGAGATTTTGGGCTTTGATTGGACATCCGATCCACTAAGGACCCAAAGGTGAGTGATTTTCTCACTCACGAATAACTATTTCATTCCCATGTTTATTGAATTAATTTATGAAATAAGTTTGATTGCATGGTTGTATTGATTTGGTGAATGATTGCTTATATTTGACATGCAAGTGGGTTACATGCAATGAAAATCAATAATTACTTATTTAAATTTAAATTAAATTTATAGTTAGAAACCCTGACACTTGCTAACCAATAAGATGATTCCATTTACTGTTGAATGAAATGTTTGTGATGGATGCCTTGGTTGATCTGGTTCTGAACTGATATTGCCTGGAATGTTATTTATTTCATTATATAGATGTTGTGTGCTCATTTTTGACGATGAATCTCAATTTTCCACCATTGATGTTTCGGGCATCCAATAAACCCGGGGTTTATCGTTTAAATAAGTTAAGAACACAAGTTGAAATGATAAATACCTGTGACCCTGATTTGGATTGAAATGATATACATCCATCCCTAAAATGTCGAGGAATTTAAAATCTCTTGGCCATAGGATAGCAAACTATATAGGGACATCGGTTGGTTAAATGATTTTAATATTTGAAATTTTATTTTGATAGAAATTTCATTTAAAGGAAGTGTATCGATTCTGATAAGATTTATTCTTCCTTTGGAAATCTGAACCTTAAAGATTATTTGAAATGATTTAAGTATTTTCCCAAAGTGAATTTAAGGTTAAAGATTTAAATTTATACGATTTGGGATTTTCAAGGATTGGGCAGACTCGAATATAATAAATTCTTATTGAATTTAATATTGGAATTAAGATAATCGAGAATACTCGGGATTGTTTTCAAACTTAATACGAGTATAATATTGAATCCTTGAATTTGGAAATGGGTTTGAAATGGGATTTGAAACAAGTCCACTGAGTTAAGCAACTCCACTGAGACTGGAGTTTAGATTCAAGTATTGAAGCTCGGAAGAAAGAGTTAATTTTTAGTTAAAGAATTTTCTTTTATATATATATATATATATATATATATATATTCACCGTTTGATTTCAAATAACTATCCTCTCTTTAAGAATTTATTTATCAACTTTTATCTATAACTATTTTATTATAACAAATTTCCCTTATATCCTATTATTTAAATTATTTCGTAAACATTCAATTTATATATATAAATATAGTGTAAAAAATATTTATCTTACCCTATTCTAACTATGATATTATATATATATATATATTCTTTTATATGAAGGTTTTCTTTACAAACATTAATTTTCATAGTTATACCCTTTGAAATTTTCATTTCTTCCGAATGGCAAGTGTTGGAATCTAAATCGTTGGTTTAAATGGAGTTGAGATAAGAATTCCTTCTATTTGAATATGAACCGATTTAAATCGATTTTTATATGGATATATAAATTATATTCTTTTTGAATATATATGTATCCCCTAAGAGATTTAAAATGAGTGGTTTGAAATATATATTCTAGTTGAATATGAATGGATTTTAACATAAATCGATTTGAGATAATTAAAATCTTTGATATGGGATATATTCTACTTGAATATAAATCGATTTGGTGAAATATTATATGAGTGTAATATAATGATATGGAAATATATCCTGATTTGGAATATAACCGGTTTTTGAATGATTTTGATATCTTGATATGAAATTTTATTCTGTGTTGAATATAAATGGGGTTCTAACAAAATATGATATTTTGATATGGAAACGAACCTTTGTGAAATATAAAAGAAACAACCGATGTGAAAGATGTAAGCGTTGGTTGTTAAAGAAACCGGAGTCGACATAAGGCATACTCTCTGTCAGTGTCGATACTACTTTGACAATTGTGAACGTTATGAAGTATCCAGAATGAGTGTGATGACTTGGAGGCAATTATTGAATCGAAGGAGATGAACGATGACGAAATAGCCCTGACCTTCGGGTCAGAATTGAAATGACTATAATAGGAGCTATACCGTGACTAATTGAGGTAGCACCTTTGATCGGACACACTTCTTCGATATTATTCTATGACTATGATGATGATGATGATTTGGGCCCATTTATGACTTTGGGAGTGTGTTCCGAGGTGGGCGGTAGTGGCTGCTATGCGTTACCACCAGTCCGGGAGTGCAATTGGTAGAATCCTACCCTGGGCATTGCCTCGATTGCCTTGTCATATCGAGCCCCATACAATTTTGATTTATATCGTACCTATGGAGTGCCCTCTGATGCCATCCGTGTTAGGTTGGGTTTACGGTACTGTATAGAATACGGTATTATAAACGGTGTAAGGGTAAAAATGTAATCCTGCTTACGCTATTTTCAATATTTATACTTTACTGAGTAGACACTATTATAATAGCGTATTATACTATCTATGTATTAGTTTAACGGATCCTTGAGAGATGGAAAAATCCCGTAACATCTCTTGGGTTACTACACCCATGACACTGATGTTATTTCATATTTTGATTTGACTAATATGAGAATGATTTAGTGTTGATCCGAGTGTTTGTTGTGTTTCTTTTATGTAATACGCTCGGGTCAGCAGATGCTTGCAGTTAGCGAAGATTCCTTTACCTTGGAGAGCGAAGACGAAGATTTGGTATACATCTATTATATATAAATATTTCCGCTGCTTTGTTTGAAATCTGTATATGTGTAACTCTGATAACCATTGATGTTATGACCTATTGTGTATATATTTCAACTGTTTAAACTGCTATTTAATTATTATATGTGGTCCTTTCGCTGTGAGGTTCTGTGATTGTTTTCTCTTCTTTCTTTCTCTTCTTCTTTTCCCAATAACTACTTGAATTTGCGATTTGTTTGGGTCGACATGTGTGGTTTATTGTCGATTTTAAATGGTCAAAATTGTGGGTCGTTACAATTTGGCATCGGAGCGATGGTTGCGACAACCTTGGCTCTATTTGGGAATTAACTCATTAGAGATGGGGTTAGAAACGCCCTAGAATGGGTTTGAGGGTATATACGAGAGAGCGTACTTGTATTTTGATATAAAATGGTTTATGTTGTGTTGACTTATTCCGTTGAATATTTATGGGTTCTGGTCGATATATGGGATGCCATAGAATCGATAGGAATTTCTAAATAATCGAAAAGAATGGATCGACATAATATGGTTTTCGATTATATATTATATATATTATTGGTTATAAGTGTATAAGCATTGGTCGTTGGTAGGTAATAATAATAAGTTAATACCTATTACAGTTGATTCGATAGTAAATTTAATAAGGAAAATTTAAATGGTCTAAGAAAATATTTGAAAATGGAAGGATACCTTTAAATATAATTGGGTGAAAAGGTTGAGATTGAAATAGAAATGAACTTGAAACTTGATCCTGGGGTATCTTTGGAAATAGTTTTACCAATGTTTTTAAATAATATCATATTATAGGTATGATCGAAAAGAAATGGTTTTAAAGATTTTTCAAAGTGGGTATAATCCTTTCTTTGACCTTAGAAACGATGTCGGTAATGAGTGCACGCATTATCAACGTTTATTCTGAAGCGTTAAGCGGGGGAGACCACCCGTATTTTCAAAACTAGTTTGAAAGGATTTTGGATTTAAATTCCTATAGTATAAGTTTGTATAAGAGTATAAGTATATGATGTTTAAAACTGAGTTTAAGATTTAACAAGAATTAAAATTTTTATATTCTTCCTTTAATTAAAATTTTGGATTTAAAATTCATATGGTATGGTTAATAAAATAGTATAAGTATATATGTATGTTATTTTAAACTTGAATTATAAAACCTGGAATCAAGAACTTTGAGTTGTCTTAACTAATGATAATGATTTAAGATTTAGTACTCGATTCATTGGAATTTTGAATTTGAAATCATGAAATAGACTTAAGTATTAAGGGAAAGGAAGTCGTCATCGAACTCTTAATCATGGACGATAATTTATTTCAGGAAACTCTAAGTTAGGTCGGTAAAGGTGTTAGAGAAAACTTAAATTAACTATGAAATATAATTCAAGTAAAGTCAATCCAATATAAATGAAAGATGTAGTGGATAACAAGAATAACAACTCACGACTTGGAATAATTTATAAGTATATTAAGTTAGTTCGAGGAGGGGTTAAAGAGAAGTTTGTGTTGTCATAAAATACGAATGGTCGATAAATTTAAAATAAAGGCATGGAAAATTTAAAATAGTAAAAGAAGCAAACTTAATTAAGATATTATATCGAATGTAAATATGGGTATAAACAATGAAATGTATGGAATGCTAATTCTTTTGTCGAATGAATATAACTTAAGTTGAATTGAGTTAAATAAAGTTTAACTTAGGAAATTTAAATAAGTCAATCCAGAATTTAATAAACGGTTGGGTTGAGTGAATAAAAACTCGATCCATATTAACGACAAATGAGTAAGTAAGTAAATGAAACTTAGTAAACGAAATGAAATAGAATGAGGGAAATCTTAAAAATTGAATCCAAGAAAATTTACTAAGGAATTAAAAGAAATTTGGATACGTTAAATGGAACATTCAATAGAATTTGGATTGGGAAGCAATTCAATATAAGTCAATGAACTAAAATGAATGGAAGGAAACTTAAGAAAAATTTATTAGAGTCGATTTAAAAATTGATAAAAGAAAATGAAACGAAGGATAAATGGACTTGATTTAAATCACCTTAACAATGTAATAGTTTGGTATACGAACCAATTTAGTTGGAAGAGGCATGAAAGTGAATTTTAAGCCTATTTTGGAAATGAAATAATCGGCAATGAAATTTAAATGGGCAAATGAGATATGAAGTGAAGCTAGACCTAGTCGAGGCAAATGAATTGAACCAATAAGAATAAGTTTGAGGTCGAATGAAGATCAATTGAAAATCAAGTACTTGGCAAAGGAATGAGTTATGAAATTTGGCAAAGTGATTCAGGGTAATGAATTAAAGATCCGATGTAATCAAGTGTGTTGAAAAAATAAATCAAAATGAATTCAAGTTTATATGGGATGTAACACTTGAAATGGAATGAGAAGAAGGAATAGAAGGTATTTTGAGATGGGTGATATTGGAATATAAATGAATGGAATGAAGTTTACTCAATATAATGAAATGAATATGAATACGTTTAAGCAATAATAGGGAAAATCATATTATGAATATAATTGAGCGATAAACCATCTTTGATGGTAAAGCCTTGCTTAAATCTTGGAATCCGTAAGTTGAAACTATAAATGAATAAATCGATGTTTATGCGGAAACCGGAAATATTAGTTGAGCTAAGGTATAATAACCGTAACTTTTGAACGAATGATCAGAATTTGACGATTCCGGACTTTTTGGAAACCTTAGAAACTGAGCTAAAACTTTCGTTAATAGCGCCATGTCAAATTCTCATGCTTATTTGCCTGAAATCCAAGCGTTAGTTGTAGATCAGCGCGCAGAAAATAAAAAACCTGAAGCGTATACCCGCATTGTTTTGACCATAACTTCCTAACGGAGCGTCGGATTTCGATGTGCGAGTACAATTTGGAAAGCCTAGGATCTGAACCAAAACCTGGACTTAGTTTGCTGGGTAAAATTTTGCTCTTTAAAGGGGTAAAAACTGGGTTGAACAACTCAGACCTGCATTTTTCAGTGTACAGGCTGAGGTGTTCGCTTTCACTAAAACCGTCATAACTTTTGAACGAATTATCCGAATTTGACGAATCCGGACAATTCGGAAAGCCTGAACGATTAGAACAACTTTTTACTAGTGTGCTATGGTCAAATTTCATCATCTAAGGGGTAATAACCCTCAATTTGTTCGCTGGCCTGTCGCAACCTTTTGGTTTTGAAGTTGAAATGCTTAGTATATGTTGCGTAAGTTGTATACATTCGCTATATATGGTATATTTGTTTGATTCTTATGTATGTTTGAGTATATAGCAGGTGTAAGGAAGTTACGCTATGCTTCGGAGCTCGCTTGCGGTAAATGCTAAATGCTAAGCTAAATAAATTTGCAAATATAACGCTAAAGAAGGTACGTATGTGTGTTATACGGTTTATGGTTACATATATATTGTGTTTTCCCCTTTTTGGGATGCCTCATCAAGTGATGAGATGTATATTTGAAATTTATATATATATATATATATATATATATATATATATATATATATATATATATATGATTTTCTGGAGCTCTCCGTACAAAGGAGATGCTGCCGAAATTTTTCGTGATTTCGGGAATTAGAAATTTTATGATATTTTACAACTATATAAAGTATTCATAAATGTTATTTTTAAGTATGGATTGAAAGTATGATTATTTAATACCTTATTTCGTTTCCTATTCGAGGATGAAAATATTTTTAAGTGGGGAAGAATGTAACATCCCATAATTTTCAGTATATTTAAATTTCAATTTAAAATAAATAAATAAATTGGAATATATTAGGAAAAATCAAATTTTTGTTAATTTTAATGATGGTGATTGTTGAATTTTGTATAAATAGATTTTCAAATGTAGTTTTATTTAGAAAGGCCGTATTAAAATTTAATATTTAAACAATTAAATTAATTTGAGTGGGTTAATTTAAAAAGTGAAATTCAAATTTTAAATTGGAATTTGTGGAATTTTGGATTTGATATTGAATAACTTGAGATAAAAGCGAATTCATTTATTTGAGTTTGCAATTCAGATTTTATTTGAGAAATAATCAAGATCCGGGAACTTAAAATTTGTGAAACAAATTTATTTAAGCTGTGTTTGAATTGAAGGAGAATTCAAATTTGATTTGTTAAACGATGGAATTTAAGCTGTTTAAGTTAAATATGAAATTCAAATTTGAATTTGTAAATAATCGAATGTGGAACTTAAATTTATGAAATAAATCTATAGAATTGAATAAAGTTATAATTTGATTTAATTTGAATTTAATGAATATTTAATTTGAATTAAAATAGTTAATCAAATAATAAATTATTTTATTTATTTAATTAACTGTGGAATTTAATAATTGTTGTAACTGCCTCGGAATTCAACGAAACCGGCGTCATCAAAATCAGAATGGGGAATTTTGGTAGGATTCCAATTTGCTTTAAAATCCGGCTTACCGTTTGATCGTACGAGAGAGAATGTGAACGAGATCAATGTAAATGTATAATTTGGTGTTCCTCATATTTGAGCCTTATATATATATATGAATAAAACCCCATATCCATCTCATTCAGACCATTCTTCACTATGTATACCTTCCTCCATCAGATTTCTATTTCTAATGGCTGAAAACAATTTTTTTTTTTTAAAAACCCAAGAAAATAAAAATACAACTTGAAAATAAAATCTCTCCAAACCATAGCGAATTATATGTCAATTCGAAGCTCTCGACGATACGAAGCTACTGGTACCAATTTTTCTAACATGCAGTGACAATTTGGCCAGAAATCACTGTCAAAGGTTCGTATCGCGAAACCCTAGGGGTTGAATTGGGTGTTTTCAATTCTTACACCAATCGAAGAATCAGACTTCTGGGTATTGTAGAGCATTCGTGTAGGAGCTTAACGAGATCAACCAGAGCTTCTATCATTGTGTACATCACCGGAATTTCGTCATGGAAGTCTGAAAACACCTCACGGTCAAACCGCCGTCGCCGGAGCTGGGGTTCATCGGACATGGTGGCGACGCACTAGTAGGGTGCGGATTTCAATGCAGGTTCGAACGATAGTGGCCTCGAGCTCTCTTATGGCCGAAATGGAGTGCAGTTAGTGGTCAAAGGTTGGCCATAATTGGGTTCTTTTCGACGGGTTTCACTGTATCACGGGTTGGGAGAGCGGGATGAGCTGTTAAGGGGGCTGATGTGTCATAATTTAAGTGGGTGAGATATTACTTTATTAATATTTATATATTTAAAATTTATAGAGTAAAACTTGGATAACTCTCTCGTACAACCTCGGATTGACGCGCGGTTTGTTGCGTTAGGATCGTGGCGGAATTGCGGACGTTTTGGCACTAACCTGGCTGCTTTTAGAGACTGTGAGATTTTGGGCTTTGGTTGGACGTTTGATCCACTAAGGACCCAAAGGTGAGTGATTTTCTCACTCACGAATAACTATTTCATTCCCATGTTTATTGAATTAATTTATGAAATAAGTTTGATTGCATGGTTGTATTGATTTGGTGAATGATTGCTTATATTTGATATGCAAGTGGGTTACGTGCAATGAAAATCAATAATTAGTTATTTAAATTTAAATTAAATTTCTAGTTAGAAACCCTGACATTTGTTAACCAATAAGATGATTCCATTTACTGTTGAATGAAATGTTTGTGATGGATGCCTTGGTTGATCTGGTTCTGAACTGATATTGCCTGGAATGTTATTTATTTCATTATGTAGATGTTGTGTGCTCATTTTTGACGATGAATCCCAATTTTTCACCCATGATGTTTCGGGCACCCAATATACCCGGGGGTTATCGTTTAAATAAGTTAAGAACACAAGTTGAAATGATAAATACCTGTGACCCTGATTTGGATTGAAATGATATACATCCATCCCTGAAATGTCGAGGAATTTAAAATCACTTGGCCATAGGATAGTAAAATATATATGGACATCGGTTGGTTAAATGATTTTAATATTTGAAATTTTATTTTGATAGAAATTTCATTTAAAGGAAGTGTATCGATTCCGATAATCTTTATTCTTCCTTTGGAAATCTGAACCTTAAAGATTATTTGAAATGATTTAAGTATTTTACCAAAGTGAATTTAAGGTTAAAGATTTAAATTTATACGATTTGGGATTTTCAAGGATTGGACAGACTCGAATATAATAAATTCTTATTGAATTTAATATTGGAATTAAGATAATCGAGAATACTCGGGATTGTTTTCAAACTTAATACGAGTATAATATTGAATCCTTGAATTTGGAAATGGGTTTGAAATGGGATTTGAAACAAGTCCCTTGAGTTAAGCAACTCCATTGAGACTAGAGTTTAGATTCAAGTATTGAAGCTTGGAAGAAAGAGTTAATTTTTAGTTAAAGAATTTTCTTATATTTTTTTATTCACCGTTTGATTTCAAATAACTATCCTCTCTTCAAGAATTTATTTATTAACTTTTATCTATAACTATTTTATTATAACAAATTTCTCTTATATCCTATTATTTAAATTATTTCATAAACTTTCAATTTATATATATATATATAAAGTGTAATTTTTTTATCTTATCCTATTCTAACTATGATATTATATATATATTCTTTTATATGAAGTTTTTCTTTACAAACATTAATTTTCATAGTTATATCCTTTGAAATTTTCATTTCTTCCGAATGGCAAGTGTTGGAATCTAAATCGTTGGTTTAAATGGAGTTGAGATAAGAATTCCTTCTATTTGAATATGAACCAATTTAAATCAATTTTTATATGGATATATAAATTATATTCTTCTTGAATATATATGGACACCCTAAGAAATTTAAAATGGGTGGTTATGAAATATATATTCTAGTTGAATATAAATGGATTTTAACATAAATCGATTTGAGATAATTAAAATCTTTGATATGGGATATATTCTACTTGAATATAAATCAATTTGGTGAAATATTATATGAGTATAATATAATGATATGGAAATATATTCTTATTTGGAATATAACCGGTTTTTGAATGATTTTGATATCTTGATATGAAATTTTATTCTGTGTTGAATATAAATAGGGTTATAACAAAATATGATATTTTGATATGGAAACGAACCTTTGTGAAATATAAAAGAACCAGCCGACGTGAAAGATGTAAGCGTTGGTTGTTAAGGAGACCGGAGTCGACATAAGGCATACTCTCTGTCAGTGTCGATACCACTTTGACAACTGTGAACGTTATGACGTATCCAGAATGAGTGATGACTTGGAGGCAATTATTGAATAGAAGGAGATGAACGATGACGAAATAGCCCTGACCTTCGGGTCAGAATTGAAATGACTAAAACGGGAGCTATACCGTGACTAATTTAGGTAGCACCTTTGATCGGACACACTTCTTCGGTATAATTCTATGACTATGATGATGATTTGGGCCCATTTATGACTTTGGGAGTGTGTTCCGAGGTGGGCGTTAGTGGCTACTATACGTTACCACCGGTCCGGGAGTGCAATTGGTAGAATCCTACCCTGGGCATTGCCTCGAGTGCCTTGTCATATTATCCTTATCGAGCCCCATACGATTTTGATTTATATCGTACCTATGGAGTGCCCTCTAATGCCATCCGTGTTAGGTTGGGTTTACGGTACTGTATAGAATACGGTATTATAAACGGTGTAAGGGTAAAAATGTAATCCCGCTTACGCTATTTTCAGTATTTTTACTTTACTGAGTAGACACTATTATAATAGTGTATTATACTATCTATGTATTAGTTTAACGGATCCTTGAGAGATGGAAAAATCCCGTAACATCTCTTGAGTTACTGCACCCATGACACTGATGTTATTTCGTATTTTGATTTAAGTAATATGAGAATGATTTAGTGTTGATCCGAGTGTTTGTTGTGTTTCTTTTATGTAATACGCTCGGGTCAGCAGATGCTTGCAGTTAGCGAAGATTCCTTTACCTTGGAGAGCGAAGACGAAGGTTTGGTATACATCTATAATATATAAATATTTCCGCTGCTTTGTTTGAAATCTATATTTGTGTAACTCTGATAACCATTGATGTTATGACCTATTGTGTATATATTCCAACTGTTTAAACTGCTATTTAATTATTATATGTGGTCCTTTCGCTGTGAGGTTCTGTGATTGTTTTCTCTTCTTTCTTTCTTTTCTTCTTTTCTCAATAACTACCTGCATTTGCGATTTGTTTGGGTCGACATATGTGGTTTATTGTCGATTTTAAGTGGTCAAAATTGTGGGTCGTTACACGTCACGTGGTACCAAAGCCAGAAGTGTCGCCAAAGCACTAAGAAGTCAGGCCCAGAAAACTTTGCTTCTATACTACAATAAAAGTGCCTATTGACAGCATTGAAAAAATGTTGATATAGGCTTTAACAACGTTTTGATGAACGTTATCTACCAGCAAGTTGTTGTAGGCCATGGAAATATCACAATACATACCAAAACGCTGTAGAAAATTGACATACTACAATGTTTTGATGAACGCTATCTAACTGCATGTTGTTATAGACCACGGAAACATCATAATACATACCAAAATGCTTTAGAAAATTGACATACTGCAGTGTTTCAAATAGTGTTGTTCTTATGTTTATACAGCGTTTTATATTGGTTCTGAAAGGTTGTCATCTTCCTTTTTATACAACGTTTTGCCGTATATCACAACGTTTTTTTCATTTACCACAGCATTTACATATTGTAGTTACAAAATATTCATGCACATACATATCAGCAGCATGTAAATATATATCAACCAACTAATTATATAACACAATATTCATACACAAAGACATCATCAACAAACCAACTTTACATAATTTCCATACAAAATATATCACCATAAACTAAATTTGCACGATATCCATCGTATAAAGTCACGGTATCTATAAATAAAACAAAATATCCATAAAACAAGTTTGCGCTGAAAACCAACAAAATGAACATTTAAGAGTTACTGCTTTCTCCATAATTAGTTGCCACTAGCGCCTAACAATATTCTGATTATAGCCGAATGCACAACGATGCCCATCTCCAATACCTATACACGTGTTCTTGCTAGCATTTGGTCGTGCTTACACATTAACAAGAAAAAAATGCTCGACAACAAGAAAAAAGAATACAAGAAGGTGCAAGTTGAAGGTAACAACATAACATACTTGGTAATATTTTATAATAGTTGGTGAATTTTTAAAATAGTTAGTTAATTTTTATAATGCTTAATTAATTTTTAATTATTGCTATTATTATTATAGAATACTTGATGATATTTTATATTTTATATACTTAGTTAATTTTTATAAACTAAACTTCTTAGTTTTTATATAATTAGTAAACTTAGTTAATTTTTTATAATAGTTAGATAATTTTTATAATACTTAGTTAATTTTTAATTATTGCTATTATTATTATTGAATACTTGGTAATATTTTATATTTTTATATACTTAGTTAACTTTTAAAAACTAAACTTCTAAATTTTTATAAAATTAGTAAACTTAGTTAATATATACAGTACTTAGTTAATTTTTAATTATTGTTGTTATGATTATAGAATACTTGGTACTATTTTATATTTTTTATATACTTAGTTAACGTTTATAAACTAAACTTCTAAATTTTTGTAAAACTAGTAAACTTAGTTAATTTTTTAAAATAGTTAGTTAATTTTTATAATGTTGGAGAGTGGAGTTTGGATGACAACAACTTTATTTCAATATTAATTGATTATAAAATATATACTAACATCTCTATCTAGAATATATATATATATATATATATATACACACACACACACATATATGCAGGATTTTATACAAGAATTAATACTGAAGATTGTACATATTTAGAGTTTTAGAGATTCAAGAGATTCAGAATTCAGAGAAGGTTCAAGACTTATGAGTAATCATGATATCAAGAGTTCAAGATAAATATAGTACTAGAGTCTAGATTAAATGTAAGACTCTGAATAACACTCCAGGTTCAAATTCTATTTTTCAAATTTTGATTTTCGAATTTCAAATACTATTTTCCAAAATTCAAATTCTAAGTTTAGATAGTTTTTCTATCTTATTTTGATTTCAAATTTAAGTTTTAAAGTTTATAAGTTTATATATATATTTTTATAGTATATACTTATATAATTTTATATTTATACAGTTTTAAACTTTATAATTTTATAAATATGTTTATATAATTTATATTTGTGTTTTCAAATGATTTTCTACTTTATAATACTCATTTATATCATTATGTTTTAATTCAAGAATTTCCAGAATGATATATATAATTAAACACTTGAAAAATAGTTTAAAAAAATATTTTTAATACATATGTCGACATACAAAGGAGGGGATGTCAACATATAACTGTCACAATTTCAAATTTCAAAGGAAGTGTCTTTTTAATATTTGTAACGTTCCAGAAGCGTTACAACCTTTCAAATCTTATAAATAGGGGTTGATTTCGAATTTTTTAACAATTCTTCTTCTCCAGCTTCACCCCTTTTCATTCTTCCATTATTATTTTATACTTTTATGATTTCTATGCTTCTACTCTGTTGATTTCTATTCTAAATACATTAATCTTCTTCTCTTCTCACTTTCTACTCATTACTCTCTGAATTCAAGTGCTATTGAAGAGTTATATGGATGTTGTAATCATTTTGGATTATTTGGGAAATGGTGTGTTCCTTGTAGTCGTGAAATCAAGGAAAGAAAACATTGTGAACCTTGTAGCCGTGAAATCAAGGGTGTGCAATCGGTGTGAACCTTGAAGCCGTGAAATCAAGGGTGTGGAATCAGTGTGAACCTTGTTGCTGTGAAATCAAGCGGATTGTAGTAAGATTTTGATCTAGTAATAAAACTCTGCATAATCCAACGTTGCGTGGGACTAGACGTAGGAGCAATCTGAACCAGTATAAAATCCAGTGTGTTCATTCCTTTTCTATATTTTATTTTTGTTTATTTCTGTGTTTGTGATTGATTTTGTGTCCGTGATCTTCTCTGTGGTGTGTGATTCATATAGTAGATCATATAAGTTTTAGATTTTCTTAAATTCCTTGAAAACACTATTCACCCCCCTTTTGTGTTAGTTTTTCTTTAAAATCCGCATTCCCTAACAATTAGTATCAGAGTATGGTTTCTCAAAAAGTTCATAATATGATTTTTGAAAATATAATGCAAAACATTGAAATGATTATTAACACTAGTATCAATTCATGCATTGCATTAATGTTGAAAGAGCATGCATCCAATTACGTTGAAAATTCAAGTGATCTACTGAAATATCGTCCAATACAGGAAAAGATGTGTTATATGGCTATTGGAAATTCAAAATTTGAAAAGATGGGTGAAGTGGCTGTTGAAAATTCTAATTCTGAAATGGTATGTTATATGACTATTGAGAATTCAAATTCTGGCAAATAAATGGTGGAAATCAAAAAGGACAAATGGATACTGGATAGTGGTTGTTCGAGACATATGACGGGAAATCCATAAGTACTAAATAATCTAGTATATGAAGATGGTGGAATGGTGAACTCCGGTGATAACTCTAAAGGATATATTGTTGGCATCGGCAATCTCGGTAATTCAAAAACTCCTATTTTTTTGTTGTTTTGTTAGTTCGGATTCTAAAACACAACTTACTAAGTATAAGTTAACTTTGCGATAAGAGCTATAAAATAAACTTTGAAAAGGATAAATGTTTTATAGAAGATAGGAATTCAAAAGGAATGTTTGAAGGAGGTAGAAAAATATCTATATATTGAGTATGAAATCTCCAATGATAATCTATGTCTTATAGCCAATACAAGTGACCCTTAGATCTAGCCTAAGATATTTGGTCATATAAATTTCAAATATATTTTTTGGATTTCTAAATTTGATTCAATTAGGGGGTTATCCAAAGTGAAATTTAAAGTTAATAATTTATGCGAAGCTTGTCAATTTGGAAAATTAAAAAGAAGTTCATTTGAATCAAAAGAAGAAATTACAACCTCGAAACCATTAGAGTTAATTCACATGGATTTATTTGGTCCATCCCAAATCCAATCAATTAACCACAATAGATATGTTTACGTAATAGTCGACGATTTTTCTGGATTTACTTGGACTTTTTTCTTAAAAATGAAAGTGATGCTTTTGATAAATTTTGAAACTTTTGCTAAAATAATTCAAAATTTATTATCCTTAAAAATCAAAACAATACGTAGTGACCACGGTGGAGAATTCGAAAACGAAAATTTTTGTAATATAAAGGGAATAACCCATAATTTTTCTGTCCTTAGAACACCTCAACAAAACAGATTAGTTGAACGTAAAAATAGATCTATACAAGAGTGTGCGAGAACTATGTTATCTGATAGTAATTTACCAATAAAATTTTGGGCTGAGGCAGTTGCAATAGCTTGCTATATTTCAAATAGAATTTCAATCAGACCCTTAACTCATAAACACCATATGAACTTTTGTACAATAAGAAACCAAAAGTGTCATATTTTAAAATATTTGAAAGTAAATGTTTTATACTTAACATTAAAGAAAATTTAGATAAATTTGACTCGAAATCCGATAAAGGAGTATTTATTGGATATTCAAAGAGAAGTAAGCCATATAGAGTTTTCAGTGCAAGAACCAATGCTATTGAAGAAACCTTAAACGTATCCGTTGACGGAAATTATAAAAACATAACACAAAACAACGAAGATAAAAGTGAAAATGAAGTTAACGAAACAAATAATGAAGATAGTCAACCAAATAAAAGAATTAGATTACTAAGAGACCACCCTGTAGAAAATATCTTAGGAGATATTGAATTCGTCGTTAGGATTTGTAATCAATTAAATAATGTGAGTAATTCAGCATTTATTTGAACTATTGAACCTAAGAATCCAAAGGAAGTATCATCCGATGATTCATGAATTCTTGCTATGCAAGAGGAATTGAATCAGTTTACTCGGAATGATGTATGTGAACTTATCCGTAGACCAAAGGATAAAACTATTAAAAGAACTAAATGGGTTTATAAAAATAATATGAATTAACATGGTGAGGTCGTAAGAAATAAGGCACGATTAGTGGCACAAGGTTGTCTTCAAGAAGAAGGAATAGATTATGATAAAACGTTTGCCCCTGTAGCTAGATTAGAAGCAACTAGGATATTACTAACCTTTGCAAACCATAATAATTTCAAATTTTATCAAATGGATGTTAAAAGTGCTTTATTAACGGATTTGTTAAAGAAGACATATATGTAGAGCATTTACCTCTTTTTGAAGACGAAAAATTACCAAATCATGTATATAAGTTAAAGAAAGCGTTATATGGATTTAAACAGGCTCCTAGGGCTTGGTATGATAGATTAACAAATTACTTAGTACAATCTAACTTTGAAATAGGTAAACTAGACAACACTTTGTTTATTAAAAGAAATAATAAAGATATAAAATTTGTGCAAATATATGACTATATAATTCTCGGATCGACGAATGATAAGATGAATAAAGAATTTTCAGATATTATTACTAAAGAAGTCAAAATGAGTTATATGGGAGAACTAACATTCTAATTAGGCTAACAAGTTCATCAATTAAAGAATGGAATATTTATTAATCAAGAAAAATACGTCAGAGATTTAATTAATAAATATAATTTGACAACAGCTAATGGGAGACCAACACTAATGGCAACTAATATAGCATTAACTAAAGATAATACATCAAGGATGTCAATCAGAAATTATATAGAGGTATGATAGGATCATTATTGTATATAACCGCTAGTATATCAGATATAATGCATAGTGTATGTCTACGTGCAAGATATCAATCGCAATCTAAAGAAACATATTTAAAAGCCATAAAATGTATTCTAAGATATGTAAAACATACATCTGACTTTTGATTATTTTATCTTAAGGTTGATTCATTTGATTTAAATTCTTATTATGACACTGATTATGTAGGATGTAAATCCGATCGTAAGAGTACCAATGGAACATGTCACTTCTTAGGGCATTCACTAGTCTCATGGTTTAGTAAAAAGAAAAATACCGTGTCTTTGTTAACAACTGAAGCAGAATATATCTCTGCTGCTTTAGCTTATTCACAAGTAATATATATATATATATATATATATATATATGCAACAAACTCTAAATGACTTTGGATTAAAAATAAATAAATCACCAATATACCGCGATACGAGCGTTATAAATATCATCACTCAAGAACTAACTATATCGATATACGACATCATTTTCTAAGAGATAATGTAAGTAGAGGGAAAATTTCACTCGAATTTATAGAAACAGATAAACAAATAGCAGATGTATTAACAAAACCATTAATCGAAGCAATGCTTACTAAATTTAGAAGAGAATTTGGAATTTGTTCATTAAGTGAATTAGAATAATTAAATATATTAATATATAAGAATAACATTAAAAAATCAAGAAAAATAAAATTAAAATACATGTACGTCCACAAAATAGAAGCCAAAGGGGGAGAAATTATAAAATATAGACTTAGTTTAAGTAGAGTATGTAGGATTCATATTGACAGGAGGAGCATTAGAAGGATCAGCATAAAAAGGTATGAATATTTTATAAACTAAGGTTGTCATCATCAAAAAAAGGGGAGATTGTTGGAGAATGGAGTTTTGATGACAACAACCTTATTTCAATATTAATTGGTTATAAAATATATACTAACATCTCTATATAGAATATTAATATATATATATATATGCGTATATATGGGATTTGTATACAGGAATTAATACTGAAGACTGTACGCGATTCAGAATTTAGAGAAAATTAAAGACTCATGAGTAATCAAGATATCAAAAGCTCAAGAAAAATATAATAATAGAGTCTAGTTTATATGTAAGAATCTGAATAGCATTCCAGGTTCAAGTTCAAATTATGTTTTTCAAATTCTGATTGTAACGACCCGGCTTTTTGCTCGGTTTTTGCCAGTAATTAAACCAACTTAAACCGTTCATAAAGATAAATAGTTAGTGGTACTTACACATTTGCACCAAATAAAAAGAACTTTTCCATTATCATTACAATAATATTACATCAGAGTTACCGGAGAAACATCAGAATACATTGATTACACAGCAGAAAAGATACTAAACTCAATGGAAGAATATGCATGCTCCAATATATAATAGCTCCAGCTAAACCAGCATCCTGCTCCAAACACTCCAAGTGTAAACTGCAAACCAAACTACTAGGCTGCTCGTGTAAAAATTATGGGCACCTAGAGTTTAGGTGTGGGAACAATAAACTCCAGGTCAGTCATGGGACTGGTGTGAGAACTCAAAACATTTGTTTTTAGGGTTTATTTTAAAGTTAGGTAATTCATCGGACCACGCCGCTAATGCGGAATGGGTTTACTCCATGTGAATACCTATGCATAAAAATTCACAACGAATTTTTGAAAAATAAAACTAACATAAGGTCTCGCGGCACACATGGGCGAGGTTTCTCCTTATGCAATCAAAAATGCTTGATACATGAAAATCCTCTTTTAATACTATAATATAGTGTGAAAAATCCTTTCGAAAGTAAATGTATCATTCTTAGCCAGCATAGGTACCATATACTACACTGACGTATGGTATACAATCAAAATCGTATGGGCTCGTAGCGGAGATTGGGTCTCTAACAATGACCAGGCAAAGGAACTTCCTTCCAAACCAAATTTTGAACACCTCTAGAGGGATGTCCGAGGATCAACGGTGATGCTCTTCATGCCAACATAAGGCCGGGTTACCCCTTTACTGGATAACTTAAACTACGCCTGAGTATGTTATCTCCCGGCCGTTACCGACCTTTCCGAGCGCACGCCAACAACAACCACAAAAGTAGATGCTTTTACCACATAGGTCAATACCTGGGCCCCATACCATAGTACACCTTTTATCTAGAAGGAGACAACACCCCATAACCCTGCTGCATTTCTTCCTGTTTTGGCCATTTACCGGGGTGTGAGGCTTGCCGAGGTCCCAATATACACTAAGCTATGCTTATATAAGCCATGCTTTGATCATCCAAAGCTCACCACATAACTTAAGTATGCCACATTATCCATTCACAATGCATCACTGATTTCTATCGATATATAACCTCTAAGCTAATACGTCTTAGAGAAGGCTGTTAAGCAAGAGAATAAATTCTCCGCCACCAAACAGATATATATTTAACATAGATCAGTGCTACGCAGTCAATTACAATGTCAGACACACAATCCATAAATGTCCGTTCTGGGTCTGAACGAAACAACAATCCGAAATACCTTCACATACGTTTGGGATTCTTGCCACTTAGCTGATATAAAATCCATCTGCAAATGGGAGCTACCCATTTGAGACATTCAGCAAGACGTCCTTACAATATGAAGGGTCCTGGTCTTTAATACTGTCTTCAACGTCTTCAATTGCTCCACAACGTCGTATTATTACTTGGAATGGTTTTCGAACATACATCCGATCCCGGTCTTCCCAAATAATAAGCGTAATTTTTAAAACACAATAACGGAACACATAGGATTTAAACCAAATCTCCTTCCATCTTAGATTTTGTTAAATTAAATTTCTTTAAACCCATTCTCAAATTATCTTTAACAAAATCCATATTTTCCCTTCTTCTTTGAAACACATCCCATAAATCAAAGATAATCTAGCCCCAAAGCCTTAATTAATTTTCTATTTGATGACTCGTTATCAATACCCGGTTTCCTTTGAAAATCCTTTAATCCATATTTCAACCATAATTTCCAATTCAATCGATTTTCCAACATTCAATTCTTTAATCTTAACTAAAAGATTATACTTGGTTCCCAATTTCTTATTTTTTAATTTTGTCAAATCAAATATTTGATTAAATCCCAATTTACGGTATGAATTTCCACAACTCAATCTCATTGGGTTTCAAGAATGATATTGTTGAAGATATGATTCACGACAAAACCAAAATCAATCAATATCGAACATAAGTTACACAGAGATTGTGTCTACTTATATTTGATATCAATTCTCATAATCAACGAATACTATAAGTGGAATAACGATATAATAATATCTTCTAAATCCCTCAAATAATATACGTTTACACCAAAGAATTTCATATCAAATATCCGAAGATTATTTCTATCCAACTTATCCCAATCAAATTGGGAAACCCGTATCTTACTTAAAAGATTTATCCAATCCTTTGACATTAGATCTGGATAGAAATACCATCAACTTGTACTTAATATTAATTTTGATATCGAACTCACACTATAAACGGAATAATGGTGAACTACTTTTAAATTCCTCAAATAGTAAGAGTTGTCATCTACCGAGTTAATATCAAACATCCGAAGATTTATCTCCAACCATATCCAATTATTTAAAATTGGAAAACCCGTTTTAGTATCAAATAAATCAAATTAAATTTCATTTAAAATATTTCCAAAACTTTTAAACCTTTGAAAACATTCCACAAATCATTACTTATAATTCGGAAGATAGTTTACGGGTTAAAACTTCAAAATAGATTGTTTTCGAAGAAAGCATTACAATAGTGTTTCAAAAGTGTTACAAAAGCATTACAAAATAGTTATCTTAACTATTTTGATCAAAATATCGTTTATCTTAGCCAAAACTTAAATTTTACAATTCAAAACACCTTTTCATAATTTGTAACGATTTTACAATTTTTTTCCATATTTTTAAAACATTTTAAAATAGCTATTATTAGTTATGGTCAACAATTGTTCTTACATCGACCTTTTCCAAAACGGTTTCAAACATAACTTCAAAATTATAACTTGAATTTAAAATCAGCTTTCAATCATTTGAAAGTTCTTGTTAATTGAAATCAAATATTTTTCATTTCATGGAAATCCGATTTGAGTTGCAAAAGGTATAGCATTTACAGTTTGTAATTAAAACATACGAATTTGTCATTGTGCGACAAGCTCTATTTTGACCGAAATAGAAATTATTCTTCAATACTTCAAAATACCTTAGAAAACCATATATACTTATATAAACATTTTAAAATCATTTAAAGTAATTTACATTGACTTTCCAAATTATTTTGGGTTCAAATTCAACTTTTATTTTTTACTTAATAAATCAAATTCTAATTCATTTCTAAATTCAAGTAACTACAAATTAACCATCCCATTCGTCAGATCAGTTAGGGATAGCCAGGGAGAGCAGGAAACAATATTTTCCAAACCCAAGCCTAGACACTATCTTCTCTATCATCCTAGAATGTTTCGGTATTTGTTTATTCATTTAAAGAACTTTATCAATATATATATGAATTCATACATATGGTTTTTCCCAATTATTAATGTAACACCCCACCTCCATTAAGGTCACTCACAAAGGGAATGCCTTAACTTCAGTGGAGCGTTTTAGGTAAATAGACACAGAATATCACAAGACAGATTTGCAGCGGAAAATAAACAACTTTATTAAATCACCAAAATACTTTGTTACATAATACCATGAGTCATAAAATCATTACAACAAAACACTTCTGTCTTACATTATCAGAGTACATAGGTATTTAAAAAGAAAAACATCATTCCCCATATTAAAGAGCAAGCCATATAAGAGACAGAGACTCGAGCCATACTTCAGAAGTAGCTCCTAGAAGATGATATCCAAATCCTGACTAAACCTGGGTGTTTCCTCCTTGAGACCCTGGGGGGAAACGGAAGAAAAGAGGCGAAACAAACTAGGTCAAACATACGTCTGGTGAGTCCAGTAACTTTTAGCCAGTAAATAAATAAAGGTAAACATGACAGGCATACAAAGTGGATAAGAGGATTCACAGTACAGATGGCAGGTATGACATGACAAATAAGGTAAGATGTATGCATGCTTCACTACAAACTACTCTACACTATTACTAGCAAAATCAAGATGGGATGATCCCTTTTGCTAATCATAATAACGATAACAATGGTGGTAGTTTCGTGTATTCCTAGCTGCTGTCATAGGTGCTGCCTGATCCTATCTCAACTAGTCGTACCCACTACCCTCCTATTATAAATTGGTAGACTTAGGGCATACGTCCGGGTATACCCTAACCACTACCCTAATCGATCTGCTCCCTACTCTGTAGATACCCTGTGATGGTCCCACAACTAGGGGGTATCACTTCCCTAAAGTGGCAACCCAAGGTGTGCACAGTTATACCTACTGGTGTCACGGTCGTCTTGTCCCCCTCTGCCCGGCCCATGCACGCACATATCCCCGGTCGGTTTGCGCCGCCCACACCATCCATCTCGTTTTGGATCTCTTACAATCAATCAGTAAGCGTGCCCCTTCCGCGCCTAGTACTGAGTTCTTTACTTTGATACCCCTCCGGGTTACTGACTGAAATGGGTCCCACACAACATGGTACAAGCTCTCCCCTATGTCTTGTATCCCCACTAGGTTTTCTACTGACTATGTATACCCTAAGGTGTCTTTAATTACATAGCCCTAAATCAGTTATGCATACCTATAAATGTCTTTAATACATAACCCTTAATTTACTTATCGGTTTTGCTTACCTATAGGTGTCTTTAATACATAACTCTATCTATTCCCATTAGTTATGTGTACCCCTAAGGGTGTCTTTAATACATAACTTTACTATTTTGCCCCGATTATGTATACCATTAGGTGTCTTTAATTACATAACCCTTTTTATCCGGTTAAGTTTGTGGGCCCATATATAATAATATTACCCACCTACCCTTTAGTTGTACTTAACCCTCCCACCGATTTAATCCTATTTATTTAATGGTTTAGTTTGTGGGCCTATATATATTAATATTACCCACCTACCCATCAGTTGTACTTAACCCACCCACAATCCAACTCATTTTACTTAACCCTAACTTATGTCTATCATCATACAGTCCACATGTATTAAGTTAGGTTAAGTAGTCTTTTCTTATTACCATGTCCAATTATGGTTATATTGGGCTAGACCTCCCATATTAGGCCAGCAACATGTGGATGCTAGATATGCCGGTCGGGTTCGGGCAGTCTTATTCCACAGTTGGGTCTAACCTCGTGTCTTAGCCCGAGTCGTATTCACACACTTAGACCTCTCACATTAGGTTTAACATTAGTGGCTGCTGGATATACCGGTCGGGTCCGGGCAGACTTCCACCACTAATGTAAACTAACCTCGTGTCATAAGTGTTAATTAAAATTTCAAACTTTAATTGCTTAAAATTCCTCTTTTGATTAATTAAGTTAATTAATTAATCCTTTCCTCTTTATAGGTATCAATACCTATTTTATTAACAATTTGAATTTCCTATCCATAAATGGTCATATTCAAATTATACCATTTTTACTCAACTTTACCTATGTCATACTAGGTAAATTTTTTTATATGTTTCCCTACTAGAATCATGTGCCCAATTTACATAAACACTATATAAATTATGCCTATTACAAATTCCACTTTTCCTCGTTTCTTAACTAGCGTAACTGTTTGCGTTTTTGGCGTCATCGAGGCTACAAGGTAGCCTCGCCATAACAATAAAATAAAGGGAATGACAAGGTGACCGTTTTCAGTACAATTTTGGCACAAGCATGACAACTACGGAAAATGACATGATAATTTCGCATATAATTATGATTCACCACATAATTAACAACTTGCATAGACTCATGATTTTGCAACATAAAAACTTGCATAGGTTCATGATTTTCAACATAACAACTTGCATAGGTTCATGAATTAACAACATAATTAACAACTCACATAGGTTCATGATTCACAACATAACAACTTGCATAGGTGACCTGCATAAGTTCATGAATCACAATATAACAACTTGCATAGGTGACTTGCATAGGTTCATGATTCACAACATAACAACTTGAATAGGTGACTTGCATAGGTTCATGATTCACAACATAACAACTTGCATAGCTTCACAATGATAATAAACTTGCATGATTTCATACAACCTTTACCCAATCCATAGTCTACCACAATTCACATTTATTGTGACGAGCCCAAAACCCGTACTGATGGTGTTAAGGGTAATCTTTGGAATATAACACAAAAACAGGTAATAACAGAACAGAAATAAATAAATACACCAGATAATGAACAAATAATACACTGGATAAACGAAATCATCAGAGTTACACAGTATACAGGATCATACTTAGTACAAATTCAGTTCAGCTATACATAAATGTCTACAGCGGAAAACAAACATAATATGTACAATAGGAGCTGAACAGCATAAAAAGAGATAAATGATAGAATCCATCTTCAGCTCCAGCTATCCAGAAAGAGCCTGCTAAAAACCCGAATACAAGGCTGCCCGTGTAGAAAAAGGGGCACCCGAGTTTGCAAGTGAAACAAACTACGAGTCAATCATGGGACTGGTATGAGAAATCTACTTAACACATTATATAATATGGCTAATCACAGGACCACGCCACTTTCGCGGAACAGGTTTACGCCATTGGATTGCCAGTCCTTTAAAACAATTAAATCTTTTAAACATCGCAATGCTTTTTATAAAAATAAAGCCGATATAAGACTCAAGTCCCATCACACAATGCAACGCAAACCGGAGGATAGAGTTTTACCTTATATCGACCAAAATATGCTTGATAGGAGCAAAACAAATCATTTAAAATGTAAACTTTGTCGTTTAATTATTAATCGGACTCCAACTGTAAAATAGTAAGAGAACGACCCCCTAAGTATTAATCCCGAAGGTCGAAACCAACATCAGACCAATACCCAGGAAACCACCCATCTTAGCTCGTTTGCAGTTAGTTTCTAATTTCATACACAATCATAAATATCAATCATAGACGGCATTAATGCCCCATACCACTATGTCGCCGTATATAGGTATACAATCAAAACCGCACAGTCGCGTATTTGGAAATTGGATTTCCGTCATGAACCAAGGCAAAAGATAGTCCTTACCGACTTCGAGACGCTCTAGCCCGCCCCTCAGGCAAGTACTCAGTCAAGCCTTTGGATCGTCAGGGCCGGTCCACCGATGTAGATTAAAATTCCTGAACATTGCGTTTCCCCGCCCTTTAGGGCGTGAGTAAGCCAACGAATGACTACTCCATCGGTCTTGGATCGACCGATATATCTGAGGCGCCTCGCAACAGAAACTACCACATAGGTGAAAATAATATAAATGTCAGCCCGTTCAAGCACTGACACCACCTCTAGCTAGAAGGAAACGCATACCCTCCCTGATGTCCTCTCCCGTTTCTGGTTCATTCCGGGGTGTGAGGCTCGCGAATTCATGTTATACACAAAGCTACGCCACACAGGGGTGCTTTGATCATCAACCACAAGACTTTGCTTTTCAACAGAATCCCTGATCACTGCATCTTAGCATGCCACATAGGCAATTCACGCCACGTAACTAATGGTTACCAATCGCACAGAATGAATTCCAATGTCAGACACAGTCCATTTGCAAGTCCGTTCTGGTTCTGAACGAAACCGGAGGCACTATATACCTCGCATATCCATCGATCTCCACGTACGTCTGGACGATCACCACTCATTATCCATATTTCGGGATGCCTCCCAATAAGGACATCAGTTACCATCCAAACGAGGTGAAGATCGGTCTTCAACCACCGTCTTCATCTTCGACTTCTTATCATCGATTCAGTTATCCGGAATGGGATAAACCCGGTCTTTCTGAGCAACTCGCGTATATAATTAACAAGTGCTACACAAACACAACATACACTTTATTCCAATTCATTAGTCACTAACCGTAAGTCACTAAGAGAACGATTTCCCAAATATTAACCCCGAAGGCCGAAACCAACATCAGATCAAAACCAAGGAAACCATTCGACTTAGCCAACCTTGAGTTAGTTTCTAAATTTCACATCCATATCGTTTATAATATTTTATAACGATTTATCACTATTTTTATTTATTTTAAAATAGCCAATTTATTCAAATGACGCTTCGGGCCATAACGCGGTTGTGGCGCTGTTTTTCTTCAGATTTGATTTACACATATCTGAAAATCTAACCGTTGGATCTTCACAAAATTTATATCATTAGAAAGATCTTTTCAAAACGAATCCAACAGTTCCAGTTTTGGGAAAATCCGACAGTCGGATCTCCTGGTACAATCGTTTGAAGTTTCGATTTCAAAATACGAACTACAGCATCGTTGTTCGATTTAATTTAATTATATATATATATATATATATAATTGATTCTAGCGCAGTTTTTCTTCAGATTTGAATTAAACATTCCAGACAATCCAACCGTTGGATCTTTACAAAGTTGGTGTCGTTGGAAAGATATTTCCAAAGCGAACCCAACGGTTTCGGTTTCGGGAAAATCCGATGGTCGGATCTCCCGCACTAATCGTTTGAAATCACGGTTTCGAAACACGAACTGCAGCTTTGTTATTCGATATATTTTAATTATATATATATATATAATTGATTCTTCGATTTCAAAACCCTATTCTTTTCATACCTTTGATAAAATGATATTTTTATCCAACTGACTTCTATTTCTACACTTCGCTATTTTTAACAATTCATGTATATGATAAAAATGTGATTTTCATTGAAAAACTATTTATTTCAAAACACGACTATTTTATATAGTTCATACAGATGATAAAAATATGATTTTTATTATAAAACAATTTATTTCAAAACACGAATACCATTCAACACATGAATTTCCATTCAACAAATGAATTTCTATTCAACACATGAAGGTTTTCTATAGTTTATATATATATAGATAAAAAGGTGATTTTTATATTTAAAACACGAATACCATTCAACACATGAATTTCTATTCAACGAGTGAATTTCAATTCAACACACGAAGGTTTTCTATAGTTTATATATATAGATAAAAAGGTGATTTTTATATTTAAAACACGAATACCATTCAACACATGAATTTGCATTCAACGAATGAATTTCAATTCAACACATGAAGGTTTTCTATAGTTTATATATATATAGATAAAAAGGTGATTTTTTATTGCAAAACAATTTATTTCAAAACATGAATGTCGTTCAATAGATGAATTTCTATTCAACACACGAAAATAGTTTCAACACATGAAAATAATTCTAACACATGAATACTATTCAAAATTTCGGCAGCATAACGGCAGGGTAGTTAAAACCGGGGTCGTTCCCAGTACGGCTCCTCGCTCGACCTTAAAGCCTCGCAGCTTTTGACAATAGGGATTTCATGCATCTAGTTCACACGCAGGCGGCATGTATATATTTTTCATTTCCACAAACTACTCCTATGTGGTTTCAAACAAATAATTCTCAACCACACACGGGTATTTTTCAACCACAATCAATCAATTTCAACCACAAACAATTCTAATCAACCAATTTTCATACCAATCACAACCAATAAATATCGTCCATGGTTTGTGGACGAGGGGCGTATATATATAAATATATAAAAGCATTTCACTTCTATTCAACACATATATAATTTTTACAATGCATATATAACTTATATATCGAACGTACAACTTATACAGCGCTTATACAAGAGGTGTACAACGCTTATATAACTCATACATCGACTATATAATTTATACATCGTCGTTTTCCATATCGTTTATAATATAGAAATCTCACATTGGGTTCCACTCCACCAAAAATAGCAGAAGGTTCAGAAAAATATGCGGTCTCTTCTAGAATGTAGAAGACGTCCACACGAGTCCATTGTCTCTTGTTTCACTGAATTTCGTCAAAAACGAAAAAGATATGATTTTTACAGTGAAATCAAAAACCATAGCGCTTTAAACTGCTATTAAATAGTTTAAAATAGTTTCAGCCGTATTACCTCAGTTTTTGTTCAAATCTAGGTTTTATATTTTTGCTCGATCCGTAGCTCGATGTCCAGATCGGACGACACCACGTCACAGACCTCCGAGAGGCGCAGAACGAGGGGCCCCACGTGGAACTCGATGGCGAACTCGAAGCAGGGCGGCGCGATGAAGTTGCGATGTTCACGGCGGTCGTTGTCTCGATTGGAGCGACGAGAGGAGGAGCACCTGGTATGGATTTGACGAGGGAGGAGAGCTCTTCAAAAAGTTGAACTGGGGGAGGGGCTAATTGTGGTTGTGGCGGTCGGAAAATGGTCGGGAAGGGGGGAATCGATTTCCGCCTTCGATCAGACGTCGGGGAGAGAGAATACGGGTAGAGGGAGAGTGTGGCCCAATCAGATTTTTTTATTTAATTTATATATTTTTAAATTTCTAAAATACCCCTTGTCACACACGAACACCAATTCAAACCCAGCAACTATCGTCCCTAGTGTTTTACCCCCATTCCGAACATAATGGGATATGTTTCGTAGGCCCATTCGACTGTTTGAGTCAATTTTCCTTCAAATTAAAATATAAAACAGTCAATATTCGATTTGAACGTACATTTCAATTTGCCAGGGCCACAAACTGATTCGGAAAATTCCAGAAAAATAAATCTGGCTATGTTTTGACGATACGGTCCGAACAAAACTAGTTTCGTCGAATTCTGAGTCCGTTTGCAAAATGGCCCTTTTTTGGTCGATCCAATTTAATAGAAGGGTGCGTTTTTTACAGGTCGCTGTTATAGTTTCAAAATAGAAAAAAACCCGGTCATAAACTTATTGTAAATTAGGTCCCTATTTTCTGAAAATTCATCAAAAAAATATTAAAAAAATATAAAAAAAATCATGTAAATTCATATTTAAATAAAACATGTAAACGCTAAAAAATTCAAAACAAAAAATCATCAAACAAGGCGTCAAAAATCAAAAAAACAGAAGAAAAAAAAAGAAATTTCCAGTTAAATGCATAATAGTATGCACATATATCATTTTCCTGCATACATCCGTGCTTATTTTTCACTACATTCATCTTCGTTGATTTTTCTTCATGCAAATACGTGCATACATGTGTGCAAATATTTCAAATACTTGCACACATTTGTGCAGGTTTATTTTTAGATTTTAATCCGAACACAGCTTACGGAAAAGTTGCATACATATATGCAATTATCAGTAATAATTGCATAAATGTATGCAACTATTTTTTTTTTTTTTGATTTTCGTACAATCCTGACATTATTTCCAGATTTTAGATTATTTTTTTTATGAACGAAAGCGCATTTTTTTAAAAAAAACAAAAAAAGGCGGAAGTAATAAAATAGGGGGCGGGTTTAAAAATTTCAAAACTTTTTTTTATATAAATTAGGTCCCTACTTTTAGCCAGTGTGTTATCCTATAAAAATGTTGCACACACGTGTGCATGTTTTCTGAGTTTGCACATTTGGATGCAAATAAAAATGAACTGAAATATTAACTTAAATCTATGCGCTGGAAGAACTGCAATAATTGCACATATGCATGCAATAAAGTAAAAAACGTGCATAATATTATGCATTTAACTGCAGTTTTTTCTGTTTTTTTTTTTTTGCTGTTTTCTTCTTTCTGACATTATTTTTTTTGTTTTTTTAACTGAATTTTTTGTATAATGCATAATATATTTTATTACTAATTTACGAATTTTTTTATTTTTTTTATTATTATTTTATAAGTTTTGAAAACAGGGACCTAATTTATATTAAGTTTATGACCGGATGTGAGCCTAATTAAGTTTCAAAATAGGGATGTGAGCCTAATATTCACTTAATAGAAATCGACCAAACACATTTTCTTTAGCCACGCTCACATATTAACTTCAAAAATTATGAAATTTGAAACCTAGCAATAATTTGACATCGCGGATCCAACAAAAGTGGTTTCATCGAATTCCGAGGTCATTTGCAAAATGGCCATTTTCACGGGCTATATAAACTCTATAGTGACCTTCCAGAAAATTCATTTGGCCATACCTTTTGCTTCCCGCTATGAAATTTCGATTTTTCAGATTCGTTAGAAAGGTACTCACTAACATATTTAAATATTTTTGGTTTCACTCAAATCCGTTTTGTTTTACACCCGGTACAGTCAGTCAAAGTTTGAAATGAAAATTTGAAACTGCCGCGCCATTTCAGGCCTTGTTTATAATTCAAAGTAATTATATTTATTTTCAAACGTCGATTCAAACTTACTTTTCGTTGTTATTATTTAAAATATTTAAAATCCACTAAAATAGCCAATTTAAAAATTTTAAATTAGTTCAGATTTTCCGGGTCGTTACAATCTCCCCCACTTAAAACTTTTCATCCCCGAAAAGGAACAAAGTCGAAAGTGGTTTGATTAATCAACTCTACGTTCAATCTGGCTTCCATTCTCCCACTTTTCAGTTTCTGAGAATTTTCAAATTCTTTAAAAATTTGGCTAATACCCGGAATTTTCGAAAAATTTCGCCATAACCTCCTTTGTACGGGGAGTGGTTTGGAAATTTATTGGGCCGTATTAGGTACCCAATAAATCCTATAAAGCATACACATATTTATATTGATATATTCTGGTGTTTACATGGGAGTGTGTATAAATAATAACTCCAGAGAATAAATTCTCGTCACCCTGTCAAAGCCTGAGGGAGTGTGTATTTTTAATTGCTCCAGAGAATAAATTCTCGTCACCTCGTCCCGTGTGGGAAATAAATAATCCATGTGCCGTATCTAATGACTAGAGAGACGTGATTATTGTCAACTCCAGACCCGTGTGGGGGTTTTATTAATCTGGCAATTAATCGTTACAATTTATATGGTCCATACCAGTCATCAGCTCAACCAGTAAAATATAGTCATCACCATACAAGCCTATCGCTCGTATGGTAAATCTTCCACCTCGTTACACAAGCTCCAAATGCTTATGTGGTATATGTGTGATGATCCCAAACCCCGTGACACAGTGTTAAGGATAATCATTGGAATATAACACATTAATCATCATTAGTAGATCACAGATAATAGCATAAACATAAAGTAGAATAATTTACACACATATGACAGCGGAATCATATAGATATCACCACATCTGAGAGCACAGTGCAGGATACAACTTAGTGCATAATAATACATAATCAGTCACCATCGCCAGAGGCGGAAGCATACATAAAGAGTACACAAAATAAATATTAGTCTACATCGCCAAAGGCGGAATCATAATACATATACTGTAATGGCGGAAAGAGTCAAAGTCAGCACGGTGTAGTCAAGCCTCGCCATGAGCCAAAAGTGCGCCAGATACCTGTAACTAGGCTGCCCGTGTGAAAATGAGGGCACCCGAGTTTGCAAGGTGAAACAAACTACGAGTCAGTCATGGGACTGGTATGAGAAATCTACTTAACTTATTAACAACAATAATAAGGCAAATCAAAAGACCACGCCACTTTCGCGGAACGAGTTTACTCCAATGAGTGCTAGTGCATGAAATAAAGTAAATGATTAAATCATCGCAATGCTTTTTATAAAATGAAGCCATTATAAGACTCAGGTCCCATCACACAATGCAACGCAAGCCGGAGGATAGAGTTTTACCTTATAATGGCCAAAAATGCTTCATACGAATAAAACAAAAGTGTTTGATATTATTACTAGTGCATATATGTTTCAAAAGCAAATTCAATCATAAATATCAATCCTAGGCGGCATAGCTACCATCTACTATGTCGCCATACTAGTAATACAATCACATCCGCATATTTCGTATTGGAAATTGGATTCCTTCATGAGTCGAGGCAAGGGGCAAGCTCCTCTCCGATTCGAGACACTCTAGCAAATGTCCCAGGACCCCACTATGATCCTTGGATCTTCAGGGCCGGTCCTCTCTTACTTTGGAGGATTAATTATTCCTGAACACACGTTTCCCGGTCCTTACAGACCTATAATCGAGGCGCCTCATATTCCAACAACCACACAGGTGAAAAGTATATAAAATGTCAGGGCTGGAAGGTCACTGACACCACCTTAGCTAGAAAGAAACGTCGTGCTCTCCCTGTAGTCATTATCCCGTTTTTGACTCATACCGAGGTGTGAGGCTTGCGAATCCACATTATACACAAAGCTTCGTCACACAGACCATGCTTTGATCATCAACCACAAGACTTTGCTTTGCAACAGAAGCCTTGATCATATGCCACTTAGGCGTGCCACACAGGCAATCCACTCCATGCGACTGATTTCTATCAATACATAAACTCTGAGCCTGTACGTCTCAGAGAAGGGCGTTAAGCAAGAGAATAAATTCTCCGTCGCCAAACAGATATATATTTAATAGAGATCAATCAGCACAGAACAAAATCCAATGTCAGACACATAGTCCATTTACAAGTCCGTTCTGGGTTTGAACGAAACCGGAGGCACCAAATTCCTCGCATATCCGTACAATCAACCGTATGTCTGGATGGCTACTACTTCAGCTCCTTCATGGTAGCTACTCCAATCACGAGCATCAGTAGCGTCCATCCATCCAATGTGAAGATCGTCGGTCTTCAATCGTCTTCGACTCTTCGACTTCTCAACGTCGATCGATTATTTGAAATGAGATGAACTCGGCCTTTTCAAATAACCCACGTATATTTAGATTTTCAAATCAATTTATCACATGGTTGCACTATTCAACATTCACATTTCAGTTCTTTATTTATAATTTTCATGCTAAATACATTCAACCATCACATATCAAGCAAACACAACAAAATTGGTTTATTTCTACTCTATATCGTCTATAGTATTTTATAATGATATATCGCCATTTTTATTTATTTAAAACAGCCATATTTAATTAAACGACGATCCAGGTCGTGCCGATGCACTGGCGTTGTTTTTCACTAAATTTGTTTTACACATATCTGGAAATCTAACCATTGGATCTTCACAAATTTTATGTCATTAGAAAGATCATTTCAAAACGAATCCAAGGTTTTAGTTTTGGGAAAATCCGACGGTCGGATCTTCCACACTTGCCATTTGAAGTTACGATTTCAATTTACGAACTGCAGCGTCGTTATTCGATTTAATTTAATTATATATATATATAATCGTTTCTGGCGCTGTTTTTCTTCAGATTTGAATTAAACATTCCAGACAATCCAACCGTCGGATCTCTACAAAGTTGGTGCCGTTGGAAACATATTTCCAAGGCGCACCCAATGGTTGCGGTTTCGGGAAAATCCAATGGTCGGATTTCCTGCACTAGTCGTTTGAAATCACGGTTTCAAAACACGAACTGCACGGCCACATTTCGTTTTATTTATATTTATATATTTATATAAATATAGTTCATTCAAAAATTCCTATATCGTTTTCACTTCAAATATTTCACTAACGCCTTTAAATTTTGGAAAATTTCGCCATAACCTCCTTTGTACGGGAGGGGCTGGGAAAATTCCCAATTAGCCACACGGACATCTCATGTCAAAAAGAAAAAAAAAGCCAAGCGGCTAACCAACAGGCTCATAAAATCATCACCCAAACAAAATAGTAAACGTGTACCTATTTGTCGGGCACAAAATTTTATTCCTCTTCTCTAGCCTCTTTGCTATAACCTGTTCAATAAATATGCATGTACATATATACAATTCTTATCACTTATCATTTTCCATTCGACTTCATATTTGATTCACTTTGGTTTAAAAAACACCATTCATTCTAATATTGCATTCACGTGCAAAAATCATATCATTAGCTAATTAATGAATATTTCAACTCATGCATATTTATTTGAACAAGTGGCTATTTTTAACACTTCACATTTCAAAGATGATAATTTCGGCGAACTAAAATATATTTCAACACATGACTATTTTATTTAGTTCCTATGCATGTTAAAAATAATATTTCTCTCACAAATATTTATTTCAACGCTCGCATATCTTTAGCATATCATATATGTGATAAAAATGATATTTTTATCCTTTAAAATATTTATTCGACAAATGGATGTTTTCAACACTTTATAGTTTCAATAAAAATGTAATTTTTATTGTTCATTCTTTTTATTCAACACATGAACTTTTCCAATACACACATTTCTCAACACATGAGCACCTCCACACATGGATATTTTATATATGTTGTTCATATAAGAAAGACGAAATTTTTATTGTTGAAACTATTTATATATAAGGCGAATATTTTACATACTTCATATATAATATAAAAATGTGATTTTTATTATTTAAACACTTCATTCGTTCACACATGAATTTAATTTTCACACTACACTTCTCAACACATGAGCATTTCCACACATGGATATAGTTTCAACACATGACTTTAATTTCAACGCATGAAGATAATTTCAACATATGAAAATAATTCTAACACATGAATATTATTCAAAATTTCGGCAGCATAACGGCAGGGTAGTTAAAACCGGCACCGTCCCTAGTACGGCTCCTCGCTCTACCTTAAAACCTCGCATTTTTGATAATGGGGATTCATGCATTTCCAATTCATTTCACTCGCCAATGGGTATTTTTCAACCACAACCAATCAATATCAACCACAAACAATTATTCAACCATTCGCATTTTTCATTAAATATTTCACACCAATACACACCAATAAATATCGTCCATGGTTTGTGGACGAGGGGAGTATATATATATATATATATATATATATATATATATATATATATATAATTGCTGTATTTCATTTGCATTTCAACACATATATCAATTATTCTATGCATGTATAATTCATACTTCGCTTATATAGCTTACACCACGCATGTACATGAGGCATACAACACGTGTGTAATTTATATTTCGCTTATATAATTTATATACGACATTTTCCATTCAAATTCATTTAATTTAGATTTCTCACATTGGTTCTCGGAGTGCTAAAAATCGTAGATGACTCAGAAAAATCCGCGGTCTCTTCTATGTGGTAGAGAGCTTCCTTGCGGTCCCGATGTTTCCTGTTTCATCGAATTTCGTCAACACACCATAAAGATATGATTTTTCAAAGTTAAAACATCAAAAAGAACTCACCTTTATCGATCGTTCAAAACTAGGGTTGCAGTTTTCGCGAAAACCGAGGCACGATGGGATGATCAGAGGTGATGACGTGGAAGAGGGAGGAGAGGGGAGTCGGCGCAGGGTGGTTTGAGGTGGTTCGGTGGTCGGTGGCGCACGTGGCGGCGCTGGGAAGTGTCGGGGTTTGGGTCGTCGATTCTGGCGATGGAGGAGGAGATAGGGGTCGGGGTAGGGTCGGATTGGAAGAGGAGAGGGAGGCGCGTCGACTGGTGGTGGCGGCGGCTGGAATCGCCTTTGGCGGCGGCGATTTGGGGGAGAAGCGGCGAACGATGTAAATCGTCGATCGAGAGAGTGAAACGAGGGTTTCTGACGTTTTTTTATTTTTAAAAATAATGAAAGGAAAATTCTGATTGGCCCATAGTTTTAATAAATTTTTAAATAGTGTTTCTCCACACGGACACCAATTCAAACCCAACGACTGTCGTCCCTAGCTAAATACCCCCATCCCGAACACAATGGGATATGTTTCGTTGGCCAATTCGACTGTTACAGTCAGTTGTTCTTTAAATTAAAGTATAAAACATTTAATTTTTAACTTTGAATGTACATTTCAATTTTCCAGGGCCACAAACTAATTCGAAAAATTCTAGAAAAATAAATCTAGCTATGTTTTGACGCTACGGTCCCAACAAAACTAGTTTCGTCGAATTCTGAGATCGTTTGAAAAATGGCCATTTTCTGGTCGGTCCAATTTAACAGAAATTGACCAAACACATTTTCTTTTGCCACGCTCGCATACTAGCTTCAAAAATTATGAAATTTGAAACCTAGCAATAGTTTGACATCCCAGACCCAACAAAAGTGGTTTCGTCGAATTCCGAGGTCGTTTGCGAAATATCAATTTTCCAGGGCTATATATTCTATATAGCGACCTTTCTGAAAATTCATTCGGCCATAACTTTTGGTTCCCGTTATGAAACTTCGATTTTTCAGATTCGTTAGAAAGGTATTGATAAACAGATTTAAATATTTTTGGTTTCACTAAAATCCGTTATATTTTCCACCCTGCACAGTCAGTCAAAGTTTGAATTCAAATTTTCAAACTGACTCACTATTTCTAATTCATTATTTTATTGAAATATTCTATTTCAATTGTTCAAATTCCTTTGAAATAACCAATTTAAAAATTTTAAATTGGCTCGTATTTTCTAGGTTGTTACAATCTCCCCCACTTAAAACTTTTCGTCCTCGAAAAGGAAACAACAGTAAAGTAAGAAACAAAATGTAAATGCAAAGTATTGTAAAGGTACCTTGCACCGGAGTTAATCAGAGATGTCCACTCTGCATTTGGGGTAAGCTTGCTTAATGCTTTCCTCGGTTTCCCAAGTACAGTCTCTAGGATCACTACTCCACTGCACTTTAACTAAATGAACCTTTTTGCTTCTTAGTTCTCTAGTTTCTTTGCCAACAATCTTTAATGGCTCTCTTCTGACTGCTAATTCTGGAGTTATGTCTATATCCTGTTGCGCTGCTTCTTCTACAACAAGATCCGGATCATGCACATGTCTTCTAAGTTGAGATACGTGAAATACATCATGCACTCTAGGCAACCAATCTAGTAATTGAACCCTATAAGCAAGAGTTCCAATTCGTTCAAGCATAGGAAAGGGACCAATAAATCTCGGTGCCAACTTCCCAGTTTTGCCAAATCTGATTACTCCTCTCATCGGAGAAACTTTCAAATAAACATGGTCACCAACAGAAAATGTCAAATCTCTACTTCTAGAATCTGCATAACTTTTCTGTCGTCTTTGCGCGGTTCTCAATCGCTTTTTGATGAAGTCCACTTTATCAGATGCTTCTCGAATCATATCGGGTCCTAACACAAGTCTATTGCCAGGTTCTACCCAACATGCTGGAGATCTGCACGGTCTGCCATTTAATGCCTCAAATGGCGACATTCCCAAACTTGCTTGATAGCTATTGTTATATGAGAATTCTGCCAAATGCAAGTGATCTTCCCATGACCCTCCAAAATCAATTATACAAGCCCACAATAAATCTTCTAGAATTCTATTCACCCGCTCAGTTTGGCCATCTGTTTGAGGGTGATAAGCGGTGCTCATATTCAGTTTCGTTCACAATTCTGTCTGGAATGCCTCCCATAATTTGCTAGCAAATATTGGGTCTCTATCACTGACTATGCTGATGGGAATTCCATGCAGCTTAATGATTTCTTTGAAATATATCTGTGCTAGACTTTGAGCGGTTCTATTGGATCTGACAGGTATGAAATGGGCAGTCTTTGTGAAGCGATCTACGATTACCCAAATGTTGTCATTACCTTTCCTGGTTCGCGGCAAACCATCTATGAAATCCATGGAAATCTGTTCTCATTTCCAACCTGGGACTTTCAACGGTTGCAACAATCCAGCTAGCTTCTGTTGGTCGCTCTTGACCAATTGACAAGTAGGGCATCTGCTAACATACAAAGAAATATCCCTCTTCATTGCCTTCCACCAGAAAGTGCATTTGATATCGTTGTACATTTTACTCACACCAGGATGAATGCAAAGTTTGGATTTATGGCATTCATCTAGCACTTCCCTTCGAAGGCCTAGAATATTTGGAATGCAAATCCTATCATTTAACCTGAGAACCCCTTTATCGTCAATACGGAAACTTGTGGTTTCTCCTTCCTTGACCCTCTGACTGATTCTCTGAATGAATTCATCATCTTTTTGAAGGGCTGAAATCTTATCAATCAATCCAGGCGTAATTATAAGATTGACAATGATTGCGGTTTTTCTACTAAGCGCATCCGCTACAACGTTAGACTTCCCCGGCGTATACAGGATATCAAGATCATACGCTGCAAGAAATTCTAGCCAACGTTGCTGTCTCAAATTCATATCTTTCTGGGTGTATAAATACTTCAATGATTGATGATCTGTGTACAGCACAAATTTCTCGCCCAATAAATAATGTCTCCAGATTTTCAACGCAAAAACGATAGCTAGCAACTCAAGATCATGAGTTACATAATTCTTCTCATGTGGTTTCAGTTGGCGGCTTGCATAAGCGACTACTTGGCCTCTTTGCATTAACATTGCACTAAGACCTCTAATAGAAGCATTTGTCCAAACCGTCAAATCCTGATTGCCATCGATAATGGTTAACACTGGAGCAGTTGTCAGTTTCGATTTCAATTCCTGGAAAGCTTCTTCACAGTTGGAAGTCCACTTAAATTTCTCATGCTTTTTCGTGAGCTTTGTTAACGGACCGGATATCTTCGAAAAATCCTTAACGAACTTTCGATTATAACTAGCCAACCCCATAAAAATTCTAACTTCTGTGGGTGTAGTGGGTTGTTTCCAGTCTTGAATCGCTGTTATTTTGCTTGGATCTACAGAAATCCCTTTCTTTGACACAACATGGCCAAGAAACTTCACTTCTTCTTGCCAGAAGACACATTTAGAGAATTTGGCTTTGAAGACGTTCTTTCTTAGAATCTCCAATACTTGTTCTAAGTGTTTTTCATGCTCGGGTTTTGATTTGGAGTAGATTAAAATATCATCGATGAATACGAGGACAAATTTATTCAGAACTCCCCTGAACACTCTATTCATTAGATCGACAAAGTATACTGGAGCGTTGCACAGGCCGAACGACATTACTAACCATTCATAAAATATGTCTAGACCTCTGAAAGCTGTCAAAGGAACACACTCCTCTGCTATTCTCAACTGATGAAAACCTGTAGCTAGGTCCATTCGGGAAAATACTCTCGCCCCATTTAATTGGTCTAGCAGATCATCGATGCGGGGTAATGGGTATTTATTTTTGAGCGTCTGTTTATTGAGGTCTCGGTAATCAACGCACAATCGAAGAGTACCGTCTGACTTTGGGACAAACACTACAGCTGCACCCCAATTAGAAAAGCTAGGTCTGATTAGACCCTTCCACAACAGTTGACGAGTTTGATCGCCTAATTCTTCTTTTTCTTTTGGAGTCATTCGACGAATTGGATGTACCACTGGTCTGACATTGGGAACTAGATCAATTCTGAATTCTATTTCCCTTTGCGGAGGTAAGTTTTCGACTTCTTCAAACACATCCGCATAGCTTCTAACAATAGGAATCTTTTCTATGGAAGTGGGGATAACTTCTAATGCCGACCAAAATTCTTCCCTATCTGGATTCGAACCATGGCATGGTACAGTAAAATATCCAAGCTTCGTTCGAATTTTAACGATTCTTTCCGCACAATTTACTTCGGCTTCATATTTCGTTAACCATTCTAACCCAAGGATAACGTCGAATTCGGGAAAATCCATAACGATTAAATTAATGGGAAAATTGTAGGAAGAATAAGAGATCGGCACTCTACAACATGAACTGAGAACAATAGAACCCCTATAGGATTATGTACTTCCACCGATTCTTTAAGCTTCCTTTGTTTTAACTTTAATTTGTGCACTATGTTACTAGAAATAAAACTACGCGACACACCCGTGTCAAACAATACAGAGACAGGAATATTTTTAATTGTAAGGGTACCTCCCAAACATCGGGTTTACCTGCTCCTTCGGAAGCAGCTGGCGGGCTCGACCCGTCATACACGTGAGCTACTGCGGCCTTTTTCAGCAAAGGACAGTCTTTGACAAGATGATCCGTCTTGCGGCAATTAATGCAGGAGCGAGGGTTCCGAGAGCCCTGGCTTGAACCTTGTGAATTTGTCTTCTGCCTCTTCGGGGCTGTGCAGACATTAGAGAAGTGCCCCATTTTGCCACAGTTATAGCAGCTTCCTCTTGGCGGCTTGCCAGTCTGTGGTTTCGAGGATGCTGCTTGGCTTGACTCATCTTGATTCATCGCAGGCTTGCGTTTGTTTCCGGCTTGGCTTTTAGCGCGATCCTGCTCCAGGTGCCTTTGGTCAAGGTCTTCGTAGTTGCATGTCATTTCCACCAATTCATTAAATCCCAGCTTGATGTGGGCCATGGCTCTATCATGATACTGTCGCTTCAGCCCAAGGATAAACCTCTTATTCTTGGACTTTGTAGTGGCGACAAGTTCCGGAGCATAGGGGGACAACTGTGTAAATTTATTCAGATAATCCTGCACTGAAAGATCCCCCTGCTGGAGGTTGGAGAAGTCATCGTGCATGCATTCTAGGGCTTGTTCCGGGACATATTTCTCTTTGAAGAGTTCTTTGAATCCATCCCAGGTTCTTCCAGCTTCTCTATTCCCGGCGGTGAGAGATTCCCACCATAGCTCAGCTTGTTCCCGCATAAGCCAGGCGCCCATAATAGCTTCATCTTGATCTCCAAGCCTTAGGCCTTCTAGTACCTTCTCGCATGTTTTGAGCCATGCAAGGGCCTATATTACTGTGCCAGTTCCCGAGAAGGTCTTGCCTCCTAGGTTTTTGTATCTCTTAGCTACGCGGTCCAGCTCGAAGTATTGAGCGGCCGAGGGTTGTATCAAAGGTCCTTCTTCTACTGGGACTTCTCCCCGTCCTCTACCACGGCCAGCACAGCCTCCTCTAGCGGCGGCAGCTCAGGTAGCCATTTTTCAAATTCTGTATAAGCAAGAAAAGAGTCAGCTTACAGAAACGATAATTTATTGTATGGTTAAGAAGAAAATTTAAGGAAAGATAACGATGGACTGATCAAATTGTTTTTTTTTTGCTATTCTGCTTGGCTCATTCTAGGACTTTACTAGTCCTATCTCTAATGAGCTACTCGCCTTAGAATACTACTGATTCTATTTTGACGAAGTGTTTAATGTGTTAAACTCCAGAACTAAGGTTAACCAAAGCTCTGATACCAGCTGTGACGATCCCAAAACCCCATGACACGGTGTTAAGGATAATCATTGGAATATAACACATTAATCATCATTAGAAGATCACAGATAATAGCATAAACATAAAATAGAATAATTTACACACATATGACAGCGGAATCATATAGATATCACCACATCAGAGAGCACAGTGCAGGATACAACTTAGTGCATAATAATACATAATCAGTCACCATCGCCAGACGCGGAATCATACATAAAGAGTACACAAAATAAATATCAGTCTACATCGCCAAAGGCGGAATCATAATACATATACTGTAATGGCGGAAAGAGTCAAAGTCAGCACGGTGTAGTCAAGCCTCGCCATGAGCCAAAAGTGCGCCAGATACCTGTAACTAGGCTGCCCGTGTGAAAATGAGGGCACCCGAGTTTGCAAGGTGAAACAAACTACGAGTCAGTCATGGGACTGGTATGAGAAATCTACTTAACTTATTAACAACAATAATAAGGCAAATCAAAGGACCACGCCACTTTCGCGGAACGGGTTTACTCCAATGAGTGCTAGTGCATGAAATAAAGTAAATGATTAAATCATCGTAATGCTTTTTATAAAATGAAGCCATTATAAGACTCAGGTCCCATCACACAATGCAACGCAAGCCGGAGGATAGAGTTTTACCTTATAATGGCCAAAAATGCTTCATACGAATAAAACAAAAGTGTTTGATATTATTACTAGTGCATATATGTTTCAAAAGCAAATTCAATCATAAATATCAATCCCAGGCGGCATAACTACCATCTACTATGTCGCCATACTAGTAATACAATCACATCCGCATATTTCATATTGGAAATTGGATTCCTTAATGAGTCGAGGCAAGGGGCAAGCTCCTCTCCGATTCGAGACACTCTAGCAAATGTCCCAGGACCCCACTATGATCCTTGGATCTTCAGGGTCGGTCCTCTCTTACTTTTGAGGATTAATTATTCCTGAACACACGTTTCCCGGTCCTTACAGACCTATAATCGAGGCACCACATATTCCAACAACCACACAGGTGAAAAGTATATAAAATGTCAGGACTGGTAGGTCACTGACACCACCTTAGCTAGAAAGAAACGCCGTGCTCTCCCTGCAGTCACTATCCCATTTTTGACTCATACCGAGGTGTGAGGCTCGCGAATCCACGTTATACACAAAGCTACATCACACAGACCATGCTTTGATCATCAACCACCAGACTTTGCTTTGCAACAGAAGCCTTGATCATATGCCACTTAGGCGTGCCACACAGGCAATCCAGTCCATGCGACTGATTTCTATCAATACATAACCTCTGAGCTCGTACGTCTCAGAGAAGGGAGTTAAGAAAGAGAATAAATTTTCCACCGCCAAACAGAGATCAATCAGCACAAAACAAAATCCAATGTCAGACACACAGTCCATTTACAAGTCCGTTCTGGGTTTGAATGAAACCGGAGGCACCAAATTCCTCGTATATCCGTACAATCAACCGTATGTCTGGACGGCTACTACTTCAGCTCCTTCACGGTAGCTACTCCAATCATGAGCATCACTGGCGCCCATCCGGCGCCCATCCATCCAATGTGAAGATCGTCGGTCTTCAATCGTCTTCGACTCTTCGACTTCTCAACGTCGATCGATTATTTGAAATGAGATGAAATCGGCATTTTCAAATAACCCACGTATATTTAAATTTTCAAATCAATTTATCACATGGTTGCACTATTCAACATTCACATTTCAGTTCTTTAGTTATAATTTTCATGCTAAATAAATTCCACCATCACATATCAAGCAAACACAACAAAATTGGTTTATTTCTACTCTATATCATCTATAGTATTTTATAATGATATATCGCCATTTTTATTTATTTAAAACGACCATATTTAATTAAACGACGATTCAGGTCGTGCCGGTGCACTGGCGCTGTTTTTCACTAAATTTGTTTTACACATATCTGGAAATCTAACCGTTGGATCTTCACAAATTTTATGTCATTAGAAAGATCATTTCAAAACGAATCCAACGGTTTCAGTTTTGGGAAAATCCGACGGTCGGATCCTCCACACTAGCCATTTGAAGTTACGATTTCAATTTACGAACTGCAGCATCGTTATTCGATTTAATTTAATTTAATTATATTTATATATATAAATATAATCGTTTCAGGCGCTGTTTTTCTTCAGATTTGAATTAAACATTCCAGACAATCCAACCGTCTGATCTCTACAAAGTTGGTGTCGTTGGAAAGATATTTCCAAGGCGCACCCAACGGTTGCGGTTTCGGTAAAATCCAATGGTCGGATTTCCCGCACTAGTCGTTTGAAATCACGGTTTCAAAACACGAACTGAACGGCCACGTTTCGTTTTAATTTTATTTATATTTATATATTTATATAAATATAGTTCATTCAAAAATTCCTATATCGTTTTCACTTCAAATATTTCACTAATGCCTTTAAATTTGGGAAAATTTCACCATAACCTCCTTTGTACGGGAGGGGCTGGGAAAATTCCCAATTAGCCACACGGGCGTCTCATGTCAAAAAGAAAAAGAAAAAGCCAAGCAGCTAGCCCATAGGCTCATAAAATCATCACCTAAACAAAATAGTAAACGTGTACCTATTTGTCGGGCACAAAATTTTATTCCTCTTCTCTAGCCTCTTTGCTATAACCTGTTCAATAAATATGCATGTACATATATACAAGTCTTATCACTTATCATTATCCATTCAACTTCATATTTGATTCACTTTGGTTTAAAAAACACCATTCATTCTAATGTTGCATTCACAGGCAAAAATCATATCATTAGCTAATTAATGAATATTTCAACTCATGCATATTTATTTGAACAAGTGGCTATTTTTAACACTTCACATTTCAAAGATGATAATTTCGGCGAACTAAAATATATTTCAACACATGACTATTTTATTTAGTTCCTATGCATGTTAAAAATAATATTTCTCTCACAAATATTAATTTCAACGCTCGCATATCTTTAGCATATCATATATGTGATAAAAATGATATTTTTATCCTTTAAAATATTTATTCGACAAATGGATGTTTTCAACACTTTAAAGTTTCAATAAAAATGTAATTTTTATTGTTCGTTCTTTTTATTCAACACATGAACTTTTCCAATACACACATTTCTCAACACATGAGCACCTCCACACATGGATATTTTATATATGTTGTTCATATAAGAAAGACGAAATTTTTATTGTTGAAACTATTTATATATAAGGCGAATATTTTACATACTTCATATATAATATAAAAATGTGATTTTTATTATTTAAACACTTCATTCGTTCACACATGAATTTAATTTTCACACAACACTTCTCAACACATGAGCATTTCCACACATGGATATAGTTTCAACACATGACTTTAATTTCAACGCATGAAGATAATTTCAACATATGAAAATAATTCTAACACATGAATATTATTCAAAATTTCGGCAGCATAACGGTAGGGTAGTTAAAACCGGCACCGTCCCTAGTACGGCTCCTCGCTCTACCTTAAAACCTCGCGGTTTTTGACAATGGGGATTCATGCCTCTAATTTGCACGCAGGCGGCATGTTTATTTTTATTTCCACAATTATTTCCAATTCATTTCAATCGCCAATGGGTATTTTTCAACCACAACCAATCAATATCAACCACAAACAATTATTCAACCATTCGCATTTTTCATCCAATATTTCACACCAATACACACCAATAAATATCGTCCATGGTTTGTGGACGAGGGGAGTATATATATATATATATATATATATATATATATATATATATATATATATATATATGCTATATTTCATTTGCATTTCAACACATATATCAATTATTCTATGCATGTATAATTCATACTTCGCTTATATAGCTTACACCACGCATGTACATGAGGCATACAACACGTGTGTAATTTATATTTCGCTTATATAATTTATACACGACATTTTCCATTCAAATTCATTTAATTTAGATTTCTCACATTGGTTCTCGGAGTGCTAAAAATCGTAGATGACTCATAAAAATCCGCGGTCTCTTCTATGTGGTAGAGAGCTTCCTTGCGGTCCCGATGTTTCCTGTTTCATCGAATTTCGTCAACACACCATAAAGATATGATTTTTCAAAGTTAAAACATCAAAAAGAACTCACCTTTATCGATCGTTCAAAACTAGGGTTGCAGTTTTCGCGAAAACCGAGGCATGATGGGATGATCAGAGGTGATGATGTGGAAGAGGGAGGAGAGGGGAGTCGGCGCAGGGTGGTTTGAGGTGGTTCGGTGGTCGGTGGCGCACGTGGCGGCGCTGGGAAGTGTCGGGGTTTGGGTCGTCGATTCTGGCGATGGAGGAGGCGATAGGTGTCGGGGTAGGGTCGGATTGGAAGAGGAGAGGGAGGCGCGTCGACTGGTGGTGGCGGCGGCGGCGATTTGGGGGAGAAGCGGCAAACGATGTAAATCGTCGATCGGGAGAGAGAAACGAGGGTTTCTGACTTTTTTTATTTTTAAAAATAATGAAAGGAAAATTCTGATTGGCCCATAGTTTTAATAATTTTTTAAATAATGTTTCTCCACACGGACACCACTTCAAACCCAACGACTGTTGTGCCTAGCTAATTACCCCCATCCCGGACACAATGGGATATGTTTCGTTGGCCAATTCGACTGTTACAGTCAGTTATTCTTCAAATTAAAGTATAAAACATTTAATTTTTAACTTTGAACGTACATTTCAATTTGACAGGGCCACAAACTGATTCGAAAAATTCCAAAAAAATAAATCTAGCTATGTTTTGACGCTACGGTCCCAACAAAACTAGTTTCGTCGAATTCTGAGATCGTTTGAAAAATGGCCATTTTCTGGTCGATCCAATTTAACAGAAATTGACCAAACACATTTTCTTTTGCCACGCTCACATACTAGCTTCAAAAATTATGAAATTTGAAACCTAGCAATAGTTTGACATCCTGGACCCAACAAAAGTGGTTTCGTCGAATTCCGAGGTCGTTTGCAAAATATCAATTTTCCAGGGCTATATATTCTATATAGCGACTTTTCTGAAAATTCATTCGGCCATAACTTTTGATTCCCTTTATGAAACTTCGATTTTTCAGACTCGTTAGAAAGGTATTGATAAACAGATTTAAATATTTTTGGTTTCACTAAATACCGTTATATTTTCCACCCTGCACAGTCAGTCAAAGTTTGAATTCAAATTTTCAAACTGACACACTATTTCTAATTCATTATTTTATTGAAATATTCTATTTCAATTGTTCAAATTCCTTTGAAATAACCAATTTAAAATTTTTAAATTGGCTCGTATTTTCTGGGTTGTTACAATATGATGAAGTGTGCCTATCTTCAAGAAGTATGCCATGTAATGTAGTTCAAAATTAATTGTTACTATCCTATAGCGATGTTTATTATTACACACAGAACAACTAGCACTCCGCATCCAATGGCATTCACAAGAGTTGATATAATAATATTTCGCATCCAACTCATTAAGGTTTACCTATTTGTCGGGCACGCAAATAATTTCTTTACTCAACAGCTATCCATTTACCTATTCAAACATATATAATGCATATGTATATATTTCTACCTATTTTTAAATCAGTTCAATGTGTGATTTAATTATATATCCTTCTAATAATTTAATTAAACAAATCCACTATCACATAACTTAAACAACAAGCAATTTGTTTTTAACTTTTCAAAATCATACAAATTAATTCATACACTCTTTTTAAATTAACCATACTATAGAATTAAAGGTGTACATCCATGGAAAGAAAATAACAACAAAGTAGAAAACTAAATGGTAATGCAAAGTATGGTAAATGTACCTTGCACCGGAGTCAATCAGAGATATCTACTCGGCACCTAGGATAGGCTTTTTGAATTTTTTCCTCAGTTTTCCAAGTACAGTCTCGCGGATCTCCACTCCATTGCACTTTGGCTAAGTGAACCTTCTTGTTCCTCAGCTCTTTGGTTTCTTTGCCAATTATCTTCCACGGCTCTCTTCTAACTGCCAATTCTGGAGTGATTTCAAAATCCTGATGTGCGGCCTCTTCCACAATCAAGTCTAGGTCATGAACATGCTTTCGAAGTTGAGATATGTGAAATACATCATGCACTCCAGGCAACCAATCAGGCAATTGAACCCTATAAGCGAGAGTTCCAATCCGTTCAAGAATAGGAAACGGACCAATGAATTTGGGCGCCAACTTCCCAGTTTTACCGAACCGGATAACTCCTCTCATCGGCGATACTTTCAAATATACATAGTCGCCAACAACAAATGATATATCTCTTCTTCTCGTATCGGCATAGCTCTTCTGACGGCCTTGAGCAGCGAGTAATTGTTTCTTAACAAAATCGACTTTGTCGGTAGCTTCTCGGATCATATCTGGCCCCAACACAAGTCTATTACCGGGTTCGACCCAACAAGCAGGAGATCGGCACGGTCTACCATACAATGCTTCGAATGGCGACATTGTCAGGCTCGCCTGGTAGCTATTGTTATATGAGAATTCAGCCAAATGTAAATGGTCTTCCCATGATCCACCGAAATCTAGAACACAAGCCCGCAATAGATCTTCTAGTATACGATTCACCCTCTCAGTCTGACCATCTGTCTAAGGATGATAAGCGGTGCTCAAGTTCAGCTTCGTTCCCAGCTCTACTTGAAATGCCTCCTAGAATTTGTTAGTGAATATTGGATCTCTATCACTAACTATACTTATCGGCACTCCGTGTAGTATAACAATTTCCTTGAAGTATATCTGTGCCAGACTCTGAGCAGTTTTGTTCGATCTGACAGGTATGAAATGGGCGGTCTTCGTGAAGCGATCTACGATCACCCAAATACTGTCATTTCCTTTTCTGGTTCTGGGAAAACCACCTATGAAGTCCATGGAAATATGTTCCCACTTCCAACCTGGAACGTCCAGCGGTTGCAACAATCTAGCCAGTTTCTGCTGGTCTCTTTTGACTAGTTGGCAAGTAGGGCATCGGCTAACATATATTGAAAAGTCTCTTTTCATAGCCTTCCACCAGAATGTTTGCTTGAGATCGTTATACATTTTGGCCACACCGGGATGGATACTCAGCTTGGATTTGTGACACTCGTCTAACACTTCCCTTGTTAACTCGGGGATGTCGGGAACACAAATCCTTCCTTTCAATCTCAGGGTCCCATCGTTATCTATTTGAAAACACGAGGGTTCGCCTTTCTGAATCCTTTTGATCATATCCTTAATAAACTTATCATCCTTCTGAAGAATAGATATTTTGTCAATCAAGTATGTCATAATAATAAAGATGGCGATCATTACATTCTTTCAGCTTAATGCATCGGCCACGACATTGGCTTTCCCTGGAGTGTATAGGATCTCAAAATCGTAAGCTGCAAGGAACTCTAGCCAACGTTGTTGCCTCAGATTCAAGTCTTTCTGGGCGAACAGATACTTTAATGACTGGTGATCGGTAAACAGTTCGAATTTCTCACCCAGGAGATAATATCTCCAGATTTTCAAAGCAAATACGATAGCCAACAACTCAAGATCATGAGTGATGTAGTTTTTCTCGTGCGGCTTTAGTTGACGGCTAGCATAAGCAATCACTTGACCTCTTTGCATTAACACTGCACCAAGGCCTTCTCTAGAGGCATCTGTCCAGACTTTTAAATCCTGATTGCCGTCGATTATCGTTAACACTGGAGCAATTGTTAATCTTAACTTTAGCTCTTCAAAAGCCTCCTCACATTCTGGGGTCCACTTGAATTTCGAGTGCTTCTTTGTAAGCTTCGTTAAGTGACTAGATATCTTCGAAAAATCTTTAACGAACTTCTGGTAATAACTAGCCAATCCGAGAAAACTGCGGACTTCTGTAGGAGTACTAGGCTGTTTCCAATTTTGAATAGCTGTGATTTTACTTGGATCCATAGCAATTCCTTCTTTTGATATGACGTGGCCTAGAAACTTTACTTCGTCTTGCCAGAATATACATTTCGATAGTTTAGCTTTCAATACATTCCTTCTCAGAATTTCTAGAACCTGTTCCAAATGCTTTTCATGTTCGGCCTTTGACTTAGAGAAGATTAGAATATCGTCAATAAAAACCAGAACAAACTTATTCAAAACTCCTCTGAACACTCGATTCATCAGATCGACGAAGTATGCGGGAGCGTTACATAAGCCGAACTGCATTACTAACCACTCAAAATAAGTCTGGACCTCTGAATGTTGTCTTAGGAACACACACTTCGGCAATTCGAAGCTGATGGAAGCCTGTAGCTAGGTCCATCCTTGAAAATACTTGTGCTCCATTCAGACGATCCAATAAATCATCGATTCGCGGCAATGGGTATTTATTCTTTGTTGTCTGCTTGTTCAAATCACGATAATCCACACATAGTCGCATAGTACCGTCATATTTTGGGACAAACACCAATGCTGCTCCCCGATCAGAGAAACTAGGCCTGATCAGACGCTTCCATACTAGCTGTCGAATTTGATTGTTTAGTTCTTCTTTCTCCTTTAGGGTCATCCTCCGAATGGCATGCACTACTGGCCTTGCGTTCGGAATTAAAGCGATCTTGAAATCAATTTCTCTCTGCGGAGGTAGACTAACGACTTCCTCGAACACATCTGCATAATTCTTTACGACTGGAATATCTTTGATGAGGTCGGGAATATTCTATGTGACTACAGGGATATTTTCTATTTGAGTAGGAGAAACATTTAAAGCCGACCAAAAGTCTTTTCTATTTGCATTCGGGCCTTCACATGGTATGGTTATATAATTCCCTGATTTAATCTTAGCCCTAACAACTCTCTCGGCGCATCTAACCTCTGCCTCATATTTGGTTAGCCAATCCAATCCCAAAATAAGATCGAATTCAGTAAAATTCATGACGATAAAGATAGTAGGAAATTTATAGCAGGAAAAAGAGACAGGTACTGCACAAACCCAACTGAGATCGAGGGAACCCCCAACCGGATTATGAAAAGTCATTGGTTCTTTCAGCTTCTTCAAATTCAGATCCAGTTTCTTAACCGCATTCTTTGAAATAAAGCTTTGCGACGCGCCTGTATCAAACAACACTTTAATTGGAATGTTTTTGACATTGAGCGTGCCTTCCAAAACATCCGGCCTTTCCAGAACATCTAAGGGCCCAGAAGTTTCTGCTATTTCATTTATACGTGCTGCTTCAGATTCCTTTAAGAGTTGGCACTCCCGTGCAATATGACCTGGTTGGTGACACTTATGGCATTTCCTTTCCCCATGTGAGTTATTTTGCTTCTTAGTGGGTTTAGACCCATTCTTTCTTCGTTCGTTCCAAGATTTGCAATTTATCGCCGAATGTCCTTGCCTATTGCAGCTTGAGCATGTGGCAGTCGTTACTGGTCCCTTCCCAGATCTGGCCCTTTTTCGATTGCTTTGGGCTTCTTACTCACCTCAGACATCGTACTGGCTCAGGACGATCAGTTTCAGACTCAACTTTATTACTAGAACTGACTTCCTCTTCGTCTCGCAACATACCTTTCTTGTTGAGATCCTCATACTGGTAAGCCATGTATATCATTTCAGAGAAAGGAAGCTTCACGATCCTCATTACACTATTCTTATATTTTCTTTGCAGGCCATGAATAAACCTCAGATTCTTCCTCTTTGGATCTTGAATCAGATGAGGGGCAAAATGGGAAAGTTCGTTGAATTTCTTATGATATTCTGGAATGGTCATATCTCCTTGTATCAGATAAGAGAATTCATCACATAGTCGCTCAGTCGCTTCAGGAGGAGTAAATCTTTCTAGGAAAATCAATTTAAATATATCCCAGGTGATATCACCTTCTGGATTATCTTTGATAGTCGAATCCCACCAGAACAAAGCTTCTTCTTTGAGTGCCCAAGACGCCAGTAATCTTTTCTGGTCATCTCTCAGCTTTAAACCTTCAAAGATTTTCTCTACAGAACGAATCCAAGCTTGTGTTTCCATAATGGACTCTTTTCCTAAGAATGGCGATCCACCCAGATTTCGAAATCTCTTGAATAGGACTTCTATATCTGATTCTGGCTGTGGGAGCACAACTGGCTCATTAGCTGGTCGAGCCATACGATTATTTCTTTTGTTCCTGTCACTCATTTTCTAGTGCATCTGCAATTAGTAGACAAAGTGTCAAGTCAACAGAAAAGATATTTCAAAACATAGAGACAAATACTTGAATGTAAATGTGTCTACTGGGGTGTATTTCATTCTGTTTTACTCATACTAGGATATTACCGATCCTATCTGTAATGAGTCACTGGTCCTAGAACACTACTATTTCTATTTCTGACGAGTTCGTTAATATGTTATATTCCAGCACTAAGCTTAACCAAAGTTCTGATACCACATTGTGACGACCCCAAAACCCGTACTGACGGTGTTAAGGGTAATCTTTGGAATATAACACAAAAACAGGTAATAGCAGAATAAAAATAAATAAATACACAAGATAATGAACAAATAATACACTGGATAAACGAAATCATCAGAGTTACACAGTATATAGGATCATACTTAGTACAAATACAGTTCAGCTATACATAAATGTCTACAGCGGAAAACAAACATAATATGTACAATAGGAGCTGAACAGCATAAAAAGAGATAAATGATAGAATCCATCTTCAGCTCCAGCTATCCAAAAAGAGCCTGCTAAAAACCCGAATACAAGGCTGCCCGTGTAGAAAAAGGGGCCCCCGAGTTTGCAAGTGAAACAAACTACGAGTCAGCCATGGGACTGCTCTGAGAAATCTACTTAACACATTATATAAAATGGCTAATCACAGGACCACGCCACTTTCGCGGAACGGATTTACTCCATTGGATTGCTAGTGCTTTAAAACAATTAAATCTTTTAAACATCGCAATGCTTTTTATAAAAATGAAGCCGATATAAGACTCAAGTCCCATCACACAATGCAACGCAAACCGGAGGATAGAGTTTTACCTTATATCGACCAAAATATGCTTGATACGAGCAAAACAAATCATTTAAAATGTAAACTTTGTCATTTAATTATTAATCAGACTCCAACTGTAAAATAGTAAGAGAACGACCCCCTAAGTATTAATCCCGAAGGCCGAAACCAACATCAGACCAATACCCAGGAAACCACCTATCTTAGCTCGTTTGAAGTTAGTTTCTAATTTCATACACAATCATAAATATCAATCATAGACGGCATTAATGCCCCATACCACTATGTCGCCATATATAGGTATACAATCAAAACCGCACAGTCGCGTATTTGGAAATTGGATTTCCGTCATGAACCAAGGCAAAAGATAGTCCTTACCGACTTCGAGACGCTCTAGCCCGCCCCTCAGGCAAGTACTCAATCAAGCCTTTGGATCATCAGGGCCGGTCCACCGATGTGGATTAAAATTCCTGAACACAGCGTTTCCCCGCCCTTTGGGGCATGAGTAAGCCAACGAATGACTACTCCATGGGTCCCGGATCGACCGATATATCCGAGGCTCCTCGCAACAGCAACTACCACATAGGTGAAAATAATATAAATGTCAGCCAGTTCAAGCACTGACACCACCTCTAGCTAGAAGGAAACGCATGCCCTCCCTGATGTCCTCTCCCGTTTCTGGTTCATTCCGGGGTGTGAGGCTCGCGAATTCACGTTATACACAAAGCTAGGCCACACAGGGGTGCTTTGATCATCAACCACAAGACTTTGCTTTTCAACAGAAGCCCTGATCACTGCATCTTAGCATGCCACATAGGCAATTCACGCCATGTAACTGATGGTTACCAATCGTACAGAATGAATTCCAATGTCAGACACACAGTCCATTTGCAAGTCCGTTCTGGTTCTGAACGAAACCGGAGGCACTATATACCTCGCATATCCATCGATCTCCACGTACGTCTGGACGATCACCACTCATTATCCATATTTCGGGATGCCTTCCAATAAGGACATCAGTTACCATCCAAACGAGGTGAAGATCGGTCTTCAACCACCGTCTTCGTCTTCGACTTCTTATCGTCGATTCAGTTATTCAGAATGGGATAAACCCGGTCTTTCTGAGCAACTCGCATATATAATTAACAAGTGCTACACAAACAGAACATACGCTTTATTCCAATTCATTAGTCACTAACCGTAAGTCAGTAAGAGAATGATTTCCCAAATATTAACCCCGAAGGCCGAAACCAACATTAGATCAAAACCCAGGAAACCATTCGACTTAGCCAACCTTCAGTTAGTTTCTACATTTCACATCCATATCGTTTATAATATTTTATAACGATTTATGACTATTTTTATTTATTTTAAAATAGCCAATTTATTCAAACGACGCTTCGGGCCATAAAGCGGCTGTGGCGCTGTTTTTCTTCAGATTTGGTTTACACATATCTGAAAATCTAACCGTTGGATCTTCACAAAATTTATATCATTAGAAAGATCTTTTCAAAACGAATCCAACGATTCTAGTTTTGGGAAAACCCGACGATCGGATCTCTCGGTACAATCGATTGAAGTTTCGATTTCAAAATACGAACTGTAGCATCGTTATTCGATTTAATTTAATTAATTATATATATATATATATATATATATATAAAATCGATTCTGGCGTTGTTTTTCTTCAGATTTGAATTAAACATTCCAAACAGTCCAACCATTGGATCTTTACAAAGTTGGTGTCGTTGGAAAGATATTTCCAAAGCGAACCCAACGGTTTCGGTTTCGGGAAAATCCGATGGTCGGATCTCCCGCACTAATCGTTTGAAATCACTGTTTCGAAACACGAACTGCAGCTTCGTTATTCGATATATTTTAATTATATTTATATATATAAAAATAAATAATCGATTCTTCGATTTCAAAACCCTATTATTTTCATACCTTTGATAAAATGATATTTTTATCCAACTGACTTCTATTTCTACACTTCACTATTTTTAACAATTCATGTATATGATAAAAATATGATTTTCATTGTAAAACTATTTATTTCAAAACACGACTATTTTATATAGTTCATACAGATGATAAAAATATGATTTTTATTATAAAACAATTTATTTCAAAACACGAATACCATTCAACACATGAATTTCCATTCAACGAATGAATTTCTGTTCAACACATGAAGGTTTTCTATAGTTTATATATATAGATAAAAAGGTGATTTTTATATTTAAAACACGAATACCATTCAACACATGAATTTCTATTCAACGAATGAATTTCAATTCAACACATGAAGGTTTTCTATAGTTTATATTTATAGATAAAAAGGTGATTTTTATATTTAAAACACGAATACCATTCGACACATGAATTTCCATTCAACGAATGAATTTCTATTCAACACATGAAGGTTTTCTATAGTTTATATATATAGATAAAAAGGTGATTTTTTATTGCAAAACAATTTATTTCAAAACATGAATGTCGTTCAATAAATGAATTTCTATTCAACACACGAATATAGTTTCAACACATGAAAATAATTCTAACACATGAATATTATTCAAAATTTCGGTAGCATAACGGCAGGGTAGTTAAAACCGGGGTCGTCCCTAGTACGACTCCTCGCTCTACTTTAAAGCCTCGCAGCTTTTGACAATGCGGATTTCGTGCATCTAGTTCGCACGCAGGCGGCATGTATATATTTTTCATTTCCACAAACTAATCCTATGTGGTTTCAACCAAATAATTCTCAACCACACACGGGTATTTTTCAACCACAATCAATCAATTTCAACCACAAACAATTCTAATCAACCATTCGTAATCAACCAATTTTCATACCAATCACAACCAATAAATAAGGTCCATGGTTTGTGGACGAGGGGCGTGTGTGTATATATATCTATATATATATATATATATATATATATATATATATAAGCATTTCACTTCTGTTCAACACATATATAATTTTTACAACTCATATATAACTTATATATCGAACGTACAACTTATACAATGCTTATACAAGAGGTGTACAACGCTTATATAACTCATACATCGACTATATAATTTACACATCGTCGTTTTCCATATCGTTTATAATATAGAAATCTCACATTGGGTTCCACTCCACCAAAAATAGCAGAAGGCTCAGAAAAATATGAGGTCTCTTCTAGAATGTAGAAGACGTCCACACGAGTCCACTGTCTCTTGTTTCACTGAATTTCGTCAACAAACGAAAAAGATATGATTTTTACAATGAAATCAAAAACCGTAGCGCTTTTAACTGCTATTAAATAGCTTAAAATAGTTTCAGCCGTATAACCTCAGTTTTTGTTCAAATCTAGGTTTTAGATTTTTGCTCGATCCGTAGCTCGATGTCCAGATCGGACGGCACCACGTCACAGACCTCCGAGAGGCGCGCAGAACGAGGGGCCCCACGTGGAACTCGGTGGCGAACTCGAAGCAGGGCGGCACGATGAAGTTGCGATGTTCACGGCGGTCGTTCTCTCGATTGGAGCGACGAGAGGAGGAGCACCTGGTATGGATTTGACGAGGGAGGAGAGCTCTTCAAAAAGTTGAACTGGGGGAGGGGCTAATTGTGGCTGTGGCGGTCGGAAAATGGTCGGGAAGGGGGGAATTGATTTCCGCCTTCGATCAGACGTCGGGGAGAGAGAATACGGGTAGAGAGAGAGAGTGTGGCCCAATCAGATTTTTTAATTTAATTTATATATTTTTAAATTTCTAAAATACACCTTGTCACACATGAACACCAATTCAAACCCAACGACTGTCGTCCCTAGCATTTTACCCCTATTCCGAACACAATGGGATATGTTTCGTAGGCCCATTCGACTGTTTGAGTCAGTTTTCCTTCAAATAAAAATATAAAACATTCAATATTCGATTTAAACGTACATTTCAATTTGCCGGGGCCACAAACTGATTCGAAAAATTCCAGAAAAATAAATCTGGCTATGTTTTGACGATACGGTCCCAACAAAACTAGTTTCATCGAATTCTGAGCCGTTTGCAAAATGGCCCTTTTCTGGTCGATCCAATTTAATATAAATAGACCAAAAACATTTTCTTTTGCCACGCTCGCATATTAACTTCAAAAATTATGAAATTTTAAACCTAGCAATAATTTGACATCCCGGATCTAGCTAAAGTGGTTTCGTCGAATTCCGAGGTCGTTTGCAAAATGGCCATTTTCACGGGCTATATAAACTCTATAGCGATCTTTCAGAAAATTCATTTGGCCATACCTTTTGCTTCCCGCTATGAGACTTCGATTTTTCAGATTCGTTAGAAAGGTATTCACTAACAGATTTAAATATTTTTGGTTTCACTCAAATCCGTTTTGTTTTGCACCCGGTACAGTCAGTCAAAGTTTGAAATGAAAATTTGAAACTGTCGCGCCATTTCAGGCCTTGTTTATAATTCAAAGTAATTATATTTACTTTCAAATGTCGATTCAAACTTACTTTTCATCATTATTATTTAAAATATTTATTTTAAATATTTAAAATCCACTAAAATAGCCAATTTAAAATTTTTAAATTAGTTCAGATTTTCCGGGTCGTTACAATCTCCCCCACTTAAAACTTTTCGTCCCCGAAAAGGAACAAAGTCGAAAGAGGTTTGATTAATCAACTCTACGTTCAATCTGGCTTCCATTCTCCAACTTTTCAGTTTTTGAGAATTTTCAAATTCTTCAAAAATTTGGCTAACACCCGGAATTTTCGAAAAATTTCGCCATAACCTCCTTTGTACGGGGAGGGGTTTGGAAATTTATTGGGCCGTATTAGGTACCCAATAAATCCTATAAAGCATACACATATTTATAGTGATATATTCTGGTGTTTATAGGGGAGCGTGTATAGATAATAACTCCAGAGAATAAATTCTCGTCACCTTGTCAAAGCCTGAGGGAGTGTGTATTTTTAATTGCTCTAGAGAATAAATTCTCGTCACCTCGTCCCGTGTGGGAAATAAATAATCCATGTGCCATATCCAATGACTAGAGAGACGTGATTATTGTCAACTCCAGACCCGTGTGGGGTTTTTATTAATCTGGCAATTAATCGTTACAATTTATATGGTCCATACCAGTCATCAGTTCAACCTGTAAAATATAGTCATCGCCATGCACGCCTCTCGCTCGTATGGTAAATCTTCCACCTCGTCACACAAGTTCCAAATGTTTATATGGTATATGATGAAGCATGCCTATCTTCAAGAAGTATGCCATATAATGTAGTTCAAAATTAATTGTTACTATCCAATGGCGATGTTTATTATTACACACAGAACAACCAGCATTCCACATCCAATGGCATTCACAGGAGTTGATATAATAATATTTCGCATCCAACTCATTAAGGTTTACCTATTTGTCGGGCACGCAAATAATTTCTTTACTCAACAGCTATCCATTTACCTGTTCAAACATATATAATGCATATGTATATATTTCTACCTATTTTTAAATCAGTTCAATGTGTGATTTAATTAAATATCCTTCTAATAATTTAATTAAACAAATCCACTATCACACAACTCAAACAACAAGCAATTTGTTTTTAACTTTTCAAAATCATACAAATTAATTCATACACTCTTTTTAAATTAATCAAACTATAGAATTAAAGGTGCACATCCGTGGAAAGAAAACAACAAGAAAGTAGAGAACTAAATGGTAATGCAAAGTATGGTAAATGTACCTTGCACCGGAGTCAATCAGAGATATCTACTCGGCACCTAGGATAGACTTTCTGAATGCTTTCCTCAGTTTCCCAAGTACAGTCTCGCGGATCTCCACTCCATTGCACTTTGACTAAGTGAACCTTCTTGTTCCTCAGCTCTTTGGTTTCTTTGCCAATGATCTTCCACGGCTCTCTTCTAACTGCCAATTCTGGAGTGATTTCCAAATCCTGTTGTGCAGCCTCTTCCACAACCAAGTCTGATGCTTTAGAAGTTGAGATTTGTGAAATACATCATGCACTCCAGGCAACCAATCAGGCAATTGAACCCTATAAGAGAGAGTTCCAATCTGTTCAAGAATAGGAAACATACCAATGAATTTGGGCGCCAACTTCCCAGTTTTACCGAACCGGATAACTCCTCTCATCGGCGATACTTTCAAATATACATAGTCGCCAACAACAAATGATATATCTCTTCTTCTCTTATCGGCATAGCTCTTCTGACGGCTTTGAGAGGTGAGTAATCGTTTCTTAACGAAATCGACTTTGTCGGAAGCTTCTCGGATCATATCTTGCCCCAACACAAATCTATTACCGGGTTCGACCCAACAAGCAGGAGATCGGCACGGTCTACCATACAATGATTCGAATGGAGACATTGTCAGGCTCGCCTGGTAGCTGTTGTTATATGAGAATTCAGCCAAATGTAAATGGTCTTCCCATGATCCACCGAAATCTAGAACACAAGCCCGCAATAGATCTTCTAGTATATGATTCACCCTCTCAGTCTGACCATCTGTCTGAGGATGATAAGCGGTGCTCAAGTTCAGCTTCGTTCCCAGCTCTACTTGAAATGCCTCCCAGAATTTGCTAGTGAATATTGGATCTCTATCACTAACTATACTGATCGGCACTCCGTGCAGTCTAACAATTTCCTTGAAGTATATCTGTGCCAGACTCTGAGCAGTTCTGTTCGATCTGACAGGTATGAAATGGGCGGTCTTCGTGAAGCGATCTACGATCACCCAAATACTGTCATTTCCTTTTCTGGTTCTGGGCAAACCATCTATGAAGTCCATGTAAATATGTTCCCACTTCCAACCTGGAACGTCCAGCGGTTGCAACAATCCAGCCAGTTTCTGTTGGTCACTTTTGACTAGTTGGCAAGTAGGGCATCAGCTAACATATATTGAAACGTCTCTTTTCATAGCCTTCCACCAGAATGTTCGCTTGAGATCGTTATACATTTTGGCCACACCGGGATGGATACTCAGCTTGGATTTGTGACACTCGTCTAACACTTCCCTTTTTTAACTCGGGGATGTCGGGAACACAAATCCTTCCTTTCAATCTCAGGGTCCCATCGTTATCTATTTGAAAACACGAGGGTTCGCCTTTCTGAATCCTTTTGATCATATCCTTAATAAAGTTATCATCCTTCTAAAGAATAGATATTTTGTCAATCAAGGAAGTCGTAATAATAAAGCTGGCGATCATTACATTCTTTCGGCTTAATGCATCGGCCACGCCATTGGCTTTCCCTGGAGTGCATAGGATCTCAAAATCGTATGCTGCAAGGAACTCTAGCCAACGTTGCTGCCTCAGATTTAAGTCTTTCTGGGTGAACAGATACTTTAACGACTGATGATCGGTAAACAGTTCGAATTTCTCACCCAGGAGATAATGTCTCTAGATTTTCAAAGCAAATACGATAGCCAACAACTCAAGATCATGAGTGACGTAGTTTTTCTCGTGCGGCTTTAGTTGACGGCTAGCATAAGCAATCACTTGACCTCTTTGCATTAACACTACACCAAGGCCTTCTCTAGAGGCATCTGTCCAGACCTTTAAATCCTGATTGTCGTCGATTATCGTTAACATTGGAGCAGTTGTTAATCTTAACTTTAGCTCTTCAAAACCTCCTCACATTCTGGAGTCCACTTGAATTTCGAGTGCTTCTTTGTAAGCTTCGTTAAGTGACTAGATATCTTCGAAAAATCTTTAACGAACTTCCGGTAATAACTAGCCAATCCGAGAAAACTGCGGACTTCTGTAGGAGTACTAGGCTGTTTCCAATTTTGAATAGCTGTGATTTTACTTGGATCCACGGCAATTCCTTCTTTTGATACGACGTGGCCCAGAAACTTTACTTCATCTTGCCAGAATATACATTTGGATAGTTTAGCTTTCAATACATTCCTTCTCAGAATTTTTAGAACCTGTTCCAAATGCTTTTCATGTTCGGCCTTTGACTTAGAGAAGATTAGAATATCGTCAATAAAAACCAGAACAAACTTATTAAAAACTCCTCTGAACACCCGATTCATCAAATCGACGAAGTATGCGGGAGCATTACATATGCCGAACGGCATTACTAACCACTCATAAAATAATTCTTGACCTCTGAATGTTGTCTTAGGAACACACACTTCGGCAATTCGAAGCTGATGGAAGCCTGTAGCTAGGTCCATCCTTGAAAATACTTGTGCTCCATTCAGACGATCCAATAAATCATCGATTCGCGGCAACGGATTTTTATTCTTTATTGTCTGCTTGTTCAAATCACGATAATCCACACATAGTCGCAGAGTACCGTCAGATTTTGGGACAAACACCACTGCTGCTCTCCAATCAGAGAAACTAGGCATGATCAGACCCTTCCATACTAGCTGTCGAGTTTGATTGTCTAGTTCTTCTTTCTCCTTTAGGGTCATCCTCCGAATGGCGTGCACTACTGGCCTTGCGTTCGGAATTAAAGCGATTTTGAAATCAATTTCTCACTGCGGAGGTAGACTAACGACTTCCTCGAACACATCTGCATAATTCTTTACGACTGGAATATCTTTGATGAGGTCGGGAATATTCTCTTTGACTACAGGGATATTTTTTATATGAGCAGGAGAAACATTTAGAGCCGACCAAAATTCTTTTCTATTTGCATTCGGGCCTTCACACGGTATGGTTATATAATTCCCTGATTTAATCTTAGCCCTAACAACTCTCTCGGCGCATCTAACCTCTGCCTCATATTTGGTTAGCCAATCCAATCCCAAAATAAGATCGAATTCAGTAAAATTCATGACGATAGTGTAATAACCCGGAAATTCTGAACCAGTTTAAATTTTTTATTTTGGCAATTTTAGCGAATTTTGAATATTTAAAATAGATTATTTTAAATAATATCGACAAGAAATTTATTTTGAATATATTTAGAACGTATATATTATATACGCCGTCGTTAGAATATAAATAATTATATATAATTATAAATAGAATTGAAAATGGCGCGGTAGTTCGGTAATTCGATTTCAAACTTCAATTGAACATACCGGGTGCAAAACAATTCGGATTTTAGTGAAACCAAAAACAATAGGATTTAATTGAGAATATCTTTCCAACGAATCTGAAAAATCAAGATTTCATTGCGGGGATCAAAAGATATGTCCAGTTGAAAATTCTGAATAGTCGCTATGGAATTCAGGCCCTTAAAAATAGACATTTTGCAAACGACCTCGGATTTCGACGAAACCACTTTTGTTGGGTCCGTGATGTCAAATTATTGCTAGATTCCAAATTTCATAATTTTTCGAATCAATATGTGAGCGTGGCAAAGGAAAACGCATTTGACTAGTTTTAGTTGATTTTAATCGACTGGAAAATGGCCATTTTTCTAACGATGTCAGAATTCGACGAAACTAGTTTTGTTAGGACCGTATCATCAATACGAAGCTAGAAAATATTTTTCGGGAATTTTTCTAGTTAGTATGTGACCCCGGTAAATTGAAATGCGCGTTCAAATTCGATATATAGAGTTATATGTTGATTTTGACGGAAACTGATTGTAACGATCGAATCAGCTTGCGATACATATCCCATTGTGTTCGTAATGGGGGTAAAACGCTATGGACGACAGGCGGTGGGCCTCGTTTCGAGGTCGTATGTAAAAGTCAACTTTTTGCAGAACAAAATAATTAAATAAATTAAAATTTTAAAACCTAACCCTTCTCTCTCCTTTCCTTTTATCAGCTGGCCCCTCCCTCTCTCATTTCAGTTGAACCCCCACTTAAAACTTTTCGTCCCCGAAAAGGAACAAAGTCGAAAGTGGTTTGATTGACCAGCTCTACGTTCGATCTGGCTTCCATTCTCCAACTTTTCAGTTTCTGAGAATTTTCAAATTTTTCAAAAATTTGGCTAACACCCTAAATTTTCAAAAAAAATCGCCATAACCTCCCCTGCACCAGGAGCCACGGGAAAATCCCGAAATTGCCATACAGGCCTTCTGATCTCAAAAAGAAAAAGAAAAAGCCAAGCGGCTAGCCAATAGGCTCATAAAATCATCATCACCCAAACAAAACAGTAAATTATAGTAAACATGTACCTATTTGTCGGGCAAACAAATTTCATTCTCTGCTCTAGCCTCCTTGCTATGACCTGTTCAATGTAAGTATATGTATATGCAAGCAAATGCGACCAATTTTCAATATAATTCAATATTTGATTCAATTAGGCATAAATGGTTCAAAATTATCAAACAAATAAACAAACAACACAAACATCAATCAATTAGTGAATTAGAGTTTCAAATTCATAAATTTGATATATATACAAAAATCATGTTTTTGATGCCAATTCACAACAAATAAATCTATTTATATAAGTTTTGGTTCTCACACCAGTCTAATGGAAATATATAGATATCACACCTTCGTCACTCGAAAATAAATACTGGTGATGGTATACTTCATCATCAGGACCATGTCCGGGCGACTAGAGTGTGACTCTATATCTATCTTATATATTAAAATTTCGAATATACGTTCATGACGCGTATATGCAAAACCTTTATATACTAGATTGTCCAAATTCAAAATAAATAAATATTCAAATACGTATAAAATGGTTTAAATTCCAAAACAATATTGTTTTCATTTGAAAAATATACTCTTCACACTCATTCTAGGATACTACTAATCCTATCTCTAACGAGTCATTCTAATCGGATATTACTAATCCAATATCTGATGAATTCTTTCATATGGTTCTAATGTGTCTTGTTCTCGAGCTCTGTAAACCAAAGCTCTGATACCAAATGTAGCAACCCGTAACTTCCCCGGTCTCCGAAGAGTTCAGAAAGAACGAATTACTGTGAGGACAAGACAAAATAGAACGCTGACGGGAGAACATTTCATTGTTATTACAACAATTCCATCAGATACAAGAATATACAGAGTATAAATGAATAAATTACATTCGATAAATATCAGAGATTACAATAAATTACATAGCAGCGGAAAATAATACAAAGCACAACTGAAGGTGATATACGGATACAGAGCTTTCCGGATATCATTCCAGCTGTAAACCAGGATCCTGTGAATATAAATCTGCAAAACCAAAACTACTAGCTGCCCGTGCGGAAAATAGGGGCACCCAGAGTTTAGGTTAAAACAATAAACTCCAGGTCAGTCATGTGACTGGTGTGAGAACTAAAACAGTTATTTAAAACTTTACTTTAAAAGAGAGTAATTCAAGGGACCACGCCGTATAAAAACGGAACGGGTTTCCTCCCAAGAATACCAGTGCATAGAGAAGACAACGCAATGCTTTTTCAAAATTGAAGCTATTATAAGACCCAGGTCCCATCACACAATGCAACGCAAGCCGGAGGATAGGGTTTTACCTTATAACAGCCAAACATGCTTGATACGTTTAAAACAAATCATTTGATACTATAATAAGTGTATAGTGTCAAAACAACTTCAATCATAAATATAAATCATAGACGGCATGAGTGCCCCATCCCACTATGTCGCCATATTAGGCTCTACAAATAAAGCCGAAATACACGTATTGGAATTGGATTTCCGTCATGAGTCGAGGCAAGGGGCAAGCTCCTCTCCGCGTTCGAGACACTCTAGCAAATGTCCCAGGGCTACGCACTCTGGGCAACCCTTGGATCTTCAGGGTCGGTCCTCACTTACGTTAGAGGATTGGCAATTCCTAAACACACGTTTCCCGGTCCTTACAGACCTATAATCGAGGCGCCTCATCAAACAACCACAAAGGTGAAAAGTATATAAATGTCAGGGCTGGTAAGTCACTGACACCACCAAAGATAGAAAGAAACGTCGTGCTCTCCCTGCAGTCCGTATCCCGTTTTTGACTCATACCGAGGTGTGAGGCTCGCGAATTCACGTTATACACAAAGCTGCCACGTAGGCGTGCTTTGATCATCAACCACAAGAATTTGCTTTTCAACAGAAGCCTTGATCATTGCATCTTAGCGTGCCACACAGGCAATTCATGCCATGCGACTGATGTCCATCGATATACAACCTCTGAGCTCGTACGTCTCAGAGAAGGGCGTTAAGCAAAAGAATAAATTCTCCGCCGCCAAACAGATGTATATTTAATAGAAATCAATCAACATAGAATAAAATCCAATGTCAGACACACAATCCATTTACAAGTCCGTTCTGGGTCTGAACGAAACCGGAGGCACTTTCCTCGCATATCCATCCGTCTCCAAGTACGTCTGGATGACCACTAACTATTTCCATCCTCTTGGGTGTACAGCCCAATCAGGATTGTCAGTAATTATCCAAACGATGTGAAGACTTCCGGTCTTCGACCACCGTCTTCATCTTCGACATATCGTCGAATCGGTTATTCAGAATGGGTATAAACCCGGCCTTTCCGAACAACCCGCGTATATTAAAAACAAATGTTGCACAAACACAACATACGCCTCATTCCAATCCAGAATATTCTTTTATTAACAAAATCACATTCCTAGGGGAAAGGTTCCCATTAATTTTATCCAAGATAAATTCTTTAAAATTTATCCTTTAATCTTCTTTTGGATGTCGTTTCAAACCAAATTATGGTTTTCTAAACTAGTCGAGATTAGCGAACCACACCGAAGTAATTATTTATTTTATTTCCCAATCCCAACCTATTCATCCCATGAAGCAAAACTGGTAATACTCCATATCTAACACCGTGGTGTTATCGGTAAAATTAATTACCATTTCACGTTCAAATCTGATTAAAGATTTAACTATCGCTTTGGAGTAAAACTGGTAATACTCCTTGCTCGCTTTCTAAATTTGATAATTTAAATTATCAATTCACATTTCAATTTAATTGCAGATTCAATAAGACTCCTTTTACTGGGTTAAAGAACTAGGTGTTATTTAAAACACAGTTCACGACAAACCCAAATCACATTCTATTTATTATCGGGTTAAAGAACTAGTGTTATTTAAAACACCGTTCACGATAAACCCATTTCAAATCCAATCAAATATATTAGAAATTCCAATTATTTAAAACCCCTTTTTAAATCTAATTTATTTATTTAAAAATAATTGGGTTTTAAATTTAGTTCAAACTAGTTCATTTCGATAAAAATCCATTTTTATCTTTTCAAATATGGAGTTTTTCACCCCAATTTTTCCCAAATCATTTCTTATGATTTTACATAAATTATTACTATTTTTAATAATTTTATTAAGGCCCGTACAATCGATTTCCAACAATGGCCAACGAACTGCACTTACAACGACCTTTTTCAAATTTGATTTGGACGTAACTCCAAATCCAACCGTTAGATTTCAAATTTCTAATATTCTTAGAAAGCTCTTTTCGATACGAACCCAACGGTTCCGGTTTTAGGAGAATCCGACGGTCGGATCTCCCGTAATGTCCGTTTGAAATAAATGGTCGAAATTCACGAACTGCCGCGGCGCGGCGCGTTCTATTCAGGCCATTATATTATATATATATAATATATATAATAAATATTTCGTCGATTTCCATTTAAAACGAATTATATAAATAGTTTTGAATTCGTTTCAAAAACATTTTCAACTCAATTCAAATTCAAATCAAAAATTGAATTTTCTATTATAAATCCTTTTTTTTACTTTCATTTCTATTTGATTTCTATTCAAATCGATTTAAATTCGATTCGAATTCATTTCGTTTTCAATTCAATTTAAATTCAATTCGTTTTTTATTCAATTCGAATTCAAATTGGTTTTCTATTCAATTCAATTCAAATTCGTTATATATCCAATTGAAATCAAATTCGTTATATATTCAATTCATTTCGAAATCGTTTTATATTCATTTCATTTCGAAATCGTTTTCTATTCATTTCATTTCGAAATCGTTTCATATTCGATTCAATTTAAATTTCATTTCAAAATATTCGATTTCAAAATCAATTTTCAATATTCATTTTAAAATGAATAAAATCGGTATAAATATCGTTCACGTCAAAATGGCGTCAATCTAATCAACACGGCTTCATGTATTTCTATTTTCAAATATTCTATTTCAAATATTTTTATTTCAAATATTTCGTTTTCAAATATTTCGTTCAACACATGACTAATCTCAACGGATGAGTACAGTCAACACATGAACCTTTATATTATATTATTCTTTATTTTTCAAATTGGAATGAGGCCCAATCAATCACCATATAATGTTAATTATATGGATTTTCACACATCACACTTATGTAATAGCATTGAAAAATAATCAACCATCAACCAAAGTGCACTACACTGTATAAGCATCAAATATAGATATCTAACATATAACAGCCTGTCAATCAATCGATCGACATATTTAATCAATCAGGATGAGTGAACTTCAAATTTCATCCCAACACCCGTGTGGGGTTTCAAGCAATCAAACACAGGTTTTAGTTGTGCAGTTGGGCGATGTGTAAAATTTATCGTCCCAATCAATGTCAGTCAAATCAGTGTATATAAACAAACCGTCCGGTTTGTAAATGAATATTTATTTATTCACATTCACTATATTCATATTCACGTTAAAAATTATATTTTTAACGATAAAACATTTTATTTTAACATATGAATTTCTATTCAGTTCATTCTTTAAATAAAAATGATATTTTTATTTTTCTAACTTATTTTAGAAAATTTCGGCGGCATAACGACACGATACTAGAAACGGGACAAGGCCTAGCCTTATCCCCGGTCTAGTGAAGGCCCACGCCATTCACACATCAATCAAATCAATTTCAATTCACCCAACAGTTCAATTCTAACCAAATATTCTAACTAACTACACAACCAAACAATTTAACAAACAAGCCATCCATGGTTTGTGGATGACGGGTGTCGGGTGCTACTAAACACCGTCTGCATCCTAGTATATATATAACTAGAAAAAGAAATTGAAAGGTGAGAAATTCTCACCGATAGCTATCCCAATACCATGACTCTTCGTTGATAGAAATTTTCAACGTTCTCGCCTTTTTGTCATCTTCGTTGCCCGTATTCACTACATATGTAAAAATCGAATTTTTACTTCGTTATTCACTATATAAAGGTTTCGCCTTTTCAAAAATAAAGATTGAATTTTTATTATCATAACCATATAAAAATTATATTTTTACTTCTATTTAGTAAAGATTATATATTTAATACTTTAAAAATATAAAAATCATATTTTTATTATCTGTATTATATAAAAAATCATATTTTTATTACTCCGCACATATAAAAATAAGATTTTTAATATTCCTATCATATAAAAATATTATTTTTATATGATAGAGATAGTAGGAAATTTATAGCAGGAAAAAGAGACAGGTACTGCACAAACCCAACTGAGATCGAGGGAACCCCCAACCGGATTATGAACAGTCATTGGTTCTTTGAGCTTCTCCAAATTCAGATCCAGTTTCTTAACCGTATTTTTTGCAATAAAGCTTCGCGACGCGCCTGTATCAAACAGCACTTTAACTGGAATGTTTTTGACATTGAGTGTGCCTTCTAAAACATCCGGCCTTTCCAGAACATCTGAGGGCCCAGAAGTTTCTGCTATTTCATTTATATGTGCTGCTTCAGATTCCTTTAAGAGTTGGCACTCCCATGCAATATGACTTGCTTGGTGACACTTATGGCATTTCCTTTCCCCTTGTGAGTTCTTTTGCTTCTTAGTGGGTTTAGACCCATTCTTTCTTCGTTCGTTCCAAGATTTGCAATTTATTGCCGAATGTCCTTGCCTATTGCAGATTGAGCATGTGGCAGTCGTTACTGGTCCCTTCCCAGATCTGGCCCTTTTTCGATTGACTTTGGGCTTCTTACTCACCTCAGACATCGTACTGGCCTCAGGACGATCAATTTCAGACTCAACTTTATTACTAGAACTGACTTCCTCTTCGTCACGCAACATACCTTTCTTGTCGAGATCCTCATACTAGTAAGCCATGTATATCATTTCAGAGAAAGGAAGCTTCACATTCCTCATTACACTATTCTTATATTTTCTTTGCAGGCCATGAATAAACCTCAGATTCTTCCTCTTTGGATCTTGAATCAGATGAGGGGCAAAATGGGAAAGTTCGTTGAATTTCTTATGATATTCTGGAATGGTCATATCTCCTTGTATCAGATAAGAGAATTCATCACATAATCGCTCAGTCGTTTCAGGAGGAGTAAATCTTTCTAGGAAAATCACTTTAAATCTATTCCAGGCGACATCACCTTCTGGATTATCTTTGGTAGTTGAATCCCACCAGAACAAAGCTTCTTCTTTGAGTGCCCAAGACGCCAGTAATCTTTTCTGGTCATCTCTCAACTTTAAACCTTCAAAGATTTTCTCTGCAGAACGAATCCAAGCTTGTGTTTCCATAATGGACTCTTTTCCTAAGAATGGAGATCCACCCAGATTTCGAAATCTCTTGAATAGGACTTCTATATCTGATTCTGGCTGTGGGAGCACAACTGGCTCATTAGCTGGTCGAGCCATACGATTATTTCTTCTGTTCCTGTCACTCATTTTCTAGTGCGTCTGCAATTAGCAGACAAAGTGTCAGGTCAACAGAAAAGATATTTCAAAACATAGAGACAAATACTTGAATGTAAATGTGTCTACAGGGGTGTATTTCATTCTGTTTTACTCATACAAGGATATTACTGATCCTATCTGTAATGAGTCACTCGTCCTAGAACACTACTGGTTCTATTTCTGACGAGTTCATTAATATGTTATATTCCAGCACTAAGCTTAACCAAAGCTCTGATACCACGTTGTGACGACCCCGAAACCCGTACTGACGGTGTTAAGGGTAATCTTTGGAATATAACACAAAAACAGGTAATAGAAGAACATAAATAAATAAATACACCAGATAATGAACAAATAATACACTGGATAAACGAAATCATCAGAGTTACACAGTATACAGGATCATACTTAGTACAAATACAGTTCAGCTATACATAAATGTCTACAACGGAAAACAAACATAATATGTACAATAGGAGCTGAACAGCATAAAAAGAGATAAATGATAGAATCCATCTTCAGCTCCAGCTATCCAGAAAGAGCCAACTAAAAACCCGAATACAAGGCTGCCCGTGTAGAAAAAGGGGCACTCGAGTTTGCAAGTGAAACAAACTACGTGTCAGTCATGGGACTGGTATGAGAAATCTACTTAACACATTATATAATATGGCTAATCACAGGACCACGCCACTTTCGCGGAACGGATTTACTCCATTGGATTGCCAGTGCTTTAAAACAATTAAATCTTTTAAACATCGCAATGCTTTTTATAAAAATGAAGCCGATATAAGACTCAAGTCCCATCACACAATGCAACGCAAACCGGAGGATAGAGTTTTACCTTATATCGACCAAAATATGCTTGATACGAGCAAAACAAATCATTTAAAATGTAAACATTGTTGTTTAATTATTAATCAGACTCCAACTGTAAAATAGTAAGAGAACAACCCCCTAAGTATTAATCACGAAGTCCGAAACCAACATCAGACCAATACCCAGGAAACCACCCATCTTAGCTCGTTTGCAGTTAGTTTCTAATTTCATACACAATCATAAATATCAATCATAGACTGCATTAATGCCCCATACCACTATGTCGCCATATATAGGTATACAATCAAAACCGCACAGACGAGTATTTGGAAATTGGATTTCCGTCATGAACCAAGGCAAAAGATAGTCCTTACCGACTTCGAGACGCTCTAGCCCGCCCCTCAGGCAAGTACTCAGTCAAGCCTTTGGATCGTCATGGCCGGTCCACCGATGTGGATTAAAATTCCTGAACACTGTGTTTCCCCGCCCTTTGGGGCGTGAGTAAGCCAACGAATGATTACTCCATCGGTCCCGGATCGAACGATATATCTGAGGCGCCTCGCAACAACAACTACCACATAGGTGAAAATAATACAAATGTCAGCCAGTTCAAGCACTGACACCACCTCTAGCTAGAAGGAAACGCATGCCCTCCCTGATGTCCTCTCCCGTTTCTGGTTCATTCCGTGGTGTGAGGCTCGCGAATTCATGTTATACACAAAGCTACGCCACACAGGGGTGCTTTGATCATCAACCACAAGACTTTGCTTTTCAACAGAAGCCCCGATCACTACATCTTGGCATGCCACATAGGCAATTCACGCCATGTAACTGACGGTTACCAATCGCACAGAATGAATTCCAATGTCAGACACACAGTCCATTTGCAAGTCTGTTCTGGGTCTAAACGAAACCGGAGGCACTATATACCTCGCATATCCATCGATCTCCACGTACGTCTGGACGATCACCACTCATTATCCAAATTTCGGGATGCCTCCCAATCAGGACATCAGTTACCATCCAAACGAGGTGAAGATCGGTCTTCAACCACCGTCTTCATCTTCGACTTCTTATCGTCGATTCAGTTATTCAGAATGGGATAAACCCGGTCTTTCTGAGCAACTCGCGTATATAATAAACAAGTGCTACACAAACACAACATACGCTTTATTCCAATTCATTAGTCACTAACCGTAAGTCAGTAAGAGAACGATTTCCCAAATATTAACCCCGAAGGTCGAAACCAACATCAGATCAAAACCCAGGAAACCATTCGACTTAGCCAACCTTCAGTTAGTTTCTAGATTTCACATCCATATCGTTTATAATATTTTATAATGATTTATCACTATTTTTATTTATTTTAAAATAGCCAATTAATTCAAACGACGCTTCGGGCCATAACGCGGCCGTGGCGCTGTTTTTCTTCAGATTTGATTTACACATATCTGAAAATCTAACCGTTGGATCTTCACAAAATTTATATCATTAGAAAGATCTTTTCAAAACGAATCCAACGGTTCCAGTTTTGGGAAAATCCGACGGTCGGATCTCCCGGTACAATCGTTTGAAGTTTCGATTTCAAAATACAAACTGCAGCATCGTTATTCGATTTAATTTAATTATATATATATATATATATATATATATATATATATATATAATCCATTCTGGCGCGGTTTTTCTTCAGATTTGAATTAAACATTCCAAACAATCCAGCCGTTGGATCTTTACAAAGTTAGTGTCGTTGGAAAGATATTTCCAAAGTGAACCCAACGGTTTCGGTTTCGCGAAAATTTGATGGTTGGATCTCCCGCACTAATCATTTGAAATCATGGTTTCGAAACACGAACTACAGCTTCGTTATTCGATATATTTTAATTATATATATATATAATCGATTCTTCGATTTCAAAACCCTATTCTTTTCATATCTTTGATAAAATGATATTTTTATCCAACTGACTTCTATTTCTACACTTCACTATTTTTAACAATTCATGTATATGATAAAAATGTGATTTTCATTGTAAAACTATTTATTTCAAAACACGACTATTTTATATAGTTCATATAGATGATAAAAATATGATTTTTATTATAAAACAATTTATTTCAAAACACGAATACCGTTCAACACATGAATTTCCATTCAACGAATGAATTTCTATTCAACACATGAAGGTTTTCTATAGTTTATATATATAGATAAAAAGGTGATTTTTATATTTAAAACACGAATACCATTCAACACATGAATTTCTATTCAACGAATGAATTTCAATCCAACACATGAAGGTTTTCTATATTTTATATATATAGATAAAAAGGTCATTTTTATATTTAAAACATGAATACCATTCAACACATGAATTTCCATTCAACGACTGAATTTCTATTCAACACATGAAGGTTTTCTATGGTTTATATATATAGATAAAAAGGTGATTTTTTATTGCAAAACAATTTATTTCAAAACATGAATGTCGTTTAATAGATGAACTTCTATTCAACACATGAATATAGTTTCAACACATGAAAATAATTCTAACACATGAATATTATTAAAAATTTCGGCAGCATAACGGAAGGGTAGTTAAAACCGGGGCCGTCCCTAGTACGGCTCCTCGCTCTACCTTAAAGCCTCGTAGCTTTTGACAATGAGGATTTCATGCATCTAGTTCGCACGCAGGCGGCATGTATATATTTTTCATTTCCACAAACTAATCCTATGTGGTTTCAACCAAATAATTCTCAACCACACACGGGTATTTTTCAACCACAATCAATCAATTTCAACCACAAACAATTCTAATCAACCATTCGTAATCAACCAATTTTCATACCAATCACAATCAATAAATATCGTCCATGGTTTTTGGACGAGGGGCGTGTGTGTGTATATATATATATAAGCATTTCACTTCTATTCAACACATATATAATTTTTACAATGCATATATAACTTATATATCGAACGTACAACTTATACAACGCTTATACAAGAGGTGTACAATGCTTATATAACTCATACATCGACTATGTAATTTATACATCGTCGTTTTCCATATCGTTTATAATATAGAAATCTCACATTGGGTTCCACTCCACCAAAAATAGCAGAAGGCTCAGAAAAAAATGCGGTCTCTTCTAGAATGTAGAAGACGTCCACACGAGTCCACTGTCTCTTGTTTCACTGAATTTCGTCAACAAACGAAAAAGATATGACTTTTACAGTGAAATCAAAAACCGTAGCACTTTAAACTGCTATTAAATAGTTTAAAATAGTTTCAGCCGTATTACCTCAGCTTTTGTTCAAATCTAGGTTTTAGATTTTTGTTTGATCCGTAGCTCGATGTCCAGATCGGACGGCACCACGTCGTAGACCTCCGAGAGGCGTGCATAACGAGGGGCCCCACGTGGAACTCGGTGGAGAACTCGAAGCAGGGCGGCGCGATGAAGTTGCGATGTTCACGGCGGTCGTTCTCTCGATTGGAGCGACAAGAGGAGGAGCACTTGGTATGGATTTGACGAGGGAGGAGAGCTCTTCAAAAAGTTGAACTGGGGGAGGGGCTAATTGTGGCTGTGGCGGTTGGAAAATGGTCGGGAAGGGGGGAATCGATTTCCGCCTTCGATCAGACGTCGGGGAGAGAGAATACGGGTAGAGAGAGAGAGTGTGTGGCCCAATCAATTTTTTTTAATTTAATTTATATATTTTTAAATTTCTAAAATACCCCTTGTCACACACGAACACCAATTCAAACCCAACGACTGTCGTCCCTAGCGTTTTACCCCCATTCCGAACACAATGGGATATGTTTCGTAGGCCCATTCGACTGTTTGAGTCAGTTTTCCTTCAAATTAAAATATAAAACATTCAATATTCGATTTGAACGTACATTTCAATTTACCAGGGCGACAAACTGATTCGAAAAATTCCAAAAAAATAAATCTGGCTATGATTTGACGATACGGCCCCAACAAAACTAGTTTCGTCGAATTCTAAGCCCGTTTGCAAAATGGCCCTTTTCTGGTTGATCTAATTTAATAGAAATCGACCAAACACATTTTCTTTTTCCACGCTCACATATTAACTTCAAAAATTATGAAATTTGAAACCTAGCAATAATTTGACATCCTGAATCCAACAAAAGTGGTTTCGTCGAATTCTGAGGTCGTTTGCAAAATGGCCATTTTCACGGGCTATATAAACTCTATAGCGACCTTTCAGAAAATTCATTATGCCATACCTTTTGCTTCCCGCTATGAAACTTCGATTTTTCAGATTCGTTAGAAAGGTATTCACTAACAGATTTAAATATTTTTGGTTTCACTCAAATCCGTTTTGTTTTGCACCCGGTACAGTTAGTCAAAGTTTGAAATGAAAATTTGAAACTGCCGCGCCATTTCAGGCCTTGTTTTTAATTCAAAGTAATTATATTTATTTTCAAACGTCGATTCAAACTTACTTTTCGTCGTTATTATTTAAAATATTTATTTTAAATATTTTAAATCCACTAAAATAGCCAATTTAAAATTTTTAAATTGGTTCAGATTTTCCGGGTCGTTACATTTATCTATTTAAACCTAAGAGTGACTAGAACTCACAGAAAAAGAGGGTCTTGAGTTCTGAGATCTGAATTCTATAATTGATTAGCGTTCCCTTGATGTAGGCAATTTCGTTGTTGAGATTAGACTTTGATTTGAATAGAATTGTGTTGCTTTACTTTGCTTCTAGTTGGTTGCGGCTACTCTAGGTTTTGGAGAGACAGTATGACGGCCATTGATCTAATAAATTAGGTTTAGGGTTTGAGTCTATATGTGTTTTTATAGAGTAATTAGATTAATATGGGCCATTGGAACTTACAGGAGCCATCATCACCGTCAAAACTAGATATAGTTATCCTATTGACTCAGCAATCGGTCAGGAATGACTCAGCACTGACTCACTGTTCGAATCAGAGCCTCAGAAATCTGTGCAGGTTTTCTGCCCGACATGGGCGCACTTCCCAAGTGCGCCTGTGCAATTTTGCATGGGCGCACTTCCCAAGTGCGCCAATGCAATTTTGTTCTGGCGCACTTCCCAAGTGCGCTAGTGCATTCTGGCCTGTTTCTGGTTTTTCTGCCTAACTTCGTTCGTCCATATCTTCTTCATACGGTATCCGTTTTAAACAAAACTCGGACTCTATCTCAACCAGAATTTCGAGATGAACGCAATGGTGTAACCCGTTTCCCTTAATTCTCACATTTACAATTAAGTATTCTTTAATTCATTAATTTTAATATTTAAAATTACGTGGTGTTACATTCTCCCCTCCTTAAAGGATTTCGTCCTCGAAATCTTCGAGTCAAGAAGAATGTGCATCCTACCATCCAATCATCGATCTACTCAACCATCAAACACAGGCATCCATTGTCCTTAAAAGTCTTCTAATGCTTTTATGTTTGTATGCATAGTGTGTGTACATGTCCTTATCTAATGCAAAATCAGGCGGTCTACTGATTCAGTTGACCTCCTTAATGCAAATTATGTCAGTGCCATGAGTCCATTATGTATGCAAGTAAACCTATTACATCATATAAGTTCTATATGTGTGCACACACATTAATCCAAATGCAACATCCATATGCTAGCCCATCCATAAAAATAAAAGAAAATGTACATATATCCATATGCAAGATGAGAGAGTGATTGAGCCGATCTAGTGCCTAATGTGTGTGTGTATGCGTCCATAGGCAACCACTAGCAAACACTTGCATCCACTTGCAACCATCAAACATAACATGTCTCAAACACATGTTTACATCCATGGATTTCCTATCTAAAGGTCGAAGATTCGGTTGATGGGATACAAACAAATGATATAACTAAAACAAAAGCTCTGTTCCCATTTGACATCGGTTAAGAGAATAATTCCCTAAGTTTTAGCCCCGAAGACCGAAATCAACATCAGACTGACACTCAGAGAATTACCCCCATTAAACAATGTCAAAACTGGAAATCTACTTCATGCTTCAAGTAGAAACCCCTATCCTTCAGAATTATTCAGATACTTACAGACTACTGGTACAGATCAGATTACAGAATGATTCTCAGAAAGCTAAGCATAACAGACCCTTGCGGGTCACAAGAAACTTTGGGGGTCTTCCTATGACAAGTTAGAAACTTAGCGACCCTCCTCTCAAAATCTAGAACGGCCCTCTACATAGAAAGCTGGTCCATTTAGAACCAACCCATAGCCCATAAACTTGAGCACACAAATGTCACACTCAAATTTTTGGCGCCTAACACAGATAATTTCAACCCCTTACAAATCACCAATAAATGAGCCGAACCACCAAAGGGGTTTGAAACAACTACGGGATCGGAAACAAGACTAGTATTAAAGTGCCGCGTCCCAATTACAAAATCAAAATGCTAGAATCCAAAAGAGTCTTAACTTCATAATCATATAAGGAAATTAAACCTTTTACATAAATTTTTCCTATCTCCATCCTATCCATCTGCCACGAGAGCATTCGCCTGTCCTCCAGAAGTCCCTTGCGATCCCTGCGCCTTCGACCATGCCTTGGAGAAGTGTCTGAACTCTCCGTACTTAAAGCAATTGAATTTCCTCCTTTTACATTCTTTGACTAGGTGACCTTCTTTCCCACAATAGTGGCATTTTCTCTTATCCTTGCCCTTGTCATCCTTCTCGCCTTTCTTCTGCTGTTGTTGTTGCTGTCCTTTCTTGGGTTCCGCCTTCCCATTTTTCAATGTCCCTTCAACTTTTTCCTCTTTCTTTGCTCCCTTGTCCTCTTCATGCATTAGGGCCATATCCACCAGCTTTTCAAAAGTGGCCCCTATGGTAACGTGGGTCATAGCCAATCCGTATAGCGGCTCATTCAAGCCTTTAACAAATCTTAGAGCCTTCTTCTCGGGTGTGTTCACCAAGTCTAAGCCAAACCTCGCCAACTGATTGAACTTGTTGACATACTCTTTTACTGACAGATTCCCCTGCTTCAATGCCAAGAACCATTCCATGTATAGATTTTCTTCTGCTCATGAGAGAAATTTCACCTCAAACCTACGCCTGAAATCCGTCCATGTATCAACTGGTCACTCTCCACTAGTGACCTCCCACCAAAACGATGCCTCATCCTTCATTAACCAGGCAGCTAACTAGACCTTTCTTCCATCTTCTACCTCAAAGATTCCAAACAATTCTTCCACCTCCTTTAGCCAATTTCGAGCTTCAACAAACGTCTCCGACCCGTGAAAAGGTTTCCCTCCCATTGCCCGAAAGTCCTTACATATCTTTGCAAAAGTATCAACACGAGGAGGGGGAGGAGGAGGAACGGGTGCAGCTGGGCGAGGAGGAACATTTGTTGGACCTGCGGCGGTGGCCCTAGCTTCCAAATACCTCCTAAACCATCCTGGTATTGGTACACCCTCTGGAAGGTTAAGATCCTCGGACATGCTAAGAAGAAAAAGGTAGAGATTTTAGAAAAAGCACCGAAGGATACTACATATGGCTTTACGGGGAATTTTTTTCAAAACAGGCTTTCCTTTTTGAAAATACTTTCTTTTAAAACCTTTTTGAAAAATATTTTCAAAACTTTTATCTAATCTGGTAACCTTCAGCTCTGATACCAAGTGTAACAGCCCACCTCCATTAAGGTCACTCACAAAAGGAATGCCTTAACTTCAGTGGAGCGTTTTAGGTAAATAGACACACAATATCACAAGACAGATATAAAAATTTTGCAGTGGAAAATAAACAACTTTATTAAATCACCAAAATACTTTGTTACATAATACCATGAGTCATAAAACCATTACAACAAAACACTTATGTCTTACATTATCAGAGTACATAGGTATTTAAAAGAAAAACATCATTCCCCATATTAAAGAGCAAGCCATATAAGAGACAGAGATTCGAGCCATACTTCAGAAGTAGCTCCTAGAAGATGATACCCAAATCCTGACTAAACCTGGGCGTTTCCTCCCAGAGACCCTAGAGGAGAAACGGAAGAAAAAAGGTGAAACAAACTAGGTCAGACATACGTCTGGTGAGTCAGTAACTTTTAGCCAGTAAATAAATAAAGGTAAACATGATAGGCATACAAAGTGGATAAGAGGATTCACGGTACAGATGGCAGGTATGACAGGACAAATAAGGTAAGATGTATGCATGCTTCACTACAAACTACTCTGCACTATTACTAGTAAAATCAAGATGGGATGATCCCTTTTTCTAACCATAATAATGATAACGATGGTGGTAGTTTCGTGTATTCCTAGCTGCTTCCATAGGTGTTGCCTGCTCCTATCTTAACTAGTCGTACCCACTACCCTCCTACTAGGGCATACGTCCGGGTATACCCTAACCACTACCCTAATCGATTGGCTCCCTACTCTGTAGATACCATGTGCTGGTCCCACAACTAGGGGGTATCACTTCCCTAAAGTGGAAACCCAAGGTGTGCACAGTTATACCTACTGGTGTCACGGTCGTCTTGTCCCCCTCTGCCCGGCCCATGCACGCACATGTCCCTGGTCGGTTTGCGCCGCCCACACCATCCATCTCGTTTTGGATCTCTTAAATCAATCAGTAAGCGTGCCCCTTCCGCGCCTAGTACGGAGTTCTTTACTTTGATACCCCTCCTGGTTACTGATTGAAATGGGTCCCACACAACATGATACAAGCTCTCCCCTATGTCTTGTATCCCTACTAGGTTTTCTACGGACTATGTATACCCTAAGGTGTCTTTAATTACATAGTCCTCAATCAGTTATGCGTACCTATATGTGTCTTTAATACATAACCCTTAATCTACCTATCAGTTATGCTTACCTATAGGTGTCTTTAATAGATAACCCTATCTATTCCCATTAGTTATGCGTACCCCTAAGGGTGTCTTTAATACATAACTTTACTATTTTGCCCCGGTTATGTATACCATTAGGTGTCTTTAATTACATAACCCTTTTCTCCGGTTAAGTTATTGGGCCTATATATATTAATATTACCCACCTACCCTTCAGTTGTACTTAACCCTCCCGCTGATTTAATCCTATTTATTTAATGGTTAAGTTTGTGGGCCTATATATATATTAATATTACCCACCTACCCATCAGTTGTACTTAACCCACCCACAATCCAACTCATTTTACTTAACTCTAACTTATATCTATCATCATACAGTCCACATGTATTAAGTTAGGATAAGTATTCTTTTCTTATTACCATGTCCAATTATGGTTATATTGGGCTAGACCTCCCACATTAGGCCTACAACATGTGGATGCTGGATATGCCGGTCGGGTCCGGGCAGTCTTATTCCACAGTTTGGTCTAACCTCGTGTCTTAGCCCGAGTCGTATTCACACACTTAGACCTCTCACATTAGGTTCAACATTAGTGGCTGTTGGATATGCCGATCGGGTCCGGGCAGACTTCCACCACTAATGTAATCTAACCTCGTGTCATAGGTGTTAATTAAATTTTCAGACTTTAATTGCTTAAACATTCCTCTTTTGATTAATTAAGTTAATTAATTAATCCTTTCCTTTTTATAGGTGTCAATACCTATTTTATTAACAATTTGAATTTCCTATCCATAAATGGTCATATTCAAATTATACCATTTTTACTCAACTTTACCTATGTCATAATAGGTAAAAAAAAGTATATGTTTCCCTACTAGAATCATGTGCCCAATTTACATAAACACTATGTAAATTATGCCTATTACAAATTCCCCTTTTCCCCGTTTCTTAACTAGCGTAACCGTTTGCATTTTTTGCGTCATCGAGGCTACAAGGTAGCCACGCCGTAACAATAAAATAAAGGGAATGACAAGGTGATCGTTTTCAATACAATTTTTGGCATAGGCATGACAACTAGGGAAAATGACATGATAACTTCGCATATAATTATGATTCACCACATAATTAACAACTTGCATAGACTCATGATTTTGCAACATAACAACTTGCATAGGTTTATGATTTTCAACATAACAACTTGCATAGGTTCATGAATTAACAACTCACATAAGTTCATGATTCACAACATAACAACTTGCATAGGTTCATGATTCACAACATAACAACTTGCATAGGTTCATGATTCACAACATAACAACTTGCATAGGTGACTTGCATAGGTTCATGATTCACAACATAACAACTTGCATAGTTTCACAACGATAATAAACTTGCATGATTTCATACAACCTATACCCAATCCATAGTCTACCACAATTCACATTTATCTATTTAAACCTAAAAGTGACTAGAACTCACAGAAAAAGAGGGTCTTGAGTTCTGCGATCTGAATTCTGTAATTGATTAGCGTTCCCTTGATGTAGGCAATTTCATTGTTGAGATTAGACTTTGATTTGAATAGAATTGAGTTGCTTTACTTTGTTTCTAGTTGGTGGTGGCTACTCTAGGTTTTGGAGAGACAGTATGACGGTTATTGATCTAATTTTTGATTAGGTTTAGGGTTTGAGTCTATATGTGTTTTTATAAAGTAATTAGATTAATATGGGCCATTGGATCTTACAGGAGTCATCACCACCGTCAAAACTAGATATAGTTATCCTATTGACTCAGCATCCGGTCAGGAATGACTCAGCACTGACTCACTGTTCGAATCAGAGCCTCAGAAATCTGTGCAGGTTTTCTGCCCGACATGGGCGCACTTCCCAAGTGCGCCTGTGCAACTTTGCATGGGCGCACTTCCCAAGTGCGCCAGTGCAATTTTGTTCTGGCGCACTTCCCAAGTGCGCCAGTGCATTCTGGCCTGTTTCTGGTTTTTCTGCCTAACTTTGTTCATCCATATCTTCTTCATACGTTATCCGTTTTATGTAAACTCGGACTCTATCTCAACCAGAATTCCGAGACGAACGCAATGGTGTAACCCGTTTCCCTTAATTCTCACATTTACAATTAAGTATTCTTTAATTCGTTAATTTTAATATTTAAAATTATGGGGTGTTACAATTAACCTTTAACTTCAATAATGATATTACTTCTAATTACGAAGAAGATTTGTCGATCACCAACGTGATACCGTAATTGTTGTGTCATAGTGTGTGCGAAACAACATCAACAACCATTACAAACATCTATGGAAACCATCATCAACATAATTAAATAAATCTTAACTGTGCATAAGCGTTATAACACTAACGCTAAATAGTGTGTGTTCTAAACAACACATCCATCATCCATCACAACAAACATCAATCATCATTAACCACTAATAATTCATCACTATATTTAAGTTAGTCTAACTACTAATTAAATATATAAACCATGGTTAAAGAGTTCTCACCAAACAGTTTTCCAAATTTCCTGGTAGGCGATCCTAGCTGGGCAAACCGTCAAACAGTATTTCGGCGCAACATCTTCTTCACCAAAATATATATACTAATCTCTCTCTCTCTCTATCATAAGAGGAGGACGACGACGACGACGAACTTTGGCAAGGTGGTGGTGGAAAAGAGGAAGATTTATGCCATGGAAACCATGGCCATAAGCTTTAAGAAGAAGATGAAAAGAAGAAAATGGAGTGGAATGGTTAAAAAATGGGGGAAAGGCCTCCTTATATAGGAGGTGGGTTAAAGAGGTAAGGACACATAAGGGGGCAAGTGTAAAACATGAATGAAAGGAGGCATGCAAAAATACAAGTGTCCTTACACTTGTCTTAAGGAGGGAAAGTGATCTTTTGGTAGCATTTCATTTAAAATGCTATGAAAACTAAGGACAACACTTAGTTCTAACGCTACTAATTCATGTTATGGTTTGACAAATCCGATCAAAAGACAAATAGTATTAATAAATCCAAACTTGTCAATAATCATTCTCATTTTTAATTCAAGTAAAATCTATCATTTAACTTATTAAAATTATTAAATAGTCTAAACCATATATATGTATGTCAAATTCAAATTAAGTAATAAAAATTCAAATTTTAAATTGGTTAAAAATTCTAGATTATTACACTAATTTTTAAATTTCAAATATTGTTTTCCAAAATTCAAATTCTAAGTTTAAATAGTTTTCTATCTTATTTTTTATTTCAAATTTAAGTTTTAATGTTTATAAGTTTTAATATATTTGTATAGTTATGTACTTGTATAATTTTAAATTTATATAGTTTCAAACTTTATAATTTTATAAATATGTTTATATAATTTATATTTATGTTTTCAAATGATTTTCTACTTTATAATACTCATTTATATCATTATGTTTTAATTTAAGAATTTCTAGAACGATATATATAATTAAACAACTGAAAAATAATTTTAAAAATATATTTTAAAAACATATGTGGACATACAAAGGAGGGGATGTCGACATATAATTGTCACAATTTCAAATTTCAAAGGAGGTGTCTTATCAATATTTGTAACGTTCCAAAAGCATTGTAACCTTTCAAATCTTATAAATAGGGGTTAATTTCGAATTTTTTAGCCATTCTTCTTCTCCAACTTCACCTCTTTTCATTACTCCATAATTATTTCATATTTTTTATGATTTCTACTCTTCTACTCTGCCGATTTCTATTCTAAAGACATAAAACTTCTTCTCTTTTCACTCTCCACTCTTACTCTCTGAATTGAAGTGCTATTGAAGAGTTATAGGGATGTTGTAATCATTTGGGATTGTTTGGTAAACAGTGTGTTCCTTGTAGCCGTGAAATCAAGGAAAGGAAATAGTGTGAACCTTGTAGCCGTGAAATCAAGGATGTGGAATCAGTGTGAACCTTATAGCCATGAAATCAAAGGTGTGGAATCGGTGTTAACCTTGTAGCTATGAAATCAAGGGGATTGTACTTAGATTTTTATCTAACAATAAAACTCCGCACAATCCAGCGTTGCGCAGGACTGGACATAGGAGCAATCCGAACCAGTATTAAATCCGGTGTGTTGTTTCATTTTCTGCATTTTATTTTTGTTTATTTCTGTGTTTGTGATTGATTCTATGTCTGTGACCATCTCTACGATGTGTGATTCATATAGTAGATCATATAAGTTTTAGATTTTCTTAAATTCCTTCAAAATACTATTCATCCCCCGCTAGTGTTTGTTTTGCCTTAAGATCCGCATTCTGCGTTGCCTAATATATAATACTTAGTTAATTTTTAATTATTGCTGTTATTATTATAAAATACTTGGTAATATTTTATATTTTTATATACTTAGTTAACTTATATAAACTAAACTTCTAAATTTTTGTAAAATTAGTAAACTTAGTTAATTTTTTATAATAGTTAGTTAATTTTTATAATACTTAGTTAATTTTTAATTATTGCTATTATTATTATAGAATACTTGGTAATATTTTATATTTTTATATATTTAGTTAACGTTTATAAACTAAAATTATAAATTTTTATAAAATTTGTAAACTTAGTTAATTTTTAGAATAGTTAGTTAATTTTTATAATACTTGGTTAATTTTTAATTATTGTTATTATTATTATAGAATACTTGTTAATATTTTATATTTTTATATACTTAGTTAACTTTTATAAACTAAACTTCTTAGTTTTTATAGGATTAGTAAACTTGGTTAATCTTTTATAATAGTTAGTTAATTTTTATAATACTTAGTTAATTTTTAATTATTGATATTATTATTATAGAATACTTGGTAATATTTTATATTTTTATATACTTAGTTAACTTTTATGAACTAAACTTCTTAGTTTTTATAAAATTGGTAAACTTAGTTAATTTCTTATAATAGTTAGTTAATTTCTTATAATAGTTAGTTAATTTTTAATTATTGCTCTTATTATTATAGAATAATTGGTAATATTTTATATTTTTATATACATACTTAAAGAAATTATAAACTAAACTTCTTAATTTTTATAAGATTAGTAGACTTAGTTAATTTTTTATAGTAGTTAGTTAATTTTTATAATAGTTAGTTAGTTTTTAATTATTGCTATTATTATTATAAAATACTTAGTAATATTTTTATATACTTAGTTTACTTTTATAAACTAAACTTCTTAGTTTTTATAAAATTACTAAACTTAGTTAATTTTTTATAATAGCTAGTTAGTTTTTATAATACTTAGTTAATTTTTAATTATTGCTATTATTATTATAGAATACTTGGCAATATTTTATATTTTTAAATACTTAGTTAACTTTTATAAACTAAACTTCATAATTTTTATAAAATTAGCAAACTTAGTTAATTTTTAATAACAGTTAGTTAATTTTTATAATAGTTAGTAAATTTTCATAATTTTATTTAATTATTTTATAAATCTTAGTTAATTTACTACTACTATAAATCTTATTGTTATTATTATTATTATTATTATAGAAGTTTAGTTATGTTTTATATTTTTATGTATTTTGTCAATTTTTATAAACTAAACTTGTTAATTCTTATAAAAATTAATTAATCTACTTGATTTGGTTATTCTACAAACATATTTCTTATTACCCTAAATTTTCATCATATAACGTGTCAAAATTAGCATCTGAGCAGATATACCACCATTGTAGCACATGAATGCCATGAACATGTAGTGTAACAGATATAATTACTGAAAAATATGCAGAAGTATCATCATCATCGTCGCCATTGGAAAAGCTCAAGGCATGTCTCATTAACAAAAGGGTCATAAGCTGCACAAGAAAATCAAGTAATAAGTCGACGTCGCATACAACCAACCGGTCGATAGAAGGAAAACTGGAAACAACAGCAAATTTCAAATGTCTAAACCGATTTTCAGATGTCTAGCCTGGTTCAGATGTCTGAAAATAGGTTCATACGTCTGAAATGGATTTCGGCCAATGCCGTGAGACCATTTTAGATGTCTGAAATTTATTTTAGATGTCTGAAAATGTTCTCGGGAAATTTCTAGGCCTAGTTCAGACATCTGAAATTCATTTCAGGCGACTGACCTGCTCTGATATCAAGGGTGATCAATGTTTTATCCTGCAAGTTACGACAGAATGTGAACTCACGGCATATACAGTACAACATAGTAATTTGACAATTATAATACAATGTGAAGAAAAGAGTGCATATGGGTAAGAAAACTAGTACTTACCTGGATACTGGCTACTAGCTTCACAAATGTTCTCGGTTCCTATGTCTCTAAACAAAATTGCATAAGTTTCATTTGCATTGTTGTCGCGAGAGATAAAGTTATAGACAAGACTCCCGTACCTAACCCAGCTTGGCTAGATTCACATGAACATGTCTCTAAAAAATTGCATAGTTTTCGACTTCACGTGAACATTCAACTTCTTTACATCTTTTTCGTACCTAACCCAGCCTAGCGAAAAATCTCCTATTACAAACAGGACCCGTATTTCATCTGCAAGGTCTGTGAATGCTAAACGCACCCGTTACGATCACAAATTTTTCTTTCTTCAAATATATAATGGGCTAAATGGAAAATTGATAGATGTACAATGTTAAAATCTTTAATCTTGAAACCGAATAATAAATACCATTTTAGTTTGAGTGCTACACTATAGAGTAGTATAAATCCTTAAATTCACCAACTAAACATTTACATACTGCCCCTAAATTGTAATTATTATGTTATTGTCTAGGAAATATATCTAAGTATGATATAATGATGTATAGTAAGACTGAAGGGGTGGATATATCCATCAGGGATTGTCCCTTTTATTTTTTTTTAAGTAAGACACTAATGATACAGTCTAACACTGTGATATTCAATCGCATTGAAATAGTTTGTGCATAAAGGAAAAACTTCTTCAATGCTTATTATTACATAACAAATCCAGCTTTTTTTTTTCTAAACCAAAATTCATCATGTTGAAAAATAATTACTAAAAACCATGATTTTTATAATTGAAACTATATAACCCAAATTAACGATGACTGACCACGTAATGATGGGAAGACACTTTGTAAACAAAGGTATTCTGTCTTCTATTTAGTTGTAGAAATTAAAACCATGGACCTAAGCCTGTCTGATATAATAATAAACCTAATCCAATCCAATCTTGATGGGTATCTCAAATCCATTACATAAATCCACCAATCAAGTATTCTATTAAAAAACTGAATCCTGATAAGAGATACTGACATTGAATATACATTCTAAACTCTTTTTTCAATAGAAAACTAACAAATTTCAGGGAGGAAGGGGGAGGGGGAATAATACAAATCAACAAATATCATCATTTAGGTATACCTCACATATGTTGTATGAGAATCAAAACAAAATGATTTTAGCTCTGATAATATACCAGCATGCTTGTTAAACAAAATGATTTCAGCTCTGATAATATACCTATTTTTTTGACATACCCATCACTGTCCCCTTTCTGTAACCAAAAAGGAACATACTTCACCATTTATGATCAAAGGAAAGAGCAGCAAGTCAATAACAAAGCTATGGAAAGAAAGATATGCAAAGAGAGAAAGATAACTTACGAAATTGGACAACAGTTACGAGTTACGAATAGTTAGCAATCATACAAGAGCATCATTCATTTGAATATTTGCACTAGGATTCAACGTTAAATAAATTGCCTAACTCAACATATGCAAAATAGTTGAGTATGGACTATAAGCTTTTTGCTACAGCAGACAGAACATTGTTGTTACAAACATTAAGCGAATATAAAATAGTTAAGTTACGAATAAAAATATGAAAAGGAAAAAATAATTTCATAATTAATTGGACTTCTTACATTGTTCATGCTGAAGAATTTCTTGTACCGCTTGTAAAAAGCATTCTTTGGTTCTGTCAGGACCTGAGACAAGCAGCAACACAGTGAATAGCCAAATAATTTGTACAATGTATTAATAATGGTTAACATCGAACTCATATCATATTAATACCTTTCACGAGTTAAGTGAAATATATGTTCAAATTTGGAAACGATAAAGTCGGGTATACATGCCAAACTGTATTAGTGCCAACAATAGTATAACAATACATATGCAATTATGATGATAGAATGTAGCATTAATTTAAGATATAAAATAAAATATAGGATGAATGGTAATATATCTCAAAAGCAGAATATATAAAGTTGAAGCAACCCGAACTTCCCCGGTCTCCGAAGAGAAGAGAAAGAACGAATTACTGTGAGGACAAGACTAATCAGAACGCAGACGGAAGAACATTGCATTGTATATTACAACAATACCATCAGATTACAAGAATATACAGAGTATAAATGAATATTACACAGAAATATCAGAGATTTAAATTACATTTAAATACATAGCAGCGGAAAGTAATACAATACACAACGAGAAGAGGTATACGGATACAAAGCTTTTCGGATATCGTTCCAGCTGTAAACCAGGATCCTGTGAATATAAATCTGCAAAACCAAAACTACTAGCTGCCCGTGTCAAAATAAGGGAACCCAGAGTTTAGATTAAAACAATAAACTCCAGGTCAGTCATGTGACTGGAGTGAGAACTAAAACAGTGGTAAATCTTTATTTTAAAGTTAGGTAAATCAAGGGACCACGCCGTATAACACGGAACGGGTTTCCTCCCAAGAACACCAGTGCATAAAACAACAGCGCAATGCTAAATAAAGAAAAATGAAGCTATTATAAGACCCAGGTCCTATCACACAATGCAACGCAAGCCGGGGGATAGGGTTTTTACCTTATAATAGCCAAGAATGCTTGATACGTTTAAAAGAAATCATTTGATACTATTATAAGTGCATAGTGTATAAAGCAACTTCAAATCATAAGTATCAATCATAGACGGCATGGGTACCATATATCTTGTCGCCATACTAGGCTCTACAATCAAAACCGTAAGTGCCACGTATTTGGAAATTGGATTTCCATCTATGAACCGAGGCAAAAGATAGTCCTCAACCGATTCGAGACGCTCTAGCCCGCCCCTCAGGATCAGAGCTCGAGTGACCCTAGGATCGTCAGGGCCGGTCCTCCGATGTGGATTAAAATGCCTGAACATGCGTTTCCCCGCCCTTTGAGGCGTAAATGAGCCAACGAATGGCTCCATCGGACCCGGATCGTCCGATCTAACTGAGGCGCCTGGCAACAGCAACAACCACACAGGTGAAAAGTATATAAATGTCAGGGCTAGTAGGTCACTGACACCACCCTAGCTAGAAAGAAACGCATTCCCTCCCTGAGGTCCTTCTCCCGTTTTTGGTTCACAACCGGGGTGCGAGGCTCGCGAATCAACGCTACACAAAGCTATGCCACACAGGCCTTGCTTTGATCATCATCCACAAGACTTTGCTTTTCAACAGAAGCCTTGATCAATTGCCACTTAGACATGCCCACAGGCAATTCACTCCATGCGATTGATATCCATCAATATATAACCCCTGAGCTCATACGTCTCAAAGAAGGGCATTAAGCAAGAGAATAAATTCTCCGCTGCCAAACAGATATATATTTAATAGAAATCAATCACACAGACTAAAATCCAATGTCAGACACACAGTCCATTTACAAGTCCGTTCTGGGTCTGAACGAAACCGGAGGCACCTAGTACCCCACATATCCATCGATCTCCAAGTACGTCTGGACGACCACTAACTGTTTCCATCTTCTTGGGTGTACAGCCCAATCAAGATCATCAGTAATCACCCAAACGACGTGAAGACCTCCGGTCTTCGACCACCGTCTTCATCTTCGACTTATCGTTGTATCAGTTATTCAGAATGGGATAAACCCGGTCTTTCCGAATAACTCGCGTATATAATAAACAAGTGTTACACAAACACAACATACGCCTCATTCCAATTCATCAATCACTAACCGTAAATTAATCAAGAGAATAATTCCCCAAATACTAACCCCGAAGGCCGAAACCAACATTAGATCAATACCCAGGAAATCACTCTGCTTAGCCAACCTACAGGTAGTTTCTAAATTTCACATTCTTAAGGAAAGGTTACCATTAATTTTATCAAAGAAAAATCCTTTAAATTTATTCTTTAATCTACTTTTGAATATCAATTCAAACTAGTCGGGATTAGTAAACCTTACCGAAGTAATCATTTATTTTAATTTCCCAATCCCAACCTATTCATCCCATGAAGTAAAACTGGTAATACTTCATATCTAACACCACGGTGTTCTCGGTAAATTCAATTACCATTTCACGTTCAAATCTAATTAAAGATTTAACTATCGCCTGGAGCAAAACTGGTGATACTCCATTCTCGATCATTTCAATCTAACTAAAGATTCATTAAAACTCCACTTAGTTTTAATCTGTGACTGGGTTAAAGAACAGTGTCATTTAAAACACGGTTCACGATAAACCCAAAATCACATCACATTTCAATCAGTCCCTAACCGTGAATTAGCAAGCGAGCAATTCCCTAAGTATTAACCCCGAAGGCCGAAACCAACATCAGATCAATACCTCTGGAACCATTCAACTTAACTAATCTCCAGTTAGTTTCTAATTTTCTTAACTCCTTTGGGTCTAAGAACAGTATTATTGAAGATACCGTTCACGACAACCCAAAATCACATTTCATTAATTATCGGGTTAAAGAACAAGTGTTATTTAAAACACTATTCACGATAAAACCAAAAATCAATACCAATTCAATTCCAATTAAATATTATTTAATTGGTGCACTTCATTAAATCTAAATAAAAAGATTTAATCCTTTTCTCAACTGGGCTTAAGAACGGTGTTAATGAAGACACCATTCACGACAAACCCAAATCACATTTGATATTAAATACAAGGCTCTGAATAGAAAATATACCGGCTTATATTCAATATCAAACTCTACGACTAACAAATATCGTATTGGAAATAACGATATATATACATATCTTTCAAATTTCCATAACAACATCTGTATAATCACGAAATCCCACATCGAAATATTCCGAAGGAAATTTCGATTCAAATCCATTCCAATGCAATTATTGGAAGTTCTTGTTATTTTCAAAACCATTTCAAATCCAATTTATTTATTTTAAAAATAAATAAATTACTATTCTAGTTCAAAACTAGTTCATTTCGATAAAAAATCTATTTTTACCTTTTCAAATATGGAGTTTTTCATCCCAATTCTTCACAAATCATTTCTTATGATTTTACACAAATTATTAATATTTTTAATGATTTTATCAAGGCCCGTACAGTCGATTTCCATCAACGGCCATCGAACTGCACTTATAGCGACCTTTCTCAAATTTGACTTGGACATAATTTCAAATCCAACCGTTAGATTTCAAATTTCTAATATTCGTTAGAAAGATCTTTTCGATACGAACCCAACGGTTCCAGTTTTAGGAGAATCCGACGGTCGGATCTCCCGTAATCTCCATTCGAAGTCAATGGTCGAAATTCGCGAACTGCCGCGGCGCGGCGCGTTCTATTCAGGCCATTGTATTATATATTTAATATATATAATATATACTTCGTCGATTTCAATTCAAAACGTGCTTTATAAATCGTTTTAAATTCATTTTCAAAACGGTTTCAACTTCATATTCAATTTCAAATCAAAATTGAATATTCCAATATAAATTCGTTTTAAATTCATTTCAAATCGATTTCAATTCAAATTGATTTCTAATTCAATTTCAGTTCGTTTCAATTCAATTTCAATTCGAATTCATTTATATTCAATTTCAATTCAAATTCATTTATATTCAATTTCAATTCGAATTTCAATTCCTTTCAAAATATCAGATTTTGAAATCACTTTCGATATTCATTATAAAATGAATAAAATCGATATAAATATCGTTCACGTCAAAATGGCGTCAATCTAATCAACACAGCTTCATATGTTTCTATTTTCAAATATTCTATTTCAAATATTTCTATTTCAAATATTTCTATTCAAACATTTCTTTTTCAAATATTTCTATTCAAATATTTCTTTTCAAATATTTCTATTCAAATATTTCTTTTTCAAAACTGGAATGAGGCCCAATCAATTACCATATAATGTTAATTATTTGGATTTTCTACAACACATGTATACGTCAACAATGACAAATAATCAACCATCATTCAAAGTGCATTCTACACTGTATAAGCATCAAATATAAATATTCAACGCTTATAACAGTCTGTCAATCAATCGATCGACATACAACTAATTATTAGGATTAGTGTATGTCATATATCACCCCAATACCCGTGTGGGGTTTCAAACAATCAAACACAGATTTTATTTGTGCAGTGGGGCGATGTGTAAAATTTATCATCCCAATCAATGTCAGTCAAATGTGTGTATATAAACAAATCGTCCGATTTGTTTATTTTTATTTCATTTCATAAACACGTTAAAAATTCCATTTTTAACTATATAATATTTTCCACTATAAAATATTTTATTTCATCTATATAAATATTTTATTTCATTTCACATCACACAATCAACTACACATCAAAACCAAACGAACAAGCATATAAGCCGTCCATGGTCTGTGGACGACGGGTGTCGGGTGCTACTAAACACCGTCTGCATTCTAGTATATATTTCAACTAGAAAATTAAATTAAAGAGTGAGAAATTCTCACAGAGGGTTCCACTCCGCCGTGCTTTGCTTTTGAACTGCTGAATCGCCTGAATCCATTTGTAATTCCAATACAGTCTTTTTCACGACAATTTTTTCCAGTGAGAAAAAAGGGGAATTGGAGGCGTTCGCTGTCGGACTGCTCGACGGGCGAGGGTGGAATCGCTGTGTCGGATCCGGAAGAGTGCTGAGGAGCTTCGGCGCCGAGGTGTGAGGCTCGTAGGGGCGGCTAGGATTCGCGTAGGGGGGGGTGCTTCTGTGTCGAGGTGGGGTCGTCGCACGGCGGCGCGGTGCTTGGTCAGCGGGGTGGGCCAACGAGGTGGGGCGCAGCGCTGTTACTCACGCGAGGGCGCGATGTGGAGAGAGGTGTGGCCATCGGAGAAAGTATAGTAGAGAGGAGAGAGAGGCAAGGCGGAGGGGGAAGGTGGTGCGGCGAACGGTGGCGCGCCGATCGTCGATTTGGGGGAGTCTCGATTTGGAAAATAGAAGGGGGGGTTGACTGAATGAATGAAGAGAGGGGGGTTTATTGAAAAAATATATATATATAGAATTTAATTATATTTTAATTTCCAAAAGCAACTTTTATTTTCGACCTCTAAACGAGGCCCACCGCCTGTCGTCCATAGCTAATTACCCCCATTCCAAACACAATGGGATATTTATCGTAAGCTGATTCGATCGTTTCGATCAGTTTTCGTCAAAATCAACATATAACTCTATATATTGAATTTGAACGTGCATTTCAATTTACCGGGGCCACATACTAACTAGAAAAATTCCTGAAAAATATTTTCTAGCTTCGTATTGACGATGCGGTCCTAACAAAACTAATTTCGTCAAATTCCGAGACCGTTTGTAAATTGGCCATTTTCCAGTCGATTAAAATCAACTAAAACTGGTCAAACGCGTTTTCCTTTGCCACACTCACATATTGATTCGAAAAATTATGAAATTTGAAATCTAACAATAATTTGACATCACGAACCCAACAAAAGTGGTTTCGTCAAAATCCGAGGTCGTTTGCAAAATGGCTATTTTTAAGGGCCTGAATTCCATAGCGACTATTCAGAATTTTCAACTGGACATATCTTTTGATTCCCGCTATGAAATTTTGATTTTTCGGATTCGTTGGAAAGATATTATCAATTAGATTCTATTATTTTTGGTTTTACTAAAATCTGGTTTAATTTGAATCCTGTACATCCATTTGAAGTTTGAAATCGAATTATAGAACTACCGTGCCATTTTCAATTCCTTTTATAATTATATATAATTATTTATATTCTAACGACGATCTATATAATATATACGTTCGAATTCTATTCAATCATAAATTTCTCGTCGTTATTATTTAAAATAATTCATTTTAAATAATCAAAATTCGCTAAAATTGCCAAAATAAAAATTTTAAACTGGCCCAGATTTCCGGGTTATTACAATCTCCCCCACTTAAAACTTTTCGTCCTCGAAAAGGAACAAAGCCAAAAGTTGTTTCACTAATCAACTCAACTTTCTCTATTTTTATTATGGCTTAAGTTCTTCAACTTTCCAGTTTCTAAGAACTTTTCAAAAATTTCAAAAATTTGGCTAACACCCTAAATTTTCGAAAAATTTCGCCATAACCTCCCCTGCACCGGGAGCCATGGGAAAATCCCAAAATTGCCATACAGGCCTTCTGATCTCAAAAAGAAAAAGAAAAAACCAAGCGGCTAGCCAATCGGCTCATAAAATCATCATCACCCAAACAAAACAGTAAATTATGGTAAACATGTACCTATTTGTCGGGCAAACAATTTTTATTCTCTGCTCTAGCTTCCTTGCTATGACCTGTTCAATGTAAGTACATGTATATGCAAGCAAATGCGGCTAATTTTCAATACAATTCAATATTTGATACAATTAGGCGTAATGGTTCAAAATTATCAAACAAATAAACAAACAACACAAACATCAATCCATTAGTTGATTAGCTTTTGAAATTCATAACTTTGATACCTAGTCAAAAATCAGATTTTTGAAGCCAAATCACAACAATAGGCCCTATCTAATTTTGGTTCTCACACCAGTGAATAGGAAATATATAAATATCACACGTTCGACACTCAAACACTAATTCTGATGATGTAGCTACAATCATCAGAATCATCTCCGGGCGACTAGAGTGTGAATCTATATCTATCCAGTATATTAAAACTTCAAATACACGCGAATCAGACGTATATGCAAAATCTATATATACTGGATTGTCCAGATCAAGTTAAAATAAATATTCAAATACGAATTATTTAAATTAAAATTTCAAAACAAAACTTGTTTTTAATTTTATACTCTTCACACTCGTTCTAGGATACTACTGATCCCATCTCTAACGAGTCATTCCCATTGGATATTACTAATCCAATATCTGATGAATACTTTCGTATGGTTCTAATGTGTCTTGTTCTCTGAGCTTTGTAAACCAAAGCTCTGATACCAAATGAAGCAACCCGAACTTCCCTGGTCTCCGAAGAGAAGAGAAAGAACGAATTACTGTGAGGACAAGACAAATCAGAACGCAGACGGAAGAACATTGCATTGTATATTACAACAATACCACCAGATTACAAGAATATACAGAGTATGAATGAATATTACACAGAAATATCAGAGATTTAAATTACATTTAAATACATAGCAGCAGAAAGTAATACAATACACAACTAGAAGAGATATACGGATACAAAGCTTTCCGGATATCGTTCCAGCTGTAAACCAGGATCCTGTGAATATAAATCTGCAAAACCAAAACTACTAGCTGCCCGTGTCAAAATAAGGGCACCCAGAGTTTAGGTTAAAACAATAAACTCCAGGTCAGTCATGTGACTGGTGTGAGAACTAAAACAGTGGTAAATCTTTATTTTAAAGTTAGGTAAATCAAGGGACCACGCCGTATAACACGGAACAGGTTTCCTCCCAAGAACACCAGTGCATAAAACAACAGCGCAATGCTAAATAAAGAAAAATGAAGCTATTATAAGACCCAGGTCCTATCACACAATGCAACGCAAGCCGAGGGATAGGGTTTTTACCTTATAATAGCCAAGAATGCTTGATACGTATAAAATAAATCATTTGATACTATTATAAGTGCATAGTGTATAAAACAACTTCAAATCATAAGTATCAATCATAGACGGCATGGGTACCATATATCATGTCGCCATACTAGGCTCTACAATCAAACCCGCAAATGCCACGTATTTGGAAATTAGATTTCCATCTATGAACCGAGGCAAAAGATAGTCCTCAACCGATTCGAGACGCTCTAGCCCTCCCCTCAGGATCAGAGCTCGAGTGACCCTTGGATCGTCGGAGTCGGTCCACCGATGTGGATTAAAATGCCTGAACATGCGTTTCCCCGCCCTTTGGGGCGTAAATGAGCCAACGAATGGCTCCATCGGACTCGGATCGTCCGATCTAACCGAGGCGCTTGGCAACAGCAACAACCACACAGGTGAAAAGTATATAAATGTCAGGGCTGGTAGGTCACTGACACCACCCTAGCTAGAAAGAAACGCATGCCCTCCCTGAGGTCCTTCTCCCGTTTTTGGTTCACAACCGGGGTGCGAGGCTCGCGAATCAACGCTACACAAAGCTATGCCACACAGGCCTTGCTTTGATTACCATCCACAAGACTTTGCTTTTCAACAGAAGCCTTGATCAATTGCCACTTAGACATGCCACACAGGCAATTCACTCCATGCGATTGATATCCATCAATATATAACCCCTGAGCTCGTACGTCTCAGAGAAGGGCGTTAAGTAAGAGAATAAATTCTCCGCCGCCAAACAGATATATATTTAATAGAAATCAATCACACAGACTAAAATCCAATGTCAGACACACGGTCCATTTACAAGTCCGTTCTGGGTCTGAACGAAACCGGAGGCACCTAGTACCCCGCATATCCATCGATCTCCAAGTACGTCTGGACGACCACTAACTGTTTCCATCTTCTTGGGTGTACAGCCCAATCAAGATTATCTGTAATCACCTAAACGACGTGAAGACCTCCGGTCTTCGACCACCGTCTTCATCTTCGACTTATCGTCGTATCAGTTATTCAGAATGGGATAAACCCGGTCTTTCCGAATAATTCGCGTATATAATAAACAAGTGTTACACAAACACAACATACGCCTCATTCCAATTCATCAGTCACTAACCGTAAAATAATCAAGAGAATAATTCCCCAAATACTAACCCCGAAGGCCGAAACCAACATCAGATCAATACCTAGGAAATCACTCTGCTTAGCCAACCTATAGGTATTTTCTAAATTTCACATTCTTAAGGAAAGGTTCCAATTAATTTTATCAAAGAAAAATCCTTTAAATTTATTCTTTAATCTACTTTTGAATATCAATTCAAACTAGTCGGGATTAGCGAACCTTACCGAAGTAATCATTTATTTTAATTTCCCAATCCCAACCTATTCATCCCATGAATTAAAACTGGTAATACTTCATATCTAACACCACGGTGTTATCGATAAATCCAATTACCATTTCACGTTCAAATCTAATTAAAGATTTAACTATCGCCTGGAGCAAAACTGGTGATACTCCATTCTCGATCATTTCAATCTAATTAAAGATTCATTAAAACTCCACTTAGTTTTAATCTGTGACTGGGTTAAAGAATCAGTGTCATTTAAAACACGGTTCACAATAAACCCAAAATCACATCACATTTCAATCAGTCCCTAACCGTGAATTAGCAAGCGAGCAATTCCCTAAGTATTAACCCCGAAGGCCGAAACCAACATCAGATCAATACCTCTGGAACCATTCAACTTAACTAATCTCCAGTTAGTTTCTGATTTTCTTAACTCCTTTGGGTCTAAGAACAGTATTATTGAAGATACCGTTCACGACAACCCAAAATCACATTTCATTAATTATCGGGTTAAAGAACAAGTGTTATTTAAAACACTGTTCACGATAAACTCAAAAATCAATACCAATTCAATTCCAATTAAATATTATTTAATTGGTACACTTCATTAAATCTAAATAAAAAGATTTAATCCTTTTCTCAACTGGGCTTAAGAACAGTGTTAATGAAGACACCATTCATGACAAACCCAAATCACATTTGATATTAAATACAAGGCTCTGAATAGAAAATATACCGGCTTATATTCAATATCAAACTCTACGACTAACAAATATCGTATTGGAAATAACGATATATATACATATCTTTCAAATTTGCATAACAACATCTGTATAATCACGAAATCCAACATCGAAATATTCCGAAGACAATTTCGATTCAAATCCATTCCAATGCAATTATTGGAAGTTCTGGTTATTTTCAAAACCATTTCAAATCCAAATTATTTATTTTAAAAATAAATAAATTACTATTCTAGTTCAAAACTAGTTCATTTCGATAAAAATCTATTTTTATCTTTTCAAATATGGAGTTTTTCATCCCAATTCTTCACAAATCATTTCTTATGATTTTACACAAATTACTGATATTTTTAATGATTTTATCAAGGCCCGTACAGTCGATTTCCATCAACGGCCATCGAACTGCACTTATAGCGACCTTTTTCAAATTTGATTTGGACATAATTTCAAATCCAACCGTTAGATTTCAAATTTCTAATATTCGTTAGAAAGCTCTTTTCGATAAGAACCCAATGGTTCCGGTTTTAGGAGAATCCGATGGTCGGATCTCCCGTAATATCCATTCGAAGTCAATGGTCAAAATTCGCGAACTACCGCGGCGCGGCGCTTTCTATTCAGGCCATTATATTATATATATAATATATATATAATATACTTCATCGATTTTAATTCAAAACGTGCTTTATAAATCGTATTAAATTCATTTTCAAAACGGTTTCAACTTCATATTCAATTTCAAATCAAAATTGAATATTCCAATATAAATTCGTTTTAAATTCATTTCAAATCTATTTCAATTCAAATTGATTTCTAATTCAATTTCAGTTCGTTTCAATTCAATTCAATTTCAATTCGAATTCATTTATATTCAATTTCAGTTCAAATTCATTTATATTCAATTTCAATTCGAATTTCAATTCCTTTCAAAATATCAGATTTTGAAATCACTTTCGATATTCATTATAAAATGAATAAAATCGATATAAATATCGTTCACGTCAAAATGGCGTCAATCTAATCAACACGGCTTCATATGTTTCTATTTTCAAATATTCTATTTCAAATATTTCTATTTCAAATATTTCTATTCAAATATTTCTATTCAAATATTTCTATTCAAATATTTCTTTTTCAAATATTTCTATTCAAATATTTCTTTTTCAAAACTGGAATGAGGCCCAATCAATTACCATATAATGTTAATTATATGGATTTTCTACAACACATGTATACGTCAACAATGACAAATAATCAACCATCATCCAAAGTGTATTCTACACTGTATAAGCATCAAATATAAATATTCAACGCTTATAACAGTCTGCCAATCAATCGATCGACATACAACTAACTATTGGGATTAGTGTATGTGATATATCACACCAATACCCGTGTGAGGTTTCAAACAATCAAACACATATTTTATTTGTGCAGTGGGGCGATGTGTAAAATTTATCGTCCCAATCAATGTCAGTCAAATGTGTGTATATAAACAAATCGTCCGATTTGTTTATTTTTATTTCATTTCATATACACGTTAAAAATTCCATTTTTAACTATATAATATTTTCCACTATAAAATATTTTATTTCGTCTATATAAATATTTTATTTCATTTCACATCACACAATCAACTACACATCAAAACCAAACAAACAAGCATACAAGCCGTCCATGGTCTGTGGACGACGGGTGTCGGGTGCTACTAAATACCATCTGCATCCTAGTATATATTTCAACTAGAAAATTAAATTAAAGAGAGAGAAATTCTTACAGAGGGTTCTACTCCGTCGTGCTTTGCTTTTGAACTGCTGAATCGCCTGAATCCATTTGTAATTCCAATACAGTTTTTTTCACGACAATTTTTTCCAGCGAGAAAAAAAGGGAATTGGAGGCGTTCGCTGTCGGACTGCTCGACGGGCGAGGGTGGAATCGATGTGTCGGATCCGGAAGAGTGCTGAGGAGCTTCGGCGTCGAGGTGTGAGGCTCGTAGGGGCGGCTAGGATTCGCGCAGGGGGGAGGAGGTGCTTCTGTGTCGAGGTGGGGTCGTCGCACGGCGGCGCGGTGCTTGGGTCAGCGGGGTGGGCCAATGAGGTGGGGCGCGGCGCTGTTACTCACGTGAGGGCGCGAGGTGGAGAGAGGTGTGGCCATCGGAGAAAGTACAGTAGAGAGGAGAGAGAGGCAAGGCGGAGGGGGAAGGTAGTGCGGCGAGCGGTGGCGCACCGATCGTCGATTTGGGGGAGTCTCGATTTGGAAAATAGAACGGGGGGAGGGGGGTTGACTGAATGAATGAAGAGAGGGGGGGTTTATTGAAAAAATATATATATTTATAATTTAATTATATTTTAATTTCCAAAAGCAACTTTTATTTTCGACCTCTAAACGAGGCCCACCGCCTATCGTCCATAACTAATTACCCCCATTCTGAACACAATGGGATATGTATCGTAAGCTGATTCGATCGTTTCTATCATTTTTCGTCAAAATCAACATATAACTCTATATATTGAATTTGAACGTGCATTTCAATTTACCGGGGCCACATACTAACTAGAAAAATTCCTGAAAAATATTTTCTAGCTTTGTATTGATGATACGGTCCTAACAAAACTAATTTCGTCAAATTCCGAGACGGTTTGTAAAATGGCCATTTTCCAGTCGATTAAAATCAACTAAAACTGGTCAAACGCGTTTTCCTTTGCCACACTCACATATTGATTCGAAAAATTATGAAATTTGAAATCTAACAATAATTTGACATCACGGACCCAACAAAAGTGGTTTCGTCGAAATCCGAGGTCGTTTGCAAAATGGCTATTTTTAAGGGCCTGAATTCCATAGCGACTATTCAGAATTTTCAACTGGACATATCTTTTGATTCCCGCTATGAAATTTTGATTTTTCGGATTCGTTGGAAAGATATTATCAATTAGATTCTATTATTTTTGGTTTCACTAAAATCCGGTTTAATTTGAATCCTGTACATCCATTTGAAATTTGAAATCGAATTATCGAACTACCGCGCCATTTTCAATTCCTTTTATAATTATATATAATTATTTATATTCTAACGACGATCTATATAATATATACGTTCGAATTCTATTCAATCATAAATTTCTCGTCGTTATTATTTAAAATAATTCATTTTAAATAATCAAAATTCGCTAAAATTGCCAAAATAAATTTTTTAAACTGGCCCAGATTTCCGGGTTATTACAAAAGTATAAACACAAATGCAGTAACATGGCTGGTGATTACATAACTTATTTTAAGTAAGAAGTTACCTGTTGGAACATAATCTTCATTTGGTATCCCCATCCCACAGAACATGATCTCTATTTGGTGGTTAGGCAGCTACCGAACTGACATCTAAGCCACACGTCGGACGAGGCAAGTCGCACCGAAAGGAGTAGATTTAAATAAGAAAGACAATGAACTTGACAAGCAACATGTTCATATACAGTCAACCTTATCGACCTTCCGTGTGTAGAGCTCTCAGTCTAATCGAGTAGTGTGTCTATATGATAAATTAGCATAAATTTGGAAATTTTAAGGAATATTATAGACACTTGGGAGTATCCCATCGGGGAGGAATACAAAAGAAAAACATTGGTCTGACCTCCTATACCTTCACTCTAAATACCCAAGCTTGTAAAACAATGGGGAGAACTCTAAAGAGACTAGACAATCTAGCAGCCTGGCATAAATGATCTAGCAGGAGATGCTTAATAGGATCAGTCAAGCAGCCTTAGCTGTATAGCCTAGCAAGAGTATTCTAGTAGCCTGGCAGAAGAAAGATAACACCTTACATGAGACAAACTTCAAGGAACAACACGAAAAGAACAATCTAACGGGAGCAGCCTAACTAAAAAAATATAACAAGAATAGCCTAATCAGAACAACATGACAAATATAGGTGTGTTCAAATTGCGTACTATATTCAGGAAATATATTCAGTCGATGTTTTTAAATCGTATCTGCAAATATATCTAGACGATGTGTTCAAATCGCACACTATAGGATGCGAGTAGCACAAACTATAAATAATACTTCTCAGTAGAATTCAATGAATTAGTGTGCAAATTAGTAATATAAATAATGCAAGACTTTGGCTATGCTCTGGAGTAATTACTGAAGGATGCATTGATTTTTGTCATCTATGCAAGACTTCAACACATACACACACACACACACACACACGAACACACACGGAAAGAGAAGAAGTGTTAATGATATGTTAATTTACTTTAGGCGCAGAATAGTTGATGCAAATTTCTCACCCGTTACTAAGTATAAGTCAACTAACCACGATAAAATTCCCATTTGGATAGACTTATTAAGTCGGTTTTTTGCTTTTTTGAAAGAGAATCTGGCACAAAAGATTTTTGTATGCATAACGGATCGGAGATATGATATGAACCCTGTTACATAGTACATAATATTATCAATATTGAAAGATACCGACCAAGATCCACACACGAGAGAACACCAAGGATGAATCATCCTCTCCAAAACCGTACATAGGAAAACACTACGTAATAGCACATGCATAAAGGATCAAAGACATAAGCCACTTGATGTCAAAATCAAAAGATATTAATCAAAATGGAGATGGGAACATCAAACAAAACGATCATAAATTTCTTCACTGCACTTCTACAAACATATCTGTACTAGCATAAAATAAGCTATTAATAAGAGAAAACAAAAAGAGGGGAAAAGCATCTAAAAAAATTGTACACTGCACAATGGAAGGGTAGAAGTCCACTTGTTGCTTCAACTTCTACACTCCAAGGAAGGAACACATCAGAAACTAATTTGTGCCTACTTAAAACATTTAACATATTTACATGTAACGATGTACTGGCTAACAATTCACACTTTTTATAAATGCATAACATATGCATTTTGTAATATACAGATTTTTACAATTTCTGTATCTTTAAAGTTTATGAAACAATATAATTCTGCACTTTGATGTTATTCACTTATCGGATAATGCATAACACAAGAAACAACAAAATATGATTTTCACAATTTTATGATTTTACAAACAAATTATGCAACTAGTCTTTACAAGCTAAGGTCTCATAATTTTCCAAGTGGTCATACAAATGTCAACCATAATAGGTTGCAAAAGCATAACAAATATGTACAAAATTCTATGATTCGTTAATAATAGAAATAAAAAGAAACCTCCTTTATGTCGTGTAGTCCTTCCATACATTAGATAAAAAAACAGCTGCTTGCATTATTTGGTCCAGGATCCTCATTGGCAATTTGATAACCTGAGCTTGCCGATAGTGGTGGGCTGAACCTGAACCATATCATCATCCCAAGCTTGAAAAACTGACTACTCAACTAAATTTGAATAAGTTAAATTAAGTTTATTCAGTAAAAAGGACGTACCTGAGGTATTAATGGCAAATTAAGGAAATGAAGATTAATGAAATTAAAGAATATCCAAAATCTAAGAAAAAATAAATGTGGAAAAAGGAAATAAAAGAGAACGCATGGAGGGAAAGTTCAGAAAAGAGGGCAAATGAATTTTTCGAATAAGGATGAGACAAGAGGCGGTATAAATAAATTGGCATTGACTCGGGTTAATCTGTGTTTTCACGAGTAGAGTAGACATTTTAGGTTTTTAGGGAAGAAGAAGCAGATTACAAAAAGCGAGGGAAACAGAAGAAAATAATAGTGAAAGAGCGCGGCCTCTATAATTAATTAAAAGACTGCCAATTATTTTTAGATTGCCTTAATTATACAACATTTTGCTATATTGTTTTAAAATCTTCCTAATTATGAAAAGGTTCAACAACAACAGTCAGCGTACAATGCTGCCTTTTAGCATTGTTGAAAGCCACTTTTCTTGTAGTGTATTCAATATAATCCTAGTATTTTAAATGGAAATAATTTATTTATTTTATAAAATAAAACAAAACGGATAATAAACAAGAAGCCATTAGACAGAACAGAAAAGATAAGGAAGAGATTCTTATTTCTATTGCTTCAAGTATTTTCTATTTCTATTACATTGGCTCCTATATATATAGGCTTTGGAGCTGATGTTAGATTTATTCCCATGATGTGGGACTAAATAGAATATGAAAAGAGCATATTCACTCATATATATTACAACACTGCCCCTTGAATATGCGTCTTCAAAATCTTGAATGCTCTGCTAACTTGAAGTTGTCCCTTCTAAAACTTACATGATGATTGCTCCCCCTTATAATTATCTTGCTTGCATATATCTGCTTAGTTGATACAACTATTGTCTATTGCCTTCAAAACTCTATCAGGAAAACCCAATGGGAAAAACTTTGAATGAGAAAAAGAGTACTACGTCTGACATTATGAATATCATATTAAAGTGATATTCCTTAAAAGAGTTTTATGCTTCAGGATCAAAACAATGCCTCATTAAAAAAAATTTTATCAAAAACCCTGTGGGAAAAATCATAAACATGGAAAAGAGTGCAAATTTATTTCATCTTTAGGTAGCATGTTTTACAATGCTACCGTAAGGGTTGATACTTCAGGATCAATATAATGCCTCATTAAAAATTTTACTAACAAAAACCAAGTGGGAAAAAATTAGTGAAGGAAAAGAGTACATTATAGCATATTTTTATATGCTCCCCCTTATTTATAACTCATTATTCAATTAGTCTATTAATGTAGTCGACGCATACTAATTTTGTACATCATCTTCTGGAATGTTGATTTGGAAATTGCCTTTGAGAACAGATCTACCCGCTTTTCTTGAAATGAATTTGTTTCTCCTCTTTATTGTTATCCTTTCATTCATGTGTGAAGAGAAATTTAGAAGAAATGTGCTCCACCTATCACCCTTGATATAATTCACTTGAATCTGAGCCATGCAAACTGCCTTGTCTTCTTCATATAATAGTTTACTACATCAAAAGATGTTTGATACTTCTGGATCAAAATGTTGCCCCGTTAAAACCTTACTAAGAAAAATCCGATGGGAAAAATCTTAGTTAAGGAAAAATAGTACAATATACAATGTCATATTTACTACGTCAAAAGGAGTGTGATACTTCTGGATCAATGTAATGCCTCGTTAAAACCTTAATAAGAAAAACCCTGTGGGGAAAAACTTAGTTAAGGAAAAAAGTGCATTATGTCATACTTATGGATGCTACCCCTGATTTAACAATTTCCTCTGAATTTGTATTCTTCTTTCAATAACTCAAATTGCTTACAAATACTTCTTAATGAAGTTTTTCTTTTAAAACTTAATGTGCGTTTCCATGCTTCAGGCATGTTTTCTTATTTAAAACGCCTTCCTTTTATGATTTGTGTGTTACTAATATTCATTTATGAATACACTTCAAATGCTTATAATTTTATGTTTCAATCGGACTTGCATATTGCAATACATATTTGATGAATAAGACAACTTTCATTACTAAGCAGGAAGTAATCTACTCATCTTGAAGTATATCAAGATTTTCATTACAACAATACTTAAAAGAATGAAGTATGTCAAGATTTTCATTACAACAACACTAAACAGGAAGTAATCTACTCACCTTGAAGTATATCAAGATTTTCATTACAACAATACTTAGAAGAATGTTGTAATCTATCATCCATGTCCGGGTATTCTTTATAATAACAAATGTTATTTATGTTCTTCAGGAACTTATATATTATAATAAATTTTGCATATTGCAACTACCACTTCAATGGATATTAAGAGTTTCATTACAACAATTCTTGAAAGAAGGAAGCGATCTACTCATCATGAATTATATCAAGATTTCATCACAATAATACTTAAAAGAATGTTGTAATCTACATTTCTTGCTTTTTGCAGTATTTATCACTAACAACGTAATTTAAATTCTTTCGGAATTTGTATAATTTCGTTATTTATACCTTCAGGGATTATAAGCATTTTAAACAGTTTCAACACTTTAAGAAATTCAACTATTTCTGAAAAATACAATGCTCAAGGTACTTGACACTCTATGGTGCTTTAGTAACTTCCCTGTGCTTTTGTCATTATATATATTTCTATTTTTAGCTTAGAACTACAGATTAATATCTTATGGATTGCAGGTCCATATATCTTATTTAGGAAAAATTCATGATGGCCAATCATGTTTCTCTCTAATATGGGATTTTTAATCCATTTATAAATAAGTGCTTCATTATTTATTAATTTATCATCGATGATTATTTCTTGTCAGTTCTATACATGATTTATTGAGATAGCAAAAATTATCATGCTTTAGATACCTAAACCACTTCTGGGGTTGTTTTGGCAATCATGTCATGGGTTTCTTTCAAAGCACCCTTAAGTGTTTCTTCAGGAACACTCACCTCCTTTATTTTGAATCTTTGTGACTTACTCCAAAAATAGTTTGAACTGACTTTTATACCACATTTTCAACTGTAATTTACACCTTTTGATCCTTCGGAGATTCAAATGTATATTGGGGAAAGTCAGTTAGGGACATAATTGATTATTTATGCAAGTTACTTAATACTTTGCATAATTCTATATGTTAGCAAATATTTAACATCGATGATTCCTTTATCCTCCCCCTCAATGTTGACAAACATTGTCACTTTAAATAATAAACCTTCTTTAGATTCTCGTTTTTGATCCATTATCGCATTATAGCTAGCAAATACATTAGATGTATTTCAATTGTAGGAGGATAATGCTCTTATTAGTTGATAAGATGCACTCATAATACATTTCTTATTCCCTTTCAATGATCTGATGACTTGGAGGAATTTTCTATCATTTGAATATGCACATGACTTCAGGTCAATCAATATTGATGTCTATCGACTTTCTGAAATATTAAATAATATATGCAAAATTTATAATATGAGCTCATGACAACTTCAGGATGTTAATTAAATATTCGCATATATGTGTATATATGTGCGTCCACGTATTTCATATATAATTGATTTGCATATTCTTCCTCATTCGAGTTACCTATTTTAGAACAAATTGTTTATAAGGTTCCAATCATTAATTTTCGCTTATCAAGCAATGTTAGTGCGAATCTTAAAGATTGTATCATAATATCCAAAATATTTGATTTGGATTTGTATTGAACTTCTGGTTCAAATGAAATATATGAATACCTTAGAGTTATTAATCTATACTGAACTTCTGGTTCAAATAATATATACAACCCCAAAATGATGATTATGTGTTTTTTCTCTCTCCACTGTATTGGACTTCTGGTTCAAATAATATATAAACAACTTCAAGTTGTTAAAATTTATTTTTCAAAACAATATGTAAATATAAATATATAAGCAAGATATAGCTCATTTTGAAAATTGTGCAATCATTGGACGCATTATCATTGTCGCATATGATGTAACTTCTTTAATAAGTATAATGTTACTATTTCACATAGTTTCAATAAAGCTCCAGGCTTTTAAACTATGGAGTATTTCAAGTTCATTGATCGTGGAACTTCGAGATCCTATGCATATATACACACATACATATGTATATCAAGTTTATTAATTTATAACGAACTTCTAGTTCTCAATCTTTTAACATACTTCTAATTTAGAAGCTTTTACGTTCTTGCTAATTGTCAAGATTTCAAACTATAAACTTCATCAAAAAATTTCTTTTTTTTCATAATCCAAGACTTCAAGTCTTAGATCTGAGTTACACAACTTTTTCCATTACATTAGATATTAGTTGCCAAATACATTGACTAATAATACATATGTCTATTCTTATTCCAAACACAAACATACGTCATTTAACTTACAATAGCCGATGCTTTTAATACATTTATAATAATATGGTAATACAATATATATTACCATAACGATACATTTAATGTATTTATTATAAAAATAACGGAAATAACCATTATACGGTCTAAATATATGAATCAAATAAATAAATTTTACTTAAATCAACATAATAAAATTTGGATCTAGCTATAGTATTTATCAAAAAAAACTGAAATAAACAACTTATAGTCGTACTGCATTCTAGGGCTACACAAAGTATGGGTTGGGTCGGGTTAGACCAAATACTTCATCCGACCCGCATAGGTATGAGTTTGAGACGACCCCAAACCCCGTACTCACGGCGGCAAGGGTAATCCGTGGAATATAACACATAAACAGATAACAGCAGGACAAAATTAAATAAATACACCAGATAATGAACAATACAATATACTGGATAAAAGTAATCATCAGAGTTACACAGTATACAGGATCTTACTTAGTACAAATACAGTTCAGCTATACATAAATGTCTACAGCGGAAAACAAACAAAACATGTACAACAGGAGCTGAACAACATAAAAAGAGATAAATGATGGAATCCATCTTCAGCTTCAGCTATCCAGAAAGAACCAGCTAAACCTGAATACAAGGCTGCCCGTGTAGAAAAAGGGGCACCCAAGTTTGAAAGTGAAACAAACTACGAGTCAGTCATGGGACTGGTATGAGAAATCTACTCAACACATATATAATTTGGCTAATCACAGGACAACGCCACTTTCGTGGAACGGGTTTTCTCCATTGGATTGCCAGTGCTTTAAAACAAATCTTTCTTTTAAACAACGCAATGCATTTTACAAAAATGAAGCCATTATAAGACTCATTTCCCATCACACAATGCAACGCAAACCGGAGGATAGAGTTTTACCTTATAATGGCCAAAATATGATTGATACGAATAAAACAAAGGCATTTGATATTGTTACTAGTGTTTATACGCTTTGAAAACAATTTCAAATCATAGATGGCATGGGTACCATATATCATGTCGCCATATATATATATATACAATCAAAACCGCACGATGTCGTATTTGGAAATTGGATTTCCGTCATGAACCAAGGCAAAAGATAGTCCTTACCGAATTCGAGACGCTCTAGCCCGCCCCTCAGGAACAGCCACAACTGCCCCTTGGATCGTCAGGGCCGGTCCACCGATGTGGATTATTATGCCTGAACTTTACGTTTCCCCGCCCTTTGGGGCGTCAACGAGCCAACGAATGACTCCATCGGACCCGGATCGTCCGATCAAACCGAGGCGCCTCACAACAGCAACAACCACATAGGTGAAAAGTATATAAATGTCAGGGCGGGTAGGTCACTGACACCACCCTAGCTAGAAAGAAACGCATGCCCTCCCTGAGGTCCTTCTCCCGTTTCTGGTTCATACCGGGGTGTGAGGCTCGCGAATTCACATTATACACAAAGCTACGCCACACAGGCTGTGCTTTGATCATCACCACAAGGCTTTGCTTTTCAACAGAAGCCCTGATCACTGCATCTTAGCATGCCACACAGGCAATTCATGCCATGCGACTGACGTCCATCGATATACAACCTCTGAGCTTGTGCGTTTCAGAGAAGGGCGTTAAGCAAAAGAATAAATTCTCCGCCGCCAAACAGATGTATATTTAATAGAGATCAATCAACACAGAATAAAATCCAATGTCAGACACACAGTCCATTTACAAGTCCGTTCTGGGTCTGAACGAAACCAGAGGCACTAAATACCTCGCAAACCCAACGATCACCACGTACGTTTGGACGATCACCACTCATTATCCATATTTCGGGATGCCTCCCAATCAGGACCTCGGTTACCATCCAAACGAGGTGAAGATCTCCGGTCTTCGACCACCGTCTTCATCTTCGACTTTCAATCGTCGGTCAATTATTTGAAATGAGAATTAACTCGGCCTTCTCAAATAATTCACGTATATTTAGAATTTCAAATCAATTTATTTTAATGGTTAAATCATTCGACAACAGCAATTTTGTTCTTTAATGTAATTTCCACACCAAACACATTCAACCATCAAATACCACATAAATCGAGCAAATTCAGTTTATTTCGATCCCATATCGTTTATGATATTTTATAATGATTTATCGCTATTTTTATTTATCTTAAAATAGCTAATTTATTAAAAATGACGCTTCGGGCCATAACGCGGCCGTGGCGCTGTTTTTCTTCAGATTTGATTTACACATATCTAAATATCTAACCGTTGGATCTTCACAAAATTTACATCATTAGAAAGGTCTTTTCAAAACGAATCCAACGGTTCCAGTTTCGGGAAAATCCGACGGTCGGATCTCCCGGTACAATCGTTTGAAGTTTCGATTTCAAAATACGAACTGCAGCGTCGTTATTCAATTAAATATAATTATATATATATATATATATATATATATAAATATAATCGTTTCTGGCGCTGTTTTTCTTCAGATTTGAATTAAACATTCCAGACAATCCAACCGTTGGATTTTTTACAAAGTTGGTGCCGTTGGAAAGATATTTCCAAGGCGAACCCAACGGTTGCGGTTTCGGGAAAATCCAATGGTCGGATTTCCCGCACTAGTTGTTTGAAATCACGGTTTCAAAACACGAACTGCACGGCCACGTTTTGTTTTAATTTTATTTATATTTATATATCTATATAAATATAGTTCATTCAACAATTTCAATATCGTTTTCACTTCAAATATTTCACTAACGCCTTTAAATTTTGGAAAATTTCGCCATAACCTCCTTTGTACGGGAGGGGCTGGGAAAATTCCCAAATAGCCACATGGGCGTCTCATGTCAAAAAGAAAAAGAAAAAGCCAAGCGGCTAGCCAACAGGCTCATAAAATCATCACCCAAACAAAACAGTAAATGTGTACCTATTTGTCGGGCACAAAATTTTATTCCTCTTCTCTAGCCCCTTTGCTATAACCTATTCAATAAATATGCATGTACATATATACAGTTCTTATCATTTATCATTTTCCGTTCAACTTCATATTTGATTCCATTTGGTTCAAAAACACCATTCATTCTAATGTTGTATGCATAGGCAAAAATCATATCATTAGCTAATTAATGAATATTTCAACTCATGCATATTTATTTGAACGAGTGGCTATTTTTAACATTTCACATTTCGACGATTCATGTATATAAGAAAAATGTAATTTTTATAGTAAAACAATTCATTTCAAAACACTACTATTTTATATAGTTTATATAGGTGATAAAAATAGGATTTTTATTATAAAACAATTTCTTTTAAAACGAGATTATTTTACATAGTCCATATAGTTGATAAAAGGTGATTTTTATTATGAAACAATTTATTTCAAAATATGAATACCATTCAACACATGAATTTCTAATCAACGAATGAATATCGATTCAATACATGAAGGTTTTCTATAGTTTCTGTATATAGATAAAAATGTGATTTTTATATTTTAAAACACGAATACCATTCAACACATGAATTTCTAATCAACGAATGAATATCGATTCAACACATGAAGGTTTTCTATACAATGAATAAATATAGTTTTAGCAAATGAAAATAATTCAAACACATGAATATTATTCAAAATTTCGGCAGCATAACGGCAGGGTAGTTAAAACCGGGACCGTCCCTAGTACGGCTCCTCGCTCTACCTTAAAACCTCGCGGTTTTTGACAATGGGAATCATGCATCTAGTTCGCACGCAGGCGGCATGTATATATTTATTTCATTTCCACAAACTAATCCTATGTGGTTTCAACCAAATATTTTTCAACCACAAACGGGTATTTTTCAACCACAATCAATCAATATCAACCACAAACAATCCCAAACAACCATTCGCTATCAATCAATTTTCACACCAATCACAATCAATAAGTATCGTCCATGGTTTGTGGACAGGGGGCGTGTGTGTATATATATATATATATATATATATATATATATATATATATATAGCAATTCACTTCTATTTCAACACATATATAATTTTTACAACGCATATATAACTTATACATCGAACGTACCACTTATACAACGCTTATACGAGAGGTGTACAACGCTTATATAACTCATACATCGACTATATAATTTATACATCGTCGTTTTCCATATTGTTTATAAATTAGAAATCTCACATTGGGTTCCACTCCACCAAAAATAGCTGAAGGCTCAGAAAAATATGCGGTCTCTTCTAAAATGTAGAAGGCGTCCACACGGTCACGATGTTTCCTGTTTCATCGAATTTCGTTAACACAGCAAAAAGATATGATTTTTACAAGTTTGCAACGGTTTAAAGGTGTTAAAACAGCGGAAAATAAACAAAGCCGTATGATTTCAAACCTGTTCAAAACTAGGTTTTGTTTTTTCTCCTGATACACTGCACGAGAGGCTGATCAGGTTATCCCACGACGGAGAGCTATGAGAGGCGCAGCAGGAGGCCCCCACCCCGACGAACTCGAACGCGGCTGGAGGGAGGAATCGGGCGATGAACGGCGATACTTCAGAGCGGCGAATCTCGAGAAATACAAAACGAGATGGGGCGAGACTTGATCTGATTTGAAGAGGGAGAGGAGATCTTCAAAAACCCCAACTGGAGCCTGGCCTGAAGATGAACGTGGCGGCGGCAAAAGGTCCGGGAAGCTTTGAACTATTTCCGTCGTCGATCGTATACGAGAGAGAGAGGGAGCGCATTTTTTTATTTTTTTTAATTTCCTGAATGGAATTTTTCTATTGGTCGATATATATATATATATATATTCAAAAAATGGGGTTTTCTTAAACGAACTCGAAATCAAACCCAACGACTGTCGTCCCTAGCGTTTTACCCCCATTGCGAACATAATGGGACATGTTTTGAAGGCCCATTCGAATGTTTCAGTCAGTTTTCTTTCAAATTAAAATATAAAACATTCAATATTTAATTTGAACGTACATTTCAATTTGCCTAGGCCACAAACTAATTCGAAAAATTCCAGAAAAATAAATCTAGCTATGTTTTGACGATACGGTCCCAACAAAACTAGTTTCATCGAATTCTGAGACCGTTTGCAAAAAGGCCCATTTCTGGTCGATCCAATTTAACTGTAATTGACCAAAACACATTTTCCTTTGCCACGCTCACATACTAGCTTCAAAAATTATGAAATTTGAAACCTAGCAATAACATCACATCCCGGATCTAACAAAAGTGGTTTCGTCGAATTCCGAGGTTGTATGCAAAATGGCCAATTTCACGGGCTATATAAATTCCATAGCGACCTTTCTGAAAATTCATTCGACCATAACTTTTGCTTTCCGCTATGAAAATTTGATTTTTCAGATTCGTTAGAAAGGTATTCACTAACAGATTTAAATATTTTTGGTTTCACTAAAATCCGTTTTGTTTTGCACCCGGTACAGTCTGACAAAGTTTGAATTCAATTTTTGAAACTGCAGCGCCCTTTCAAGCCTTGTTTATAATTAGAATTAATTATATTCGTTTCCAATGGTCAATTCAAACATTGTTTTCATTGCCATTATTTAAAATATTTATTTTAAATATTTAAAATCCATTATTTTAGCCAATTTGAAAATTTTAAATTGGTTCAGATTTTCTGGGTCGTTACAGGGTTTAAGATAGTTCAAACCATATCCGACCCTGTATGAGTTTGGATATGGGTTGGGTTGAAGTATGGCTTGGGTCGGGTTTAGTAGGGTTGCGTTGTGTTGCTTGAATATAATAAAAAAATGAGAATATGAAGGATTTTTTAAAATAATATTAAAATATTCAGCATAATATATCAAATTTTAGCTAGCATAATGCATTTAAAATAACTAATTCATTATAATACATATTTTATTAAAATTTCATTGTAAAACACATCATATGAAACTAATTTACTACATAGTAGAACAAGTTTTTCATTTTAAATACATTAAAATACTCTTTAATATATATATGCCAAAGTCTATCTAGTTTACATTAAAATACTCTTTACTACATAGTAGAAACCCGTTTAGAGATTTTCTATTTAATCCAATGTTATTGTCACATATTATAATGTGTGTGTCTCTTTTAACTTCTTCTGGAAGTACAATCTTTTTATGTCACAACTTTTAAGAAAGCTTCAGGCTTCAATTTTTTTCTTCAACATATGAACTTCAGGTTCATATTATTTCAGGTTCCAAAGAATTAACATACTTTATGATTTTTCATTTGTTTATGAACTTGAGGTTCTTCATTTGCATATGAACTTCAAGTTCCTCATTTGAAAAAAAAAATGTATATGAACTTCAGGTCATTTGCATATGAACTTCAGGTTCCTTATTTGAAAGAACTAGTTTACATCATGAGTTTTCAATCTCACTTCCAGTGATAAATAAATATTGCTATTGAATTTAAATGCTACATCATTATATTTTATATCCATAATTCTGTTGGATATACATTAAAAAAACATTTTTTTTCAAGAGATATTTTGTCTTTAGTCTATCCAAAAAAACATACAAAAAGTAATAGTAGATCGGAAAGGATGAAACAAGATTTACCTCTATATCATCAATAATGTAAACAATACATATATAATCAAATCTCCATTTGGATTTGGAAAACTCAAAATTAGATCCACAAAAAATTTGAAGAATATATCCACCCATTTTTAGGATCAGTATTGATAATTAGATCTAAAAACTTAGATCCACTAAAATAGAATCTAGATCTATAAAAACTGAAAAAGAAAAGAGATCTAGAAGTATGAATCACATCTAAGCAGAAGATACAACAAATTCATAAATATAGATCTTGATGATTTCAAAACATAAAAAATAATAGCTCTAGTGGAATCTCGTGCTGATAACGTGTTATAAAATAAAACATAACGAATAATAAACAAGAAGCCATTAAAGAGAACAGAAAAGATAAGGAAGAGACTTTTATTTCTACTGCTTCAAGTATTTTCTTATTCTATTACATTGGCTCCTATATATATAGGCTTTGGAGCTGATGTTAGAATTATTCCCATGATGAGGGATTAAATAGAATATGACAAGAGCATATTCACACACACACACACACACACACACACACACACACACACACACACACATATATATATATATATATATATATATATTACAACAATTTTTTATATAAATTCAACATAGTCAAATTCTATTTATAATTCCATACGGATTTATTCCAATTCAATTTATATTTCGAACATCGGAATAAGTCCATCGTTTCCCTTGAAAATGTTTCCCAATCCCTTTTTTAATGGCCTCACAACACCTCATAATCAGCATTTTGCATCCCATAATATCGCCTCCCTCATTATTTCACATCCTAGAAATTTCTCCTTCCCCCACCTTCGCTTCCGCCTATTTTGAAACCCACGACAATGTTATTTGCATCCCTAAAATAGCTGCCCCTTCCAAACTTTGCATCCCTGAAAAACATGCACTCCACCTTTGTTTCATATCCCTTGGATACAAATTTTGTATCCCTCGGGATATAAAATTTTGTATCTTAGGATATGTTCTTCATATCCCCACGGGGATACGATATCCTCTGATATAACTCAAGGGGATGCAAATTTTTGGATACTACCTGTTCGGGATGCGAAATCTGGTGTTGCGGTCCCCAAAAATCACCTACTTCCCCTAATCCATTACCTATAAATACCTTCTTCCTCGTACTTCAAAAGGTTTGGATTTTGCATGACTTGAGAGCTCTACAAGGACTTAGGACATCATTAATGGCTTCCAAGGACTTCAGGAAGAAGAAGAACATATATTTTCTCCCAAGGCTTTACATATGCAAAATATGACTCTCGGAAACTTAGCCAAAATTTATATGATGGCGCTTAGTACTTATAACCTTCAATAACCAATAAAAATCTGCAAACGCTTCACAGTAGACGTAGGCTCAATACGAGCCAAACCACTATAATTCTCTGTGTCCTTTGCATACTGCACTTTTATTTTTCGTACGCGAAATGTTATTCTTGTCAAATCGAGGATCCTTGGGTGTGATGATAGTTTTAGCCGTTAACAACCACTGTATCCCATAGAGGATTACTACCACTACGCTTTTTTCAAATGGCCTCTAATATAACGTTTCCGCTTTAAGTCCCACTTTGTTCCACTATTCCTGATTTATCCCTTTATTTCCACTATATTATGCTAAACTGCTATATCTTTGATGAAAGAAATGAACTAAAAGTGACATTTATACGTTATAAAAATTAAGAAATTTGGTTTTTTAATTGATTTTTTAACATATGTTTTCAGAAATAAACATACTCTAATATTGTATAGAATTTAATTAAGTTAAATAGTAGTTTACGTTTATTTACATATATATGCACATGGTTTGACTTAAACTTAAGAATGTCCTAATTACAGTTAAATTGAGGGTTATTTTTTTGTTTAGTTATTATTTATATATTCTTAAAAACATTTAAAATGATTTATATGTGCTACTATAGTGTAATCCACTATATCCTGCTATTTCCTCACTTCATCCCCGGTATGACCTTTTAAACCTACGTCGCATTGAAGCGCTTTAACCACACAGGATTGAGGTACGATTTTATAAGATATAATTAACTACTTTTAGCATAATAATGTAATGCCCTATTTTAAGATTCACACTAACAAAGGACATTAAAGAGTAATATTATCCTCTAGTGTGAAGAATATGTCGGATTATGGGTGACCGTCCACAAAATTTTTCTTTAACCGGATATTGATATGCCAATCGGTGTACTAAAATTTTACTTCCATCAAGTGGAACAATAGAATGATATTGGGTTTAAAAAAACTATGTGGCTCTACTAATGGTTAAGACCAATATATAATCTATCGCATAACATATAATGATCAAAATAAGAAAAAAGTGCAGAATATCTAAATACAAGGCTAACATTAAAATACATATACAAGCTATCAAATAAACAATAGTGCTCCATCGATCCATATGACATAAATAAAAAAAACCCAAAATACTATGTGTATATATGTGTGCGTGTGTGTGTATGTGTATGTGTGTGGGCAGGCTATTCGAAAACAAAATGGAAAACACGGTATCTTTACCATTAGATCTTTTTGTCTTTATGTGCAAAGTCTAAATTAGGGGATAATCCAATGGTGTAGGTTGTTTGTGTCGCCAATTACATTTATTTTTTACGTTTAAACAGACTTTCCCATACATATATATATAAGATTGGTACAAGATATATTATTACAAGGGAATATGTATAAAGAAAGATAAAACTAATATAATAAGCTACAAGCAACAAACACGAAGTATTTTCAATGCTACTAACCTGAATGTAATGACCTGCATTCGCAGAGGGAATTATAATTAATTTATTTAATTATATAAATAGTGATATAGTGAATTTAATGGTCATGGAATCAAATAATGGTGAATATTTAATTAAAATAATAAATTAAATAATATATTTAATTCTGAAATAATCAGAATTGGCTGAAATGGCGCTGCAGTTCGTAATTTGGCGATTTGAACTTCAACTGAATGTACAGGATCCGTTTTAAGCCGGATTTATGTGAAATAAGAAACGTGTGGAGCTGGTGGAATATATCTTTCTAGTGGCAGAGAAAAATCAGAATTTCGTCGTGTAGATTTTGAGATATGTCCAAATCAAATTTTAAAATAGTCGTTATAGAATCGTTTATCGACCGTAAAGGTTTATTCGATATAACTAGAGATCGGGTTTGAATTTATAAAAGGTTCTTTTGGGACATAGTGATAATTTAATTTTTAGAATTTTACTGTAATTTTTAATTAATTTAATAAGCGACTTTTTATTTGAAGTATTTCGCACCCTGCAATCAACATTTTGAAGTTTCAAAATATGAGTCAATCTACCGGTATTATTATATTTTTGGGATCGTGGTACAATACTGGACATGACTGCATCTTTATTTCTGTCCGTACGTGAATGTAATTACGGTAATTATATAAAACAGTAAAAAGAGATATTATCATACCATTAAAAATATCCTAACGTATTACTAGGACAAAACAAGTCCACTCCTCCAATTCTTTCCAGCCGCACAAAACAAGGATAACATATATGGCCTTAAACGAAACACGATAGGCAATTAAAAGGGTATATGTATACTCTAAACCTAATGAAATCCCTTCTGTTAAAACAACACGCAGCCGCCAGCATTATTATCTCAAACGAGCAAACCATCCAAGAATAAATCATGAACAATCCTCAAATAAAATCCAATAAAAACAAGAAGCTGCCTTCTTGAGTTCGCACAAGGTTTCTTTTCAACCTCGGACCCTTTGCGTCGAGTTCGAATCCATGAGTGTCACTGCGGGTTTGAAGCGGAGACTAGGAGATGCGGGTTTTCCTGGAACCTCGGTAAGGAGAAGTTGAGGGCGTTCAAGGAGAGACCGGGATGGTGAGTTGACTGTTGAGGTTGGTATACATTTTAGTGGTGGTAGTTAAGGGAAGTAATATGGTGCTAGAGTGGGTGCATGGAACTGACGTTGGTGGTGTATGTTCATGTGTAATGGAGTCTTGGTAGAAGCATGTTGAGGGTGTGGAAAGAGTATTTGCAGGAGAGAAATGGCGGATATAAGTGTGTACAGTGTATAGGAGCTTGAAGGGACGTGGGGACGTGGGGGAAACAAGATGCTGCTGAGAGTTGGGAGGAGTACAAGTCCTTGGAAACAAAAGACAGGCTTGTATATGATATAAAGCACAACAATATACAACGTCTGTATATGACGCCACATCATCGGTGCGGTGCTGGCATGGTTATTACTACATAGTATGGTCTTCATGTTGGACTGGGAGGTGGACAAGGGGAGGGTCAACCACGCATGGGAAGGATTTGAAAAGGGTGGAGATGGGTTGTTAAATGGCATTGGGCCTTGGCCCATGTTTATTTAATAAAAATAAAATAAAGGAGGCAAACGCCCTTTTCAGATTTTGAGCAAAAGTAGAACACGAGATGGGAGAGGAAGGGTGTACGTGCGTTAGGGATTTGGATGGGCTGGTAATTTAAGTGGTAAGGCCCGACGATTTAAAGTAATTTTAGTTGATTCTTATTTAAATAATGTAGCAACCGGAAAGGGGTCATAACTTATTCATTCATCGTCAGAATTTCGTGAGGTCGGTCACGTTGAAATCGTGAGGTCGCAAGCTATGTATTGGAACTGACCGGCAGTGTAGTGGAGCTCGTTTGAATTTATGGCGAGATAAATTATTTGATTCAAATCAAACAACAGTTTATCGTTCTTTAACGATGAACTGCAAATGTGAGTAAATCTCACTAATTCTGAACAGTTTATAATTTTATGTTGTATTTTTAGAACTGTTAGATATTGGCTGATTGACTGTGTGTTGACTGTTTGATTAAACTGCTAGTCAGTTAGTTGAATTACTATATTGATTCTGTTTAACAGAATATATCATATGGGACTGAAAGTGATGTTATCTATATTGTTTAACATCTGTGATGCAGGAAAACAGGTTGGAGGAATCCAACTGGATTCCTCAACATTTATTTTACTGTGATTCACATATTGTGATATATAATGTGATATATAACTGTTGTTGATTATGTGTGTTTGGACGATATTCATCGTTGTTATATGGTATGTTAAGTACCATAAGAAATACTGGATGTAGGAAAGGGGATTTTCAAAGTGTATTTTGAAAATGAATTATTTATATAAAACCGATGGATTTTATATAGAAAAGGAAAGGGATTTTTATAAAAGAAAATAATTTTAAAATCGAAGGATAAGTTATAAAAAGGAAATTTATTTATAACCGAATAGGAGGTTATAAAAAGGAAAACATTATAAAAAGGAAAACGTTATAAAAAGGAAAACGATACTAAAAAGGAAATCATTTGTAAAGTGAAGAACCGTTACTAAAAGTAAATCTTTATAAACAAATACTTTATTCGAAAAGGAGTTAATCGAATTTAGTTATTCGAATAGAGTTAAATCGAATACGGTATTCGAAAGTTAGTAAATCGAATATGTTATTCGAAAAGGGGTTAGTCAAGTCGAGTTAGCTGATTAGAGTTAACCAATTAGAGTTAACCAGTTAGAGTTAACCAGTTAGAGTTAAACCTGTTAGAGTTAACCAGTTAGAGTTAACCAGTTAGAGTTAAACCTGTTAGAGTTAACCAGTTAGAGTTAAACCAGTTAGAGTTAACCAGTTAGAGTTAAACCAGTTAGAGTTAAACCAGTTAGAGTAAATCGATAGAGTTAAATCGAACTAGAGTTATTCAAATGGAGTTTATCGAATATTAGTTTATTCGAATGGAGTAAAGGGAAGGAATTATCGATTATTAGTAAATCGAAAGGAAGTATCGATTATTAGTTAATCGAAAGGAAGTATCGATTATTAGTTAATCGAAGGAGTTATCGATTATAGCTTAATCGAAAAGAGTTATCGATTTGTTTAATCGAAGTGAGTTATAGAATATTGGTTATTCGAAGAAGTTATCGAATATTAGTTATTCGAATAAGAGTTAAATAGAGTTATCGAATATTAGTTAAATCAAATAGAGTTAATCGAATAAGGTTAATCGAATAGAGTTAATTGATAAGAGTTAATCGAATAGGGTTAATCGAATAGAGTAAATTGAATAGAGTTATCGAATATACCTTATCGAAGGAAAAGATTTATCGAATAGAGATGATTAGAAAGAGAGTTACGTAAGGAAGTTTGTTAAAGAGTTAAAAGATGAACTTTGCCTATTTCAAAGTTAGAAATGTTGTTCAGTTAAGGTCCGAGAGGTAGTTCTACCCCAACTTGATTGGCTTTGTATTTAACTAAGGAATGGCTAAGGTTCAACAGTAAAGGTGGTTAAGTGAATTTAGTAATTAAAGGAAATGGTTTGAGTGGCATAGCGATGTTTTATCTAAACATCTGTCTAAGTCCAATGAAGGAGTTTTGGAAATGTTTTTCCAAATAAGAACCAGAAATGTTTTCTGATATAGAAAACAAGAAATGGAAATGTTTTCCAATGGTAATAACATATATTTTCTAAATTTAGAAAATAAGAAATGTTGAATATAGGGAAACAGGAGATGAAAAATGAACCAAGGAGATAAAAGTTAAATGATGTTTGATTGATAGTATTTCCATTTGGAAATATTATCGTTGTTTGTACACCTGTTTTTCTTTGATAGTTAACTCACCGACTATCGAAGTTTTGACCATTTTAACGTTGTTAATATGGAGAGACCGGTTGGATTATTTTCCAAAGAACCACTCTATATTGGCATAAGCGTTGCGAATCATATATGCCAAAGATAATTGAAGACGGAGTAAAGTGCAAGGGCTATTGTATAAGTCTTAGATAATATTGTCTAAGATGGATATACTGAATAGTACCTTCGGTTCATCCTGTTCCTGGATGACTCATATGGACGGATGTCTGACAGAGTATTTCCAAACGATCACGTATATTGATTTCTCCAACCGTACCAAGAGTGGAAGTAGAGAAGGAAACTTCTTTTAGCTAACACATAATGTATTGTTGAGGACGTCAATCGGTGATTGGATGGATTTGATGATGTGGCATTCAAAGTGAATCTGGTGTGATGATAAAGCGTAACCTCAAGCCTCATAAATCGGTAAATGACAGAAATCGAGCAGGCAGCATGGCTAAGTCGGTCGCTCCGAAGTAGGGTGTATAATCACCTAATCTAGAGATTCATTTATTTCTAAAAATCTGTTGTCGATACTGTCCCGTTCGGGAAACGGTTGTTGATCCCAACCGTAGGTGATATACATTCGATACACTCAAGCGAAATGAGTGGTCGGTCATGTGTGGCCGGGTTGCAAGATGTTCTTGTTGAACCCAGTGTATTCCTTTCTAGAGGTACACTAGCGAAAGGTGGTTCCATACCGTGTCATAGTTGGAAATTTATTACCTAATACGTGCTTGCGGTTTTGATTGTATACTATATATGTAGAACGTGAGATGAAAACGTTCATGCTAGATGATTAATATACTGTGGTTGATAGACATTATTATAATATCAAAAGGTTTTTGATATAAAGATATTTTGGATTCTCATAAGGGAAAAACCCGTTCCGTTATACGGCATGGTCTTATGAGATATCGTTTACTTGTTCAACTATTTTAAACTATTTTACTCATACCAGTCCCATGACTAACCCAGAGTTTATTTTGTTTTGTTTTCCCTAAACTCTTGGGTGCCCAATTTTGTACGGGCAGTCAAGTAGTCGGGATTTATAGATATGCTGGAAGAGCTTGGAGCAGGAGGCTTCAGGATTATATAGCTATAGTTATTTCCGTTGTGTTGTAAGTGTTGTACTCTGATAATGTTGTTGTATACATATACAGATTTACATTTCAAAGTTATGTCATATCTATTATATGTTATTCGTTCCACTGTGAGGTTCGTGTTACTCTGATGTTGTGTTCTTCTTCTTCTTCTATTCTAAGTTTCTATCTTATCTATCCTCACCCTCTGTTTTCTTTCTATTAATTTCCTGATTTTCAGTTTTATTTGGGGTTGGACTTGTGTTTTTGGTCAGCTCAAATTGGACCGGATTTTCGGGTCATTACACTGAAGTACCTGTATTTGAATATATTGGCATGAATCGAGTATAATATAAAGTAATGAACGATTCATTCTAGGCTATATTGAACGACCAATACAGATGGAGAACCCATTGAATTGAATCATGATATAATGATAAGAGCATAACAATATCCCAAAGAAATAAGAACACCAATAATCCTAAAATGACCGAATCACCAAGAAATATTCCTAAGATAGCTAGTAAAAGCAATTTATTTGAATTTTGGATATTTAAAATGATTTATTTTAAATAATAACGACAAGAAATTTAATTTGAATAGAATTAGGACGTATATATTTATTTGAATCGAAATTAGAATAAAAATATTTATTTTAATTATAAAAGGAATTGGAAATGGCGCGGTAGTTTGAAAATTCGATTTCAAATTTCAAATGAATGTACATGATTCAAAATAAACCGGATTTTAGTGAAACCAGAAATATTAGAATCTATTTGAAAATATCTTTCGAACGAATCCGAAAAATTGAAATTTCATAGCGGGAATAAAACATTATGTCTAGTTGAAAATTCAGAATAGTCGCTATAGAAATATGGCCCTTAAAAATACCATTTTGCAAACGACCTCCGTTTTCGACGAAACCACTTTTGTTGAATCCGGAATGTCAAATTATCGCTAGATTCCAAACTTCATAGTTTTTGGGATTAATCTATGAGCGTGGCGAAGGAAAACATGTTTTGACAGTTTTAGTCAATTTGAATCGACCAGAAAACGGCCATTTTTCAAACGATCTTCAAATTTGATGAAATTAGTTTTGTTGGGACCGTATCTTCCCAACATAGCCAGATTTATTTTTCGGGGATTTTTAGAGTCAGTATGCGACCTCGGTAAATTGAAAATTGAATATATAATGATTTGTATTTTAATTTAAATGAAAACTGATTGAAACAGTTGAATTGACTTACGATACATATCTCATTGTGTTCGAAATGGGGGTAATTAGGTAGGGACGACAGTCATTGGGTTAGAATTGGAGTCCGAACGAAAAGGCTGCTTTTTGGAGAAAAATTAAAATAAAATAATAAAATAACTCCCTTTTTCTCCTTAACCCCCCTTACCTTCCTCGTTGACTTTAGAAGAGAAAAAAAAATAAAAATGATCGAACCGCGCCCTCCAACCCTCCGTCCACCGCGCTCAACGCCGCCACCAGAGCTCCATCAGCGCCGCCTGCCCCCCCCCCCCCCCCCCCGCGCGGTCGCCACCGTGTCAGACCCTTCCCCCCTCCTCCGCAGCCCCTCCTTCTCTCTTCCCCCTTCCTATTTAAAATCTTAACCCAACTACAAGCCGCCGCCGCCAATATACAACCACCCCCACCCCCACCAGACTTCGGCGCACCCCCTTCCGCCCTCCGACGAACTCAGCAACTCCCTCGCGGTTCAACAACAAAATGCCTTTTTCTTTGATCGACGTAAGTTTTTTTTTTACTTTATTATAATTAGTTTATATGAGGTTATTACTATATAAAGATCTCATTTTTTTATATGAACTAGTTTTGAAATAAAATTATGATTTTTATTGTTGAATGGTAATAAAAAAATTAGATTATTTTAACATGGGAAAAGATTTGATTTTTAAACTAGAAAAGAATTGATTTTTATAAATAGAAAGATTCGATTTTTATATATTCATTAGCGATAGAAAGATTCGATTTTTGTATATTCATTAGCAATAGAAAAATATGGTTTTTATAATGAATAGCGATATAAAAATATTATTTTTAGTAAGATAAAAATAAAAAATTTATTGTACGTATGAAATAATATTTTGAATAGGATAAAAATAGAATTTTCATATATGTAGCGAAATAAAATTGTGATTTTTGAATATAACCATCGTTGATTAAAAATATGATTTTTAATATAAATTTCGTGAAACAGATTGCATTGGAAGCTGAACAGCGAATCTGAGCAAAAATAAGGAATGGAGGAGTGGATCCCAAATGTGAGAACTTCTCACTTTAATTTACTTTCTAGTTAAATGAAACAACCCGAACTTCCCCGGTAAGGAAAGCACGGATAGAATTGAGGACAAATCACAAAAGAACTCAGACAGAAGAACATTTCATTGTATATTACAACAATCCCATCAGAATACAAGAATATACAGAGTATAAATGAATAAATATTACACAGAAAATATCAGATATTACAATAATTTACAAAGCAGCGGAAAATAATACAAAACACAACTGAAGGGGATATACGGATATAAAGCTTTCCGGATATCGTTCCAGCTGTAAACCAGGATCCTATGAATATAAATCTGCAAAACCAAAACTACTAGCTGCCCGTGTCGAAATAAGGGCACTCAGAGTTTAGGTTAAAACAATAAACTCCAGGTCAGTCATGTGACTGGTGTGAGAACTAAAACAGTTATTAATCTTTATTTTAAAGTTAGGTAAATCAAGGGACCATGCCGTATAACACGGAACGGGTTTCCTCCCAAGAACACCAGTGCATAAAACAACAACGCAATGCTAAATAAAGAAAAATGAAGCTATTATAAGACCCAGGTCCTATCACACAATGCAACGCAAGCCGGGGGATATGGTTTTTCCTTATAATAGCCAAACATGCTTAGTACGTTTAAAACAAATCATTTGATACTATTATAAGTGCATAGTGTATAAAACAACTTCGAATCATAAATATCAATCATAAGCGGCATGGGTACCATATATCATGTCGCCATACTAGGCTCTACAATCAAAACCGCAAATGTCACGTATTTGGAAATTGGATTTCCGTCTGTGAGCCGAGGCAAAAGATATTCCTCACCGACTTCGAGACAATCTAGCTCATGTCTCAGGGTCAGAGCGCATCGACCCTTGGATCGTCAGGGCCGGTCCACCGATGTGGATTAAAATGCCTGAACACTGCGTTTCCCCGCCCTTTGGGGCGTAAATGAGCCAACGAATGACTCCATCGGCTTCACATAATCACCGATATATCCGGGGCGCCTCGTGTGACGGTCCGCCCCGCACCAACCGACATTTACTCCAAAGGTGCGCTGTACACATGTCCAATTGGCACGGAACGGTCGTCAGAAGAAAAGAAAGAAGACGAAGAATCAACAAAGAACCTGTAATATGTCTCACAGCGCATAGAACAAAATATAATAATAACATACTTGACATAAAACAGAAGAGACAGTGCATAAGCTAAAAACCAGAACTGAGCATCATAGCAGCGGAAATCCAAAATATAGCTTATTACAACTTTTCAAACTGTCTCAAAACAAAAGCAAGATAAAGGAGGTACACTACTAATGCCCAAGTAGCGACCACCAGCGACACAGGGAGAATATCTATATATCATACGTGGAAGCCTCCTGCTCGCCTCCGAATCAGCTACTCGCGCATCACCAGCTAACCATAACCTGTCTCTAGTCTGCTCGTGTGAGCACCCAGAGTAATAAGAAGAGACATAAAACTCTGGGTCAGACATAAAGCCTGGTATGAGCGATAAGCATCTAAACAGAATAATAACAGGTATAATCCAATCATACCTGAACCTGGACCTGCAACCAAAGAGTTAGCACTGCATACTGTACAACACTCTAAGGTGCCCTTTCAAATGGTGTAAAGATAACGGGGGTGGGGGTGTGCATGTCATAGTGATGTCAAACAATCAAGCATAGCAATCATCCTCACATCCCTCACTCAGTGCGTAAAGCATACGATATCCACTACTTTGGTCACCTAATACTTTGGGACATGGCGGAATCCAATCCCGTGTAACTATCACTACAAGCCCACTATCCATCTCTCAGTGGTGAACCAAAGTTATGAATACCGACAACTCCTTAGCACACGTCCCGCAGCAAAGCCCAACTATGAAGTGAACTCATTGGTTCCCAACTGGATCCTAAGCTCTAACTTCCCATATTGGACTACCTTTGCATCTCGGGTTATTGGTCAATACTGGGTCGGGTCGGGTTCCTTCTCAAGCCATCGGTTCGGGTCGGGTGTCCTTCATCTGTTCGGGTCGGGTCTTCTCCTGGTGCGGTTCGGGTCGGTTGTCCTCCATCGGTTCGGGTCGGCGTTCCTCTGGGTTCGAGTCAGCTGCTTCTTCTTCTTCGGGTCGGGTCGGTGCTTCCTTTCGGGTCGGGTCGGGTCCTTCTTGGTTTGTGCTTTCGATCCGTCTTCATGCTCCCCTTCATATGCTCCTATCCGATCCGCTTTTGTGCTCCTGCTCTGATTCGCCTTTGTGTTTCCGATCCGATCCGTCCCCTTCGATCCGATCCGTCTTCCTCTATCCGATCCGATCCGTCTTCCTCTATCCGATCCGATCCCAGTTTAGCTAGCGTGGCCTTCCTTTTTACCACTTTTCCCAAGTGTTGGGTTCCGATCCGATCGGATTCTTTGCTCAGTTCTACATATCCGATCCGAGCCCCCTTATCCGATCCGATCCGAACTCTGCACTGTTTTCTGAAACTGTTCCAGCAAGTGTTTACGCCATTCGACGACGTTTTCGACCATTCTAACTATTGAAATCAATCACAAAGCATTTCAAACAGTCATAGCAACATGCATAATCAACCACAAACATCATTCACATCAATATCATAGGTTAAAATGGATCAAACATACCCAAAAATCCATATTTTCCCCTTAAGCATGTTTAAGCAAATCTAACAATAGGATTAGCAAAACTTAACCAAATTAGCCAATTTTTCTAACAGAGGCTTAAAATAATATTTATGAATTTCTGCATATTTTTCCAGATTTTTAACATGCATAATTTCGCTAATTATCACTAATTACTCCTTAATCCCCCAAATTCCGGGATTTACAAAATTAGTCGAAATCAACCCAAATTCATATTAGAGGCATAAAATGATGTTTTAGAATTTTAGGAATTTTTCTAGATTTTTCTGAGCCATAATTTCGCTAATCTTCGCTAATTACCATAATTAGCCGTAATTAGTGAAAAACAATGCAAATCACTCACCTTTGCCACAAATTAAACTATAGATCTGAAATGATTCTCTGTTTGGGTCGAATTCCAATGCTTAGCAGCAGCTCCTAACTTGATTTGATGCTAATCCGCCTTGATTTGATGTAGATTAGGCCAAGACTTAATTAGGAAGTGATTAGAAGGTGATTTGGGATGAAATTAGAAGGTGGAGGCCATGACTAGGGTTGAAGAAACTAAGTGGCGGCTGGAAAAATGAGTCTAAAACCGAAATCCAAACCCTAGCAGCCCTTAAATACTCCCAAACCCGAAATTACCCAATGGGCCTAGCTGCTAATCACCCGGTTAAGCCCAATTAGCTGAAATTAACCCTTTAAACCTTAATTCAGCCATATCTCCCAAACGGTAAGTCCGTTTGGCTATTATGACCACTCTACGGAAAGAGAAACCATCATTTGAATCCAATGGAAGTGGTTTCAGGTCAAAATTCCTTTTCAGTCAAAAGTTATGGCCAAAACAGTACCGACTAGGGGCAAAACGGTCATTTAAAAATCGACAAAAATCATGAACATGGGAAATGACCCCAATAGTCGTCTCTCAAAGTTTCATGACCATACGACTTCATATGTGAAAGAAATAAATATTCTACGATCCCATGATGCGTAGAATACGGGTCGTTACACTCTTCCCCCCTTAAGAAATTTCTCCCCCGAAATTCCCTAACCAGAACACACAAAGGGTTCCGCATGCCTATCAACCATAAACAACAATCAACATGCAAAACAAGTCTATCCTATCATGCGGTTTACTAACAAGGGAAGAAACTATCACTACCAAAACCTTACCAGGCAAAGAGTTCTGGATACTTCTTCCTTATATCTTTCTCTGTTTCCCAAGTACAGTCTTTTTCCATTCTCACCCCACTGGACTTTGACTAGTTTCACCACCTTCCTTCGAAGCTGCTTCGTATCGTTCCCAACGATACGCATAGACTTGCGATTCTCAACCGTCTCGGGTTCAACCTCGATATCGTCCAACTGATCTGGTGAAATAGCCACATTAGGGTCTTGCACAAACTTCCGTAACTGGGAAACATGAAATACGTTGTGAACTCCCGCCATCTTGTTAGGTAGCTCTACTTCATACGCCAAATTCCCAACTTGCTCGAGGACTGGGAATGGGCCAACAAATCTTGGTGCCAACCTACCTCTCCAACCAATCCGAATCACATTCTCTATGGAGAGATCTCGACGAACACCAAGTCGCTAACGAAGAATTCCAAATCCCTTCGTCTCTTATCGAGATAAGCCTTCTGCCTATCTTTATCCCTTCCCAGTAGTAGATCTGCTCTATGTCTCAATACATCTTGTTACCACTGGGATGTATAATCAATTTCGAGTGATGATATGCTCTAAGCACTTCACCTCTCAGTCCATCTACGTTGGGTACAACTAGTCCCTTATTCTTTCGAAGCCACCCTTCTCGATCAAATCCTTACCTAATCATTCTCTTTCCATCCATACCCATCTCTACCCTAGAGATGGTTCCCAATAGATTAGGATCGTCCTTCTAACTGGAAACAATCCACTCAATCAAAATCGATCTAATCGTCAAGCTTACTAGCGTTTCTGAATCCAATTCAGTCTTGGGTCTGAAATCATATCCTGTGACATACTCTAGTTGCTTCCATCCTAGAAACAAAACCCCTAAACTGGCATGTCTCCTACTCAATGCAACTAGTACTGCACCCAAATCCTTTACTATGATCACTCTGCCCCATGGAGTCATGGCGACTCCACTGCACTGATCCATAGTCACTAGTCATTTGCTATGTCCACTCTGCCCCATGAAGTCATAACAACTCCACTGCACTGGCTCATAGCCTTACTAATCCTTTACTATGTCCACTTTGCCCCTCGAGTCATGACGACTCTATTGCACTGGCTCATAGTCCTACTACAATCACTTTGTTCCCCATCGCTGGAACCCTATAGGTGATAATCTACTCAAAAGAAGAAAGATAGGAACAAACATAACAACCATAACATCCATCAAACAAATCCTATCTATCACCTGCTAAAGTCATAAACACATCGACACCTACATGATTGGTCTAACCAATCCCAATATGTCGATTCTAGCATGTCTGGTCCAACCAACATCACTAACTAATGGAAGCCCAGCCCCCATACATACACCGATGCCTACTTGACTGGTCCAACCAATCCCAGGCCAATGGAAGCCCCGCCTCCCTTCGGTCTACCGTACGTCCAACGTACGTTTATCCTCCAAGGATAACTAAACTAATGGAAGCCCAGCCTCCAATCGGACTACCGTACGTCCAACGTACGTTTATCCTCCAAGGATAACTAGATCACGTCCAACGGATCCAAGGTAACGGGCGTCCCCAGATACCCCTGCTTTTAGTCCTCCTAAAATACTTGAGTCCAACCCAAGTCTATCCATTATCTTGCTGCCCTCTCGAGTCCAACTTGAGCTGAATCCAATTCCTTGCAGCCTTCTCGAGTCTAACTCGAGTCAATCTCCCAGAGATAAACTAGACTCATCCAATGAATCTCGTACTGCACGTCCAACGTACATTCACCTTCCAAAGGTAAACTAGACCCACCTAGTGAATCTAGGTACTCTACCTACAAGTCCAAGTCCAACGTGAAACTCTCCTATGTTCGCTGAATCTCCAAGATCAACGAGCTTCCCACAATGTTCCAAACATACTTCAAATCTAATGTGAAGTATTTCCATATTCGTTATATCACCATGACTAAGGAACTCGCCCCATTTTTCTTTTACGAGTTCAAGTCTAACTTGAATCGTCCTAATCTTCGTTGTACCTTCCATGATCAACGAACACATCCTATTCCTTCAAAGTTCTACTATCCAATAGAGAACATCAACATAGGGTCCTAAACAATCCATTTCTTTGCATCTTTCTCGAGTCCCACTCGAGCAATCTCATAACCCTATCGAGTCTAACTCTGGGCAGTCTATACCATTGAACAGTCTTATCATGTTCCGTTTGCCCATCACTCCTCGAGTGAACCAAGATATCATCCAATGAAAAATCACAACAACTATTTACCCCTCACGCAACCCATCCTAGTCGAAATCGACATTCCCCAAGCACAAGCCCCAAAGGCCTAAACCAATATCAGACAAGCACCCAAGGAACATCTCCTCCGAGTTCGGACAATCCACATGAGGTGATACTAGCAAAACAATCTAGCACTGGAGTACACATTTGCCTCCCAGAGACAACTAGAACTTACTGCAACGATAACCTCTTAGCTTCCTTAACTCCTGTTACCCTTGCCATCACTAGGTAGGTACCTAATACCACCCTATTCCTTTGGAGTAGATCGACTCCCCAAAATAATGCTAAACCCAGTAAAGCCCAAAACAAAGCAATCACAAGGAAACATACATCCATGACTCGATAAGACCACATTAACAAATCATGCCAAAACTAGTCGAACCACCAATCGGGTTCGTCACTACTAAAGGTCTATCGACTAACTCAGGTTTGTCAAACAAAACCCGATCAAAACATCTTAAATAGAAAGCATACCTCGAATAACGATACCTTTTTCCTTCTGCGGCGCAGTTGGGGCATTTGACGAAGAAGGAACAGCGTTGATAGCATACGCTTTCACAATCTGCTTCTCCCTAGGAGGTTGTGGGCAATCATCCTTGTGATGTCCCGCCTGGCCGCAGTTAAAGCACTTCCTTTCCCCAGGCTTTTCTCGACAATCTCTGGCGTAATGGCCCTTCTGGCCACAACTAAAGCATTCGCCATCTTTCTTATTTTTCTTACTCTGACCATCCTTGGTCGGGTTCTGCTTCCTCTTGTTCTGAGAATTCTTCTTGCCTTCACCGCCTGCTTGCAGCTTTGGCTCCTCTGCAGATGCCGTAGCAACTTCGGCCTTCGACTTAGGGAAAAGGCTCTCTGACCTTAATGCCTTTCCTACAATAGACTCGAACGTCTCATCGATATGGTTTATAAGTCTTTCCCCCAAGTACCCATCCAAGCCAGTTATGAACTTCTCGTTCTTCTTTTCGACTGTATCGATAAGGGACCATCCATATTTCGATAAAGTGTCGAATTCAGCGATATACTCCAAGACTGCTCTACCGTTCTGCTTAAGCTCCAAGAACTTCTTGAACAGTTATGATTTATGAGCAGCTGGAATAAACTTATCACAAAAGCGTGTCTTAAACTGATTCCAAGTAACTTGATCTTCTGGAGTAGCTGTTCTAATGGCATTCCACCAATTCATCGCTCGCCCTTGCAGCTGACGAGACACTAGCCTTCTCTTCATCGCCTCCTCAAGACCCAAGTCATCGAAGATACGATCACAGCTATCCAACCAATCCTGAACATCTGTGGCCGACTCCGTTCCGTGGAACGGCTTCCCACCAAGGTTAGTGTAATCCTTGCACAACTTGGCGAAATCGACCCTAGGCGCCTGCACCACTGGACCACCACCATTTCCGGGATTGGGAACTGCTCCCTGAACATCTCTAAGCATGTCTCTCATGAGGTCGGTAAACATCGCCCTCATGTCGGCAGCATTCCCATTATTGGCTCCCCTACCCGCACCTCTAGCATATCGGCTCATCGTTAATCTGTAAAAGGGGAAACGATTAACGACCCCATAGTGGTGCTAGTGCAGTACAACTTCATTCTTATACTACCAATAGTATATATATATAGCTTTTAAAAACCAAAGTAATCACAAATACGCGCTCTCATATACGTACTAACTCTCCCTAGTGTCTTTCCCTAGGTTAACTACACAACCTAGAGCTCTGATACCAAGTGTGACGGCCCGCCCCGCACCAACCGACATTTACTCCAAAGGTGCGCTGTACACATGTCCAATTGGCACGGAACGGTCGTCAGAAGAAAAGAAAGAAGACGAAGAATCAACAAAGAACCTGTAATATGTCTCACAGCGCATAGAACAAAATATAATAATAACATACTTGACATAAAACAGAAGAGACAGTGCATAAGCTAAAAACCAGAACTGAGCATCATAGCAGCGGAAATCCAAAATATAGCTTATTACAACTTTTCAAACTGTCTCAAAACAAAAGCAAGATAAAGGAGGTACACTACTAATGCCCAAGTAGCGACCACCAGCGACACAGGGAGAATATCTATATATCATACGTGGAAGCCTCCTGCTCGCCTCCGAATCAGCTACTCGCGCATCACCAGCTAACCATAACCTGTCTCTAGTCTGCTCGTGTGAGCACCCAGAGTAATAAGAAGAGACATAAAACTCTGGGTCAGACATAAAGCCTGGTATGAGCGATAAGCATCTAAACAGAATAATAACAGGTATAATCCAATCATACCTGAACCTGGACCTGCAACCAAAGAGTTAGCACTGCATACTGTACAACACTCTAAGGTGCCCTTTCAAATGGTGTAAAGATAACGGGGGTGGGGGTGTGCATGTCATAGTGATGTCAAACAATCAAGCATAGCAATCATCCTCACATCCCTCACTCAGTGCGTAAAGCATACGATATCCACTACTTTGGTCACCTAATACTTTGGGCCATGGCGGAATCCAATCCCGTGTAACTATCACTACAAGCCCACTATCCATCTCTCAGTGGTGAACCAAAGTTATGAATACCGACAACTCCTTAGCACACGTCCCGCAGCAAAGCCCAACTATGAAGTGAACTCATTGGTTCCCAACTGGATCCTAAGCTCTAACTTCCCATATTGGACTACCTTTGCATCTCGGGTTATTGGTCAATACTGGGTCGGGTCGGGTTCCTTCTCAAGCCATCGGTTCGGGTCGGGTGTCCTTCATCTGTTCGGGTCGGGTCTTCTCCTGGTGCGGTTCGGGTCGGTTGTCCTCCATCGGTTCGGGTCGGCGTTCCTCTGGGTTCGAGTCGGCTGCTTCTTCTTCTTTGGGTCGGGTCGGTGCTTCCTTTCGGGTCGGGTCGGGTCCTTCTTGGTTTGTGCTTTCGATCCGTCTTCATGCTCCCCTTCATATGCTCCTATCCGATCCGCTTTTGTGCTCCTGCTCTGATTCGCCTTTGTGTTTCCGATCCGATCCGTCCCCTTCGATCCGATCCGTCTTCCTCTATCCGATCCGATCCGTCTTCCTCTATCCGATCCGATCCCAGTTTAGCTAGCGTGGTCTTCCTTTTTACCACTTTTCCCAAGTGTTGGGTTCCGATCCGATCGGATTCTTTGCTCAGTTCTACATATCCGATCCGAGCCCCCTTATCCGATCCGATCCGAACTCTGCACTGTTTTCTGAAACTGTTCCAGCAAGTGTTTACGCCATTCGACGACGTTTTCGACCATTCTAACTATTGAAATCAATCACAAAGCATTTCATACAGTCATAGCAACATGCATAATCAACCACAAACATCATTCACATCAATATCATAGGTTAAAATGGATCAAACATACCCAAAAATCCATATTTTCCCCTTAAGCATGTTTAAGCAAATCTAACAATAGGATTAGCAAAACTTAACCAAATTAGCCAATTTTTCTAACAGAGGCTTAAAATAATATTTATGAATTTCTGCATATTTTTCCAGATTTTTAACATGCATAATTTCGCTAATTATCACTAATTACTCCTTAATCCCCCAAATTCCGGGATTTACAAAATTAGTCGAAATCAACCCAAATTCATATCAGAGGCATAAAATGATGTTTTAGAATTTTAGGAATTTTTCTAGATTTTTCTGAGCCATAATTTCGCTAATCTTCGCTAATTACCATAATTAGCCGTAATTAGTGAAAAACAATGCAAATCACTCACCTTTGCCACAAATTAAACTATAGATCTGAAATGATTCTCTGTTTGGGTCGAATTCCAATGCTTAGCAGCAGCTCCTAACTTGATTTGATGCTAATCCGCCTTGATTTGATGTAGATTAGGCCAAGACTTAATTAAGAAGTGATTAGAAGGTGATTTGGGATTAAATTAGAAGGTGGAGGCCATGACTAGGGTTGAAGAAACTAAGTGGCGGCTGAAAAAATGAGTCTAAAACCGAAATCCAAACCCTAGCAGCCCTTAAATACTCCCAAATCCGAAATTACCCAATGGGCCTAGCTGCTAATCACCCGGTTAAGCCCAATTAGCTGAAATTAACCCTTTAAACCTTAATTCAGCCATATCTCCCAAACGGTAAGTCCGTTTGGCTATTATGACCACTCTACGGAAAGAGAAACCATCATTTGAATCCAATGGAAGTGGTTTCAGGTCAAAATTCCTTTTCAGTCAAAAGTTATGGCCAAAACAGTACCGACTAGGGGCAAAACGGTCATTTAAAAATCGACAAAAATCATGAACATGGGAAATGACCCCAATAGTCGTCTCTCAAAGTTTCATGACCATACGACTTCATATGTGAAAGAAATAAATATTCTACGATCCCATGATGCGTAGAATACGGGTCGTTACACTCTTCCCCCCTTAAGAAATTTCTCCCCCGAAATTCCCTAACCAGAACACACAAAGGGTTCCGCATGCCTATCAACCATAAACAACAATCAACATGCAAAACAAGTCTATCCTATCATGCGGTTTACTAACAAGGGAAGAAACTATCACTACCAAAACCTTACCAGGCAAAGAGTTCTGGATACTTCTTCCTTATATCTTTCTCTGTTTCCCAAGTACAGTCTTTTTCCATTCTCACCCCACTGGACTTTGACTAGTTTCACCACCTTCCTTCGAAGCTGCTTCGTATCGTTCCCAACGATACGCATAGACTTGCGATTCTCAACCGTCTCGGGTTCAACCTCGATATCGTCCAACTGATCTGGTGAAATAGCCACATTAGGGTCTTGCACAAACTTCCGTAACTGGGAAACATGAAATACGTTGTGAACTCCCGCCATCTTGTTAGGTAGCTCTACTTCATACGCCAAATTCCCAACTTGCTCGAGGACTGGGAATGGGCCAACAAATCTTGGTGCCAACCTACCTCTCCAACCAATCCGAATCACATTCTCTATGGAGAGATCTCGACGAACACCAAGTCGCTAACGAAGAATTCCAAATCCCTTCGTCTCTTATCGAGATAAGCCTTCTGCCTATCTTTATCCCTTCCCAGTAGTAGATCTGCTCTATGTCTCAATACATCTTGTTACCACTGGGATGTATAATCAATTTCGAGTGATGATATGCTCTAAGCACTTCACCTCTCAGTCCATCTACGTTGGGTACAACTAGTCCCTTATTCTTTCGAAGCCACCCTTCTCGATCAAATCCTTACCTAATCATTCTCTTTCCATCCATACCCATCTCTACCCTAGAGATGGTTCCCAATAGATTAGGATCGTCCTTCTAACTGGAAACAATCCACTCAATCAAAATCGATCTAATCGTCAAGCTTACTAGCGTTTCTGAATCCAATTCAGTCTTGGGTCTGAAATCATATCCTGTGACATACTCTAGTTGCTTCCATCCTAGAAACAAAACCCCTAAACTGGCATGTCTCCTACTCAATGCAACTAGTACTGCACCCAAATCCTTTACTATGATCACTCTGCCCCATGGAGTCATGGCGACTCCACTGCACTGATCCATAGTCACTAGTCATTTGCTATGTCCACTCTGCCCCATGAAGTCATAACAACTCCACTGCACTGGCTCATAGCCTTACTAATCCTTTACTATGTCCACTTTGCCCCTCGAGTCATGACGACTCTACTGCACTGGCTCATAGTCCTACTACAATCACTTTGTTCCCCATCGCTGGAACCCTATAGGTGATAATCTACTCAAAAGAAGAAAGATAGGAACAAACATAACAACCATAACATCCATCAAACAAATCCTATCTATCACCTGCTAAAGTCATAAACCCATCGACACCTACATGATTGGTCTAACCAATCCCAATATGTCGATTCTAGCATGTCTGGTCCAACCAACATCACTAACTAATGGAAGCCCAGCCCCCATACATACACCGATGCCTACTTGACTGGTCCAACCAATCCCAGGCCAATGGAAGCCCCGCCTCCCTTCGGTCTACCGTACGTCCAACGTACGTTTATCCTCCAAGGATAACTAAACTAATGGAAGCCCAGCCTCCAATCGGACTACCGTACGTCCAACGTACGTTTATCCTCCAAGGATAACTAGATCACGTCCAACGGATCCAAGGTAACGGGCGTCCCCAGATACCCCTGCTTTTAGTCCTCCTAAAATACTTGAGTCCAACCCAAGTCTATCCATTATCTTGCTGCCCTCTCGAGTCCAACTCGAGCTGAATCCAATTCCTTGCAGCCTTCTCGAGTCTAACTCGAGTCAATCTCCCAGAGATAAACTAGACTCATCCAATGAATCTCGTACTGCACGTCCAACGTACATTCACCTTCCAAAGGTAAACTAGACCCACCTAGTGAATCTAGGTACTCTACCTACAAGTCCAAGTCCAACGTGAAACTCTCCTATGTTCGCTGAATCTCCAAGATCAACGAGCTTCCCACAATGTTCCAAACATACTTCAAATCTAATGTGAAGTATTTCCATATTCGTTATATCACCATGACTAAGGAACTCGCCCCATTTTTCTTTTACGAGTTCAAGTCTAACTTGAATCGTCCTAATCTTCGTTGTACCTTCCATGATCAACGAACACATCCTATTCCTTCAAAGTTCTACTATCCAATAGAGAACATCAACATAGGGTCCTAAACAATCCATTTCTTTGCATCTTTCTCGAGTCCCACTCGAGCAATCTCATAACCCTATCGAGTCTAACTCTGGGCAGTCTATACCATTGAACAGTCTTATCATGTTCCGTTTGCCCATCACTCCTCGAGTGAACCAAGATATCATCCAATGAAAAATCACAACAACTATTTACCCCTCACGCAACCCATCCTAGTCGAAATCGACATTCCCCAAGCACAAGCCCCAAAGGCCTAAACCAATATCAGACAAGCACCCAAGGAACATCTCCTCCGAGTTCGGACAATCCACATGAGGTGATACTAGCAAAACAATCTAGCACTGGAGTACACATTTGCCTCCCAGAGACAACTAGAACTTACTGCAACGATAACCTCTTAGCTTCCTTAACTCCTGTTACCCTTGCCATCACTAGGTAGGTACCTAATACCACCCTATTCCTTTGGAGTAGATCGACTCCCCAAAATAATGCTAAACCCAGTAAAGCCCAAAACAAAGCAATCACAAGGAAACATACATCCATGACTCGATAAGACCACATTAACAAATCATGCCAAAACTAGTCGAACCACCAATCGGGTTCGTCACTACTAAAGGTCTATCGACTAACTCAGGTTTGTCAAACAAAACCCGATCAAAACATCTTAAATAGAAAGCATACCTCGAATAACGATACCTTTTTCCTTCTGCGGCGCAGTTGGGGCATTTGACGAAGAAGGAACAGCGTTGATAGCATACGCTTTCACAATCTGCTTCTCCCTAGGAGGTTGTGGGCAATCATCCTTGTGATGTCCCGCCTGGCCGCAGTTAAAGCACTTCCTTTCCCCAGGCTTTTCTCGACAATCTCTGGCGTAATGGCCCTTCTGGCCACAACTAAAGCATTCGCCATCTTTCTTATTTTTCTTACTCTGACCATCCTTGGTCGGGTTCTGCTTCCTCTTGTTCTGAGAATTCTTCTTGCCTTCACCGCCTGCTTGCAGCTTTGGCTCCTCTGCAGATGCCGTAGCAACTTCGGCCTTCGACTTAGGGAAAAGGCTCTCTGACCTTAATGCCTTTCCTACAATAGACTCGAACGTCTCATCGATATGGTTTATAAGTCTTTCCCCCAAGTACCCATCCAAGCCAGTTATGAACTTCTCGTTCTTCTTTTCGACTGTATCGATAAGGGACCATCCATATTTCGATAAAGTGTCGAATTCAGCGATATACTCCAAGACTGCTCTACCGTTCTGCTTAAGCTCCAAGAACTTCTTGAACAGTTATGATTTATGAGCAGCTGGAATAAACTTATCACAAAAGCGTGTCTTAAACTGATTCCAAGTAACTTGATCTTCTGGAGTAGCTGTTCTAATGGCATTCCACCAATTCATCGCTCGCCCTTGCAGCTGACGAGACACTAGCCTTCTCTTCATCGCCTCCTCAAGACCCAAGTCATCGAAGATACGATCACAGCTATCCAACCAATCCTGAACATCTGTGGCCGACTCCGTTCCGTGGAACGGCTTCCCACCAAGGTTAGTGTAATCCTTGCACAACTTGGCGAAATCGACCCTAGGCGCCTGCACCACTGGACCACCACCATTTCCGGGATTGGGAACTGCTCCCTGAACATCTCTAAGCATGTCTCTCATGAGGTCGGTAAACATCGCCCTCATGTCGGCAGCATTCCCATTATTGGCTCCCCTACCCGCACCTCTAGCATATCGGCTCATCGTTAATCTGTAAAAGGGGAAACGATTAACGACCCCATAGTGGTGCTAGTGCAGTACAACTTCATTCTTATACTACCAATAGTATATATATATAGCTTTTAAAAACCAAAGTAATCACAAATACGCGCTCTCATATACGTACTAACTCTCCCTAGTGTCTTTCCCTAGGTTAACTACACAACCTAGAGCTCTGATACCAAGTGTGACGGCCCGCCCCGCACCAACCGACATTTACTCCAAAGGTGCGCTGTACACATGTCCAATTGGCACGGAACGGTCGTCAGAAGAAAAGAAAGAAGACGAAGAATCAACAAAGAACCTGTAATATGTCTCACAGCGCATAGAACAAAATATAATAATAACATACTTGACATAAAACAGAAGAGACAGTGCATAAGCTAAAAACCAGAACTGAGCATCATAGCAGCGGAAATCCAAAATATAGCTTATTACAACTTTTCAAACTGTCTCAAAACAAAAGCAAGATAAAGGAGGTACACTACTAATGCCCAAGTAGCGACCACCAGCGACACAGGGAGAATATCTATATATCATACGTGGAAGCCTCCTGCTCGCCTCCGAATCAGCTACTCGCGCATCACCAGCTAACCATAACCTGTCTCTAGTCTGCTCGTGTGAGCACCCAGAGTAATAAGAAGAGACATAAAACTCTGGGTCAGACATAAAGCCTGGTATGAGCGATAAGCATCTAAACAGAATAATAACAGGTATAATCCAATCATACCTGAACCTGGACCTGCAACCAAAGAGTTAGCACTGCATACTGTACAACACTCTAAGGTGCCCTTTCAAATGGTGTAAAGATAACGGGGGTGGGGGTGTGCATGTCATAGTGATGTCAAACAATCAAGCATAGCAATCATCCTCACATCCCTCACTCAGTGCGTAAAGCATACGATATCCACTACTTTGGTCACCTAATACTTTGGGCCATGGCGGAATCCAATCCCGTGTAACTATCACTACAAGCCCACTATCCATCTCTCAGTGGTGAACCAAAGTTATGAATACCGACAACTCCTTAGCACACGTCCCGCAGCAAAGCCCAACTATGAAGTGAACTCATTGGTTCCCAACTGGATCCTAAGCTCTAACTTCCCATATTGGACTACCTTTGCATCTCGGGTTATTGGTCAATACTGGGTCGGGTCGGGTTCCTTCTCAAGCCATCGGTTCGGGTCGGGTGTCCTTCATCTGTTCGGGTCGGGTCTTCTCCTGGTGCGGTTCGGGTCGGTTGTCCTCCATCGGTTCGGGTCGGCGTTCCTCTGGGTTCGAGTCGGCTGCTTCTTCTTCTTTGGGTCGGGTCGGTGCTTCCTTTCGGGTCGGGTCGGGTCCTTCTTGGTTTGTGCTTTCGATCCGTCTTCATGCTCCCCTTCATATGCTCCTATCCGATCCGCTTTTGTGCTCCTGCTCTGATTCGCCTTTGTGTTTCCGATCCGATCCGTCCCCTTCGATCCGATCCGTCTTCCTCTATCCGATCTGATCCGTCTTCCTCTATCCGATCCGATCCCAGTTTAGCTAGCGTGGCCTTCCTTTTTACCACTTTTCCCAAGTGTTGGGTTCCGATCCGATCGGATTCTTTGCTCAGTTCTACATATCCGATCCGAGCCCCCTTATCCGATCCGATCCGAACTCTGCACTGTTTTCTGAAACTGTTCCAGCAAGTGTTTACGCCATTCGACGACGTTTTCGACCATTCTAACTATTGAAATCAATCACAAAGCATTTCATACAGTCATAGCAACATGCATAATCAACCACAAACATCATTCACATCAATATCATAGGTTAAAATGGATCAAACATACCCAAAAATCCATATTTTCCCCTTAAGCATGTTTAAGCAAATCTAACAATAGGATTAGCAAAACTTAACCAAATTAGCCAATTTTTCTAAAAGAGGCTTAAAATAATATTTATGAATTTCTGCATATTTTTCCAGATTTTTAACATGCATAATTTCGCTAATTATCACTAATTACTCCTTAATCCCCCAAATTCCGGGATTTACAAAATTAGTCGAAATCAACCCAAATTCATATCAGAGGCATAAAATGATGTTTTAGAATTTTAGGAATTTTTCTAGATTTTTCTGAGCCATAATTTCGCTAATCTTCGCTAATTACCATAATTAGCCGTAATTAGTGAAAAACAATGCAAATCACTCACCTTTGCCACAAATTAAACTATAGATCTGAAATGATTCTCTGTTTGGGTCGAATTCCAATGCTTAGCAGCAGCTCCTAACTTGATTTGATGCTAATCCGCCTTGATTTGATGTAGATTAGGCCAAGACTTAATTAGGAAGTGATTAGAAGGTGATTTGGGATGAAATTAGAAGGTGGAGGCCATGACTAGGGTTGAAGAAACTAAGTGGCGGCTGGAAAAATGAGTCTAAAACCGAAATCCAAACCCTAGCAGCCCTTAAATACTCCCAAACCCGAAATTACCCAATGGGCCTAGCTGCTAATCACCCGGTTAAACCCAATTAGCTGAAATTAACCCTTTAAACCTTAATTCAGCCATATCTCCCAAACGGTAAGTCCGTTTGGCTAATATGACCACTCTACGGAAAGAGAAACCATCATTCGAATCCAATGGAAGTGGTTTCAGGTCAAAATTCCTTTCCAGTCAAAAGTTATGGCCAAAACAGTACCGACTAGGGGCAAAACGGTCATTTAAAAATCGACAAAAATCATGAACATGGGAAATGACCCCAATAGTCGTCTCCCAAAGTTTCATGACCATACGATTTCATATGTGAAAGAAATAAATATTCTACGATCCCAAGATGCGTAGAATACGGGTCGTTACACCTCGCAACAGCAACAACCACATAAGTCAAACTCGTCAGGGCGTGTAAAACCACTGATGCCACTTCTAACTAGAAGGAAACGCATGCCCTCCCTGAGGTCCTCTCCCGTTTTTGGTTCACAACCGGGGTGTGAGGCTCGTGAATCAAAGCTACACAAAGCTATGCCACAAAGGCCGTGCTTTGATCATCAACCACAAGACTTTGCTTTTCAACAGAAGCCTTGATCATTTGCCACTTAGGCATGCCACACAAGCAATTCACTCTATGCGTTTGATATCCATCAGTATATAACCCCTGAGCTCGTACGTCTCAGAGAAGGGCGTTAAGCAAGAGAAAAAAATTCTCCGCCGCCAAACAGATATATATATATAATAGAAATCAATCGCACAGAATAAAATCCAATGTCAGACACACAGTCCATTTACAAGTTTGTTCTGGGTCTGAACGAAACCGGAGGCACCTAGTACCCCGCATATCCATCGATCTCCAAGTACGTCTGGACGACCACTAACTGATTCTCTCCTCTTGGGTGTACGGCCCAATCAAGATCATCAGTAACCACCCAAACAACGTGAAGACCTCCGGTCTTCGACCACCGTCTTCATCTTCGACTTATCGTCGTATCAGTTATTCAGAATGGGATAAACTCGGTCTTTCCGCATAACTCGCGTATATAATAAACAAGTGTTACACAAACACAACATACGCCTCATTCCAATTCATCAGTCATTAACCGTAAATTAACAAGAGAATAATTCCCCAAATATTAACCCCGAAGGCCGAAACCAACATCAGATCAATATCCAGAAAACCCTTCTACTTAGCTAACCGACAATTAGTTTCTAAATTTCACATTCTTAGGGAAAGGTTCCCATTAATTTTATCAAAGATAAATCCTTTAAATTTATTCTTTAATCTACTTTTGAGTATCAATTCAAACTAGTCGGGATTAGCGAACCACACCGAAGTGATCATTTATTTTATTTCCCAATCCCAACCTATTCATCCCATGAAGTAAAACTGGTAATACTTCATATCTAACACCACGGTGTTATCGGTAAATTCAATTACCATTCCACGTTCAAATCTAATTAAAGATTTAACTATCGCCTGGAGCAAAACATGTGATACTCCATTCTCGATCTTTTCAATTTAATTAAAGATTCATTAAAACTCCACTTAGTTTTAATCCTTAACTGGGTTAAAGAATCAGTGTCATTTAAAACACGGTTCACGGTAAACCCAAAATCACATTCCATTAATTATCGGGTTAAAGAACAAGTGTTATCTAAAACACTGTTCACGATAAACCCAAAAATCAATACCAATTCAATTCCAATTAAATATTATTTAATTGGTACACTTCATTAAATCTAAATAAAAAGATTTAATCATTTTCTCAACTGGGCTTAAGAATAGTGTTTATGAAGACACCATTCACGACAAACCCAAATCACATTTGATATTAAATACAAGGCTCTGAATAGAAAATATATCGGCTTATATTCAATATCAAATTCTACGACCAACAAATATCGTATGGGAAATAACAATATAAATATATCTTTCAAATTTCCATAACAATATCTGTATTATCACGAAATCCAACATCGAAATATTCCAAAGACAATTTCGATTCAAATCCACTCCAATTCAATTATTGGAAATTATGGTTACTTTTAAAACCTTTTACAAATTCAATTTATTTATTTAAAAATAAATAGAATTATAATTCTAGTTCAAAACTAGTTCATTTCGATAAAAATCTATTTTTATCTTTTCAAATATGGAGTTTTTCATCCCAATTCTTCCCAAATCATTTCTTATGATTTTACACAAATTATTCCTATTTTTAATAATTTTATCAAGGCCCGTACAGTCGATTTCCATCAACGGCCATCGAACTGCACTTACAACGACCTTTTCCAAATTTGATTTGGACATAATCCCAAATACAACCGTTAGATTTCAAATTTCTAATATTCGTTAGAAAGCTCTTTTCGATACGAACCCAACGGTTCCGGTTTTAGGAGAATCTGACGGTCGGATCTCCCGCAATATCCATTCGAAGTCAATGGTCGAAATTCATGAACTACCGCAGCGCAGCGCGTTCTATTCAGGCCATTATATTATATATATAATATATATATATATATAATATATACTTCGTCGATTTCCTTTTAAAACGTATTTTATAAATTGTTTTAAATTCATTTTCGAAACGATTTCAACTTCATTTCAAATTCAAATCAAATTTGAATTTTTCAATATAATCCGTTTTAATTTCATTTCAAATCGATTTCAATTCTATTTCAATTTAATTCAAATTTCAATTCGTTCCAATTTAATTCGAATTTCAAATCTATTCAATTTAATTCGAATTCATTTTCTATTCAATTCAATTTCAATTCGATTTGAATTCTATTCAATTCAAATTTAATTCGATTTGAATTCCATTCAATTCAATTTTAATTCGATTATTGAAATCACTTTTCAATATTCATTTAAAAATGAATAAAATCGATAAAATTCCCGTTCGTGTTAAAATGGCGTGTGACTACTTAACACGGCTTCATATATTTTTATATTCAATTATTTTATTTCAAATATTTCTTTTTCAAATATTTCTATTCAAATATTTCTTTTTCAAAACTGGAATGAGGCCCAATCAATTACCATATAATGTTAATTATATGGATTTTCTACAGCACATGTATACAATAACAGCGATGAATAATCAACCATCATCCAAAGTGCATTCTACACTGTATAAGCATCAAATATAAATATTTAACGCTCATAACAGTCTGTCCATCAATCGATCGACATACAACTAATTAATGGGATTAGTGTATGTCATATATCATCCCAATACCCGTGTGGGGTTTCAAACAATCAAACACAGATTTTATTTGTGCAGTTGGTCGATGTGTAAAATTTATCGTCCCAATCAATATCAGTCAAATGTGTGTATATAAAAAAATCGTCCGACTTGTTTATATTTATTTCATTTTAAATACACGTTAAAATTTTTATTTTTGACTATAAAATATTTTTAACTATCTAAATATTTTATTTCATTTCACATCACATCACACAATCTACTACACATCAAAATCTAACAAACAAGCATACAAGCCATCCATGGTATGTGGACGACGGGTGTCGGGTGCTACTAAACACCGTTTGCATCCTAGTATATATTTTAACTAGAAAAATTAAATTAAAGGTGAGAAGTTCTCACCAAGAGCTAAACCAACCGCCATGACTTTTCTTATGTAGAACATCTTCGCTGTGCTTCTAACGAGATCTGTTCAACACCATTTGTGTTAAAATTACATTTTTAACTTCTCGATATTATAAAAATTATATTTTTAACTTCTCTATATTATAAAAATTATATTTTTAACTTCTCTATATTATAAAAATTATACTTTTAATTTCATGATATGAAATAAAAATCATATCCTTATATTCGCTACTGTGTAAAAATCATATTTTTATTTCAACGCTATAAAAATCCCACTTTTATTTCAAAGCTAGATATATAATAAAAATTAGATTTTTATTTAGTTACGTATATAAAAATCATATTTTCATATTCTCTATTGTATAAAAAATTCTATTTTTAATCCCCTACTCATCTAAAAATCGAATTTTTATTTCGCTACAACATATATAAAAATCGTATTTTTATATTCTCTATTATATAAACAAAATCAAATCTTTTATACAGTTAAAAAATCAAATCTTTTTACAGTTTTTCAAATATTAAAATCTTAGCTTTCCATATGCAATGTCATATACATAGAAAATCGGATTTTTATTTGCTATTTACATTATAAAATAAATAAAAATAAGAAATAAAAGAAAAGCGAGAACTCACATTTTGGTGGAATCCAAAAAAAACGCATCTTGGCTTAAGGAGAGACTCACGGTGGCTGTAAGTGACCGGTGGAGGGCGGTGTAGTACCCTGAGGTGGCAGTCATGCTCGGTAGCGGGCCAGTGGGGTGGTGGCGGCCGAATTGGGTTGGTTAGGGTTTGGGTTCGAGCGGCTAACGGGGTGGAGGGAGAGAATCGAATAGAGGAGGGAGGAGCGAACGGGGTGGGGGGAGGATCTCGATCCCCGGCGGCGGCTTAGGGGGGGGGGGCGACGGTGATGCTCCGCCTCGAGGTGGGTAGCGTCGGGGCTTTAGGCGCGTTTCCCCTTTTTTTTATTCTTCTGAACGAAATAGAAAACTAAGAGAGAGGGAGAGATGAGGGTAATAATATATATATATATTTATTTTAATAATACTTTTCGTCCAAAAAGTAACTTCTTCATTCAATCCCCAAACGAGACCCAACGTCTGTTGCCCCTAGCTAATTACCCCCATTCTGAACACATGGTATATGTATCGTAAGCCAGTTTGGTTGTTTCGAACAGTTTTTGTCAAAATCAAAATATAACTCTATATATTGAATTTAAACGCACATTTCAATTTACTGGGGTCACATACAGACCCGAAAAATTCCAGAAAAATTATTTCTAGCTTCGTATTGTCGATACGGTCCTAACAAAACTAGTTTCATCGAATTCTGAGACCGTTTGAAAAATGGCCATTTTCCAGTCGATTAAAATCAACTAAAACTGGTCAAACGCGTTTTCCTTTGCCACACTCACATATTGATTCGAAAAATTATGAAAATTGGGGTCTAGCAATAACTTGACATCTCGGATCCAACAAAAGGGGTTTCGTCGAAATCCGAGGTCATTTGCAAAATGGTTATTTTCAAGGGCCGAAATTCCATAGCGACTATTCTGAAATTTCAACTGGACATAACTTTTAATTCCCACAATGAAATTTTGATTACCCAGATTCGTTGGAAAGATATTCTCAAATAGATTCTATTATTTTTGGTTTCACTAAAATCCGGTTTATTTTGCACCCGGTACATTCATTTGAAATCGAATTTTCGAACTACCGCGCCATATTCAATTCCTTTTATAATTATAAATAAATATTTATATTCAAATGACAATCCGAATAAATATATACGTTCGAATGCTATTCAAAATAAATTTCTCGTCGTTATTATTTAAAATAATTCATTTTAAATACTCAAAATTCATTAAAATCGCCAAAATAAAATTTTTAAATTGGCTCAGATTTCCGGGTTATTACAATCTCCCCTACTTAAAACTTTTCGTCCCCGAAAAGGAACGAAGCCAAAAGTTGTTTAACAATTCAACTCAACTTCCAGTATTTTCACTACGGCTTAAGTTCTTCAACTTTTCAGTTTCTAAGAACTTTTCAAATTTTTCAAAAATTTGGCTAACACCCTAAATTTTCGAAATATTTCGCCATAACCTCCCCTGCAGTGGGGACTTCGGGATATTTCATATAGCCTCCGATGGCCTTGTTCAATCCAAAAGAAAAAGAAAAAGCCAAGCGGCTAGCCAGTCGGTTCATAAAGTCATCATCACCCAAACAAAACAGTAAATTATGATAAACATGTACCTATTTGTCGGGCAAACAATTTTTATTCTTCTGCTCTAGCCTCCTTGCTATGACCTGTTCAATATAAGTACATGTATATGCATGCAAATGCGACTAATTTTCAATACAACTCAATATTTGGTACTATTTGGCTAAATGGTTCTACATTTAATTAGTCGAACAACAATCAAACAACACAATCAGCAATCAATTAGTTGATTAACGTTTCAAATCCATAACTTTGATACATAGTCAAAAATCAGTTTTTTGATGCCAAATCACAACAATAAGCCTTATCTAATTTTGGTTCTCACACCATTCAAAAGGAAATATATAGAAATCTCACTTTCGTCACTCGAACATAAATCCTGATGATGATCGATCAATCATCAGAATCATCTCCGGCCGACTATAGTGTGATCCTATATCTACCTAATATATTAAAATTTCGAATACACGCGGATCAGACGTATACGCAAAATTTGTATATACTGGATAGTCCAAATCAATATAAATAATTAATCAAATACGAATAATTGATTTAAATCTTCAAAACAAAATTTGTTTTCACTTTAAAGATATACTCTTCACATTCGTTCTAGGATACTAGTGATCCCATCTCTAACGAGTCATTCTTATTGGATATTACTAATCCAAACTCTGATGAATTCTTTCGTATGGTTCTAATGTGTCTTGTTCTCCGAGCTTTGTAAACCAAAGCTCTGATACCAGCTGAAACGACCCGAACATCCCCGGTAAGGAAAGCACGGATAGAATTGAGGACAAAACACAAAAGAACGCAGACAGAAGAACATTTCATTGTATATTACAACATTCCCATCAGAATACAAGAATATACAGAGTATAAATGAATAAATATTACACAGAAAATGTCAGAGATTACAATAATTTACAGAGTAGCGGAAAATAATACAAAACACAACTGAAGGGGATATACGGATATAAAGCTTTCCGGATAACGTTCCAGCTGTAAACCAGGATCCTGTGAATATAAATCTGCAAAACCAAAACTACTTGTAATAACCCGGAAATCCGAGCCAGTTTAAAATTTTTATTTTGGCAATTTTAGTGAAGTTTGAACATTTAAAATGAATTATTTTAAATAATATCGACGAGAAATTTATTTTGAATAGAATTCTAACGTATATATTATACACGTCGTCGTTAGAATATAAATAATTATATATAATTATAAATAGAATAGAAAATGGCGCGGTAGTTCGATAATTCGATTTCAAACTTCAATTGAATGTACCGGGTGCAAAACAAACCGGATTTTAGTGAAACCAAAAATAATGGAATCTAATTGAAAATATCTTTCCAACGAATCCGAAAAATCGAAATTTAATAGCGGGAATCAAAAGGTATGTCCAGTTGAAAATTCTGAATAGTCGCTATGGAATTCAGGCCCTTAAAAATGGAAATTTTGCAAACGACCTCGGATTTCGACGAAACCACTTTTGTTGGATCTGTGATGTCAAATTATTGCTAGGTTACAAATTTCATAATTTTTCGAATCAATATGTGAGCGTGGCAAAGGAAAACGTGTTTGACCAGTTTAAGTTGATTTTAATCGACTGGAAAATAGCCATTTTTCAAATGGTCCTAGAATTCAACGAGACTAGTTTTGTTAGGACCATATCGTCAATACGAAGCTAGAAAATATTTTTCGGGAATTTTTCGAGTTCGTATGTGACCCGATAAATTGAAATGTGCGTTCAAATTCAATATATAGAGTTATATGTTGGTTTTGATGAAAGCTGATCGAAACGATCGAATCAACCTATGATACATATCCCATTGTGTTCGGAATGGGGGTAATTAGCTAGGGACGGCAGGCGGTGGGCCTCGTTTAGAGGTCGAATAAAAAGTCAACCTTTTTGAAATTAAATAAAAAAAATATAAAACTCTCTCTCCTCTCCCCTCTCTCTCTATGCTATCAGACCCCCCCTCCCGTATCCTTTCAATCGAGAAAAAAAAGAAAAAATAAATCGCGTCACTCAGCCAGGAGCCGCCGCCCCCTGCCGCACGCCGACCCCCCATGCTCCGCCTCCTCCCGATCCTCTCCCCTTCCTCCTCGCGTGGAGCGCGACCCCCCCTCGTTTCAGAAACCCCCCACTAGAACCGACGCCGCAACCCAACCTCCACCGCTCCAGCCCCGAAGACCCCCGCCGCCGACACTGCATAGCCATCGCCCCTCCAGTCCACTCAGCATCCATCTCCTCTAAAAATGTGAGCTTTTCCCTTTTATTTATTTCATAATTTGTTTAAACTTTGATGTGAAAAAAACTGAATTACTTTGATGTTAAAAGCTGAAAATAAATACGCGATTTTCATATCGTAAATCTGAAAATAAAAATGCGATTTTTATTTAGGATAACATCGCATTAAAAATATCTGGTTTATATATATAGATTTTTAAAATAGAAAAGATTAGATTTTTAAAATAGGAAAGATACGATTTTTTAGCGGTGCAAAACTAGGATTTTTATATATTGAATAGCAAAGTAAAAATTCGATTTTTATATATTGAATAGCAAAGTAAGAATTCGATTTTTATATATTGAATAGCAAAGTAAAATTTCGATTTTTATATATTGAATAGCAAAGTAAAAATTTGATTTTTATATATTGAATTGCAAAGTAAAAATTCGATTTTTATATATTGAATAGCAAAGTAAAAATTCGATTTTTATATATTGAATAGCAAAGTAAAAAAAATTCGATTTTTACATATGTAGAGAATACGGGCAAAAAAAGCGACAAGAGGCAAGAACGGCGAAGATTTCTACATAAGAAGAATCGTGGCGTTGGATTAGCAATTCTGTGAGAATTTCTCACTCTTTAATTTAATTTTCTAGTTATATAAATATATACTAGGATGTAGACGATGTTTAGTAGCACCCGACACCCGTCGTCCACAGACCATGGACGGCTTGTATGCTTGTTTGTTTGATTTTGATGTGTAGTTGATTGTGTGATGTGATGTGAAATGAAATAAAATATTTATATAGTTAAAAATATTTTATAGTTAAAAATAGAATTTTTAACGTGTATATGAAATGAAATGAAAATAAACAAATCGGACGATTTGTTTATATACACACATTTGACTGATATTGATTGGGACGATAAATTTTACACATCGCCCAACTGCACAAATAAAATCTTTGTTTGATTGTTTGAAACCCCACACGGGTATTGGGATGATATTTGACGTACACTAATCCCGATTGTCTAGTTGTATGTCGATCGATCGATTGACAGACTGTTATAAGCGTGGAATATTTATATTTGATGCTTATAAAGTGTGGAATGCACTTTGGATGATGGTTGATTATTCATCGTTGTTGATGTATACCTGTGTTGTAGAAAATCCATATAATTAACATTATATGGTAATTGATTGGGCCTCATTCCAGTTTAGAAGTAGAAATATTTGAAAAAGTAATATTTGAAATAGAATATTTGAAATAGAAATATTCGAAATGGAATATTTGAAAATATCAATATATGAAGCCGTGTTGATTAGATTTACGCCATTTTGACGTGAACGATATTTATATCGATTTTATTCATTTTATAATGAATATCGAAAGTGATTTCAAAATCTGAAATTTTGAAAAGAATTGAAAATCGAATTAAATTGAATAGAAGTGAATTCAAATTGGAATTGAATAGAAGTGAATTCGAATTGAAATTGAATAGAAATGAATTCGAATTGAAATTGAATAGAATTGAATTGAAATCAATTTGAAATCAATTTGAAATGAATTTAAAACGAATTTATATTGGAATATTCAATTTTGATTTGAAATTGAATATGAAGTTGAAACTGTTTTGAAAATGAATTTAAAACGATTTATAAAATACGTTTTAAAAGGAAATTGATGAAGTATATATTATATATATTATATATATAATATAATGGCCTGAATACAACGCGCCGCGCCGCGGCAGTTCGCGAATTTCGACCTTTGACTTCGAACGGATATTACGGGAGATACGACCGTCGGATTCTCCTAAAACCGGAACCGTTGGGTTCGTATCGAAAAGAGATTTCTAACGATTATTAGAAATTAGAAATCTAACAGTTGGATTTGTAATTATGTCCAAATCAGATTAGAAAAAGGTCGCTGTAACTGCAGTTCGATGGCCGTTGATGAAAATCGACTGTACGGGCCTTGATAAAATTATTAAAAATAGTAATAATTTGTGTAAAATCATAAGAAATGATTTGGGAAGAATTGGGATGAAAAACTCCATATTTGAAAAGATAAAAATATATTTTTTATCGAAATGAACTAGTTTTGAACTAGGATTAAAATTCGATTTATTTTTAAATAAATAAATTGGATTTGAAATGGTTTTGAAAATAACCAGAATTTCCAATAATTGAATTGGAATGGATTTGAATCGAAATTGTCTTTGGAATATTTCGATGTTGGATTCTGTGATCATACAGATGTTGTTATGGATATTTGAAAGATATGTATATATATCATTATTTCCAATAAGATATTTGTTGGTCGTAGAATTTGATATTGATCATAAGCCGGTATATTTTCTATTCAGAGCCTCGTATTTAATATCAAATGTGATTTGGGTTTGTCGTGAATGGTGTCTTTATTAACACTGTTCTTGAACCTAGTTGAGAAAAGATTAAATCTTTTTATTTAGATTTAATGAAGTGTACCAATTAAATAATATTTAATTGGAATTGAACTGGTATAGATTTTTGGGTTTATTGTGAACAGTGTTTTAAATGACACTTTTTCTTTAACCCGATAATTAATGAATGTGATTTTGGGTTTATCGTGAACCGTGTTTTAAAATGACACTGATTCTTTAACCCAGTTAAAGATTAAAACTAAGTGGAGTTTTAATGAATCTTTAATTAGATTGAAAAGATCGAGAATGGAGTATCACCAGTTTTGCTCCAAGCGATAGTTAAATCTTTAATTAGATTTGAACGTGAAATGGTAATTGAATTTACCGATAATATTGTGGTGTTAGATATGAAGTATTACCAGTTTTACTTCATGGGATAAATAGGTTGGGATTGGGAAATAAAATAAATGATTACTTCGGTGTGGTTCGCTAATCCCGACTGGTTTGAATTGATATTCAAAAGAAGATTAAAGAATAAATTTAAAAGAGTTTATCTTTGATAAAATTAATGAGAACCTTTCCCAAAGAATATTTTGAATTTGAATGAGGCGTATGTTGTGTTTGTGTAACACTTGTTTAATATATACGCGAGTTATTCAGAAAGACCGGGTTTATCCCATTCTGAATAACTGTTTCGACGTGGTGTCGAAGATGAAGACGGTGGTTGAAGACCGGAAGTCTTCACATCGTTTGGGTGATTACTGATGATCTTGATTGGGATGTACACTCAAGATGAGGGAATCAGTTGGTGATCGTCCAGACGTACTTGGAGATCGATGGATATGCGGGGTACTAGGTGCCTCCGGTTTCGTTCAGACCCAGAACGGACTTGTAAATGGACTTTGTGTCTGACATTGGATTTTAGTCTGTGTGATTGATTTCTATTTAATATATATCTGTTTGGCGGCGGAGAATTTATTCTCTTGCTTAACGCCCTTCTCTGAGACGTACGAGCTCAGGGGTTATATACTGATGGATATCAAACGCATAGAGTGAATTGCCTGTGTGGCATGCCTAAGTGGCAAATGATCAAGGCTTCTGTTGAAAAGCAAAGTCTTGTGGTTGATGATCAAAGCACCGCCTGTGTGGCATAGCTTTGTGTAACGTGAATTCGCGAGCCTCACACCCCGGTTGTGAACCAGAAACGGGAGAGGACCTCAGGGAGGGCATGCGTTTCCTTCTAGCTAGGGTGGTGTCAGTGACCTACCAGCCCTGACATTTATATACTTTTCACCTGTGTGGTTGTTGCTGTTGCGAGGCGCCTCGGTTTGATCGGACGATCCGGGTCCGATGGAGTCATTTGTTGGCTCATTGACACCCCAAAGGGTGGGGAAACGCAGTGTTCAGGAATTTTAATCCACATCGGTGGACCGGCCCTGACGATCCAAGGGTCACTCGAGCTCTGATCCTGAGACACGGGCTAGAGCGTCTCGAATCGGTAGAGGACTATCTTTTGCCTCGGTTCACAGACGGAAATCCAATTTCCAAATACGTGACATTTGCGGTTTTATTTGTAGAGCCTAGTACGGCGACGTAGTGGGATGGGGCGCTTATGCCGTCTATGATTGATACTTATGATTTGAAGTTGTTTTATGCACTATGCACTTATAATAGTATCAAATGATTTATTTTAAACGTATCAAGCATTCTTGGCTATTATAAGGTAAAAACCCTATCCCCTGGCTTGCGTTGCATTGTGTGATAGGACCTGGGTCTTATAATAGCTTCATTTTTCTTTATTTAGCATTGCGTTGTTGTTATATGCACTGGTATTCTTGGGAGGAAACCCGTTCCATGTTATACGGCGTGGTCCCTTGATTTACCTAACTTTAAAAATAAAGATTAATAATTTTTTAGTTCTCACACCAGTCCTATGACTGACCTGGAGTTTATTGTTTTAACCTAAACTCTGGGTGCCCTTATTTTGACACGGGCAGCTAGTTGTTTTGGTTTTGCAGATTTATATTCACAGGATCTTGGTTTACAGCTGGAACGATATCCGGAAAGCTTTGTATCCGTATATCTCATCTAGTTGTGTATTGTATTATTTTCCGCTGCGATGTATTTAAATGTAATTTAAATCTCTGATATTTTTGTGTAATATTCATTCATACTCTGTATATTCTTGTATTCTGATGCATTGTTGTAATATACAATGAAATGTTCTCCCGTCTGCGTTCTATTTTGTCGTGTTCTCAAAACAATCAGGCGTTTCGAACGGTCTAGATCGGTTTAGCGACTGATTCGTATCGAGCGAAATTCCTTTTCGTTATAGTTGGTATCAGAGCTTTGGTTTACAAAGCTTAGAGAACAAGGCACCTTAGAACCATACGAAAGAATTCATCAGATATTGGATTAGTAATATCCAACGAGAATGACTCGTTAGAGATAGGATCAGTAGTATCCTAGAACGAGTGTGAAGAGTATATTTTTAAAATGAAAACGAATTTTGTTTTGAAAATTTAAAATCAATTATTCGTATTTGATTATTTATTTCATATTGATTAGGACAGTCCAGTATATAAAGATTTTGCATATACGCCTTGCAAATGTGTATTTGAAGTTTTAATATACTGGATAGATATAGAATTACACTCTAGTCGCCCGGGGGTGATTCTGATGATTGATATATCATCATCAGAATTTATATTCGAGTGACGAACGTGTAATATCTATATATTTCCTATTGACTGGTGTGAGAACCAAAAACTAGATAGGACTTATTGTTGTGATTTGGCATCAAAAATGTGATTTTTGACTATATATCAAAGTTATGAATTTCAAAAGCTAATCAACTAATTAATTGATGGTTGTGTTGTTTGATTATTGTTTGTTAATTGAAATTTTGGACCATATAGCCAAATTGTATCAAATATTGAATTGTATTGAAAATTGGTCGCATTTGCTTGCATATACATGTACTTACATTGAACAGGTCATAACAAGGAGGCTTGAGCAGAGAATAAAATTGTTTGCCCGACAAATAGGTACATGTTTACCATAATTTTCTGTTTTGTTTGGGTGATGATGATTTTATGAGCCGATTGGCTAGACGCTTGGCTTTTTCTTTTTCTTTTTGAGATCAGAAGGCCTGTATGGCAATTTCGGGATTTTCCCGTGCTCCCGGTGCAGGGGAGGTTATGGCGAAATTTTTCGAAAATTTAGGGTGTTAGCCAAATTTTTGAAAAATTTGAAAAGTTCTTAGAAACTGAAAAGTTGAAGAACTTAAGCCGTAGTCAAAATAATGAAAGTTGAGTTGGTTTGTGAAACAACTTTCGGCTTCGTTCCTTTTCGGGGACGAAAAGTTTTAAGTGGGGGAGATTGTAATAACTCGGAAATCCGAGCCAGTTTAAAATTTTTATTTTGGCAATTTTAGTGAAGTTTGAACATTTAAAATGAATTATTTCAAATAATATCGACGAGAAATTTATTTCGAATAGAATTCGAACGTATATATTATATACGTCGTCGTTAGAATATAAATAATTATATATAATTATAAATAGAATAGAAAACGGCGTGGTAGTTCGATAATTCGATTTCAAACTTCAATTGAATGTACCGGGTGCAAAACAAACCGGATTTTAGTGAAACCAAAAATAATGGAATCTAATTGAAAATATTTTTCCAACGAATCTGAAAAATTGGAATTTCATAGTGGGAATCAAAAGATATGTCCAGTTGAAAATTCTGAATAGTCGCTATGGAATTCAGGCCCTTAAAAATGGAAATTTTGCAAACGACCTCGGATTTCGACGAAACAACTTTTGTTGGATCCATGATGTCAAATTATTGCTAGGTTCCAAATTTCATAATTTTTTGAATCAATATGTGAGCGTGGCAAAGGAAAACGTGTTTGACCAGTTTTAGTTGATTTTAGTCGACTAGAAAATAGCTATTTTTCAAATGGTCTCAGAATTCGACGAAACTTGTTTTGTTAGGACCGTATCGTCAATACGAAGCTAGAAAATATTTTTCGGGAATTTTTCGAGTTCGTATGTGACCCCGGTAAATTGAAATGTGCGTTCAAATTCAATATATAGAGTTATATATTGGTTTTGACGAAAGCTGATCGAAACGATCGAATCAGCCTATGATACATATCCCATTGTGTTCGGAATGGGGGTAATTAGCTAGGGACGGCAGGCGGTGGGCCTCGTTTAGAGGTCGAATAAAAAGTCAACCTTTTTGAAATTAAAAAAAACTCTCTCTCCTCTCCCCTCTCCCCTCTCTCTCTATGCTATCAGACCCCCCCCCCTTATCCTTTCAATCGAGATAAAAAAAAGAAAAAAAAAATCGCGTCACTCAGCCAGGAACCGCCGACCCCTACCGCACGCCGACCCCCCCATGCTCCGCCTCCTCCCGATCCTCTCCCCTTCCTCCTCATGTGGAGCGCGACCCCCCCTCGTTTCAGAAACCCCCCACCAGAACCGACGCCGCAACCCAACCTCCACCGCTCCAGCCCCGAAGACCACCGCCGCCGACACTGCATGGCCATCGCCCCTCCAGTCCACTCAGCATGCATCTCCTCTAAAAATGTGAGCTTTTCCCTTTTATTTATTTCATAATTTGTTTAAACTTTGATGTGGAAAAAACTGAATTACTTTGATGTTAAAAGCTAAAAATAAATACGCGATTTTCATACGGTAAATCTGAAAATAAAAATGCGATTTTTATTTAGGATAACATCGCATTAAAAATATTTGGTTTATATATATATATATATATATATATATATATATATATTTAAAATAGAAAAGATTAGATTTTCAAAATAGGAAAGATACGATTTTTTAGCGGTGCAAAACTAGGATTTTTATATATTGAATAGCAAAGTAAAAATTCGATTTTTATATATTGAATAGCAAAGTAAAAATTCGATTTTTATATATTGAATAGCAAAGTAAAAATTTGATTTTTATACATTGAATAGCAAAGTAAAAATTCGATTTTTATACATTGAATAGCAAAGTAAAATTTCGATTTTTATATATTGAATAGCAATGTAAAAATTCGATTTTTATATATTGAATAGCAAAGTAAAAATTCGATTTTTATATATTGAATAGTAAAGTAAAAAAAAAATCGATTTTTACATATGTAGAGAATACGGGCAAAGAAAGCGACAAGAGGCAAGAACGGCGAAGATTTCTAAATAAGAAGAGTCGTGGCGTTGGATTAGCAATTCTGTGAGAATTTCTCGCTCTTTAATTTAATTTTCTAGTTATATAAATATATGCTAGGATGCAGACGGTGTTTAGTAGCACCTGACACCCGTCGTCCACAGACCATGGACGGCTTGTATGCTTGTTTGTTTGATTTTGATGTGTAGTTGATTGTGTGATGTGAAATGAAATAAAATATTTATATAGTTAAAAATATTTTATAGTTAAAAATAAAATTTTTAACGTGTATATGAAATGAAATGAAAATAAACAAATCGGACGATTTGTTTATATACACACATTTGACTGATATTGATTGGGACGATAAATTTTACACATCGCCCAACTGCACAAATAAAATCTTTGTTTGATTGTTTGAAACCCCACACGGGTATCGGGATGATATTTGACGTACACTAATCCCGATTGTCTAGTTGTATGTCGATCGATTGATTGACAGACTGTTATAAGCGTGGAATATTTATATTTGATGCTTATATAGTGTGGAATGCACTTTGGATGATGGTTGATTATTCATCGTTGTTGATGTATACCTGTGTTGTAGAAAATCCATATAATTAACATTATATGGTAATTGATTGGGCCTCATTCCAGTTTAGAAGTAGAAATATTTGAAAAAGTAATATTTGAAATAGAATATTTGAAATAGAAATATTCGAAATGGAATATTTGAAAATATCAATATATGAAGCCGTGTTGATTAGATTTACGCCATTTTGACGTGAACGATATTTATATCGATTTTATTCATTTTATAATGAATATCGAAAGTGATTTCAAAATCTGAAATTTTGAAAAGAATTGAAAATCGAATTAAATTGAATAGAAGTGAATTCAAATTGGAATTGAATAGAAGTGAATTCGAATTGAAATTGAATAGAAATGAATTCGAATTGAAATTGAATAGAATTGAATTGAAATCAATTTGAAATCAATTTGAAATCAATTTGAAATGAATTTAAAACGAATTTATATTGGAATATTCAATTTTGATTTGAAATTGAATATGAAGTTGAAACTGTTTTGAAAATGAATTTAAAACGATTTATAAAATACGTTTTAAAAGGAAATTGATGAAGTATATATTATATATATTATATATATAATATAATGGCCTGAATACAACGCGCCGCGCCGCGGCAGTTCGCGAATTTCGACCTTTGACTTCGAACGGATATTACGGGAGATCCGACCGTCGGATTCTCCTAAAACCGGAACCATTGGGTTTGTATCTAAAAGAGCTTTCTAACGATTATTAGAAATTAGAAATCTAATAGTTGGATTTGGAATTATGTCCAAATCAAATTTGAAAAAGGTCGCTGTAAGTGCAGTTCGATGGCCGTTGATGGAAATCAAATGTACGGGCCTTGATAAAATTATTAAAAATAGTAATAATTTGTGTAAAATCATAAGAAATGATTTGGGAAGAATTGGGATGAAAAACTCCATATTTGAAAAGTTAAAAATAGATTTTTTTATCAAAATGAACTAGTTTTGAACTAGGATTAAAATTAGATTTATTTTTAAATAAATAAATTGGATTTGAAATGGTTTTGAAAATAACCAGAATTTCCAATAATTGAATTGGAATGGATTTGAATCGAAATTGTCTTTGGAATATTTCGATGTTGGATTTCGTGATCAAACAGATGTTGTTATGGATATTTGAAAGATATGTATATATATCATTATTTCGAATACGATATTTGTTGGTCGTAGAATTTGATATTGAATATAAGCCGATATATTTTCTATTCAGAGCCTCGTATTTAATATCAAATGTGATTTGGGTTTGTCGTGAATGGTGTCTTTATTAACACTGTTCTTGAACCCAGTTGAGAAAAGATTAAATCTTTTTATTTAGATTTAATGAAGTGTACCAATTAAATAATATTTTATTGGAATTGAACTGGTATTGATTTTTGGGTTTATTGTGAACAGTGTTTTAAATGACACTTATTCTTTAACCCGATAATTAATGAATGTGATTTTGGGTTTATCGTGAACCGTGTTTTAAATGACATTGATTCTTTAACCCAGTTAAAGATTAAAACTAAGTGGAGTTTTAATGAATCTTTAATTAGATTGAAAAGATCGAGAATGGAGTATCACCAGTTGATACTATTATAATTGGTGATACTCCATTCTCGATTCCAATAGTATCAACTGGTGATACTATCAACTGGTGATACTCCATTCTCGATCTTTTCAATCTAATTAAAGATTCACTAAAACTCCACTTAGTTTTAATGCTTAACTGGGTTAAAGAATCAGTGTCATTTAAAACACGGTTCACGGTAAACCCAAAATCACATTCCCTTAATTATCGGGTTAAAGAACAAGTGTTATCTAAAATACTGTTCATGATAAACCCAAAAATCAATACCAATTCAATTCCAATTAAATATTATTTAATTGGTACACTTCATTAAATCTAAATAAAAAGATTTAATCATTTTCTCAACTGGGCTTAAGAATAGTGTTAATGAAGACACCATTCACGACAAACCCAAATCACATTTGATATTAAATACAAGGCTCTGAATAGAAAATATATCGGCTTATATTCAATATCAAATTCTACGACCAACAAATATCGTATGGGAAATAACGATATAAATATATCTTTCAAATTTCCATAACAATATCTGTACAATAACGAAATCCAACATCGAAATATTCCAAAGACAATTTCGATTCAAATCCACTCCAATTCAATTATTGGAAATTATGGTTACTTTTAAATCCTTTTACAAATTCAATTTATTTATTTAAAAATAAATAGAATTATAATTCTAGTTCAAAACTAGTTCATTTCGATAAAAATCTATTTTTATCTTTTCAAATATGGAGTTTTTCATCCCAACTCTTCCCAAATCATTTCTTATGATTTTACACAAATTATTGCTATTTTTAATAATTTTATCAAGGCCCGTACAGTCGATTTCCATCAACGGCCATCGAACTGCACTTACAGCGACCTTTTCCAAATTTGATTTGGATATAATCCCAAATACTACTGTTAGATTTCAAATTTCTAATATTCGTTAGAAAGCTCTTTTCGATACGAACCCAACGGTTCCGGTTTTAGGAGAATCCGACGGTCGGATCTCCCGCAATATCCATTCAAAGTCAATGGTCGAAATTCACGAACTACCGCAGCGCGGCGCGTTCTATTTAAGCCATTATATTATATATAATATATATATAATATATACTTCGTCGATTTCCTTTTAAAACGTATTTTATAAATCGTTTTAAATTCGTTTTCGAAACGATTTCAACTTCATTTCAAATCAAATTTGAATTTTTCAATATAATCCGTTTTAATTTCATTTCAAATCGATTTCAATTCAATTTCAATTTAATTCGAATTTCAATTCATTCCAATTTAATTCGAATATCAAATCTATTCAATTTAATTCGAATTCATTTTCTATTCAATTCGATTTCAATTCGATTTCAATTCGATTTGAATTCTATTCAATTCAAATTTATTTCGATTTGAATTCCATTCAATTCAATTTTAATTCGATTATTGAAATCACTTTACAATATTCATTTAAAAATGAATAAAATCGATAAAATTCCCGTTCATGTTAAAATGGCTTGTAACTACTTAACACGGCTTCATATATTTTTATTTTCAAATATTTTATTTCAAATGTTTCTTTTTCAAATATTTCTATTCAAATATTTCTTTTTCAAAACTGGAATGAGGCCCAATCAATTACCATATAATGTTAATTATATGGATTTTCTACAGCACATGTATACAATAACAACGATGAATAATCAACCATCATCCAAAGTGCATTCTACACTGTATAAGCATCAAATATAAATATTTAACGCTCATAACAGTCTGTCCATCAATCGATCGACATACAACTAATTATTGGGATTAGTGTATGTCATATATCATCCCAATACCCGTGTGGGGTTTCAAACAATCAAACACAGATTTTATTTGTGCAGTTGGTCGATGTGTAAAATTTATCGTCCCAATCAATATCAGTCAAATGTGTGTATATAAACAAATCGTCCGACTTGTTTATATTTATTTCATTTTAAATACACGTTAAAGTTTTTATTTTTGACTATAAAATATTTTTAACTATCTAAATATTTTATTTCTTTTCACATCACATCACACAATCAACTACACATCAAAATCTAACAAACAAGCATACAAGCCGTCCATGGTCTGTGGACGACGGGTGTCGGGTGCTACTAAACACCGTCTGCATCCTAGTATATATTTTAACTAGAAAAATTAAATTAAAGGTAAGAAGTTCTCACCAAGAGCTAAACCAACCGCCACGACTTTTCTTATGTAGAACATCTTCGCCGTGCTTCTAACGAGATCTGTTCAACACCGTTTGTGTTAAAATTACATTTTTAACTTCTCTATATTATAAAAATTATATTTTTAACTTCTCTATATTATAAAAATTATATGTTTAACTTCTCTATATTATAAAAATTATACTTTTAATTTCATGATATGAAATAAAAATCATATCCTTATATTCGCTACTATGTAAAAATTATATTTTTATTTCAACGCTATAAAAATCCCAGTTTTATTTCAATGCTAGATATATAATAAAAATTAGATTTTTATTTAGTTACGTATATAAAAATCATATTTTCATATTCTCTATTGTATAAAAATTCTATTTTTAATCCCCTACTCATCTAAAAATCGAATTTTTATTTCGCTACAACATATATAAAAATCGTAATTTTATATTCTCTATTATATAAACAAAATCAAATCTTGTTTACGGTTAAAAAATCAAATCTTTTTACAGTTTTTCAAATATTAAAATCTTAGCTTTCCATATGCAATGTCATATACATAGAAAATCGGATTTTTATTTGCTATTTACATTATAAAATAAATAAAAATAAGAAATAAAACAAAAGCGAGAACTCACATTTTGCTGGAAATCCTAAAAAACGCATCTTGGCCCTAGGAGAGACTCACGGTGGCTGTAAGCGACCGGTGGAGGGCGGTGTAATCCCCTGAGGTGGCAGTCATGCTCGGCAGCAGGCCAGTGGGGTGGTGGCGGCCGAATTGGGTTGGTTAGGGTTTGGGTTCGAGCGGCTAACGGGGTGGAGGGAGAGAATCGAATAGAGGAGGGAGGAGCGAACGGGGTGGGGGAAGGATCTTGATCCCCGGCGGCGGCTTAGGGGGGGCGACGGTGATGCTCCGCCTCGAGGTGGGTAGCGTCGGGGCTTTAGGCGCGTTTCCCCCTTTTTTTTATTCTTCTGAACGAAATAGAAAAGTAAGAGAGAGGGAGTGATGAGGGTAATAATAAAATATATATATTTATTTTAATAATATTTTTCTTCTGAATAGTAACTTCTTCATTCGATCCCCAAACGAGACCCAACGTCTGTTGCCCCTAGCTAATTACCCCCATTCTGAACACAATGGGATATGTATCGTAAGCCAGTTTGGCCGTTTCGAATAGTTTTTGTCAAAATCAAAATTTAACTCTATATATTGAATTTGAACGCACATTTCAATTTACTGGGGTCACAAACGGACCCGAAAAATTCCAAAAAAAATATTTCTAGCTTCGTATTGACGATACGGTCCTAACAAAACTAGTTTCATCAAATTCTGAGACCATTTGAAAAATGGCCATTTTCCAGTCGATTAAAATCAACTGAAACTGGTCAAACGCGTTTTCCTTTGCCACACTCACATATTGATTCGAAAAATTATGAAAATTGGGATCTAGCAATAACTTGACATCCCGGATCCAACAAAAGTGGTTTCGTTGAAATCCGAGGTCATTTGCAAAATGGCTATTTTCAAGGGCCGAAATTCCATAGCGACTATTCTGAAATTTCAACTGGACATAACTTTTAATTCCCACTATGAAATTTTGATTACCCGGATTCGTTGGAAAGATATTCTCAAATAGATTCTATTATTTTTGGTTTCACTAAAATCCGGTTTATTTTGCACCCGGTACATTCATATGAACTTTGAAATCGAATTTTCGAACTACCGCGCCATATTCAATTCCTTTTATAATTATAAATAAATATTTATATTCAAACGACGATCCGAATAAATATATACGTTCGAATGCTATTCAAAATAAATTTCTCGTCGTTATTATTCAAAATAATTCATTTTAAATACTCAAAATTCATTAAAATCGCCAAAATAAAATTTTTAAAGTGGCTCGGATTTCCAGGTTATTACAATCTCCCCTACTTAAAACTTTTCGTCCCCGAAAAGGAACGAAGCCGAAAGTTGTTTAACAATTCAACTCAACTTCCAGTATTTTCACTACGGCTTAAGTTCTTCAACTTTTCAGTTTCTAAGAACTTTTCAAATTTTTCAAAAATTTGGCTAACACCCTAAATTTTAGAAATTTTTCGCCATAACCTCCGCTGCACCGGGGACTTCGGGATATTTCATTTAGCCTCCAATGGCCTTGTTCAATCCAAAAGAAAAAGCCAAAAAGCTAGCCAGTCGGCTCATAAAGTCATTATCACCCAAACAAAACAGTAAATTATGATAAACATGTACCTATTTATCAGGCAAACAAATTTTATTCTTCTGCTCTAGCCTCCTTGCTATGACCTGTTCAATATAAGTACATGTATATGCATGCAAATGCGACTAATTTTCAATATAACTCAATATTTGGTACTATTTGGCTAAATGGTTCTACATTTACTTAGTCGAACAATAATCAAACAACACAATCAGCAATCAATTAGTTGATTAACGTTTCAAATCCATAAATTTGATACATAGTCAAAAATTAGATTTTTGATGCCAAATCACAACACTAAGCCTTATCTAATTTTGGTTCTCACACCAGTCAAAAGGAAATATATAGAAATCTCACTTTCGTCACTCGAACATAAATCCTGATGATGATCGATCAATCATCAGAATCATCTCCGGCCGACTACAGTGTGATCCTATATCTACCCAATATATTAAAATTTTGAATACACGCGGATCAGACGTATACGCAAAATCTGTATATACTGGATAGTCCAAATCAATATAAATAAATAATCAAATACGAATAATTGATTTAAATCTTCAAAACAAAATTTGTTTTCACTTTAAAGATATACTCTTCACACTCGTTCTAGGATACTACTGATCCCTTCTCTAACGAGTCATTCTTATTGGATATTACTAATCCAAACTCTGATGAATTCTTTCGTATGGTTCTAATGTGTCTTGTTCTCCGAGCTTTGTAAACCAAAGCTCTGATACCAGCTGAAACGACCCGAACTTCCCCGGTAAGGAAAGCACGGATAGAATTGAGGACAAAACACAAAAGAACGCAGACAGAAGAACATTTCATTGTATATTACAACAATCCCATCAGAATATACTGAGTATAAATGAATAAATATTACACAGAAAATATCAGAGATTACAATAATTTATAGAGCAGCAGAAAATAATACAAAACAAAACTGAAGGGGATATACGGATATAAAGCTTTCCGGATATCGTTCCAGCTGTAAACCAGGATCCTGTGAATATAAATCTGCAAAACCAAAACTACTAGCTTCCCGTGTCGAAATAAGGGTACCCAGAGTTTAGGTTAAAACAATAAACTCCAGGTCAGTCATGTGACTGGTGTGAGAACTAAAACAGTTATTAATCTTTATTTTAAAGTTAGGTAAATCAAGGGACCACGCCGTATAACACGGAACGGGTTTCCTCCCAAGAGCACCAGTGCATAAAACAACAACGCAACGCTAAATAAAGAAAAATGAAGCTATTATAAGACCCAGGTCCTATCACACAATGCAACGCAAGCCGGGGGATAGGGCTTTTCCTTATAATAGCCAAACATGCTTAGTACGTTTAAAACAAATCATTTGATACTATTATAAGTGCATAGTGTATAAAACAACTTCGAATCATAAATATCAATCATAGACGGCATGGGTACCATATATCATGTCGCCATACTAGGCTCTACAATCAAAACCGCAAATGTCACGTATTTGGAAATTGGATTTCCGTCTGTGAGCCGAGGCAAAAGATAGTCCTCACCGACTTCGAGACAATCTAGCCCATGTCTCAGGGTCAGAGTGCATCGGCCCTTGGATCGTCAGGGCCGGTCCACCGATGTGGATTAAAATGCCTGAACACTGCGTTTCCCCGCCCTTTGGGGCGTAAATGAGCCAACGAATGACTCCATCGGTTTCACATAGTCACCGATATATCTGAGGCGCCTCGCAACAGCAACAACCATGTAAGTCAAACTCGTCAGGGCGTGTAAAACCACTAACGCCACTTCTAACTAGAAGGAAACGCATGCCCTCCCTGAGGTCCTCTCCCGTTTTTGATTCACAACCGGGGTGTGAGGCTCGCGAATCAACGCTACACAAATCTATGCCACAAAGGTCGTGCTTTGATCATCAACCACAAGACTTTGCTTTTCAACAGAAGCCTTGATCATTTGCCACTTAGGCATGCCACACAGGCAATTCACTCTATGCGTTTGATATCCATCAGTATATAACCCCTGAACTTGTACGTCTCATAGAAGGGCGTTAAGCAAGAGAAAAAAATTCTCCCCGCCAAACAGATATATATTTAATAGAAATCAATCACACAGAATAAAATCCAATGTCAGACACACAGTCCATTTACAAGTTCGTTCTGGGTTTGAACGAAACCGGAGGCACCTAGTACCCCGCATATCCATCGATCTCCAAGTACGTCTGGACGACCACTAACTGATTCTCTCCTCTTGGGTGTACGGCCCAATCAAGATCATCAGTAACCACCCAAATGACTGAAGACCTCCGGTCTTCGACCACCGTCTTCATCTTCGACTTATCGTCGTATCAGTTATTCAGAATGGGATAAACCCGATCTTTCCGAATAACTCGCGTATATAATAAACAAGTGTTACACAAACACAACATACGCCTCATTCCAGTTCATCAGTCACTAACCGTAAATTAACAAGAGAATAATTCCCCAAATATTAACCCCGAAGGCCGAAACCAACATCAGATCAATATCCAGAAAACCCTTCTGCTTAGCTAACCGACAGTTAGTTTCTAAATTTCACATTCTTGGGGAAAGGTTCCCATTAATTTTATCAAAGATAAATCCTTTAAATTTATTCTTTAATCTACTTTTGAATATCAATTAAAACTAGTCGGGATTAGCGAACCACACCAAAGTGATCATTTATTTTATTTCCCAATCCATACCTATTCATCCCATGAAGTAAAACTGGTAATACTTCATATCTAACACCACGGTGTTATCGGTAAATTCAATTACCATTCCACGTTCAAATCTAATTAAAGATTTAACTATCGCCTGGAGCAAAACATGTGATACTCCATTCCCGATCTTTTCAATCTAATTAAATATTCATTAAAACTCCACTTAGTTTTAATCCTTAACTGGGTTAAAGAATCAGTGTCATTTAAAACACGGTTCACGATAAACCCAAAATCACATTCCATTAATTATCGGGTTAAAGAACAAGTGTTATCTAAAACACTGTTCACGATAAACCCAAAAATCAATACCAATTCAATTCCAATTAAATATTATTTAATTGGTACACTTCATTAAATCTAAATAAAAAGATTTAATCATTTTCTCAACTGGGCTTAAGAACAGTGTTAATGAAGACACCATTCACGACAAACCCAAATCACATTTGATATTAAATACAAGGCTCTGAATAGAAAATATATTGGCTTATATTCAATATCAAATTCTATGACCAACAAATATCGTATGGGAAATAACGATATAAATATATCTTTCAAATTTCAATAACAATATTTGTATAATCACGAAATCCAACATCGAAATATTCCAAAGACAATTTCGATTCAAATCCACTCCAATTCAATTATTGGAAATTATGGTTACTTTTAAAACCTTTTACAAATTCAATTTATTTATTTAAAAATAAATAGAATTATAATTCTAGTTCAAAACTAGTTCATTTCGATAAAAATCTATTTTTATCTTTTCAAATATGGAGTTTTTCATCCCAATTCTTCCCAAATAATTTCTTATGATTTTACACAAATTTCTAATATTCTTTAGAAAGCTCTTTTTGATACGAACCCAACGGTTCCAGTTTCAGGAGAATCCAACGGTCGGATCTCCCGCAATATCCATTCGAAGTCAACGGTCGAAATTCACGAACTATCGCAGTGCGGCTCGTTCTATTCAGGCCATTATATATTTATATATATATATATATGTATGTATGTATGTATGTATATAATATATACTTCGTCGATTTCCTTTTAAAACGTATTTTATAAATCGTTTTAAATTCATTTTCGAAACGATTTCAACTTCATTTCAAATTCAAATCAAATTTGAATTTTTCAATATAATCTGTTTTAATTTCATTTCAAATCTATTTCAATTCAATTTCAATTTAATTCAAATTTCAATTCATTCAAATTTAATTTGAATTTCAAATCTATTCAATTTAATTCGAATTCATTTTCTATTCAATTCAATTTCAATTCGATTTGAATTCTATTCAATTCAATTTTAATTCGATTTGAATTCCATTCAATTCAATTTTAATTCGATTATTGAAATCACTTTTCAATATTCATTTAAAAATGAATAAAATCGATAAAATTCCCGTTCGTGTTAAAATGGCATGTAACTACTTAACACGGCTTCATATATTTCTATTTTCAAATATTTTATTTCAATTATTTCTTTTTCAAATATTTCTATTCAAATATTTCTTTTTCAAAACTGGAATGAGACCCAATCAATTACCATATAATGTTAATTATATGGATTTTCTATAGCACATGTATACAATAACAACGATGAATAATCAACCATCATCCAAAGTGCATTCTACACTGTATAAGCATCAAATATAAATATTTAACGCTCATAACAGTCTGTCCGTCAATCGATCGACATACAACTAATTATTGGGATTAGTGTATGTCATATATCATCCCAATACCCGTGTGGGGTTTCAAACAATCAAACACAGATTTTATTTGTGCAGTTGGGCGATGTGTAAAATTTATCGTCCCAATCAATATCAGTCAAATGTGTGTATATAAACAAATCGTCCGACTTGTTTATATTTATTTCATTTTAAATACACGTTAAAATTTTTATTTTTGACTATAAAATATTTTTAACTATCTAAATATTTTATTTCATTTCACATCACACAATCAACTACACATCAAAATCTAACAAACAAGCATACAAGCCGTCCATGGTCTGTGGACGACGGGTGTCGGGTGCTACTAAACACTGTCTGCATCCTAGTATATATTTTAACTAGAAAAATTAAATTAAAGGTGAGAAGTTCTCACCAAGAGCTAAACCAACCGCCACGACTTTTCTTATGTAGAACATCTTCGCCGTGCTTCTAACGAGATCTGTTCAACACCGTTTGTGTTAAAATTATATTTTTAACTTCTCTATATTATAAAAATTATATTTTTAACTTCTCTATATTATAAAAATTATATTTTTAACATCCCTATATTATAAAAATTATACTTTTATCTTCATGATATGAAATAAAAATCATATCCTTATATTCGCTACTATGTAAAAATCATATTTTTATTTCAACGCTATAAAAATCCCACTTTTATTTCAATGCTAAATATATAATAAAAATTAGATTTTTATTTTGTTACGTATATAAAAATCATATTTTCATATTCTCTATTGTATAAAAATTCTATTTTTAATCCCCTACTCATCTAAAAATCGAATTTTTATTTCGCTACAACATATATAAAAATCGTATTTTTATATTCTCTATTATATAAACAAAATCAAATCTTTTTTACAGTTAAAAAATCAAATCTTTTTACAGTTTTTCAAATATAAAAATCTTGGCTTTCCATATGCAATGTCATATACATAGAAAATCGGATTTTTATTTGCTATTTACATTATAAAATAAATAAAAATAAGAAATAAAAGAAAAGCGAGAACTCACATTTTGCTGGAAATCCAAAAAAACGCATCTTGGCTTGAGGAGAGACTCACGGTGGCTGTAAGTGACCGGTGGAGGGCGGTGTAGTCCATTGAGGTGGCAGTCATGCTCGGTAGCGGGCCAGTGGGGTGGTAGCGGCCGAATTGGGTTGGTTAGGGTTTGGGTTCGAGCGGCTAACGGGGTGGAGGGAGAGAATCGAATAGAGGAGGGAGGAGCGAACGGGGTGGGGGGAGGATCTCGATCCCCGGCGGCGGCTTAGGGGGGGCGACGGTGATGCTCCGCCTCGAGGTGGGTAGCGTCGGGGCTTTAGGCGCGTTTCCCCTTTTTTTATTCTTCTGAACGAAATAGAAAAGTAAGAGAGAGGGAGAGAGGAGGGTAACAATAATATATATATATATATTTATTTTAATAATATTTTTCTTCCAAAAAGTAACTTCTTCACTCGATCCCCAAAAGAGACCCAACGTCTGTTGCCCCTAGCTAATTACCCCCATTTTGAACACAATGGGATATGTATCATAAGCCAGTTTGGCCGTTTCGAACAGTTTTTGTCAAAATCAAGGTATAACTCTATATATTGAATTTGAACGCACATTTCAATTTACTGGGGTCACATACGGACCCGAAAAATTCCAAAAAATATATTTCTAGCTTCTTATTGACGATACAGTCCTAACAGAACTAGTTTCATCGAATTCTGAGACCGTTTGAAAAATGGCCATTTTCCAGTCGATTAAAATCAACTGAAACTGGTCAAACGCGTTTTTCATTGCCACACTCACATATTGATTCGAAAAATTATGAAAATTGGGATATAGAAATAACTTGACATCCAACAAAAGTGGTTTCATCGAAATCCGAGGTCGTTTGCAAAATGGCTATTTTCAAGGGCTGAAATTCCATAGCGACTATTCTGAAATTTCAACTGGACATAACTTTTAATTCCCGCTATGAAATTTTGATTTCCCGGATTCGTTGGAAATATATTCTCAAATACATTCTATTATTTTTGGTTTCACTAAAATCCGGTTTATTTTGCACCCGGTACATTCATTTGAACTTTGAAATCAAATTTTCGAACTACCACGCCATATTCAATTCCTTTTATAATTATAAATAAATATTTATATTCAAACGACGATCCGAATAATTATATACATTCGAATGCTATTCAAAATAAATTTCTTGTCTTTATTATTTAAAATAATTCATTTTAAATACTCAAAATTCATTAAAATCGCCAAAATAAAAATTTTAAATTGGCTCGGATTTCCGGGTTATTACATTAAAATATATACTAGGATGCAGACGGTGCTTAACAGCACACGAGACCGTCGTCTACAGACCATGGACGACTTGTTTGTTTGAATTGATTGTGATGTGATATGGAAAATAAAATATTTGGACAATAAATATTTTATCGTTAAAAATATAATTTTTAAAGTGTATATGAATAAAATAAATATTCATTTACAAATCGAACGATTTGTTTATGTACACCCATTTGACTGATATTGATTAGGACGATAAATTTTACGCATCGCCCGACTGCACAAATAAAATCTGTGTCTGTTGATTGAAAATCCACACGGGTGTTGGATGATATTTGACGTACACTAATCCCAATTGTTTAGTGGTATGTCGATCGTTTAGTTGACAGACTGTGTAAGCGTGAATTATTTATATTTAATGCTTATGCAGTTGTGTAGAATGCACTCTGGATAATGGTTGATTGTTTATCATTGTTGTTCTATACATGTGTTGTATGAAATCCATATAAATAACATTATATGGCAGTTGACTGTGTCTGATTCCAGTTCGAAAAGAATGAATATTTTAAAATAACGAATATTTTAAAATAATGAATATTTTAAAATAATATTCAATAATGGATCAAAATGTGATTTGGATGTCTGATTTAGGATGGACACAAAAATATTTAAATATATAAAGTCGTGTTGATTAGATTAACGTCATTTTGACGTGAACGATTTTTATCTTGATTTTATTCATTTTTATAATGAATATCGAAAAGGAAGTGATTTCAAAATCTAATGTTTTGAAAATACTATTATTTATATATCGATGATATGGAATATTCAATTTTGATTGGAAATTGAATATGAAGTTGAAATCGTTTTCAGAACGAATTTAAAACGATTTATAAAATACGATTTAAATGGAAATCGACGAAATATATATAATATATATACTATATATATTTAATGGCCTGAATAGAACGCGTCACGCCGCGGCAGCTCACGAATTTCGACCATTGACTTCGAATGGACATTACGGGTGATCCGACTGTTGGATTCTCCAGAAACCGGAACCGTAAGGTTCGTATCGAAAAGAGCTTTCTAAAGAATATGAGAGATTTGAAATCTAATAGTTGGATTTGGAATTATGTACAGATCAAATTTGAAAAAGTCGCTGCAAGTGCAGTTCGATGACCGTTTAAGGAAATCGACTATATGGGCCTTGATAAAATAATTAAAAATAACAATAAATAGTGTAAAATCATAATAAATGATTTGGAACGAATTTGTAATAACCCGGAAATTCTGAACCAGTTTAAAAATTTTATTTTTTATTTTGGCAATTTTAGCGAATTTTGAATATTTAAAATAGATTATTTTAAATAATATCGACGAAAATTTATTTTGAATATATTTAGAATGTATATATTATATACGCCGTCGTTAGAATATGAATATTTATGTATAATTATTAATAGAATTGAAAATGGCGCGGTTGTTCGATAATTCAATTTCAAACTTCAATTGAATGTACCGGGTGCAAAACAATCCGGATTTTAGTGAAACCAAAAACATTAGGGTCTAATTGATGATATCTTTCCAACGAATCCGAAAAATCAAAATTTCATAGCGGGAATCAAAAGATATGTCCAGTTGAAAATTCTGAATAGTCGCTATGGAATTCAGGCCCTTAAAAATGGAAATTTTGCAAATGACCTCGGATTTCGACGAAACCACTTTTGTTGGATCCGCAGTGTCAAATTATTGTTAGATTCCAAATTTCATAATTTTTCGATTCAATATGTGAGCGCGACAAAGGAAAACGCGTTTGATCAGTTTCAGTTGATTTTAATCGACTGGAAATTGGCCATTTTTCCAACGGTCTCAGAATTCGACGAAACTAGTTTTGTTAGGACCGTATCGTCAATACGAAGCTAGAAAATATTTTTCAGGAATTTTTAGAGTTGGTATGTGACCCCGGTAAATTGAAATGCGCGTTCAAAATCAATATATAGAGTTATATGTTGATTTTAACGGAAACTGATCGAAACAGCCGAATCAGCCTGCGATACATATCCCATTGTGTTCGGAATGGGGGTAAAACGCTATGGACGACAGGCGGTGGGCCTCGTTTAGAGGTCGAAAATAAAAGTTGCTTTTTAGTGATAAATAAAATAATAATAAAAAAAACCCTCTCCTCCCTTATACTCTGGCCCCCCGTATCATTTCAAAATTGAAATCAAAAGAAAAAAACTTTCGATCTCGTTCCTCAGTCCCGAAGTCGATCGTCGTCGCCGCCTGGCTCAGGCCATCGCCACCCACCGCCGGTCTTCTAGCGTCGCCCCCTCCATCCGATCCCCTCTTACCTCTCCCCTCCTCCAGCAGACCGAACACCCTAACCTTAAAACCCTGGATCCCGTCGCCTGCCAGCCCCGCAACTCCCCAGTGCCTCCGCCTCCTCCAGTTCCCTCCGACGCCCCCACACTCCCTTTTTCTCTTATGCAAATCGAGACCCCCCATCCCCAATCACCTGAATGCGCCGCGCCCTAGGGCCCACTGCCCGACCACCGACACTGTGAGGTGCCGCCTTACCCCTCTGGAACCACCAGTAGCGAACAACTCCACTCTCCCCCTCTCGTAAATTTACAGTGAGTTTCCTTTTTTCTCTCTTTCTATTTATTTTTATTTCTATATAGTTTGTTTAAAACTGAAATTATATAGTTTGTTTAAAACTGAAATTATATAGATTTTAAAACTGATTTCTATTTACCAAAGTTTTGATTTTTATATAGGATTTTAAAATAGAAATTCATTTTTTAAAATATATGATTTGGTGGTAGAAAAATATGATTTTTATATTTTTAAAGAATTAAAAATTGGATTTTTATATTTTTAAAGTGGTAAAAATATAATCTTTATATTTGAAAAGGCGAAATCTTTATAGTTGAAAGGGCGAAATCTTTATATAGAGAATAGCGAGGTAGAAATAGAATTTTTATCTATATAGTAGCGGTGTGAAAATGGAATTTTTATCCATATAGCGAGGTAATAAAAATTTGATTTTTATATATTGAATAGCATAGTAAAAATTCGATTTTTATATATTGAATAGCATAGTAAAAATTCGATTTTTATATATTGAACAGCATAGTAAAAATTCGATTTTTATATATTGAATAGCATAATAAAAATTCGATTTTTATATATTGAGTAGAGAAGTAAAAATTCGATTTTTATATATGTAGTGAATACGGGCAAACAAAGTGACAAGAGGCAATAACGATGAAGATTTCTGTCGAAGAAGAGTCAAGATGATTGGATAGCTATCGGTGAGAATTTCTCACCTTTCAATTTCATTTCTATATATATATACATATATACTAGGATGCAGACGGTGTTTAGTAGCACCCGACACAATCGTCCACAGACCATGGACTTGTTTGTTTGGTTGCATAAATTAGTTAGATGATTTGATTTGAATTTGGTTGTTTGGTGAATTTGATTGATGTGTGAATGGCGTGGGCCTTCACTAGACAGGGGATAAGGCTAGGCCTCGTCCCGTTTCTAGTATCGTGCCGTTATGCCACCGAAATTTTCTAAAATAAGTTAGAAAAATAAAAATATCATTTTATTTAAAGAATGAACTGAATAGAAATTCATATGTTAAAATAAAATGTTTTATCATTAAAAATATAATTTTTAATGTGAATATGAATATAGTGAATGTGAATAAATAAATATTTATTTACAAACCGGACGATTTGTTTATGTACACCGATTTGACTGACATTGATTGGGACGATAAATTTTACACATCGCCCAACTGCACAACTAAAATCTGTGTTTGATTGTTTGAAACCCCACACGGGTGTTGGGATGAAATTTGAAGTTCACTCATCCTGATTGATTATATATGTCGATCGATTGATTGACAGGCTGTTATAAGCGTTAGATATCTATATTTGATGCTTATACAGTGTAGTGCACTTTGGTTGATGGTTGATTATTTTTCAATGCTATTATATACGTGTGATGTATGAAAATCCATATAATTAATATTATATGGTGATTGATTGGGCCTCATTCCAATTTAGAAGATAAAGAATATTATAAAATAAAGGTTCATGTGTTGACTGTACTCATCCGTTGAGATTGGTCATGTGTTGAACGAAATATTTTAACAATAAAATTTACATCTTTATCACTATAAAATAAAGGTTCATGGGTTGACTGTACTCATCCGTTGAGATTAGTCATGTGTTGAACGAAATATTTTAACAATAAAATTTACATCTTTATCACTATAAAATAAAGGTTCATGTGTTGACTGTACTCATCCGTTGAGATTGGTCATGTGTTGAACGAAATATTTTAACAATAAAATTTACATCTTTATCACTATAAAATAAAGGTTCATGTGTTGATCGTACTCATCCGTTGAGATTGGTCATGTGTTGAACGAAATATTTTAACAATAAAATTTACATCTTTATCACTATAAAATAAAGGTTCATGGGTTGATTGTACTCATCTGTTGAGATTAGTCATGTGTTGAACGAAATATTTTAGCAAAAATAGTCACATGTGGACAGTACTCATTCGTTGAGATTAGTCGTGTGTTGACAAAAATAAATATTCATTTGTTGAATAGAAAATAGAAATATATGAAGCCGTGTTGATTGGATTGACGCCATTTTGACGTGAACGATATTTATATCGATTTTATTCATTTCGAAATGAATTGAACTGAAAACGATTTCGAAATGAATTGAATTGAAAACGATTTCGAAATGAATTGAATTGAAAACGATTTCGAATTGAATTGAATTGAAAACGATTTCGAAATGAATTGAATTGAAAACGATTTCGAAATGAATTGAATTGAAAACGATTTCGAAATGAATTGAATTGAAAACGATTTCGAAATGAATTGAATTGAAAACGATCTCGAAATGAATTGAATAGAAAACGAATTTGATTTCAATTGAATATAAAACCGAATTGAATTCAAATTGAATAGAAAACCGAATTGAATTCAAATTGAATAGAAAACGAATTGAATTCAAATTGAATAGGAAACGAATTGAATTCAAATTGAATAGAAAACGAATTGAATTCGAATCGAATTAAAATCGATTTAAATTGAAATCAAATAGAAATGAAAGTAAAAAGGATTTAAAATAGGAAATTCAATTTTGATTTGAATTAAAATGGAAGTTGAAATTGTTTTTGAAACGAATTCAAAACTATTTATAAAATTCGTTTTAAATAGAAATCGACGAAATATATTATATATTATATATATATATATATATAATATAATGGCCTGAATAGAACGCGCCGCACCGCGGCAGTTCGTGAATTTCGACCATTTATTTCAAACGGACATTATGGGAGATCCGACCGTCGGATTCTCCTAAAACCAGAACCGTTAGGTTCGTATCAAAAAGAGCTTTCTAACGAATATTAGAAATTCAAAAATTTAATGGTTGGATTTGGAGGTACATCCAAATCAAATTTGAAAAAGGTCGCTGTAAGTGCAGTTCGATGGCCGTTGATGGAAATCGACTGTACGGGCCTTGATAAAATTATTAAAAATAGTAATAATTTGTGTAAAATCATAAGAAATAATTTGGGAAAAATTAGGATGAAAAACTCCATATTTGAAAAGATAAAAATAGATTTTTATCGAAATGAACTAGTTTTGAACTAAATTTAAAACCCAATTATTTTTTAAATAAATAAATTAGATTTAAAAAGGGTTTTTAAATAATCGGAATTTCTAATATATTTGATTGGATTTGAAATGGGTTTATCGTGAACGGTGTTTTAAATAACACTAGTTCCTTAACCCGATAGTAAATAGAATGTGATTTGGGTTTGTCGTGAGCTGTGTTTTAAATAACACCTAGTTCTTTAACCCAGTAAAAGGAGTTTTAGTGAATCTGCAATTAGATTGAAATGTAAATTTGTAATCTAAATTATCAAATTTAGAAAATGAGCGAGAATGGAGTGTCACCAGTTTTGCTCCAAAGCGATAGTTAAATCTTTAATTAGATTTGAACGTGTAATGATAATTAATTTTACCGATAACACCGTGGTGTTAGATATGGAGTACTACCAGTTTTGCTTCATGGGATGAATAGGTTGGGATTGGGAAATAAAATAAATAATTACTTCGGTGTGGTTCGCTAATCTCGACTAGTTTGAAAAACCATAATTTGGTTTGAAATGACATCCAAAGGAAGATTAAAGGATAAATTTTAAAGGATTTATCATGGATAAAATCAATGGGAACCTTTCCCTAAAAATGTGATTTTGTGAATAAAAGAATATTCTGAATTGGAATGGGGCGTATGTTGTGTTTGTGTAACATTTGTTTTTAATATACGCGGGTTGTTCGGAATGTCCGGGTTTATACCCATTCTGAATAACCGATTCGACGATAAGTCAAAGATGAAGACGGTGGTTGAAGACCGGAAGTCTTCACATCGTTTGGATAATTACTGACGATCCTGATTGGGCTGTACACCCAAGAGGATGGAAATAGTTGGTGGTCGTCCAGACGTACTTGGAGATCGATGGATATGCGAGGAAAGTGCCTCCGGTTTCGTTCAGACCCAGAACGAACTTGTAAATGGATTGTGTGTCTGACATTGGATTTTATTCTATGTTGATTGATTTCTGTTAAATATATATCTGTTTGGCGGCGGAGAATTTATTCTCTTGCTTAACGCCCTTCTCTGAGACGTACGAGCTTAGAGGTTATATATCGATAGATATCAATCGCATGGCATGAATTTCCTGTGTGGCATGCATGGATCAAGGCATCTGTTGAAAAGCAAAGTCTTGTGGTTGATGATCAAAGCACGACCTACGTGGTAGCTTTGTGTATAGCGTGGATTCGCGAGCCTCACATCTCAGTATGAGTCAAAAACGGGATACGGACTGCAGGGAGAGCACGACGTTTCTTTCTAGCTTTGGTGGTGTCAGTGACTTACCATCCCTGACATTTATATACTTTTCACCTATGTGGTTGTTGGAATGCGAGGCGCCTCGATTATAGGTCTGTAAGGACCGGGAAACGTGTGTTCAGGAATTGCCAATCCTCTAACGTAAGTGAGGACCGGCCCTGAAGATCCAGGGGTTGCCCAGAGTGCGTAACCCTGGGACATTTGCTAGAGTGTCTCGAACGCGGAGAGGAGCTTGCCCCTTGCCTCGACTCATGATGGAAATCCAATTTCCAATACGTGTATTGCAGTTTTAATTGTAGAACTAGTATGGCGACATAGTAGATGGTAGCTATGCCGCCTATGATTGATATTTATGATTGAAATTGTTTTGACACTATACACTTATTATAGTATCAAATGATTTGTTTTTAAAACGTACCAAGCATGTTTGGCTGTTATAAGGTAAAACCCTATCCTCCGGCTTGCGTTGCATTGTGTGATGGGACCTGGGTCTTATAATAGCTTCATTTTTCGAAAAAGCATTGCGTTGTTTATTCTATGCACTGGTATTCTTGGGAGGAAACCCGTTCCGTGTTATACGGCGTGGTCCCTTGAATTACTCTCTTTTAAAGTAAAGTTTTAAATAACTGTTTTAGTTCTCACACCAGTCACATGACTGACCTGGAGTTTATTGTTTTAACCTAAACTCTGGGTGCCCCTATTTTCCGCACGGGCAGCTAGTAGTTTTGGTTTTGCAGATTTATATTCACAGGATCCTGGTTTACAGCTGGAATGATATCTGGAAAGCTCTGTATCCGTATATCACCTTCAGTTGTGTTTTGTATTATTTTCCGCTGCTATGTAATTTATTGTAATCTCTGATATTTATCGAATCTAATTTATTCAATTATACTCTGTATATTCTTGTATTCTGATGGAATTGTTGTAATAGCAATGAAATGTTCTTCCGTCTGCGTTCTATTGTGTGTTGTTCTCAAAGTATCCACCTTTTCCTTGACGGGGAAGAAACGGGTTCTCACAGAATTGAGATGAAAAATTCCATATTTAAAAAGATAAAAATATATTTTTATTGAAATGAACTAGTTATGAAGTATAATTATAATCCAATATTTTTAAATAAATAAATTGGATTTGAAATGGTTTTAAAAATAACCAGAATTTCCAATATATGAATTGGAATGGATTTTAATCAAAATTATCTTCGAATATTTCGATATTGGATTCCGTGATTATATGGATATTGTGGAGGAATTTGGAAGATATATATATCGTTATTCCAATACGATATTTGTTGATTTCAGAATTTGACTTTGAATATAAGCCGATATATTTTCTATTCAGAGCCTTATATTTAATATCAAATGGATTTTTGGGTTGGTCGTGAATGGTGTCTTCACTAACACTGTTCTTAAACCTAGTTGAGAACAGATTAAATCTAACACTTGTTCTTTAACCCGATTAACAATGGAATGTGATTTTGAGTTTGTCGTGAATGATGTCTTAAATAACACTGTTCTTGAACCCCGTTTGAATAGAATAAATCTTTTAATTAAGATTTAAAGAAGAATTACCAATTAATTTACATTTAATTGGAACTAAAAATGGAATGTGAATTGGGTTTATTGTGAACTGTGTTTTTAACGACATTCGTTCTTTGACCCGATTTACAGTGAAATGTGATTTGGATTTTATAAATCTTTTTATCAAGATTTAACGGGAATTTTCTAGAGTAAAGTTTTCCAATTTAATATATTTAATTGGAATGGAATGAAATTCGATTTGGTAATAATCGAAATGAACTTCTGTGGAGGAAGACTATTAATACATATGGAATTTAAAAGGCTTTGCCGTTATTCCATTTATATTATTAGTCGGATACGGAAATTGATATCGATTATATATTGATTTGTTTTTCCGTGAAGATTCCATAAGTAATGGAATGTGATTTGGGTTTATCGTGAACTGTGTTTTAAGAGACATTAGTTCTTTAACCCAGTTAAAGGTAGGATTACATGTCTGTCATTGTATTTCGAACTGTATGGTTGATCTCTGCTAAACATATATCTTTTTGGTGGCGGATAATTTATTCTCTTGCTTAACACCCTTCTCTGAGATGTACGAGCTCAGAGATTATATATAGGCAGAAATCAATAGTATGGGGTAGATTGTCGATGCGGCATGTTTGTGTTTCCAAAGTTAAATAATCATTAATATTGATTTTTGGTAAGATTAAAACTAAGTGGAGTTTTAATGAATCTTTAATTGGATTGAAATGTGAATTGGTAATTTAAATTATCAAATTTGGGAAATGATCGAGAGTGGAGTATCACCCGTTTTGCTCCAAGAGATAGTTAAATCTTTAATTAGATTTGAATGGGAAATGGTAATTAAATTTACCGATAACACCGTGGTGTTAGTTATGGGGTAATACCGATTTTTCTCCATGAGATGATTAGGTTGGGATTGGGAAATTAAATAAATGGTTACTTCGGTAAGGTGCGTTAATCCCGACTAGTTTGGAAACCTTAATATGGTTTGAATTGATATTCAAAGGAAGATTAAAGAATAAATTTAAAAGAATTTATCTTTGATAAAATTAATGAGAACATATCCCTAAGAATGTGAATATTTGAATAAAAGAATATTCTGAATTGGAATGAGGCGTATGTTGTGTTTTTATAGCACTTGTCTATTATATACCCGAGTTATTCGGAAAGGCCGGGTTTATACCCATTTTGAATAACTGATTCGACGATAAGTCGACGATAAAGACGATGGTTGAAGACCGGAGGTCTTCACATCGTTTGGATGATTACTGATGTCTTGATTGGGCTGTACACCCAAGATGAGGTAATAAGTGGTGATCATCCAAACGTACTTGGAGATCGACCGGATATGTGAGGACCTCTCTCCTGTATTGGACATACGGGACGAGGAATAAGGTGCCTCCGGTTTCGTTTAGACCCAGAACGAACTTGTAAAAGGATGTGTGTCTGACATCGGATTTAATTCTATGTTGATTGATCTCTATTAAATATATATTTGTCTAGCGGCGGAGAATTTATTCTCTTGCTGAACGCCCTTCTCTGAGACATACGAGCTTAGAGGTTATATATCGATAGACATCAATCGCATGGCGTGAATTTCCTGTGTGGCATGCTGAGATGCAAATGATCAAGGCTTCTGTTGAAAAGCAGAGTCTTTTGGTTGATGATCAAAGCATGGATTTAATATAGCATAGCTTTGTGTATAGCGTTAATTCGCGGGCCTCACACCTTGATATGAGTCAAAAACGGGATAAGGGACCCAAGGAGGACATGACGTTTCTTTCTAGCTATGGGTGGTGTCGGGGTTTTGCAACCCCAGACATTTATAATATTTTTACCTTTGTGGTTGTTGGAATGCGAGGCGCCTCAGATATATTGGCTACTGTGGGAGCCGATGGATATAGGTCCTATAGGACCGGGAAACATGTGTTCAGGAATACTAATCCTATAACGTAAGGGAGGACTGGCCTTGGAGGATCCAAGGGTCTACTGCGGGAGATACAGAGGCATTTTCTAGAGTGTCTTGAAGCCGGTGAGGAGTACATCCCTTGCCTAGACTCATAACGGAAATCCAATTTCCAATACGTGACATTTCAATTTTGATTGTAGAGTCTAGTATGGCGACATGATATATGGTACCCATGTCGTCTAGGATTGATACATTTATATTTGAAGTTATTTTGACACTATACACTTATAATAGTATCAAGCGATTTGTTTTAAACGTACCAATCATGTTTGGCTATTATAAGGGAAAACCCTATCCTCCGGCTTGCGTTGCATTGTGTGATGGGACCTGGGTCTTATAATAGTTTCATTTTTTCAAAAAGCATTGCGTTGTTTATTGGATGCACTAGTATTCTTGGGAGGAAACCCATTCCGTGTTATACAGCGTGGTCCCTTGACATACTATATTTTAAAGTAAAGTTTTAAATAACTGTTTTAGTTCTCACACCAGTCACATAACTGACCTGGGGTTTATTGTTTTAACCTAAACTCTGGGTTCCCCAATTTTTCACATGGGCAGCTGGTAATTTTGGTTTTGCAGATTTATATTCATAAGATCCTGGTTTGCAGCTGGAACGATATTTGGAAAGCTCTGTATCTGTTTATCTCTTTCAGTTGTGTTTTGTATTATTTTCCGCTACTATGTAATATATTTTAATCTCTGATATTTTACAATGCGTAAATTATTTATACTCTGTATATTCTTGTACTCTGATGTAAATTGTTGTAATAAGCAATGAAATGTTCTTCTGTTTGTGTTCTGATTTGTCGTGTTCTCAACTCAATCCGGGCTTTCCTTTATAGGGAAGTTTGGGTTGTGTCACATAAGTTGATGCATAAATTTGTAATTAAGAAGTCAATAAAGGCAATTAAGAAAACACAAATAGATTATAATGATGTTGTGCATAGACCCCTAAGAATTGTGACGCTATAATCTCACTTAATATGCCCATCTAAATTGGAAGCCCTCCACAAGTAGGTCTATAACCCCTTAATTGGATGCCCTCCACAATTCGGCGATTGGACGCCCTCCTCGATTGTGGCAATTGAATTCCCTTTACAATTAGGTTGAAAACCCGATAATTTGATGCCTCTATGATTCGAGTGATTGGATGCCTTCCATAATTAAGTGAAAACCCCTGATGAATGCCCTACATGATCCCAGTAATTAGATTCCTTCCATGATTGGGTTCATCAAACTGATATTTGAAAACCCTCCAAAATTAGCATACTGTAACACCCTGTAATTTTAAAGGACACTATAATGATAAACTAAAGAATACTTAATTAAATATTGGGAATTAAGTAAAATGGACTTCATCATTACGTTCATCTCGGAATTCTGCTTAACATAGATTCCGAGTTTGCGTAAAAGGGACATCGTATGAAGAAGTTATAAAGCCTAGAAGTTTGTATATACATAAGAGTATTATATATATATACAAACCAATCAAACATTTCAAAATAATTTAAAAACAAACAGCGAAGCGGGGAAGCGGGAAATCGGCCCGTTAGGGGTCGACCCTGTTCCCCATGGGTGTCGACCCAAGGGTCGACGCCTCAATGGGGGTGTCGACCCCGGGGTCGACTCCACTGAAACATCGACAGATTCCTGCCTGGAACCTAGACGCATTTCTGAGCATGATTCATTGACCTTAGGTTATATATATGACCTCATTCTCATTGTTTTTATTCACCAAAAACAATGGAGACAACGAGGTGCTGCCCCAACTCAGTTTAAACTAGTCTTACGTATTCAAGGATCTGTGCTACAACATCTACAATCAACCCTCTGTTCTTTAGATCCAGTCATAGTGAGTTTATGTTGCTTTTAGATATAAAACACCTAAAAAGTAATCTTGACATGTTTATAAGTTTGGATCTAAGCCTATGCCTGTAAGTAACCTGAATCATAACAGATCAATTGTAACAACCCGGAAATTCTGAGCCAATTAAAAAATTTTATTTTGGCAATTTTAATGAATTTGGATATTTAAAATGATTTATTTTAAATAATAATGACGAGAAATTTACTTGATTAGAATTAGAACGTATATATTTATATAGATCGTCGTTAGAATATAAATATTTTATTTTTAATTATAAAAGGAATTGAAAATGGCGCGGTAGTTCGAAAAATCAATTTCAAATTTCAAATGAATGTACAGGATTCAAAATAAACTGGATTTTGGCGAAACCAAAAATATTTGAATCTATTTGAAAATATCTTTCCAACGAATTCGAAAAATCAAAATTTCATAGCGGGAATCAAAAGTTACGTCCAGTTGAAAATTCAGAATAGTCGCTATGGAATTCTGGCCCTTAAAAATGGAATTTTTGTAAACGACCTCGGTTTCCGACGAAACCACTTTTGTTGGATCCGTGATGTCAATTATTGCTCGATTCCAAAATTCATAATTTTCGGTATCAATATGTGAGCGTGGCGAAATAAAACGTGTTTTGTCAATTTCAGTCAATTTCGATCAACCAGAAAATGAAAAAATTTCAAACGGTCTCAGAATTTGACGAAATTAGTTTTGTTAGAACCGTATCGTCCATACGAAGCTAGAAAACATTTTTTGGGAATTTTTAGAGTCCGTATTTGTCCCCGGTAAATTGAAATGTTCGTTTAAAATTGAATATAATGATTTATATTGTAATTTAAAGAAAAACTGATCATAAAAGCCAAATTGGCTTGTGAAACATATCCCATTGCGTTCGTAGTGGGGGTAATTAGCTAGGGACTACAGTCGTTGGGTGTCGTTTGGATATGGTATGAAAAGTCAACTTAAACTGAAAATAATAATAATATACTAATATTATATATATATAACTTTCCCCCTTTACCCTATCCCAGTCAAACCAGAACTAAAAAAACGGGAAAACCACCAATTCCCACCGTTAACCCCCGTCGTACCCTCTTTTCTAGCCACTGGGCCACCGCACGTCACCCCCCACGCTCCGCCGTTCTCTCCCCGTCCCATCCCTTCCCCTCCTCTCTCCTCTTCTCCGAACTCCCATAGACCCAAGAACCCACCACCACGCCCTAGCCCTTAAATCGAACTTCATGAAGCCCTCCTCCCCTCGTGGTCGTCGCCTGCGCCTCCGACGAGTCCCCCGCCACCACACCCTCGCCTTCGCGGGTCCCATCGTCCTCCTCCGCTCAAGACTTCCCCCGAAGCTCCACAAAACCGCCGACCACCACTGCAGGCTCACGCCACCACCTGAACGGATCCCACCACCTTGACGCCGCCATACCCCCCTTCCAAACCCGTTGGTAAGCTTCTCTTGTTTTATTTTATTATTTATTTCTATTTATTAAATGTAAATAGGGTTTTTTAAATTATAAAATTCAGATTTATACATGTTATGATATGGAGAAAAATATATGTCATTTTTATTTATATAGTTATAATATAAAAATTAGATTTTTATCATAGTAAAAATTAGATTTTTATCATAGTAAAATTAGATTTTTATATAGAAAAAGGCGATATTTTTATATAGAAAAAGGCAAGATGTTTATATAGAGAAAGGATAGATTTTTATCATGAAGAAAGAGGAGATTTTTATATATACGATAGCGATGTAAAGGTATGATTTTTGTTTACACCATAGCATGATAAAAATATTATTTTTATATACTAGAGAATATGAAAAAGTGATTTTTATATGAGTAGCGATATAAAAATATAATCTTTATTATAAGAAGAGCGATATAAAAATATAATTTTTATTATGAAGTTAGCGTGATAAAAATATGATCTTTATTATATGAACACCGTTATAAAAATAGAATTTTTATCTATATAGTAGCGGTATAAAAATAGAATTTTTATCTATATAGTAGCGGTAAATAGAATTTTTATCTATATAGTAGTGTTATAAAATTAGAATTTCTATCTATATAGCAGCGTTATAAAAATAGAATTTTATCCATATAGCGTAGTTATAAAAATGTGATTTTTATATACATAGAAACAATATAAAAATGCGATTTTTATATATGTAGTGGATATGGACAACGAAAGTGACAAAAGGAAACACGACTAAGATTTCTATATATGAAGAGTCGTCGCGTTTGGTTTAGCTCTCGGTGAGAACTTCTCACTTTAATTCTTGTTCTCTAGTTAAAAAAAATATACTAGGATGCAGACGGTGCTTAGCAGCACCCGACACCCGTCGTCCACAGACCATGGACAACTTGTTTGATTTTGTTGTGTTGTGAAAATTGATTGTGATGTGGAATGAATGGAAATATATTCATGTGTTGAAATAAATTATTTATCGTTAAAAATATAAATTTAACGTGAATGTGAATAAATAAATATTCATTTACAAATCGAATGATTTGTTTATGTACACCCGTTTGAAGGATATTGATTGGGACGATAAATTTTACACATCGCCCAACTGCACAAATAAAAATCTGTGTTTGTTGACTGAAACCCCACACGGGTATTGGGATGATATTTGACGTACACTAATCCTGATTGTTTGGTTGTATGTCAATCGATAGATTGACAGACAGTTGTGTAGTGCACTTTGGATGATGATTGATTATTTATCATTGCTATTATATACATGTATTGTATGGAATCCATATAATTAACATTATATGGTAATTGATTGGGCCTCATTCCAATTTGAAAAATAAAGAATAGTATAAAATAAAGATTCATGTGTTGAATAGAACAAAAATAGTCATGTGTTGACGATACTCATGTGTTGAGAATATTCATGTGTTGAAAGAAATATATATTCATGTGTTGAAGAAAATATTCATTTGTTGAATAGAATAACGAAGTTATTGAAATATATAAAGCCGTGTTGATTAGATATGTGTCATTCTGACGCGAACGATATTTATATCGATTATATTCGTTTTTATAATGAATATAGAAAAGGAAGTGATTTCAAAATCTAATATTTTAAAAATATTATCATTTATATATTAATGATATGGAATATTCAATTTTGATATAAAATTGAATATGAAGTTGAAATTTTTTGGAAAACGAATTTAAACGATTTATAAAATATGTTTAGAATTGAAATCGACGAAATATATATAATATATATATTATATATATTAAAAGGCCTGAATAGAACGCGTCGCGCCGCGGCAGTTCGCGAATTTCGACCATTGACTTCGAATTGACGTTACGGGAGATCCGACCGTCGGATTCTCCTGAAACTGGAACCGTTGGGTTCGTATCGAAAAGAGCTTTCCAATGGATATTAGAAATTTTAAATCTAACGGTTGGATTTGGGATCATGTCCAAATCAAATTTGGAAAAGGTCATTGTAAGTGCAGTTCGGTGGCCGTTATTGGAAATCGATTATATGGGTCTTGATAAAATTATTAAAAATATTAATAATTTGTGCAAAATCATAATATGTGAATTGGAAAGAACTGGGATGAAAAGTACCATTTTTAAAAAGGATAAAAATATTTTTTTATCGAAATGAACTAGTTATGAACTAGAATTATAATCCAATGTTTTTGAATGAATAAATTGGATTTGAAGTGGTTTTAAAAATAATCAGAATTTCCAATATACAAATTGGAATGGATTTGAATCGAAATTATCTTCGGAATATTTCGATGTTGGATTTCGTGATTATACAGATATGGTTGTGGAAATTTGAAAGATATATTTATATCGTTACTTCCAATACGATATTTGTTGGTTTCAGAATTTGATATTGAATATAAGACGATATATTTTCTATTCAGAGCCTTGTATTTAATATCAAATGAGATTTTGGGTTCGTCGTGAATGGTGTCTTAAATAACACTGTTCTTGAACCCAGTTTGGAAAAGAATAAATCTTTTAATTAAGATTTAGTGAAATTGTCCGGTTAATTAGTATTTAATTGGAATTGAATTTAAATTGGTTTTTTTTGGGGTTTATCGTGAGCGGTGTTTTGAATAACACCTGTTCTTTAACCCGATTAACAATTGAAAGTGATTTTGGATTTATCGTGAACCGTGTTTTAGATGACATTGGTTCTTTAACCCAGTTAAAGAAAGGATATTGATTTTTTAGGAAGATTAAAACTAAGTGGAGTTTTAATGAATCTTTAATTAGATTGAAATGATCGAGAATGGAGCATCAATAGTTTTGCTCCAAAGCGATAGTTAAATCTTTAATTAGATTTGAACGTGAAATGGTAATTAATATTTACCGATAAAACCGTGGTGTAAGATATGGAGTATTACAAGATTTGTTCCATGGGATGAATAAGTTGGGATTGGGAAATAAAATAAATGATTGCTTCGGTGTGGTTCGCTAATCCCGACTAGTTTGGAAAACCTTAACATGGTTTGAAATGATATCCAAAGGAAGATTAAAGAATAAATTTAGAAGAATTTATCTTTGATAAAATTAATGGGAACCTTTCCCTAAGAATGTGAAAATTTGAATAAAAGAATATTCTGAATTGGAATGAGGCGTATGTTGTGTTTGTGTAACACTTGTTTATTATATACGCGGGTTATTCGGAAAGGCCTGATTTATACCCATTCTGAATAACCAATTCGACGATAAGTCCAAGATGAAGACGGTGGTTGAAGACCAGAGGTCTTCACATCGTTTGGATGCTTATTGATGATCTTGATTGGGTTGTACACCCAAGAGGAGGGAATCTGTTGGTGATCGTCCAGACGTACTTGGAGATCGATGGATATGCGAGGAATAAGGTTCCTCCGGTTTCATTCAGACCCAGAACAAACTTGTAAATGGACTGTGTGTCTGACATTGTAATTTATTCTGTGTTGATTGATCTCTATTAAATATACATCTATTTGGAAGTAGAGAATTTATTCTCTTGCTTAACGCCCTTCTCTGAGACGTACGAGCTCAAAGGTTGTATATCGATGGACATCAGTCGCATGGAGTGAATTTCCTGTGTGGCATGCCTAAGTGGCAGATGATCAAGGCTTCTGTTGAAAAGCAAAGTCTTTTGGTTGATGATAAAAGCACGGCTTGTGTGGCACAGCTTTGTGTATGGTGTTAATTCGCGAGCCTCACACCTCGGTATGAGTCAAAAACGGGATAGTGACTGCAGGGAGAGCACGACGTTTCTTTCTAGCTATGGGTGATGTCAGTGACCTACCAGCCCTGACATTTATATACTTTTTACCTGTGTGGTTGTTGGATGCGAGGCGCCTCAGATATAGGTCTGATAGGACCGGGAAACGTGTGCTCAGGAATAATTAATCCTCAAAAGTAGGAGAGGACCGGCCTTGAAGAAACACGATTGCTGTGTGTGGTCCAGAGACATTTGCTAGAGTGTCTCGAACGGAGAGGAGCTTGCCCCTTGCCTCGACTCATGATGGAATCCAATTTCCAATACGTGACATTCGGTTTTATTTGTAGAGCCTAGTATGGAGACATAGTAGCATGGGATATTATGCCGTCTATGATTGATACATTTATATTCGAAGTTGTTTTTGACACTATACACTTATAATAGTATCAAATGATTTGTTTAAACGTACCAAACATTCTTTGGCTATTATAAGGTAAAACCATATCCTCCGGCTTGCGTTGCATTGTGTGATGGGACCTGGGTCTTATAATAGCTTCAATTTTCTTTTTTTAGCATTGCGTTGTTTGTTTTATGCACTGGTATTCTTGGGAGGAAACCTGTTCTGTGTTATACGGCGTGGTCTCTTGATTTACCTAACTTTAAAATATAGATTAATGACTGTTTTAGTTCTCACACCAGTCACATGACTGGCCTGGAGTTTATTGTTTTAACCTAAACTCTGGGTGCCCTTATTTTCCGTACGGGCAGCTAGTAGTTGGGTTTTGTAGATTTATATTCACGAGATCCTGGTTTACAGCTGGAATGATATTCGGAAAGCTCTGTATTCGTTTATCTCCTTTCAGTTGTGTTTTGTATTATTTTTCCACTGCTATGTATTTAAATGTAATTTAAATCTCTAATATTTATCAAATGTGTAATATTTATTCATACTCTGTATATTCTTGTATTCTGATGGAATTGTTGTAATAAGCAATGAAATGTTCTTCTGTTTGCGTTCTGATTCGCCTTGTCCTCAAAGCAATCCGTGCTTTCCTTCACGGGGAAGTTCGGGTCGTTAAAGTTGGTATCAGAGCTTTGGTTTACAGAGCTCGAGAACAAGACACATTAGAACCAAACGAAAGAATTCATCAGAGACTGGACTAGTAATGTCCAATAAGAACGACTCGTTAGAGATGTGATCAGTAGTATCCTAGAGCGAGTCGAAAGAGTGTTATTTTTAAAATAAAATTTGAAAACAAGTTTTGTTTTGAAAATTTAAACCATTTTGTACGTATTTGAATACTTTATTTGTATTAAATTTGGATAATCCAGTATATAGAGATTTTGCATATACGCGTCATGAACATATATTCGAAGTTTTAATATACTGGGTAGATATAGTATCACACTCTAGTCGCCCGGAGATGATTCTGATGATTGATGTATCATCATTAGAGTTGATGTTCGAGTGCCAAAGGTGTGATATCTATATATTTCCATCAGACTGGTATGAGAACCAAAACTAGATAGGTTTATTGGTGAGATTTGGCACTAGAAACATGATATTCTATATATATATATATATATATATATATATATATATATATCAAAATTATGAATTTGAAACGTTAATTCACTAATTGATTACTGGTTGTGTTGTTTGATTATTGGTTTCATTTATTAAAATTTGGAACCATTTAGCCTAATGGAACCAAATTTAGAACTGAATTGAAAATTGATT